>NADL03000517.1:1200000-1800000 GCA_002205965.3 Kappaphycus alvarezii | reverse complement strand
CCCATCGAGATGCCAATTCCTCTAATGCGTGGCTCCGGAGAAACACTGGTTGTTCGCCGAGCGGCCGGTACTTAAAGACGTCTTGTGGGGCTCGCGGACCAGCCATCACGGAACGCCGAAGCTGCTGACGTATCTGGAGGTCTCCACGGGGAAACCGTCGCGATAACGCATCTGCGTACTTGTTTGCCAGAGAAGGCAGCCACTCCGCCTTGACTCGAACGCCTAGTTTGTCAATGACAAGCTTGAGCCGGCGGAGTTCCCTCATCATCGGTCGACTTGCCGACACAAAGCTGTTAGCGACGTATGCAACTGGTTGGGTGTCTGTGTGCGCGAGAAGATCTCGACAGGCTGAAGAGGCAACCTTGCGACCTAGAGGACCAATGAGCAGTAGGCGAACTGCTTTCAATTCCCGCAACGTGATGGACTGGACACGGTCCCGCCAATTCCAGGTGCCTTGGGCCATATACTCTCCCTTGACGCCGGGACTCATGTCTCTGCTGTGTATCGTACCGCCATATCCGACATCCGCCGCATCAGTGTGCATGGAGATGCTTGGTGTAAATGGGTGAATCAGTCGACCATCTAGCAACTTGCCCGTCAACCGATGCCAGAACACAACATCCCGGATGCTTTGGTGGGAGAGACGGCAGCGACCACGATCGTCGGTATGCCTCGAAGAAAGATTCCAATAGATGGTACGAAAATAAAAACGTGCCCATGTCATTGGCAGAGTAAAGGACACGCATACCCTGCAGAAGGCCCAGAGAGCTTTCTTGGCGACGTAACAGCGTCCAATCCGTACCTCCTTCAGTAATCGGCCGGCTGGCGCCTTTACCTTTCGTACCCTCCGAGGACTCACGTAAAACTTCATGTCCATAGAGTCCACGACCACCCCAAGATGCTTTACGGTTGTAGAACCGACCCACTCCCCCTTGTCCTTCTGTCGGAACAGCCCAAGAGTGGCCATGAGTCGTTCTATCCGGAGAAGAGCCTTCCGGCAATGATCCATAGCAGCCATCTCTCCATAAGGCAAAGGGGCCGGCAAGAAGACGTCTAGACAAGTCAACACTCGATAGCCGTATCGCCGAAGCTCCTAAACAAACGGGGACATGAGCCTTGTGAACCACAGAGCCGACGGACCCCAGCCAAAAGGGAGAGCTATGCACTGGAAGTATCGTCCCCCGCAGTGAAACATAAAATAGTCCCGCATACAGGGATGTAACCTCAGGTGTCGATAACCCTTCTTGATGTCGAAAGAAAGGAAAGGGTCCCCTTGCTGAACTGTGAAGGCGAATTCCGGGAGTTTTTCCATCCTGACCGAAGCCTTCCTCCAATGTTTCGACTGCACACTGAGTTTGATGACAAATCGGCCCTTTAATCCCTCTTCTATCTCGGTCTAAACATTGAAGGCCGAAGAAATCACTGCTCCCTTCTCCTTGGCAAGATGAGCGTGAGCCTCCGACACTTCGCGATATATTCCCATTTCGACACCCTCCTTGAGATCCGCGAAGGCAAACGCACGGTCCGCCTCCGTCTGCGGGATTTCTCCGAGCTCCTTGCCCTCCCCGGGGATGAACCGATTGTCCGGGGCGTCGAACATCCCAAACTGGATTGCACGACAAAGAAATTCCGAACAACTCAGGAGGAGCCAGGCATCGACTCTCTTCTGTGTCGAATACCATGGCGCCCGTTTCCCCGTCGACCTACTTCTTCGCGGGGGCATCCCCCTTACTGCTGCCTCCTGCACGCTTGGTTGCATTTTGGGCGCCTAGGGTAGCAACCGCTTTCATAAGTTGATTGGTGAAGTGAGCGTCCAATTTCTCCATCTGTTCCACCAGATTGTTGGCAAGAGCGACTGAAGAACTCTGTTCGAGAGTGGGAATGATCAACTTTGCATATGCCGGATCCCTACCTGCCAATTGATAAAACTCACAGCGCAGACCCGTCACGCGCAACCCATAACGGATAGAAATCTCTGCCCATAATTCATAAAGCTTAGCTTCCTAGTAATCCTTTGCGGCGGCGTCGCCCCTCATCGCCAAAGCCACCTCATGAAAATACATCCAACATCCTGCGTCTTTAATGTGGTTGGCCTCGTACTCAAACACACCACGAAGGCTAGAATGGGACTCCATCCCCTTTCGCAGTGGCCATTCACGGTGCTCGAAAAAACCTCCATCGAATGCGGCCATCCAAGGACCACTCGGGTAGGGATGCTGAGTGAGACCTAGATCCTTGTCGTCTCGGCAACGTCGAGCGACCTTAGCATAGGCCCTTACAAAGGCCCCTTCGATCCCCACCTCTGCTATCGAAATTCCCTTGGCGACCTTCTTCGCCTTAGCCAGAAACTCCTCGACATCCTGTGCAACATTCTTGAGAGCATCCATTATCCTTAGTTGACCGAGCGAATCCTCCCTCGGTATGGTCTGGTAACTTTTTACCGTTCAGAACAGTGCCTACCGCCAAGTTACGGGGACTGGAAAAGAGAGAGGCATGTCCTCTTCGGTGTGCAACTGACTACTGTATTGTACGCTTATTGTAGTATGCGTAGTGTCAGCGAGGGGGAGCGAGGAAGGAAGGCACAGTGAACGGGTACAAAAGCCCCCGGGATGCCGTTCAGTCCCGTATTTGGTGTGTTTAATTAGGCCGATCGCCATAGATAGTTGACACACAGGTAGGTAGGTAGTCCGATTGACCGCTTTTTCCTATCCTCTGTTTTTTCTCCTATCGCCCCGATCGGGTGGAGAGCTCTGCCTTATATAGCCGTTCGCATGGCAATATAGGAATGGTAACAGCTCGATAAGTACTGTATTACCGGTAGCACTATACACCAGTACTGCCACCTGTCAAATACGGCACACAAGTCATCGAAGTTGCCAAGTCACTGTAGTCGTGGCCCGCGATTGGACACGGCCGTTTGTACAGTATGCACTGCACAACATACTCCCCAGTTGGGCCGAAACGGTCCTAGTAGGTCAAAGTAAAATATTAACACAGTAAATTACTAGAAAACCCAAATAATTTCTGTACATCTCGAATATCTTGAAATCAACCGTTTGACGTGCCACGTACAGTACAGTATTTTTTCGTCGCATGAACAGTCTTAATCCAGCAGTAGACCCTATTTATGAGCATCAGACATGTACAGTACGTTACGAAATACTGCACGACATAAAGCACTCCTGGGTTGAGTATATTTCAACGCCTCATCGTCGGAAGTCCTCCCTATAAAGGAGAAGACTTTGTCAAAGGTATGCATTTTCACCTGTCGAAAAAACATGCCAGTAATTTCAGGCGCACATAACTCATGAATTTTGCACCAGTACTATGGCACCAGGTATGCACCGACTCTTGTGTAGGCATGCTTACAGAAATGTAAACACAGAATTGGACCGTCAATTAAATACGAACTTAACCAAAACAGGAGAGATTGCTGGAATCCGTGGGTACATCGGTTAAGCTAGAAGATGTTTCTTCTTTTGGCCTCAATTTCTCAATCTGTCTTCATTCTCTCAGCGTCATCAAGTATCTCCGAGTCTAGACATCCAAGTGCACAAGTCCGGTTAAGTTTTCGGAAAGTATTTAAGTTCGGCTTTTTCAAGGCATCAGCCAAGTTATTTGTGCCTTTCATCCACTGCATGACAGCCATCTCTCCGGATTCAAAGGAACATCTAAGCCTTTCGACTGTGGGACGGAGCCTGTAATCACGACTTTCGTGAAGAGTAGTGATGGTCGAGTATAGAGTCCATGTGAATCAACCGTCAAGATAAGTGGCAGGGAGCTGCCGGAAGCGTACATCTTGGATAAGCAGTATGCCATGAGTGCAGCCCGATCTGCTGACTCTGCCGCTGTAAATATCTCCGCCACCATGGACGAAAACGAGACCCGAGCTTGCTTGAAGCTGTGCCAGTCAATAGCATGGAATATTTTGGAATGCGGAAAATATTCCCGAGAAGTATCCCGTTTGGCCGTAGGACTATTTCCCTTGGCTTACGTCAGAAAATGCTAAATATGCCGCATCGTTAGCACTGACGTCACGATTAGAAGACACGTGACACGTGAGCACCGGAGTTAGTTGGCGAATCTCATCAAGAGCCCGATTGGCTTCACTCTAGTGGCGCACTTTGAGATAGTAATTTCATTGCTGCAATGTACTAGACAAAAATGCAGCAGGACTGAGAACACCATGCCCAAACCAAATCAGCTGTCCAGCAAGAGCTTGAATCAGCTTAAGTTCATCCGGTGATCATTTAGCTCCTTAATCCTTCCTTCTATTGCGGTCTAATGCTGGTTTGACAATAGTATCCAAATATCCTTCATTGAGACAGTTATTTTAAGATCGCTGTCCTGGAAGATGTGGAGTCTGTTGAAAACCAAGTTCGAATCAGAAATGAATCTGCCGACCTTAAAACGTTTGGAAATCGCCACATGGAAATCTTTAATCCTTTGTCCATTTCGAGCCAAAAGAAATTCGGCCACGACTTCAGTAACAATGAGAAGCAGATTTCCAGTTGATTCACGTTTCAGAAATAATTTCGGTATTCCAGGGACGAATTCAAGTCTATTGTCGAACATCCATTCTTCGACTGCAAGTTGCCACAAACGGCCTGACTCTACGAGACCGTAAGCGGGGACGGGAAGCTTCCACACGAAGAAGCCGCCTTAGTCCATCCTGTGGGCAGGCGGACATAGACGTTGCGATTCAACGGTCCCGATTGGAGAAATGCACCAGAGATGTCAATCGTTGCTAACGAAAGTCGAAGTATCGCTGCAGCGCAAAGAAGAGCCCGTATTACAGGAAACTGAGCCGTTGCCTAGTCCTTACGGATGAAATGCGATATAAGATTTGCATCTCTGGGTGAGCTTCTAATATATACTTCCTCATACGCGTTTTTATCCTTGTAATTGGAGTTTTCCTTCGCGATAGATTCATCAATAAGTCACCCTGGTGCGATCGAAGCGATTTTGTTTTCCGTCACAGGCTCATCACCAATCGCGATTCGAATTTGGCGAAGTATTGCTTGCTTCTGTGACTTCAACTCTTTTGGAAACTTCGTTACTCCCTCAAGAGTGGTACTTCCAACATCTTTGTCCGATCGACTAGTTGGAGTACTTGTTTTGTATCAGCTTCGACGTTCTTTTACTTTGCCCGATTGGAAGTAATCTCAGTCACAAGGAACGATTTTGACTCTGGAACGATTATCCGAGAACTCTCGATGTCATCGACACGACTCGAGAACAATGAAGAACGATTTTCTTCATTGACAGCTTGGTTCTGAGACTTTTCAATCTCTGGTATTGGTCTTGGTATAGAAGCAGACAGGATAGGTGCAGCGGCAATAGATGCACCTTCTTCATCCAACGGGATCTGATTGCCCTGTCCTTGTTCTGAATCCTCGATACTGTCCAACTCTTGCAAAAGGGATGAAGATGGGTATAGCCGTATGTCCTCGTATGCGACTTTCAGCCGTTTCCCGGTTCCGTATTTGCTCCGTGTGAGCTCGACGAAATGTTCTTTTGCGTTTTGGACGTAACCCAAATTCCAAATACCATGCTTTGTTTGCTTCTCAAAGAAATATACTGGAGTTCCCCGTGTGAGAATGTTTGAAGGAACAGTTTTTGGTGATCGAGATTCCAGCACCTTTGAGAGCGTATGGCGTGCAACTTGCTCACAATTTGCGTCAATTAACTCGGAGTCCGCTGGCATCTGTGGTAGACCAAGAATAAATGGTTTTAATCCTCTTGAAAGTTCAAAGGAACTGACACGATTGTTTCCACGGAGAAGATTTGTCGCAAGAACAGCTCTTGAGACTATTTCTTGAGCTGTGAACGAAGAACCCTTCGTGTTTCGTTCGTGAATTGCATCCTTGAGAATACGCAGTGACATCTGACGCAGAGTGAAGTTTGCACTTTCCACTGAACCAATTTTTCTGTGTCTCCTCGCAGGGCGAGGTTTCGGTTTGATGCCATGTTTTTGCAACGTTTTGCAAAAATCATCACTGTTGAATTCCTGATCAAACGATATTGATGCAGGCGCTCCATTCACCGCGATCCAGTGAGTTTCAAGGAGCCTTGCAGCTTCTTCCATATCCCTGGTCAACACAACGACTGCGTTACAAAAGCGTGAACCAAGATCTTTCATATGTAATATTGGGTACTTCGTTAATTCAACCACATACATGAAATCGATTTGCACTTCCTCGTTAAAGGTTCGAAGTGGACTCCGCAAGGTTATATTGCACACATTGAGTGGCCTTCCAGTCGTCTTGCAGATAGAGCACTTTTGCACAACTGCTTCTAGAGCTTGCTCCAAGACTGGAGAAAGAACTCCGTCTGGTTTGCAAAGATCTTTCATGTCCTTCAGAGGTAAGTGTGAGTACAGGTGAAGTTTTGACGAGAAGTATTTCGCAGAATTTCCCATGAAGCGTGCGTTTTTCTTACTGTGGTTGTCCCAATCTCCTTCTGTTCCAAACAGAGCCCGCTTTGTCGCAAGATAGCTTTAGATTTTGGATATTTGGCTCATGACAACATGAAGGTGAGTTCGAGTTTCTCTACTTTCAGCAACGTAGATTGGAAGCACGATTTTGCTATCCAATCCCTCGAAAACACCTGGTGGTATTATAAGAACACGAGGTGTTTGTGAAGTGAGTACATCTGACTTTCTCAAGACACAATTTCCAGTAGAAGAGGACCATTGCCCCTAGTGACGTAGAACGGAATACCGATTTTATTCACTTTCAAATCTTCAAGAGGAAGTCTCCATGTACCAAATGTGAGCTTCGCATCGCTGCAATTATCACCGTAGCCGTGGTAGAGTTTCTCATAATCTAGAGAATCCAAGTTGAATTCGATGCCCATTGCCAAGGACAGCGCCACCGCTGACTTTATTCCGCCAGCCGATTTGGGGAAACCCCATCCAATATAGGATTTGGGTCATCGTGCAATAGCATAATATCGGACTTGGTAGGGATTCCGCTTACCAGGCTCCTTTGCCCTTGCCAAAGACAGCGCCACCGCTGACTTTATTCCGCCAGCCGATTTGGGGAAACCCCATCCAATATAGGATTTGGGTCATCGTGCAATGGCATAGTATCGGACTTGGTAGGGATTCCGCTTACCAGGCTCCTTTGCCCTTGAAATGCTTGGAGCCCGGACGAAAATACCCATTGAAGTTTTCAGGTATTCTGTTTCTTTCGGAATCTTCGTCATGGCGATCTTTTGCTTCTCGGATCTTCAAATTTGCATAGCTCAGATGCTGGCACTTCAAATAATCTCGAGCGTGGTCCTTACTTCCACAGTCCATGCAGGCTTCTCCGACGAGTTCCGCCAGCATTGTTGACTTCTTCCTCTTGCCATCCCGATCGGATTTGAAATTATCGCCGTCGTTGCCGTAATTCTTCCGCTTCTTTCTGCTAAAAGCGCGATGAGTTGACTGGTTTCTGATCCTTGACTCTCGTTGACCATTCTCTTGACTTCCAAAGAAACTTCTAACTCTATGGTCAACTGCAGACTCAATTTGAGCCTTTGTTACCGAGACGTCAGTTCTGTTAGTAGTCTGAGCAAGAGATCAGAGTACATCTAACGATTCATCCAGACTTAAGGTGCAACAACGACCTGAGGAAGCAATCCAGTACAACTGGAACTCACAGAGGCTCTTGCAATCGAAACGCCAAGCTTTCTGGTACTGAGAGATATCTTCTGTGCCTCATCCAAAGTCAATGTGAACTTTTTCTAAGCGCGTATCGTTCCCTTGCATCTTTCCTCCTCCATTCCAATAAGTCGGAGCTTGGCGTTGGTCAGGGACGCTTCTGAGAGAGCGACGTTATTGAGCAGGGTTATTTCCAGTACTTCTCCGATTTGCGATTGGCTGGTTGAACCGGCTTTCATCAGGTGTTCGGCGGCGAACCCACGAAACCTTGAGACACAGCGGTTCAAGTCCTCATCGTTCTTGCGCCTGCAAGAACTGACCTTATTGAAATAGTCAATGAGGCGCGTAACAACAGAGATGGGAGGATACTGTGCGATCAAGTCTACAATCTCCTGGACAGCCTTGATCTGGTCATCATGCTTGTAATCGATCTTGCCTTGCTTATGTGCTCCGTCAACGAGACTCTTCTGAGCTTAGCGAAGACCTCTGTCATATAGCTGACGTCCAAGCGTATGGAAACCCGACTTTTAGAACTTGTCTTCTCTCTTCTCTGCAGCGGTTGCAATCAAATGAACCTATCCCGCAAACCTTCTTCCTACAAACAAGAAGGTCTTGATTCGGTTCGAATACCGGAGGGTTCTTCATGCCAAAACCTTTCTCGAAGTCCTTCCCTGGGCCCATAACTGTAGTATGCGTAGTGTCAGCGAGGGGGAGCGAGGAAGGAAGGCACAGTGAACGGGTACAAAAGCCCCCGGGATGCCGTTCAGTCCCCGTATTTGGTGTGTTTAATTAGGCCGATCGCCATAGATAGTTGACACACAGGTAGGTAGGTAGTCCGATTGACCGCTTTTTCCTATCCTCTGTTTTTTCTCCTATCGCCCCGATCGGGTGGAGAGCTCTGCCTTATATAGCCGTTCGCATGGCAATATAGGAATGGTAACAGCTCGATAAGTACTGTATTACCGGTAGCACTATACACCAGTACTGCCACCTGTCAAATACGGCACACAAGTCATCGAAGTTGCCAAGTCACTGTAGTCGTGGCCCGCGATTGGACACGACCGTTTGTACAGTATGCACTGATACCGTATGTACCAGGGTAGCAGTCAGTCCTCAGCCAAGTCATCTGCAGCAATCGGACTGATGTTGATTACAGTGCAACCCAGGATGCGTTACACGACCCCAGGACGATATGACACGTAGATAAGTAGTCGCTGATGGGTAACACTACAGTACATGACCGCCCTTACAGAGCCGGCTTAATGCCGGTGAGCAGGCATGCAGCGTCAGACATGACGTCCGCAGCAGCGTGCCTTTGGGTAAGCAGCGCTCTAACCATCCCATAGGTCTCCATCGCTCGAACGGCCACGTTCCGCGCGACATCGGTTAGCACCTGGTACGCGTCTGGGTGCCAGCCTCCAAGGGTGGATATTGGGATAGGCACAAGCCTTCCTCTTGTAGTCGTCGCGAGCAGTGGTTCATGCCTTCTACGTTTGGCGGAGATGGCTGCGTTGAGGGAGGTGAATGGGTTGAAAGTACGCACTCTCCTATTGGAGGGCGCAAGAGGATTGACGAACGTGACGTCAAAAAAGTCCGTTCCTCCGTTGCTAACCATTGCCGCGATATCCGGCCTTGCGCGGTGAAGCCCCTGTCGCAGCTCGATGGCCGGATGGCGGGCTGCCTTCTGCAGGTCTTGGGCGAGGAGGACGACTTGACGGTCGTGTCGTCGGGTGCGGCACCCACCATGCAGGCAGTACATGTGGTGATCCCCGTGGCAGTCGAGGACCTCAGGGCAGTTTGTACGCGGGCACCGTGTGTCTGGGGCGAAGAGCGGGACTTGGAGGTAGTACTGGAGCCACACTGAGAACTCACGGGCGTCAATATTGGTCCTTAGGCTGGGGCACGGAGCACAATAGACCCATTCCTTTGCGCCGGGAAGGCCCGTAGAAGCCCGGAAAGCTTGCCTTCGTTGGTCGCCGAGAGGGATCTCTTCTTGAACTGCCGCCAGGACTGCTTCTGTTAGTGCCTTTTTCGGAGGGGTTTTGCTTGAGCAAAATACACTAAAGGGTAGGAGTCGTGAGGGCAGGCAGGAGGTCGACCATATTCGGTGGGCGCGGACGGCATCACTGTACGTCGTAAGATCCGTGATAGGTGCTGGCAAGATTCCGGTGGCCAGCCTGTTGGCAGCTGCGCTGGAGGCAAGGAAAGCGGTCCCCGCGGTGCTTTTCGCCGATGTGAACCCTAAGCCGAGGGTGGGTTTCTTAGGGTCCAGGGGTTTCACCGGTAGTTGGAGTTCTCGGAATATATCCGAGTCCAGTACTCCTCCGGCGAGTGTCCGGAGACATCGCTCTATCATGGCGTCAAACATAGCGGCGCCCTCCGCCGTGCGAGAGGGTGGCACCACACGAAGGAAGTATCCTATATTGCATACCCCGAAGCAATTGCGCAAAAGCTGAAAAGCCACTTGCGTATTGTTAATTTCTATGACGGCTTCGAGGAACGGTTCGAGGGACTGGACGTGAGTGGTGAAGAATTTGCTCGTCCAGTCCGAGGAACCGACGGGCGCGTTTAGGACACGTGTACCCTCGCTATATTCTTGCTTCAGCTCCTTCGGGTGTAGGCATTGAACGGACGCCGGCGGCGCCGTGGGCCACCAGACCCTGCATTTGGGCAGGGATAGGTGTAGTATCCTGCTGGTGGCGTCGATGGATGAGAGTATTTCGACGGCGCGGGCGAGTTGGTCTTGGCGAGCGATGATGTACCCATCATCATGGTACCATAGATGGAGCAGCAAGTTACCACGGTGTCGTCTTCCTGGTTACCCGATCATAGTAGCTCCTGGATCTTAAGTACGACGGGGTGCAGGACAAGGTCAAATAGAAGTCCACCGAGGTTGTCCCCTTGCTGAGTTCCTCTCATGCTGCGAATGATATGGGGGCCGGACCACAAGTACGCTAGCTCGTTTGCGTAACAGTACGAGACCCATGGCAGCAATTCGGGGAATAGGCGTTTGACGGCGTCCAGAAAAGCGGTTCTGCTGCACAGGTTAAAAGCGTTTTTGAGGTCTACTGTGAGCATAGCGTACTCAGAGCTAGTCCCAAACTTGTCGACAACCCTACGGATACTGTGGACGATAGTATCGGTGCCGGCCCTCGTGGCGATGCCCAGTTGCAGCTGTTGGAGATAGTTGGCAGCCTTTTTCGTAGCTCGTTTCATCAAGCAGCTGCCGAGCAATCTACGAAGCGTTTCACCAACGGCGATGGGTCGGGGAGTCCCCGTCCTTCTTGGCCAACGGGGTGAGGGGCGCGCACCAGATATCCAAGGGGAGAGAGCGGCTGGGGCACGTCCGGAGGCCAGAATGTTAACGAGACTCGTGAGCGCTGGTAGGAAACCTGACGGGCCCGATGAAGACGGAGACGTGAGCAGTTCCGCGATATGGTTCGGCCTAAAACCGGACAATACCCCAGAAGATCCCGGTTTGAGACCCCTTACAGCTCCAAGAACCTCCTCCTCACTGAAGTCCCGAAATGAGGCCGCATTAGCACATGAAGTATGTTCCCCCGTTCCACTGGGGACGGCTGTGGGTGTGTTAAACTTCTCTGCGATGCGCGGGATGAAGTCTTCTAGGAACAAAATAGCCGCGGTTGTTTTCGTCCGTGCTAGGTGGCCTATTTGGAGGCAGTGGTCGTGAATGGCTAGGCTCTCGTAATGTCGAAGGTGGTAGGGTCAGCGGTGGGGAGGGTGGGATGGTGGAACCAGTATGTCCGCGGGCCTGAGTTCCGTCCTCAGCACGAAGAGTGGGAACTACTATGCAGTACCTGCTGACTGAGTATCAGCAAATTTATCTGTAGCAGTAAATGAACCCCATGGGCTCGCAAAGAAGAGTGCCTACAGCGAGGCGGCGAGTGCGCTGGGACTTCTTGGATCGCCTGCTCCTCCGCAGAGGTGGTTTACATTCTTCGTGAGAAACACCCACGGCGCTCTCCGACTTCAGAGTCGTATCAATCCGCTTCCTCTGACTTGCTGCCGCTTTGCCCCCACTTGACTCGAGAACTTATTTTCTAGTGGGTTCGGAGCTTTCCACAAGGCAGCACCGCAGGGGGAACCCGGACTGCGCCTAAACCACCTTGTTGAGCCTCTTACAAATCCCACCAGTTGTCAATCGTGGACGAAGCTTACTAGCAAATCTGACTAGTGTCGTCAACTTGCTAGTCAACGGAAAGGGCCCTGCTGCTGTATCGGCATGGATCGCAGGCGCCCCGCTTACGGCTCTTCTGAAATCGGACGGAGGAATAAGGGTGAGACCTTACAGCGCCTGGTGGGCAGATGTTTGCTGACTCGCATTTCCGACAAGGCTTCCAAATACTTTCAGCCACTACAGTTGGGAGTATCAACGTCAGGAGGATCTGAGAGAGTTGGCCACTCTATACGGCGACTTTACGAGGAGCATGGCGAATCGGCGGAGTATGCGTTGTTAACCATTGACCTTCAAAACGCTTTTATCTCGGTCAACCGCAGTGCGTTTTTGACGGAGGTCGAACAGAGATTCCCGGAGCTCTTCCCTTGGGTCCATTACACATACGGTGTAATCTTGAGTCATCTGTGGTGTGGGGATGATATACCACGGAGCGTGGTTGGCGTGCAGCCGGGGGGTCCGCTGGGTCCACTTTCATTCTCCCTTGTGCTGCAAAAACTGACGCAGGAAAATGTGGGCGAAACCACAGGCGGGCCTTATCTACTCCTTCAGCTGTGGTACTTGGACGATGGGTATGTAGTTGGCACCCATGAAGCCATTCGAATGGCTTTACAGTTCCTCTTGTTCCCGGAGGTGCGCAGTTTGGGTTTACACTTGCACATAGATAAGTGTGCCGTCAGGTGGCCAACCGCCCCCCCCCCGCCTGTTCAGCAGTCCCTCCCATGTGAGCTTCGCCAGAACTATGACGCCGGGACAACAGTGCTCCGCGCACACTTCGGGCCGGACCTATTCATAGAGCGCGAGATCTCAAAGCACGTCACTTTGTTAAAGCCTCTCCTCAAATCCCTGTTAATCCTGGGGGACACTCATGTAGCTCTCCACCTACTGCGGACTTGCTTTGGCGTATGTCGGATCAACTACCTCTTACGTGCAGTTCCACCTCATTCCACTCTCAAGGGAGCTACGGAATTCGACACCGCTGTTGAAGACACGCTGCGGGGGTTACTGGGTAGGGTTCTGGACGCCGACACATTTCGGGAATTTCAACTCCCTATCGCGCTTTTTGGGGCCCGCAAGCCAACATTTGGCATCGGGCTTCGCTCCGCAAAGCTCACTGCGGCTGCTGCCTTCCTTTCCTCCGTATCACTCACGCGCGCGCTGTGCTCTACCCTGTTCTACCGAACACTGCTCTCCAATCTTACACATCCGCAGATCGGGCGCACGCCGAGTGGAAGATACAAGTGGCACCAGAAAGGGTTGTCCAGTTCACGGCTATCGACACAATGTAGGTTTGGGCAAGGGCAACTCGCTTGCCCAGTTGAGGAAATGGCCTTTGATTCCATGCCATTGGGGGATGATAGGACTGGCATTCCGAGCCTCGATGTCAGTGAATGGTTGCAAGGACTGGCTTTCACGCCAACCGGCTCCAGGCTGGAGTGGCTACACCTCGCACCGCAATTACAAGACGTGGCTGCGGTTCTATTGCAGGGTACAATTGTTTCCTGCCATTTCAAAATGCCACAAGAGTGGATGCATGACACTTGTGGATCAGTACAGTGACCACGCGCTGTGCTGTGCCTACAGATCTACCCGCGGAAGGCGGCATGACTTTCAAACATTGTTGTTTGCCGCAGACCTCTCCAAAGCTGCCCGGCACTTAGTCCTCGAGCCCCCGGCGTCATTGAGAGCAATCCCGCACAGCGCCTGGTAGCAAGACTTCTGTGGAGCGTCGAAGGCATCCGCAGCGGGACTGGCGTTGCGGAGGTCGGAGAGCTTGGAAGTATGCGCTAACAGAAGGGCTAATGCGCAGGGGGGGAACTGGGACCTTTATTTAAAGATTTAATTGCACAGAGATGCATAAAAGTAAACCACAGTATTATTTTATTGAGAAATGTTGCAAATACCCGCGTCATCAATTGATTCCAAAAATTTATTCAATTGATGATGTCAACATTGGCGTTGTGGAATAGTTGCTAGTTTCTTCACCATGCAACCTATGGGATGGTTAGAGCGGTGTTTACTCAAAGGCACGCTGCTGCGGCCGTCATGTCCAACGCGGCATGCCTGCTCGCCGGCATTGAGCCGGCCCTGTAAGCAAGGCCATTTACTGTAGGGTTACCCATCAGCGAGGACTTATCCCGCATAACGTATTAGCCTCGTGGATATAACCGACCACATCTTCCATGCATTAAAATTACCCAAAAATTCCCTATTGGCGTGACACTGTCGGATATTCCAGGCCACAACCGACCATATCTTTCAAATATTAAATCACCCCCACATTGCCCCCCTGGATTTGATAAAGCAACGCAAGAAGTCATCGGGTGTCATTTGTCCGGACGGGGCGGCAACTGATCCAACCTTGCGGGTTCTAGGATGCTCACTGCCTGGGCATGTCCATTCTTTTATCACTGGTGTACAGTCCAAATGTGCAACGTTGCAGAGTACTTAAAATTAAGTGGTAAACATTCACTTGACTCCTGACGAAAAGCCGCCTTAAAGACAATGTAACACTGTACAGTACAGTATAACCCATACCTACTACTGTACAACAATTGTTGTCAGGGTAATCTTGCAAGTGAATATTGCAATGCAGAAAAGTGATGAATCTTGTTTGGTCGGAATTGAATGTGCGTCGCAAGGGCCCTTTGAGGATGCAGATGGTAGGGAGATGCAACGTAGTGGCAGCTAGCGATGAGAATATAGTACAGTGATGGCGTCCCGTAAGTGTAGGAGCTGGCTGTCGGCCAGGGCGTTGTTCCGCGGGGGTTCCATGGTCCGGATAGCAGCTGTATGGGGCGTAGTCGTTGACACTGGGTGATGTGGGAACCACAATAGAAACCAGCGAAGTGCGAGGCGACGCGGGTGCCCCTTGAGTCGGTGAGGTTTTGCGTCTGAGTGGGGTGAGCGTGTTGGTGCGGGGTGGTTGAGCGTAGTGCAGCGTGAATATTTAGACGCTAGAATACCTTTTTGACGTAATCTGTGAGGTATTCAACTTTGCGCCCCGCCCTGTATTCCTCCAGGAGATTGACACCCTTGAACATTTTAATTGTGGGATAGCCTGTTATTTTAGTGGCCTCGCAGATTTGAGGGTCCTTGACGCAGTCGACCTTAGCCACCTTGACATTTGGCCTCTCACCGGGGAGGAACTTTGCCAATTTGGACCACTCTGGCAACGCGTTCCTGGAATGCATGCACCACTCTACATAGTACATAATAAAAGTGTACTCGTTCTGCTTGAGATAGAGATCATAATTTGAGGCGGAGAGATGGACGATTTCCTCCGGAACGTGGGCTAGCTCCTGGTGGTCGACATTCTCTATAACAGTGTTACCAATGTGCCGATAATCGCGTTTGTGTTCTTCACCGCGCTCCCCGCCGATGACTGTTTTGCGGGCTTGGGAACTGGCGTCGAGCTTGGCTGTATCGAGATAGTCCTGAACTTCGATGTTGGCAAAACGGCAGAGGAGCTTAAAAAAGGTTATGTCAAAGTTGATTCCCACCTGGGACTCCCTGCTTGTGTCTAGGACAATTTGAGACTTGATTTCACCCTCAATGTAAGTCCGTGCTTCGCAGAAGAGGACGAGGCCAATCACGGGGGCGACGGTTATGGGAAGGACGCCCCCCCTTCGAGTGGCATGTCTAAGGTCTGCCGGAAACTTGCAGAAGATTTCAAAGTTGAACAACTTGATGATCATGATCAGTGCAAGGGGATGACAGGGTTGAGCGTGAGTGAAGGGAGAGATCGGAAATCCGTACTCGGTGCGGTGAATAATTATGACTCTTGACGAAGAGCCGCCGTAAATGCTATGTTGTCAGGGTAATCTTGCAAGTGACAACTGTAACGCAGAAAAGTGATGAATCTAGTTTGGTCGGAATTGAAATGTGCGTCTTAAGGGCCTTTTCAAGATGCAGATGGAAGGGAGATGCAATATAGTGGCCGCTCTCTCGTGATATGAATAGCCAGCTCTTACAATCTCGAGATGGCGTCCCGAGATTGTAAGAGCTGGCTATCGGTGAGGGCGTTGCGCCGGGGAAGTTCCATGGCCCAGAGAGCAGCTATGTGGGTGTGGCGCTGGCACTCTGACGGTGCACAGGCGCCAGTCCCGGCCGGTAATATCCCGTCTCCCAGACCTCAGTGGACATTACCGCTGTCTCGAGACTCTACAGCCAGCCGCTTTGCGCCAGCCGCCCGGCCGCCCTTCCTAGTTTTAATCTCCGGCCCTCGGCCCACGATACCCTCCTAGTGGGAACGGCAACGAATTCACCCGATCACCGAGGGCCGACTCACCGAGCCTTCGTAAACAGACGCACTTTTCCCTGCTTTTAGTCTCTTCGAGGCTCTACTTTTTTTAAAGTCAATCCGCTACGCTTGGCGCGCCCGCGCGTCTCATAATGAGGGGTAGTCGTTGACACTGGGTGGTGTGGGAACCAGTGCAGAAGGCAGCGAAGTGAGAGGCGACGCGGGTGCCCCTCGAGGACGGGGGAGGTGAGGAAGGAGGGGAAGGATCCAATTCGTGTCGTGGCGGGTGCGTGGCGAGGTGAGAAGCGACGTTGGCGGCGACATGAGGGGCTGTTGCGGGGGATCTAGACGGAGATGTAAAGGTGGGATGGGTGTGGCGGCGGTGGGGAGGCGAGGTATTTGTGGGGTATCGAGTTTGACCTGCACGTGGTGATGTAGTGTGACGTGCGGGCTGTCGTGGTCTTGTACGGTAGTTGCCTCTGCGCGACTGGGTGGTGGCGTGGAAGATAGAGAGCAAGTTGGAGACCAGTCGTTGGAGCAGTATTTGGTGCGTGCGGATTTGTTTTGGCGCGAAAACTCGATTCTGGAATCAAAAGGCCCGACGATGGAAAGTTTCTTTTTTACTTGAATTTTTCGAAAGGTTTGAAATGTGTGCAATAAAATATACATCATATTAACTTGAAAAATCAACCCACATTACCCTGTTGATCCAAATTTCGCAACCCAATGATATGCGCTTACTGTATTCTAGATTATTCCTTAAAATTTTCTGTTCGGCTGGTAAATACTGTACAGTAGGGAAAATTAAGAGGTACAGTACTACTGGTCACCCTGTACAGTACTGTAGGATATTCCGGGCCACGACCGACTAAATTTTTCAAATATTAAATCACCCCACATTTCCACCCAGTGCAGTATATATGTATTATGCAAATATCATCCCTAGCTGAAGTGAAATTGGCCGAGTACGTACCACGCATTGCGGCCCGATACCATACAGTACCACCGCGGCTACGATTCGCACACGCATCTTCCAGCGCATCAGTTGTGCTCGGTGGTCATCGGTGGCTATGGTCATCATCTCTCGGGCTCCACTGCACGTGATCGACATGAGCCATCCAGTTAGATCTTACCCATATAGTCGGTTAGTCAGTGTACACTTCAGAGACATAAAGAGTAAGAATGTTGATAGATAAGTGCCCTTCTGCATCCGTCGCTAGCCCTACAGTTACTAAGGATATCGTCGGTCAAATGAACCTACCGTCCTTTCAACTAGGTGTCAACTAGGTGAACCCCGCGTCCGGCTCAGAGCTTTTGCCATCGCTATCCGCGCCTCCTACACGCCGCATTCCGTGAGGTTTTCCACCAGGAAGGCTTTTGCAGTGGCTAACCTTGCCGATCGGATAGGCTCCGGCTCTTCCCGAGATTGGTACCCGACGCATTCATAACGTCGAAATTTCCGTAGATGTGCAAGCTAACAGCTGTAGCACGAGAGACCTTCGGTGCCGCCTCAAAACGTTCGCAAAGTGCCGTTATGAACCACTAGCTATACTATGTGAAGCTTTTCTATTTGCGCACTTTCTCAAAGAGAACCGTATCCGCGAACGGTGAACGGGATTTCAAAGCGATGAAATGTACGGCGCCACGCGGATCATGCCAACGAAAAGAACCCATTGGTTTGGCGATCATGTAACATGCGCAAATAAGCTCTGGCGGGGCTATCGGTGTTGTGTGGATATTAATAATGTACCAGATTTGTTCCTAGTCACAATACTGCACATCAGAGACAGAATGATCGGGGCTGGATTCGAAAAAGTCACCATGGAAATGCCGCGTGGCACTGTTTCCGCAGAAATGTACTTGCGCGTAGGAAAATGACGACAGGCGCTTGTTTCGACTCATGAATGATTACCACTCTGAGCTATAGGAGATGATGTGGCAATGCGGCGACAAATCGAGAGAAATTACGTTATATCATGTATGATTTGACGTTGGGCTGAAACGTCATTGCACCCTTTCGTAAGTTTTGTCTCATTTTGCCTCATTGAAATTGTGCCCCTTCAATCACTTTTGAACCATGGGAAAATGCACGTAAATGTTTCTGATGATTCATGTAAGCAACAATTCGCTGTACTCTTGGCACTATTCCACAGGGCAATAATGTCAATCTCCTAGAATGAATTCAGAGACGGCAAGGCTGTGCGTTGTTGCATGCGGAACATGGGAGACAGTCGTACAGATCAGATATTCACACCCACTTTGTGCCTCATGATCAGAATTTTGGAACTATAACATTTTCATCCTCTCCTAGCATCCATGGGAAGGCGCGCTTTCCGATGCTTCTACGGGGAAACATACTTGAATCAGTTTACGTACCCTTTCAATCTCACTCGTCTTCTAACTCCTTTACTGACACCATCTGGGTCACAGTGAGGTACCTAATAGGTACCTCACTCTGTCCCAGATGCTGTCAGTTTCGAACACTCTTCTTTTTCGCGACCGTTTTCGCAACGATTATATCCAAAATGTAACTCTGCACTAGTGCACAGAATAATTGGTACACTCACTCCGCGTCAAGCAGCCGTCAAGGAAAACCTCTGTCCTCGAATTATTTAAATGGTCTCCGAGTCTGGGATTGCGTATGTCCTAGTCCCTGTCCAGAAATCAGATTACTCACGTCCTCCTGCAGCCAGATTTACTACTTTGCCTCCTCACAGTTTGATATTAAAGGAAAGTTTCCATCCATACCAACATATCACCGCCATCCGTCACTTGAATTATTCGAACACCGATTCTCCTCGAAAGCTATCTTCACCATGAAATCTCCTCAACAACAAGACCCAGGAAACCCAACTACGTTCCAACATCGCCCTACACAAGGAAGACTTGCCCATCCCGAGAAGCTCACCGCCCCATTAGCTCCACGCCCTGCTCAAAGTGCATCGACGCAAGAAACGGGTCGTGGCGAACCGCGAGGATGGGGAAGGCGTCTACCTCCTCTGCTCAACGACAATCACAATGCAAGAAGTCACGAGTTGCCGAGCAGCCGAGAAACAGATGGGACACATTACACGGATACGGTGTATGCGGGACATCAGGCGCATGCTGGGATGGATCCGTCTCGTGAGTTGGGAAATGGGCAGCATTATGATCGGCGGTATTCGTATGGACAAAATGTAGCTCCCAGTGGGCGGAATGCGGAGTTTATGGCCCCGCGATTGGAATATACTGACATGAGGGTGTTTTCTACACCGTATGGATACACGGCGAATAACCAACCGTTGTTTATACAATATGGGACACCTTCTGGGGATGTGGCTGCGCAAGCGGTGTTAGCGTTGGGACACGGTTATTATACGCCGGGCCAATACGGCGTAGAGATGGGGGATGGACAGTATCAGTATGGGAATGGGTTGAGACATGGAATGGAGGACTATCGGTATGGATTGCAGAGGGGTGCAGAGTGGCGTAATGGTCAGGGCGGGCAAGTCGGAAATGGGCATGGAATGGATGCAGGACGTGAGGGGGGTCAAACAGGAGGGGGAGCACAGGTTGAAGAAAATCGGGGGGACGGAGGCAGTCAAGGACGAGGAATGGAAGGTATGGGTGTTGAAAGGGGAGAAAATGGCGGGGCTGATGGGAGAGGGGTATTGACAGAGGGGGGTGGGAATGAGAAAAAAACCGATATGAGATGTGGAGGTGCTGTTGAAGAAATGGCGGCGGCTTGTACTTTGGAGGAGTTACGCGAGATGAGGGAGGCGGAGAGGTGTGGAGATGGACACAAGAATGTTGGAGAGAATGGTGTGGCGGTGCAATTGATGCAAAAGGCGTCGGGAAGAATCACATGGACAGCGGAGCTGCACACGGAATTTCTCAAGGCGTTGGACGAACTTGGGCTTGAGCAGGCTGTACCGATGTCGATTTTGAACAAGATGGGTGTGAGTGGATTGACTCGGGAACAGGTGGCGTCCCATTTGCAAAAGCACAGGACGATGTTGAGGAAGGAGAAGGAGGTGAAGGAGAGGACGATGTTGCTGAATATGGCGGCAAGGTCTGTGCTGAAGAGAGATGAGAATTTGGGGAAGAGGAGTTTGACGGCTGAAGAAGTTATGGATGCTGTGGCGAGGGAGGAACGGTTGAATGGGGCGGGGGGCGAGAAAGAGGAGGAGGAGAAGAAAAAGGGAGGATTTAAGGGGCTGTGCAAATTGAGTCGGGGAAAGCGAAATGGTACCAAAGTGAAGGAAGTGATTGGCAAGGGCAGGCGGTTGTCCCGCCGCGGATTGCATTCCATTCCCAAACACGCTGTGCGTGAATAATTTCCGAAATTCAACACTTGTCACTGGAGTAAATATTGTATTTTTAATTTGAATTGTACTGTACAATGATCCCAGAAAGACGGGTACACAGCTGCTGTGATTTCCATCGAATTGCATCTTTTTGTCTGTCTCGTTGCATCGCTCTGTCTCGCACTGTCGTGGACCGCGCCCGCCTCCGGCCTCCTCAGCCGTCGGAAAGGGTACATCGCCGACCGCCGACACGACGCGTAACAATCCTCATCCAAACGTCAACCCTGCGCCACTGCCATCCACCCACCAACCCAACAAACCCTTTCGTCTTCCATTCCTCCACCGGTCAATCGTCAATCATCAATCATCAATCATCAATCATCATCGTCCCCTAAATTTCCTTTCACATTTTTCAGTTTCAACTTTCACAATGCGCCGTTTCCTTCAAGCTCCGATCCTGCCATCCCTTCCATTACTATCGAATACCCCCCCTGCATCTCCAATCCATCCCATACCCAGCCATCCAACGCATTCTTTCAACTTATTCCCCCCGCTCCGATCCATCCCAGTAACGTCCCCCCGCTTCATAAATCATGCTCACCCCCTAATTCACTCTATCCTCCCACCTTGCCATTCTTCCTCCCCCTCAACCCTTACTGCATCATGTCTCCATCATCATCCCTCTACCTCCATATTCTGTCCCTCACCCTACTTGCCTCCATTCTCCGTGCACACCCGCACCCCTCCCCGCTTCCAACCCCTCACGTAACCATCGATATCCACACATCCTCTCCACCGCAACCGCATGTCACCATTCAACTCCTCACATCACCCCAACCCTCACCAAACTTCCTCTTTGACCCCACCCCACTCGCATCGGACCCGCCCTTCCAACCCCGCCCTTCACCCAACCCCTTTACACAAGTTCCCTCTCCCCACCTCACACACCCCCGTCCCTTCCCCCTCCACAACCCCCGCACTCCCATCCCATTCCACATCCCCGCCACCCCAACCAACCATGCAATTCACTCCCATCGCAATGGAACTCCTCCCCAATCCTCCTCCTCCCCTCCCCTCCCCCCTCCTCAACGCACCGCCAAAATCTCCACCTCCGACACCTCCGCAAAACTCCACGGCATTCAATCCTCAGCACACGCCGTACGTGCAATCGTATTCGCAGCCATCACCGTCGCCATCATTGTGGTCATAGCCGCTGCCGCCATCACCGTTGCAAACTGCACTTCCTATCAGCGTATCGTCCCAGCCGCTTCGTTTTCCACAGGCAGTTTCGCTTTCGAGTCCAACTCCTCGACCGCAAAACCTTTACATGATCAAACGCCTACCCAACCCTCTTCAAAGAGGTACGCCGCAAGGAGCTTGGAGAGAAATATCCTTCGCACCCAGCAACAAGCCGCCCATTTGTTTCGCTTGGATGATGTCGGAAGTGGCTGTGTTTACCGCTGCAATTTCTAGGATGTAACAACCTGTTCTTGGATCGATGATACAGTTTACAAGGATTAGTCGCCGTCATGTTTAGCACAGTCAAACGTTTTGAGGATTACAGATTTTTCAGTTTTTACAACTTTGTGTAAATGATCATTCCTTTATAAAGTCAGCCACCCTAAGGCATCGCGCCCTGAAATCACGACCGAACGGGCTGCTCTTCTAGTCGTTTGTGCCCTCTCCATCCTTGCTCTTGGAGCCAGCTTTGGGGCACCATTATCAGTCAAGTAAACACTCGTTTTCAATACAGTACTTGATTTCAACAAATGAGTCACTCTGGCCGCACCCCGCGGTCGCCAGTTTGCTTCGATGATGAATTGTATTGTTCGGGAAGCCACGACCTTCCGAAAAACTTTGCCAGTTCACTCGCTCGCAAATTCACAAAGATCGGTCTCCCATGCGGACATGTGTACGGGTTTTCACACCGCATCAGGTTGGAAAAAATGGAGCTCAACTTTTGGATGCTCAGTGGTTTGCCATTCTTAATCGCTAACTTACATGAAACAGCGGCGGCAGCCTCTTCAATCGAGGTCGCCTCAGAGCATAGGCGGAGAAGCAGGGAGCCCAAGGTACTGTGTGGTAGATCTTTCAAAACTCCGGGTACCTTGCGGATGAGGTAAACTGCGGCTTTGCCTGAATCTAATCCAGATTCATCGAGTTCTGTTCCGAAACCAAGGGACTCCAACGAAAAAAGGTCTTCTTCACTTATCAAGCCTGGGAGTCGCAATGGTTCTTTCAGCTGTGAAAACTGAGATGCCCTCCATAAACGAAGGAGGTCTTCATAGATTGGTCTCTCATCGGCAATGTGCTGCTCTGCAAGTATCACACCACCGTCATATTCTACCCAGCATATATGTCTGTAATACCTGAGCCACGACCCTGGCATTGCAAGGCAGCGCCGATATGGTTGAATCTCCTCCAGATGCCGAAGAGGGGTCTTCAATACAAATTTGCTGCTGCCCGACCTCGCTCTTTGAGGGCAAAAGTGAGACCAGTCTTTGCAAAACCTTTGTTTCTCTACCAGAAAGCGGAAGCTCCCGGGTTGATTCAAGTGGTTCAGTCACAACCTCAGGGACAGGCATGCCGGACATCATATCCCCAATGACGGCAACAACCTCCTTCTCGATGATCGCCATCATATCTGGGTCCTTGAACCGGGCAACAGATTTTATCGGTGATACATTCCAGTCGACAGCACCGCTCGCTATGGACAGGTGGACAAAGACAACGGGATATCTCGACTTTTTCACATTCACGCATTGGGTAATCGCGGCGGTGATATCGTCAATAACAACACATCTCCCATTTACAGCAATCATTACCGATGATCTCGATGGCGAATGGACCATGGAGGGAATTGCGGCAACGATATCTACCGTACCCAAACCGGAGATAGGAACGGACGCAGCACGAAAATCAGCTGGGGAAGCTTTAAACTCCTCCGCCATGGACAAAACTCGGCCATCGTTAGGGTCCTTTTTACCGCCAGGTCTCACCCAATAGAGTTGTTTATTTCGGGTCAGTCGGAAAGAAACCAATGGATGACAGAGGGCAGCCCGAAAAAGCCATGCTTTGCAAGCAGAAAATGTTCGTGACAGTTGCCGTCCAGAGTACGTCCAAGGAAGACCTTGGACAGTTACAACGGTTCCGTTTGCCATAGGCGTTGGGGCGACGGAGTGTTGAATAGGGAGGCCATCGTTGGAAAAGCGCAAGGTGGTTCCGTGATCATGCTGTTGGATGCGCGATGAGATAGTCAATGATTTCGCGGTGTGGGCAATGGCCCACAGTGCCTGGCCGCGGAAACCAAGGGTTTGGACGCCGTCGCGAAGCTGTTGCAGAGAGTGTAGCTTTGATGTGGCGTTGCATTTGGCGACAGAAAGAAGCCCTTGGTCAGGAGATATGCCGACACCATTATCGGAGACGGTGATAGATCGAGTGGAGAGGTCAAGGTCGACGGAGATTGAGGTGGCTTGAGCGTCGATGCTGTTCTCGACTAGTTCTTGAATGACAGAGTCGTAACCGGTAATCACTTGACCTGAGGCAATACGTTGGATGACCGGGAGGGGTAGAACGGAGACCTGTTGATTTTGGTGGGATACGGGTGAGGGAGAGAGGCATTTTGGTGGGTTGGCTCGTGGAGGTTTGAAGGGGGAGGGTGCAGTACGGTAGCGACGCTTGAGGCGGTGGCACGAGGGGATGTTGCGTGAAGGCGGAAAGTCTGAGATCAGACGATGTGAATGGCGGCCAGTGCGATGGCGGTTAAAGGTAGCGAATACAAAGGTGAGTGTTCTCGACGGCATTGGTAGGGAGTCGTTGCGCTTGGGCAGGCCTCGAAAGGCGAAAGAAGGGATCATTTTGTTTGGGCAAGGGAGATTGTCTGTCTGTGCATTGATCCCCCGCAAGAATCGACATGTTCTTATGACTTGATAATTTTCGACAATTTCGTCATACTGTATTTCAAAGTACAGTACAGTACTGTACAGTACACGTACAGTCTGAGATCTAGGGTCGACCTCTGTAATGCATGTTTGTCCCCAATATTCAACCTCTTCTGTAAATGTGGAGAACTTATGTTACTGTAAACTGCGTACTCCATCAGCTGTGCTGCACTGTACTGTACAGAACAGTAACAGACCAGGACTGCTGCTCAAGCAGGAACGGCAAGTACCTTGCCACTTCGTTATCTAAGAATCCGGGTGAGGTTCCTTCGTCAGCTACAGCACGAACACCGGTGGAGGGTCCGATGATAGGATTGAGGTTCTACGGTACGTTGTTGTGCTGTAACGATAGCGGTGCTTTGAGGGTCGGTTAAGTCCATGCAATGTTGCAAGCAACACCGGAGGCGGAAAGACCTTGTATAATCAGAGGCGGTACTGCTGGAGAGGGTTTCGAATCTATTCCCAGGGCGCTTTGCGGTTTGATCGACAAGTTGGGGACAGCGGCGAAGGATACTGTCGGGTGTAAGTCTTGATCAAGCTACAGCATAATACTCTAAGGCGCTTGCGTTTGAACGCGGTTTCTGAAAGGGAATCAGAGACGGAGAGGGTGTTGGACAGCAGGAGCTGAGGAGGTTGAGAAGGCTCGAGAGAGGAGGGACAGTCCTACAACTGAAACTCCTTCCCAGCATGTCTCTCTCCGCTGATTGGAAGGGTGCGATCAGAGGAGAGACACCTATTGGAAAGGGGATGAGCCGTCTGAACAGTTAAGGGCTGCGGCAGAACAGGTTGCACTGGAGACTGTCTGCGGTCTCAATTTCTCATTTTGGTGGACCGCTAGTCGGATGGTTGAACACAAACTACCGTACCCCGCCATAACAAAGATCAGTTCAGTTTGAAGTATCTCCCCACCATCGAGTCAAAGCGGCAAAAAACCTAACTTCTTGGTCACTATGACATCACTTAATTGGCTGGACTAGACTTTGCCACTTTTTATATACTGTGTTGCCTATTTGAGGGTGCACCTGTCAAGTCCCAGCGGCGTCGGTGGGGAGGTAAATTACCTCCGACTGTTAGGATAGTGCCATTCCGACTGTTGATGGGGAAAGTCAAAGACAGATGACGTCATCTTTCTTGATGCACCCTCTTGGACTAGACTACAGAAGAATTACACGTATGCTTGTGACGTATGATACATGATGATTCTACAGTGCAATGTGATCAACTTTTAAGAGGGCGCTGAAATCCTTAGTAAGGAGACACATGTGCACTACTAGAGTTGAGGTCACTGACTACCTGAGTTGGTGAATGCTTTAATCTTTGGTTAGCACGTTCCTCCTGATCACTGAATACAGATTAGGAAGTACGGAAAAGTGAACACGATTTAGTATAAGTAGAACTGCCTCACAATAAATCTGCTAGTTACTTAGTCCCCATGATAAGTGAAGAAGAAAGAGAGCAAACCATCAAACGTAACCTGCGCGTGTCGAGCTTGCTCGACACAAGCAGCGATGAAGAGGAACCTCTGCGGGATCATGGCTGCTCGCTGGCTGGGAAGGCCGCCAACATCAACCACAAGCGCTACAAGCTCCGCGATATCCTCTATCAGCTATACTTTGCGATAGCATCGACCCGATCTATAACATTGAAATATTTCGGCGACGTTTCCGCGTATCGATCGCGATTTTGGTCCCCCTTTTTGAGGCCGCAAATTTCAACGACGACTACTTTGTGCAGCACCGGGATCGCATGGGCAATCTTGGACTAAAAAAGTTCTTGAGGTCACCGAGGCGATGCGCATCATGACCTTTGGCATCGCACCAGACACTTTTGACGAGAAACTTGGTCTGTCTGAGTCTACCGCGTTGCAGTGTCTTGTGCGTATCTGCGATATTGTGATCGACACTATCAAAATAAGAATACCTCCGCAGCCCGACGGACGCTGACGTCGCCTGCCTGCTTACTGTGTCGGAGAAGCGCAGCTTCCCGGGAATGATAGGGAGCATCGAATATAGTAAGTGGTATTGGAATAACTACCCAACGGCCTTTCAAGGCCACTACAAGGGGAAGGAGAAGACGCCGGCTGTGACCCTTGAGGCGATCGCTCACCACTTCATGTGGGTATGGCATGTCTTCTGCAGCATACTAGGCTGCGTGAACGACATCAATGTCGTCGAAGCATGGCCGCTGTCGGAGAAAAGCGCCTCGGGAACGTACCTACCGCCGTGCAAGTATCAGATAAACGGCATGCAGTCGCAAAATCCATACTGTCTGTGCAGACTAGATCTACTCCAAGTGGCCAATGTCTATCGGCACAATACTGCATGTTTTGTCGCGAAAGCGCAATTATTTGGCGAAAATACAGGAGGGCGAACGAAAATATGTCGACAGGGCGTTTGGAGTACTGCAAAGCATGTGGTCAATCCTGGTC
Source organism: Kappaphycus alvarezii (assembly GCA_002205965.3). Classification (NCBI taxonomy): domain Eukaryota; phylum Rhodophyta; class Florideophyceae; order Gigartinales; family Solieriaceae; genus Kappaphycus; species Kappaphycus alvarezii. The sequence continues at coordinate 1,773,259 of NADL03000517.1, read as the reverse complement.
GGGCCGCCGCGCATGTATGGGCTGGACGAAATGAAGCGGATCATGAAGTGAAAGATCTTTCTGCACAAAATAGTGGTTGAAGAGTGCAAGCTCGCGGCGTGCGAGGAGAGCGATGAGATAACGGAGGGTGTTGAGGTCCGGTGGGGGGTGCGGCCCCCAATGTGGGGCAGGCTGGTGCAGCTACATGGTGCGGTGGCAGAAGCAGCGGAGGCATCGATAGGGGCGAGTTGAGCCCTCCGGGAACTTAATGAGAAGGAAAAGCAAAACGACTTGAAAAAGTAACTCCTGGCGGAACACCTCTATACGCGTCTTGGTTAAAAGCGTGAGAGGAACAAGCGACGGCGTGTAATTACAGAGAAGTAAATTTTCTCGAGAGCTCTGGAGATATTGTAGGTCCATTCAGAATGTCTTCAGCTCGTTTACTTCGTAAAAAGCCAGATCACTAGCCACACTTGAAAGCTACTGTCACCACGCATTATCCATCTCCGCAGCGACGCATGCCAACCCTGCAAGCGATTTTCCGCCATAGTGCTTTTTCAGCGATTTTTTTTAGCGCCAGGGAGCGTTCTTCTTGCTGAAGCTTGAAAAAATCCTGCACCATGTCAGACTCAGCCCCTCCAAGCCCGCTTGTGAACAACTGAACTTCTTTTTGGCGTTTGAATGCAAAGAAGTCTTGCTTATGAGGTTCGAGTGCGTCATTCCCCGTTTCCATTTTTTTGTGCGATGCTCCTCGATAGCGCGAAGCTCCTACTTGCGCTGACATACCGACGGGCGCTCCAGACTTTTCCGGGTATTGTGCAAACCACCTTGCGTAAAAGATGAAGATAGAGAATTGTCATCCCCGATGGTCCCATTCCTAGACACCTCATCGTCCTCTCCGTCGCCGCTCGCCGTCGCACGTATCTAACTACTGTCGCCGCCGTCTTGTAATTTGGGGTCTATCACTGAGAATGAGCCACGACCACATGAACTTGAACTTAAGTCCTACGTCCTCGAGCGGGTGCTTAACCTTCTTCTTGTTGAAGAAGTCTGTCGCAAGCCGCATCTCATCTGCCTCTTTCGTGCCGCTTCGTTTGAGTGCTTTGGGGCTTATGTAGCCCGCGCTGAAGCGCGTGCAGTTCGTCAGCATGTGCTTGCATCGTGTCTAGATGGACGTGTCCTGGCGCACCGCACAGTCTGACGGCTCTGTTTTCCTTGTACGCCTCGTAGATGAACTCGTAGAATATGCCGCACTTCTGGTCAGAGCCGACACTAGGTTCGGGACAAACCGTCACGTACGCGCGCGAGACGGCCTCGCCCTCTTCGGTCGTGTAGTTTCAGCCTCGCTTCTGGGTCGGGGTCGCGGGGGTTGCCGTTTGCGCGTCTTGCTAGATACCGAAAGCATAGGCGCGTCAGTGGGGACGCCGTGCCGTGAGGTCTTTATAGTACTTGCTATGGTTGTAATTTTTTGCTCCATCGCTTTAGGGGCCTGATTCTTCTGGCCAAAGCTCTCTCAGTCCACAGTTATTCCTGTTGGTGCTAAACTGGAAAATATGGGAGGCACATCTTTTCAGGCACATCTTTTCAGATTTTCCTCCTAAAATAAACTTTTTGGCAGCGTGGGTAGTTTGCTGCTGCGCCGTTGCGAAAGTTAAAATGGCATCAGATCATTATGTCTTGATATTTTGATAATTCCTCCCCACTGGTGGAGATTCTCTTACAGTACTGAAGAAAGCTTCTTCCATAAAAATGAGCCTTAGTGGTCTCAAATAAACGAATACTTTTTTTGAAAACCCAAATGGGAAATGAAAACCGACAAGAGCAAACCCAGCAGCTACAACCATTCCCCTCAATCAAATACAAGGGAAGTAAAAAAGTGCAATTAAGATACTGGCAATAATATAAAGGGGCAAAGAGGCGCTTTTTTTTTATTGAAATACAGTATATGGATTGGCTGAAACCCATTTGGACTTGTTTTAAAAGGTAGAAAAGGAAAAATGTTAGTTATCAGCAAGCTTTACTGTGAAAACTTTTAAAGGAGATAATGTTTTGAAAAAAATCCGTGAAGCAATAGGTCTCAAAGCTAGTTTCTCGATATCCGGCGAAATATTAGCCAATTCGCGAATGACCAGATATCCTTGAAAATGATCTCCCATGCAAGTAGGGCTACTCTGTAGTCGGTATTGAATACCGACTACACAGAGTATGTAAACATATGATTAAAAATATAGAAAATGAACGAAGAAGGTCAAATCGCTGAAATGCAGAAAATTGAACTAAACATTAGACAGAACATAACAAACAGTGTGAATCCTACAGTTCTGAACGTTCAAAATCTTACCAAAATACCGTAACACTTAGAATAATCACAGAAAACAACCCTCATTTTGCCTATTAATCGCTCTTTTCGATAAAAACCTATTTATTCCCATTTTGACACCGAACGATACTCTCAAATCTTACAAATCCGCAGTTCGGGCGCAAGACGAGTGGAAGACACTATCGTCATCTGAGAAGGTTACTAAGGTCACGGCTACCGATTCATGACAGCAGTTTGGTGCGGGGATGCTCTTCAATCTTACACATCCGCAAATAGGGCGCATGACGAGTGGAATAGACGAGTCACATCCGAGACTGTTATCCAGCTCACGGCTATCGAGTCAAGGCAGTGGTTTGGGGTGAGACAACTTCTCCGCCCAGTTGAGGAGAAAGGCTTTGATGCTATGCCGAAGGGGGATAAGAGGACTGTGGCATTCCGGGTCTCTTAATCAGTGGAAAGTTGCAAAGACGAGTTCTCAAATCAACTTCCTCCAGACTTGGGTACTTTCATCTCTCACCGAAATTACCAAACGTAGTTGCAATTCTACTGCCGGGTAACACTGTTTACTCTCACTTCAAAATGCTATAAGGGGGGATGCACGACACTGTGTAGACTACCAGGCCTACCATGCACTCTTAACATATTGGTATGTGTGCCAGGCACCCGTAGCGGTTAATTACGGTGAATTATATAGAAATTGACAATTCAGCTACCTTTTGTAATTGCAGAAATTACTTGGTGGTTAGTTCCCCTTTTGGCGCAGTCCATTTAACTAACTGCATTTACGTCATCATGAAAATAAATAAGTGGAAACTCTTGAATCTTCTCAGAGATCCGGGAAGAGTCAACTTCAGAAACGATAATCTGCCAGTTTGATACCCGTCTATAATTATTGGATCAGTATCGCGACCACGCGCTGTGATTTGCCCATGGATTCAATTGCGATTTACTGTATGACTGACAAACACGGTTGCTTTCCGCAGACATCTTCAAAGCTTCCCAATAGCCTGTCCTCGAGCCCCGCAACGTGAAACAGTGCACGCAAAATTGCAAAATAAGCAATCATTTTAACTTTGGAATCCGGTAGGATGGCTGAAACGAGCACGACCATGTACGAAGATGACGAGGGTGGCAGAGATCTGTGGGATGCTCTTTCAATTCTCTACACTGCTTCGAACGAGCATTCCATCACTAATTTGATACAAAAACTGTACTATTTGGAATAAAAGGAAGGAGTAAACTGGTAGGACATTTTTAAAAGGTTCTCGAGATTCCAATCAAATTAAAACATCTCAATAAAATAATTCCCAATCAATGAAAGTCTTCTAGACTCATTCACACGCTGCCTGAACACGTTGAACCTATGGACATGCTCTCAGCTAAACTCTCTTATAATGATTTGTTGGCCGCCATCGAAACCGAGGTATCCACTCCGAAATTAGAGAAATTTGTAGTAGTTTCTGTGCATGTTCTTCCTGTGCGTGTTCCAAAAGCCCCTGCTGCCGGATCTCACAAACATTAGACGCCGAAAAGAATGCAAGATGGTCGAATCAACAAGAAGCATCGTGGAAGGAGTAGTGAGCCGTGTTGGGTCTGTGGCCGCCCAGATTATTGATCAAGAGATTGTCACTTTAGGGCGGATAGGTTGTCAGAGAAGACCAGTGGCCAAGGAAGTGGATTTCGCCGGCCAATTTATCGAGGCAGATGACGTGGTGGAAGGTATCAATATCCGAATTGGAAGGGAACAGTTCTTACAACAACTGAAATGACAGCACTGACAATTAATGGAATACCCAATATCATGCCTCGGGAAGTAGTTAATATAGAGGGCCTGCTCCGTCGTTCCTCCGTTCAAATGACGCGTGGAATTTCAAAAAAGTCCGAAACAAATCAGCCATATGGATTTATGGAACACAAGAAGTTGAATAAAGAAACATCGCCAAATGTCAAAAGTGCAAATCTCAGGATTCACCGATCTATTCGAGCTTCATGCATCACTTTTTTCATTCAAAGGACTCCTTTACTGACTATGAAACGATTCAACCATAAGAAGTTCATGCTGCATCAGAACCTTTTGTCTTGATCACAATGGGAAAGGTCCTAATTTCTTCCTCAGATGGAATATAAGAGGATGCCTATCACGAACCATAATTTCAGGTGAATATCCTTTCGGTTGTTCTTTTCTCGAAATATTAGATTTCAATTTTGCAAAAGATTTTCCGGCAGGAAATGATGAACGAACTTGCATCATATCTAACAGAAAATCCAGGGAAGTCGTAAATATTGCTGAGAATGATAAAGATGAACTATTCTGTCTGAAGATGAGGCCCTACTTTTAACCTGTTTACGTAACAGTTTTCTCATCTTCTTCATCCGTGTCCACACAGAACATCAAAAATATCCTCTCATGTTTTCAGTATGATAATGTCTTCGCCAAGAAAGAGATGCGCAACCTAGCCTTGGAATAGCACAGCAGTAAAGGCCATCCTAGCGAGGGGATATACATGGAGCTTCCTGACACTTTCGACGAAGTTTTTAGATTTCTCAGAAGAGCACTGGATGAAGAGTTGTGTGTATTATGTGCAATCGCCAAAGCACAATGCCATTCTATCTCACCAAGCCTCAGGAAGACAAGCAGACCAATGGAACTCATTCACATTTAAATAAAAAGCAAAATGATTGAGCATTTTTAGGTAGAAACTACTACGTGATTTGATTTTTATTGATGACGGAAATGCAATGACAGACGTCTATTTCCTCCAGCAGAAATCGGATATCATTTCAGCTATCAAAAATTACAAGGAACAAGTTCAAACGCAATTGGATTCAAAGTAATGAATTTTCGCTCTGAAAGGGGGGGGAAATGCCTGAAACCGTTCCCCAATTTTTATAAATAAATGAATTCAAGCTCGAGCCGATCCTAGAGCAAGGTCCCAAAGCAATGGGGTAGCGGGACGGTTCATGAAGGAGTTGGGGCTCCGATCTCGTGTTCTTTTATTCTCAGCGAAACTTGGGAACGAAGTTTGGGTTGAGGCTATGAGCCATAGTAATTGGCTACGCAACCGACTCCCTTCTGAAAGAGTGAATGGAAACATTACTACTCTCCTCTAAGATTCAAGCACGCGAATTGATTTCAAAAATATCCCAATATTCGGTCAGCAGAAGCTCGCTTACATTTATCAATCCGATATAAATGTATATTTGTCAATAATTGACCGTTTACTCCATTCAATGTTACCAAAAACTGTTTCGAGGCCACTGGTAGTCCAAGTTTTAAGAAATTAACAAGTAAAGAAAAACGGCCTGAACGTGGTCAGGTCGTGCTTCTGCGCATTGGCCTGTTCTGTGATTATCGCTGGAGCAGTGGGCAAATCCGCATGGCTCTGGATCTCTAATTTGTCCGGTTGACCTCAAGTGTCAGAAAAGCCAAAATGAGTGCAGTGAGTGCTTCTTTTGGTAGAGTGGAAGTACTTTCGAGAATTGAAGATTTGTACTTTTCCCTTTATTTTTGTCGTGGTTTCCACAGTTTTTTACTGGAGTAAATAACGATTTCATTCCGCTACAGACGCACTGTTTCAACAACTACTGTTTGCAGCGTATGTGTTAAAAATTATGAGTTCGCATGCATTTCATTACTATAAGATGTTACACAGATGGCGCGAGGCAAACGCAGTGGACCCCCCTAGCTAGTTCACATTTCGAATTGGGCAAAATCCACTGCTTCAACATTATTCGCCCACTTTTGGCCGAAAGTTTTCCTTTGGGCTCAAACTCAATTGTCATGGTCACCTCTGTTGCTATAATTTCATATTTACTCCTCCATAAATGGCTAATTCTGGACATCATGAAAATTTGAGTACAAAAACAGTGCGCATTTGCCAAACAATTACTGAAAAAACGCGCGGCACTCGCCTTTACTATACCTTTACCGCCCTGAAATTTCATTTCAATAAACAAGTTGGGTGCCCCTCGGCCAGCGGGTACAAAAAATAACTATGCACGGACCAAGTGAGCGATAACTAAATCCATGAGGATGCACAGTGCAACTAGAGCGAAGGCAAGTGCTACACACTCAGGCAGACTGAGATGCAGAGAAACTAATCTTGCATTACTACGATTCAGCATGAAGAGGACTACCATAGCTAAAAAGAAGCTTTCTATCAGAGCAATAGCGGGCATCTCATCTGCTAGCAATGGTTTCATTGGAGAAATGAAACAGTGCTTGGACAAGGGGGATGAAGAAATTTTACAAAAGATTCTCGGAGGAAGGCGTTGAGCGGTAATAATAACTTTGTTGACAGAAGACTAGAAGTAGGTAATTGTCCTCCTCATTCCGGGTTTTTCTAGTCGCAGAGGTGCCCTAGGTTATGACTCCCTGCAATATTTGATGGCAGGGTTTGCTTCGGATGGTCTTCCTGGTTTCAAAAACAAATTTTTTCCAGGACACATATCGGGCCTTCCTCCCACGTCACTGTGAAGGGACAGTTCGAAATGAGGAGATCAAAGAAAGCTCAATTTTAAATGAAGAGAATTACCAGCATGTCGATCGCTTTCTTCGTATACTTCTGGAGGTCGCAGGGCGACACCCTGGTTGCCTCGCCAAACCCAACTGAATTTGCAACATAGATGAAACAGTAGTTTATGGCTCATGAGGTGCGAAGGAGATGTCTTTACTGCGGCAGATATTCACGCAGGAGGGTGAAATACGTGTAGCAGCACCAAGGCGGCCTACAAGCACGTAATAGCTGTTGCTTCAGATTCTGCCAGTGCTTAAAATATTAATCCTTTCTTCATCTTGAAAGAGAAGAGAATCACTGAGCGCTGGTTTGATCCTGCCCAGGGAAATTTAAGGGAAGATGTTAAGGTTGTTGCCTCCCGTTCTCCTTCTGAAGAATGATTCCCATACTCTTCGGCTGTTTTGAAAGTCACTGAAAACGGTTTGATGGATATTAAGGGTCGCGTCGAGCAAGCCATGATTCGGCTTGAGCTCCACTAATAGGGTTTTGACATGCTCTTGGCTCACATAGGCTCATTTAATGTCTCAATGGCCCGCTTCAGCATGCTTGACAAACTGTAAACCTCAGTTATATTCCGATTTTTAAAAATGCAATGCTCAACTCGCTTGAAATGGGGCAGTTCCAGAGATTCTACTACAACGAGATCTGTTGAACGAATATTTCGAGCTCGCTCCTTCCATAGGATCGACTCGAACCCGCTCAGCTGATAAAAAAGTACACGAGCTCGGTCTTCACCACAGCTACATATGCACACGGCAGAATATTCGGTGGGAACCAGTTATTTCTGAATAATGGTTTAACCGCGTTCCCAATGTTTTAAAGTACGACTTTCATTTTTTATTCTGTTGAGGTGTAGAGAATTTTATATTCTAATGGACTTACAGAAGCACCTTGACTTAATAGGAAAATACCCAAGAAATCAAGAACAAGAAAGTAATAAACAAACACAACTATCCGAAATTATCGGACGGCTATGCATGAGGTAGTACAGTTCACATAAACTATCAAGGCTGTATACTATGTGGTAATTATGACTTTTTTTGCATATAAAGGTCCGACCTAAACATTGCTTGAGATTCATACAAGTCCAACACACCCCGAACGGCGAGTGTTTAACAAACCAACTACTTATGGTGACCCCACTCTGAGCTTACTGTATTCAAATGCTTCTGGATATTACAATATATCATTTCAAGAGTAAAGAAGTATATTTAAACCTGTTACGGGGTTTATTCTTGAGCTTTATTTAACAAAAATGAATATAGCCCATTATTGAAATCAAACAGCAGGATATAACTCAAAATATACGATTTGAAACAATTTCTGTGAAAAGTTTTCAGTAGATTAATCGAATATTACTGCTATTTATATCAGAACTTGATATTGTTGCACATAGAGCTAAGTGTTGAAATAAATACAGCTCCACTAGCGGCAATTTATATGACTTCACAGTTTTGTGGTACGTAGAAAACTAAAAAAATATTATTCACGAAGAATTGTATGCAAATCATCAGAGAGTGAGTCAATCGAATCGTTGCTACCTCAATTTTATCGTTCGCATGCGAACGAAAATATTGACTCAATATATTTATACTCAATTTTATCGTCCGCATGCGAACGAAAATATTTTCTCAAGCTGTTTGAACATTTTTACTTGCAACAGCTCGGAATTCCATGTAAACTTGTACGCAAATAGGAGGGGGAAAATATATTTCCGGAAAGTAGCTTCGTGGACAAATGCGAAATGGACAATAAATACTTCACAGCAATTCTTCTAAAAGACTTATTGTGTACGTAAGCTCTGTCTTTATTCTGTCTTTTGTAGCATCGAATCTGCTAAAGGATTATTGAATTTCTAGGGATCTGCGTCAGAGCAGGGGACTCTGATGTTGAGAATACTTTCTGCTTCAACTATCGCAGCCAATAATTATATAATTTACCGAAATGCGTATAATCTTGTTCTTAAAAGAGTGAATGGAGTATAGTAGTGCATCATTGAGGTCTTTCAAGATCTTTGCCTCTACGAGAGGTACTGCTCTGCTAATAGAATGGGTATTTGTATGAATGGATATCAGATTGAACCGCATCAAAGTAGTGCGATTTTTGATGATGGAGATACGTATTAGTGTGAAAACGATAGCAGCAAAATATAAATGTCGTTCAAAAATGGGAGTAACTCTATTCATGGGTAAATATAAATATTGTTTAAATATTCATCATGACCTAAGGCGTAACTAATGCAGATGATTATAAAATTATCGTGGAAATAGAACCGGAAAGAAAATAATAACTTAATCTTAGAGTAAGTTATAGTTTGGACCCGCTACCTCATATAGTTTACCCTCAAGGCAATTTGAATTTTTCCTAAGATTATATGCTATCTACGATGATATTAGAGGATTCCAAGAACAAATCTTAATATTATGGTGGCTTCTGGAATGATTCGTCGTTTAAAGTAAGGGCACCTTATTCTAAATATAGTGGTTTACGAGTAGAAGAATATATTTCTGCTTGTTTATTTGGCAAAGAAAATCCGAGTTCTCAAGTTCTTAGTACAATTAAGTCCTACCATATATTTTACCCTAGCCCAGATATATCTTGTATCTTAATTCGTTTAACAGAGAAAGATACGCACTCACTGGCACATGACCAGCAACTCGCTCGAAATAGTAGTGGGAACCATACCGTGTGCTATGCCAAAAAAAGATGGCTGCGAAATCATCTCCCATAAATTCCTCCATTTTGTATCCTAAAGATGCTATGTTTATGTCCATATATCTGGTTACCTCATCTCTCAGTCTCTTTTTACTTTGTTTTAAGTGAGTTTCTTCATATTGAACCAGTGATATCTTGGCACGCTTGCAACGTTGCATAATTTGATGAGAGGATTACGTTTCGAGATTTGTGTTCCGTCCATCCAAATTATGCGTACTAACAACGAATGAATAATTCAAATATTCAGGCCTTCCTCGCGAATCGCTTCTGTCAGACTCTAAATTACTCATAAGCTTGCGAATGAAAGTTTGCGCTCGAGTTATGTATTCGATACAAAGATCAACCTGCGTATCAAATTGAAATTTGCGTAGAATTGGGTGTAGCAGGAAGGAAACTAACCATAAATCATGAATTTTGACCTTCTTTTTGAACGTTTCCAGCATGAAACGGCACAATAAGCGAGAGTAGAGACTTGGTAGTACACTTTCAACAGAAGCCCCGCAGTCATCCTCCTACCATCAGCAATCCGTTGCAACTCGTCCCTACACCCCTGTAGATATGGAATCACCGCATGCATTTTAGGATTCTCAGAAACCCAGAATGACAATTGCATGGCAGAAAAGACCTTGCATGCATCTACAATCGCCTCTATAGCGGGAAAAAATAATAAATTTGTACCAGGGAACAAGTGGTAAAGGATTGAAATCTTTGACCTTTCAGCCTTGAAAGATCGCTGTTGGTCTATAATAGAGAACGAAGACTACCCGGATTTGACTACCAGTTCCGCAGCTTTGAACTTTGTTGCGAATCTTTTCTCCACTTCCCGAATCAAGTAATTACCATCCGCAAATCATTATTTCAGCCGGCCTGCTTGAATATGCGAACAAGATTATTACCGGACTTCAAATCCTTTGATATAAGACTGATAACAGATTACGTTGCTAAACAACAAGCGGCGGAGTCTAAATCCGTACTGACTGTTAAGTCTAGTGTCCTTTAGATGACGTAGTTCATCTACTGCTGGCCTTCCATGGCCTTCCCAAGCAAAAGTTTTTGCACCTTATCTCAACCTTTGGAATCCCCAGTTCACTTGAAGAGCCCACATGAAAATAACGCACCGTTAAATCATAAAAAGATTACCTTCACTTTTCGGTGTTACACCGTCGGTTGTAACCCTACCTCCTATGCTGAGTGCATATTTCTCAATATATTCATTAAAATATTTCATCTTTTATCTGCTGGTTCGGAGATTCCATCTCTAACGGAACGAATGGAGGGAGAATTTTTTTTACATCGACATATTGTCCTGATGGGGTAGCCTTCCAGCTGAAAAAACATACCGCTGCAAAAGCAGTCATACGCATCCCACTGTCAGTGAAATTAACGGGAAACAGGTCGTATGTAAGTAAGAAATATAGACCGCAATGGACAATCATTACTGCGCGTAGAATGGCAGACAATGAACCCAGAACAATCCCTACTATTCGCCTTGCAGTGTACCTTGAAGTTTTCATGACATTTTTGCCCTTCTGGTTCTGCTAATAGGTGCAGGGGGGAAATTATTATACGGGCGGAGATCGCAAAGGGATGACTGATTTCTGAGAATGTCTCCAAAAGCTTTGATAGTCTGTTCTTTAGATATGTGAAGCTGTAGTTGTCCTTTGAAGTAGTGCAGAGGACTCTGTTTCATTTGTCGTCAAATCGAGGACGACGGCTGATGGTTGGTCAGCTCTGTTTTGACGGTCGTTGACCTGTGTGGTAGACGTTGTTGGGAACTTTATGGTGAACTGAGTGCGATTTATATAGGGAGGATGAGAAAATTGGCCGGCTAAAGTTCTGCTCTCAACTACAGAAGTTTCACTGAACCAAAAAAGTCGATTTGCAGTATATTTATACACTTCTTTTACATAGATATATGGTATAGAATACATAACGTCCTTGATCAACTTTCTGAAATAATTACAGTATTCTTCAGATCGTAAATTGTACGTAGTTTCAACAATTACTGGTTTTTTGTCCGATATTTTACCGGGCTTTCCTAAAACCCTGTTCCATTGAAGTTTTGCAGAGAAAGTAAAACCCAATGATATTTCAAGTAATCTCAGCTCCTCTGATTTGTACTGCGGATAATACCCGGAAGGCATTTCCTGTTTAAGTGACAGCATTTGCGCTGAGAGGCTCCTGAATACTTTTGATATGAACAATGAATAAGATTCAGAGCATGTCTTCTCTACATTACGTTACGATACTGAACTTCAAAAGAGAAAAAACGCAAGGAATACATACCATATCTACGATTTGTGTGGTTTCATATTCGAAATTTGAATAGTCACTGTTCAATTCAACCTGAGGTTCTTTCCCTGTTGAAGCTTTCCTGAATCATTCTGTATACTTTTCTGGAATTATAATTAAAATCCTATAATTTTACAACACTTCATACGCTCAGAAAGACTTACCGCAACCAGAAAAAACCGGACTTCCTACCAAAGTCTTTGTTTTTTGTACTTTAGCAAGAAAAACCTCGATTCTATCATTCTCTTTACTAAGTATCCATGATGAGATATATTATTGATAGTTTACTGTTGATATTGATGTACCTAATATCAGTAAGCGTAACGTGTTATTGCCCGAAAAAAGTTGCCAATTAAAAGTAATCTTGATGATAACGAGAAAGGATGTACAGGTCACTACTAGATTTAAATGGGCATTTCGAGCAGTTACGAAGTTTTCAAGCAGTAAATGAATTTACTATTAGTGAACATGGTATATTCTTGCAAGAGAGAAGTGATAACAACAATCAAGCTTCAGTTTTTTCTCACTTCCAAGATGAAACTTACTGCTTCCATCGTTTGATACAAAGTACGACCTCTGAAATAGAGAGTTATGGCACGCTCAAATGTTTGAATCAGACTTAAACATATGAATTCACACTAAACGGTTGTGATGAATTGTAATTCAAGATATGTGATTAGAGTCAATCCTATATTAAACTCACCCCCTTTTTGGACTCAGGAGTCCACGCTGATTCTTCATATTCTCGAATGATGTCTTTGCAGTTAGCGAATTCTCCCTTTTCAATCCACAAGGCATCTTCAAGTTCGTCGTTTTCGAACTTTACCTGTAGTACACCTTTCTACGCGATTTATTTTTAGCAACAATGTCTTTCACTTCTTGCTTCACGTTGCCATTGGCATCTATGACTACTGAAAATTTAGATGTATCTTCGTCGGAGCTAACATACTTCTTAAGGTAAGAAATTTGAAAGACATTTCTTGCACGTCTCATTGTTGGTGCCAGCTCAACCCGATAGGTTACTGGTCCCATCACTTCAGTGATCGCTAGAGGAACCACAAATTTTGGTCTCCTTTTCTTCAGTAGGTATGTACGCGAAAGAGCCTTTTACAAGCAACATTTAGCATCTCTAAATCACCCCTATCGAAAGATACATGACGGCGCTTCTGGTTTGTATAGTATACCTGCTGTGCTTGTGCTATAACCAAGTTGCCTCCCGTCAACAGTTGAAACATCTTACGCTTCTCTAAGTTCTTTACGGCAGCTTCACAATTAAAATAAGTGCCAGTTTCCATTCTTTGTTGTAACTTTGGAATAAACCCAAGATCTTATTCAAGCTGGGCCAGTCCTGTACTTTTACGCCTCGTTTAGCTGTATTCAAACTCAAACTCACTCAAAAATAAGTCCCAATCTTTCGACTTATCTTGTATGATTTGGCGCAACATTGCGCTTAGAGTGCGAGTGTCATTTTCACTCTGACTATCCGTTTGAAGATGCCCCCTAGTTTCCATGTTTTTCTTAATTTGCAACATTCTGTGACTCCATCACAGTACTTAGATTTGAATATAGGATTTATGTCCAGTATGATCTTATTTGGCATTTCATTTTATAGAAAAAAAATCGAATAAAAGTTGAATAACATCAGCAGATGTTATTCCTTCGCTTGTAGGGACGAATAATCCACTTATAGAGAACTTTTAGAAGATTAAAAAAACTGCATCATACCATCGATCCGTGGTCGGGAAATCTGTCAAGAAATCCATTGTCAGTACCTCCCAACAGTGCTCCGGGATGCGGTATGGCTGCATCATGCCCTTCTCTTTAGCAAGCTCCTCCTTGTTTTCGCTGGCAATTGATACAAGAAGCGACATTCTTTTTTACGTCATTGCACATGCATTTCCAAAAAAAATATTTGTCACACTGGTAAAAGGCCTTTTTCATCCCGAAATGAGGGCAACTGCGCACTTCGACAATCACTTCCTTTCGCAATTCCACCGTACTTGGCACATATTACCTTTTTGTAACATCGGCTGTCCAGTACATGTAATTTTATTTCATACAGTAGTTACTGCTTTTGATTTGCACCTTCTTCGAGAGCTGACCTTCTTCGTTCGAAACCCATTTTACAAGCAAAGTGGACCACTGGCCCATAGCGTAACTTGACATGATTCTATGTACCTGGGAAGTGTACTTTAAACGGAGTGACGTAAAAAGGACTTCACCCTCAACATTTCTGCTTAATGCGTCAGAAGCACTATTCTCTGCGCCCGGTAAATGTTCTACCGTGAATTTGTAGCTTTGAATGCCATAAATCCAACGCATCTGCCGACCAGTCAGCGTGGTCTTGGACTGCAGATATTTGATTGGCTCATGCTACGTCTTTATGAAAAAAAAGTCTGTCCCGTAAGTATACTGCCCAGTTACAAAGTGCAATCATAAATGCTCAGGGCTCCTGGTCTCCTGTATCCCATCTGGTCCCTGTAGTTATTCGATGAGATAGGTAAGCCACAAGGTGAACGACTTGCTCTAAAGTGGCACCTACGGCATATTTGTACGTATCCGTTGTTAGCACAAATGGCTTAGTAGATGATGGTGGCTTAAAACCAGAGCATTTGTAAGCCTTTTCATAAGTTCTTTGAAAGCAGTCTCTTCCGCTTCAACCCACCGGAACGCTTTTTGCCTAACCAAATTACTTAGTGGCAGTACAATTTCAACGAAATTCTTCATAAAATGTCTGTAAAAGTTTGCTAGGCCTAAAAATCGCTGCACTTCCTTAACTTTCTGAGATGTTAGCCAATCCTTAACAGCTTTAACTAACCGTTGCTAGGTTCTAATCCATTTGTAACTTACGCTGTAGCCCAAGTATTCGACTTCTTCAAGACCTGAGACACACTTGCTATAATGTGAATACAGTTTCTATTTCTGTAAACTGTCGTATACTCGTCTTAAATGTTCTCTGTGCTCCTCTACAGACTTTCTATATATAAGTATCTCATCTAGATACAGTAACATACATTCACCAAGAAGGTTTCGAAATAAATAGCCAGAAGACGAGAGAACGCTGCCGGTGCGTTAGTTCACCCGAAGCACAGGATGCGCCACTCAAAAGAAAGAAAACGCGTTCTGATAGCCGTCTCATGACAGTCCTCATCTTCTAGCCTCATCTGATGATATCTCCAACGAGGTCAAGATGTGAAAATACTTGTGCGCCGGCAACTTGGTCAATGGTTTCATCAATCAGCGGGATTGGGCTAGAGTCCAGTACATTGATCTTTTTCAAGGTCCTATAGTCACACACCAATCGTAGGCCTCCATTCTTCCTCTTAACAAAAAAATGGGGAGCCAAACAGTGATGAGGATGGGCGAATCAGTTCCTTGTCAAGGTATTTCCGTAGCTGAGTCTTTAGTTCCTCCCATTTTGACGGAAAAAGCCGAATGAAAGGGGATTTAGGGGGTTTTAGCTGGCGCAGGTTCCCCCGATTTTAAGTCAATCTCAAATTCCATGCCGCGTGATGTGGGTAATACTCCAGAAAAATACCTTCGTACTCAGCGAGTATGTTTTAATACTATAGAACGTGCTACCGCTCACCGCCGGCTTTGAGCCGTTTCCGTGATCAAAATTCGAACACATTTTGGTGAGTGTTACTGTACGCGAAGCTTCTGTAAGCAATGGGCCGTAAGCCAGACGGACTGGACCCGCGGACTGCCATAGAGGGACCAGTCTGACCCCACGATGGGACTAATATCTTTGCGACTCACCGCCGCCCATTGGGCCAAGTGTCATTTTATTTAGTCTCTAACTTCGGATATTAATTAATGTGCTAGAGGACCTGACACTGACTTTACTTGTAGCGAGTAGTAGTACTAGTCCTATTATTTATAGCTACAGAATCTAGAAACTCCTAGATAAACAGGTACCCCGTTGTTGGCTCTAAACCTGACTCCCAGCTTTCGTCCTCTGGCTTCCCCGCGTCAGCGGCGTTTCTGGGTATTGTATCTTTTATCTGCTAGTGTGTTCCCCTTTTCGTTTCGGTCAAACATCCTTCGAGATTCCTTTTTCCTTTGCCGACTAACCTTACGAGATCCTTTTCCTTTTTCACAGGTCGACGTATGTCTGCCTCTTGGCGCCTCCGCAAACCCGGCGTCTATACACAAATCGGTTTCCACCGTCTCGAGTGTCTTTGGTAACACTTTCCTACTCCTACTGGAGATTCGCAGTTTCTGCATCGTTCCGTTACGATTCGTGTTTTCACGTGACCTTCGGCTTTTGCCGCGCCCTTTAGGGAGAATTCGCGTCGAGCCGCCGAAGGGCAGTCTACTCCCGCTCTATCACCCCCTTCGCTCTGCCCCACAACCTCACTTGCCTTCAGGCGATTCTCTGAGCTACTGCACTGCAGATTGTTTAAAGGGAAAGAGGGAGCTCGAACGCCATGTGTGTCTTTGCGTCGTTTCGTTTCGTTTTATTTACTGTTGGCAGATCGGTACTAACGGAGAGAACGTTCGATTCAACGCATTGCACTACATATATCCTTATATTTATCAGCAACTTTCACCTTTTCTAGTTAGTGGTACAGAGACCAATTAATTCGTGGCATATACAGCTCACAGTTTCCTTTCTTCAGTACCCTACCCAATTTCTTAAACGACATCCTCTTCACTGTTGTAGCAGGGTTATCATCGACACGCGTTCTAGGAGGGGCCATAAATTTTGAGCCATTTGGTATCCTTAGGAGCAGGGCGTTGCTCTTCCAATTAATATATGGGTTCTGGTTCTTTAGCCATGCACATCCCAGAATAACAAGTGGCGGATTCTCAGTGCTATCTATATCTAGAAGGAAGATATTCTCAGACGATAAATTTCCCTTAATAATCAGCACTGCATTAAATTTGCCAGCGATTTGTTTGATAGTCTTGTCACTACGTTCTACGTGAACTCCTTTTACGTGTTAAATCTTAAAGGCAAATTACTTGGCAACTCCAAAAGACATAAAATTAGAGGCAAATGAATCAACCACCACTCGAACCTGATGTCCACCAAAGGTGGCTTCGTACATTTGGTTCTCATCCTCTGCTATATTCAGGACAGAGAGGTAAGTAATCTCAATGAAACTCCCAGAAACAGCACTTGTGAGCGGCGCTACTCGTTTTTGTCCTAGCATTTTTTTTTCCTTCCCACCTTTACGGTGAAGATGGTTGAGATCACTCCAGCCCTTCAGACTACAAGAAAAGAACCTATCATGCTTCCTGTAGAGATTTTTCTACCCTTTCTTAGCAGGGTCCCAACACACCGTGTTTTCATCCTTCCACACAGGCTTAGACTCCTTCTTTGTATCGGGATTCTTATTTGCCATGTGGTTCCTCTTGTTTTCATGTCTTTCTCTGTAATCATCTGTATGCTTCTGAAGCTTTTCACTCAACTTTATTGCAAGCTTTACAGTCCTGGCATAGTCGTAAGTCACGTGGATACTCACACGGACACTTTGGTATACGGGCTGCGAGCCAGTAACACATTCAGCAAACCTCCCCTTCAAAGTGTTAGGCAGACCATTAAAGAATTAAATGTAGGACTCATTCACTGAAGTGCCACACATAGAAACTAAATTCCCAAAAGCAGCAATATGCTCGCTAAAATCACTAGAGTCTTTGATCTTTATATCCATCTACTGAACACGCGCAGCTGCCTTTTCGTTTGTTGGCAGAAACTCCCGACCAATTTCTGCTTTTAACTCGGCAAGGCTCGTTGGCTTCTGAACTTTACGTTCTAGGAGAAGCATCCAGGATGCGGTACGGTCTTGTAGATTGGCATTTAGCCAAAGCAACCATTTTTTCGTATGAGTAATTACACAGTATTCTATACTTCTCGATTGAGTAAAAAACACTCTTCACTCGTTCAGACTTGCTGTCAGCGACAAATCCTTTAAAAATTGGAACGCGAGGGGCTTTAAATTCGTTTGCTCCAACGCTTCCCTGAGTATTGGACACGTTTTGGTCCCCCAGGAGCCGCGCTTAAAGTGTCTCCATGAGACCAGCCTGTTGTTGAAAAGTAGCCTCAGGCTCTTTATACTGCTCTTGTAATTGCGAAACATATGCTGGTTCCACAGTCCGCTCGTCATCGCCACTTCGGCTTCGCGTATCTGGTGCCATTCTTTCCAGGAAGATCCTTAATTTATATGATGCTACTAAATGTAAGAGAGGAATGATAAAAACAATCAAGCTTCATTTACTACTCACTGCCAAGATGAAGCGTGTACTGCTTCCATCGCTTGATACAAAATATTGTCTCCTAGAGGAATTGATACGCTAATAATTTTGACTCTGACTCAAACAAATGAATTTACACAAAACGGTTGTGACGAACTACTATTAAAGGGATGTGATGAGAGGTAGTACTATATTAAAATTCCTGTGGGATACGAGTCAATTTTTCAAAGACTGCCAATTTTATTAAAAATAATCATCCTAGTATTTAATGCGGTAAATTCTGGAGAACACAGTAAAATAAGAATGACAGCGCCAAAATTAAATCAAAATGTCAATTTCGCAATGTCCCGATAACTACTAAATTGGTCTGTGTCGTGCCATCTATAGAACCAAACTAAGGTTTTCACTTGACTCCCAGGGCCATAAATTAGAATTATGGCCCCCAGATTGACATTTTCTAAATTTACCGAAGCCAGAACACTTCCTCAATCGCAGTGCTCACCACACCATTTACCTCTATCGACAAGTGGCCACTTTTAGCGCTGCCGACGCACAGTCCACAGAGGCTCTATTAGCCGGTAGAGGTGCGGGACGATCAGGAGAGGTGTAGTATCTCAGCCCTGACCCCGATTGCACGGATTCTGATTAGGAAAATGACAGTGACAGCCCGATATTTGATTCTTTCTACTCAGCAGGAGGTTTCAAAAGAATTATTGACATGACCAACTCCAATGCCCTGCAATTTCAAACTATTTGGAACACATTTGCTGCAAAGATTGACCCACTCTACAACGTGGGGAGAGAGATGCGAAGCACATACATGGGAAAAGACCGTCTGTTTATAATGAGGGCTCTTGTCAAACACAGCGGAGCGTGGGACTTTTTTGGTCGAATGTTTGGAATCAAGGGGTCCACATTTGAGAGAACAATGACGTCTTATATTTCGAAAATAGCACAAAAAATGTATGATTATTGTTCTGATTGCTTTCTTCTTGACACCACAATGCGTGATGTAATTGAAGATGGGAAAGGGTTCAATATTTTCCATATGCAAGGTACGCAACTGATATAATGTTTCAGCAGTCAGACCATCGGTAAATTTAGAAGAAATGTGCCGTTATTTCAGTGGGAAGCACAAAAATTATGTGTACAAAGTGGAAGTTTCTGTTTTGCCAATTGTATTGGATGTTGGATGCAGTGCAATGTTCCCGTAGTCAGTATCGGATGTTGATATTTACCATCGCATGAGAGCCTGGTATAATGTTGCCCTTAGGAAATATGAGGAGGATGATGCGATGGTTGATGGGGGATTGTTTCAGAAAACTACTCCGATCATCGCTCTGCGCTGTGTGGCGAGAATTATCAGGGGGCCTTGAGTATACTGGTAAAGTGCACCCGAAGAAGAAAAAACCTCGAAACGACACTTTGATGCGGAAAGAAGAGCGCGAGAATCGGCTTATTGCGTCTGACAGAATTATAGTGGAGAAATATTTTGGAACAATGTGCTGTTTATGGAATATCATGGCATTTAAATAGTGGTGGGGAGAGCATATGTACATGTTCTTGTCTAAGATGCTTTGCTTTGACAAACTAACATGTAAGCTGGTCTCCATCGCGTGCAGATTACCAAGTATTTTATCATAAGGTCAAGTACAGGCTTTATATAATTGGCGATGATGTACGCGCCAAGCGTGCTCGGGTTCAGGCTAAGTACAGGTTGAAGCGCGCGCGTATGATAGATGTCCAGTATCGCTGGAGGAGGTGTTTGGCAGGCGTTCCTGGACATGATTAGGATGAAGATACTGAGACTGAATGATTATGTCAGTTCATGGTTTAGTGCGAACTGAATCATGAAGTGAGTGATGATGTGATTTTTTGATTGGAAAAGTTCTCAGAGAACAACAGTGAAGCAGTGGTTGCAACCTCTTACACCTTCCATATCTTACATCCGTGCGATAAACATGTAGACAAAAAAACTAAAGATTTGATGTCGAGAACTGCGGGAGTCATTTGGCTCGAAAGGAGCATTGGACACCCGTAAGATTAATTTCAAGCTCTCGTGTGTTGTAGACAAAATTTAAAGAATGAAAGTGCTGAGTACAACGAGAGGTTTTGAATAAACATGTCGTTCCCATGTGCCAAAGATCTACCGCGCTGTTTTCGTACAAATATTGATAAGGCGCGTAACTTTGGTCGAATTTTGATGTGCCACATCAACTAATCTGCAAGTCCCAAGGCTAAGAATGTAAAACGAATCTAAAACTCCCGAGGCTGAGAATTCAATACGAAACAGTGATTACAGTACCCTTTTATTAATCAAGGAAGCAACTCAGAATATCCAAGGACCTTCCACAGCATTTACATATATAAATAAAATACTACACACAGCTGAGACGGCTTAAAAATTTGATCTTCCGAAGGCGACCCCATAATTTATTCAACGGCAGTAAGATTCAATCAAGGTAATGTGCATCATGTAGCGCAGATGGAAGCAGAATGTTTCACTCTGGACGTATTCTTTGCTCGAAGTCAAGGCCCCGCGCAGCATTTAGTTTCAGAAAAAGCTGAGAAGTACCATAAGTAGCAAAAGAAAGCTGCAAAGGTGGCCCTTAGAAAGCCAGAAGAATTTATTTCCAGACTTAGAAAGAGAACGGGAAACTTTGATGCACGTTCTAGAGTGACGTACAATTACGTGTGCGACTTCTCGTTAACCACGTGAATTATCTGACATCACATGGTTTATGATCATTTCTCGTAAGATTGTAATGATCTTACGTAATCTGTTGATTTGTTTTTTCCGGACATCCCGTTTTCGTGTCCACACTTCCACCCGTTACCCATAGGATCATGCTTTTATCCCAACTGTGAGGTTCTTAGGGCCTTTCTGGTTCTGACTTGATGTTACTGTGTGATGCGTGATTGTCCGAGGTGACTTCATGGCTGAGATTGTCTCCTACCAGTCCGTGGCAAACTCACCAAGTTGAACAATAGTCTGAGTTTAGCTAGGTTTGTCGGACTACTCTATTTTGTACTTAAGCTGAGTAAAGATGAGAACTGACGTGAAGAGGTTATCACTTCAATCAGACCATAATCGCAACCACCTGCTCGAAACCCCTTTGTCTATTAAAGGGTTATGGGCCTAGCGCATCATGAGCTCTGAGTTCCTTTCTTTCATTTTGTCCTACAAGTTTTCTATGCCGTGGAAGGTCTACTGATAAATTTTCTTTTGCTGTTGTGTCGGTCCTCTGGTTTATTGAGATAGAACAGGATAAGGTAAGCAAGTTCCATGGTAAGCCGGCCGAGTATTTTCACTTGTGGTGAGCACGGATCGAGGCTGTGTTGGAAGGAAAATCAGTGCTCCGGACGATGCGCTCAGATTTGTTAGGCGGCGAAGGGCTACTAGAGCAGGGGAGGAAGTATGCCGTAACTGTTCGCGCAGTTATTATCCAGGGATTAGGTGATCGGCCGCTTCTGTTGCGTTTGAGTTCAAAAGAAAACCCTTTTGTTATGTGGCGGCGACTCCAAGATCGCTATGCAGATCCTAACACAGCAACAAGAGTACAACTGAAAACGAAGCTGGATACGATGAGCTATGCAAAGTGGTCTATGTAGGACTACATTGATTCCTTCGAACAGGCGTTTAATCGCCTGGAGGCAATGGGGAGTAAAGTAGCTGTTTATTTGCAGTTTTCCATGCTGCTCGCTTCTTTTGCTGACAAGAAGGACTCCCCCTTCGGTCCGATCATCGCGTCGTTGTAAACAAGAGCTGGCATGTTAAACTGGGAAACCATCACTTCAGTTCTCTTTCAGGAATATGAAGATCAGCTTATGCGTCAGATAGGGCAAAGTACTGAGAAGAGTGGACATTCAAGACAGGATCATGGCCAGGCTCTTGCTGTTGGGTACAGAGGACGCAGAGGAAAACGATTTGTACGGAATCAAAGCATCTGCCTCGAGAGGCGGAGATGGTACTATTGTAACAAAGTAGGTCACCTGAAGAAAAACTGTCCCCAGAGAAGGGAGGACGAGAGGAAAGAGTCTCTCTCGAACCATGATGACGGTAATACAAACAACGGTAATGGAGTATTGAATCAAGCCATGTTGCTCACCGCTGTGGGCATAAAACAGCCAACTGATGACTTGGTCGCAATGGATGTTTGCAGCTCTAATCCATTGATCTCAAGAGATGCCGATCAGGGAAATTCAATGATGGCGAACGGCGTTAGAAACAGCGGCACAGAGGAGTCGTTCTTGCTAGATTCGGGGGCTTCTGATCACATGGTCTCTCAGCTAACTTGGCTTCCGAATGCCAGGGATATTCCTCTCCGGAGCATTGTCCTTGGGGATGGCCGCTTGTTGAGCGCAACACATATAGGGAATGTACATTTCATCACACGTTTAGGTAACAAGAAGGAACATAAGAGACCCTTGACGTTGAAAGATTTGCTATTTGTGCCAGACTTGCAGAGCAATCTAATATCATGTTCAGCTCTGTGCGAGGACAACTTTCTTGTTAACATCGGCATCCGTCGCCATTTTTTCTTGAAGAATGGTACGATGCAAATTCAGGATAGAAGCTTGAATGGGTTATACTAAGTGCATGCTACTCCTGTTGCGGGCAATGAGGCTGGGACCTGTGCAAAACCAGCTGTGTGTCACACTGCAAAGGCAGGGGGGAAAGAAGCGGTACTGTCACTGTGGCACGAAAGACTTGTCAATTAAGCGACTCATGAACAGTGGCATGGTCGCCGGTATGACATCTTATATCAAACAGAATGCAGTTGAAGTCTGTCCCAGTTGTATTCGTGCGAAACAAACGAAATAGACACTACGCATTAGTACTAGATGTTATTCACTCCGATGTGTGTGGACCAATGTCGGTCGAATCGTTTGCAGGCTCGCGGTACTTTGTCACATTTATTGATGATTTTTCCGGCCACATAGTTGCTGTCCCCATAGCCAACAAAAGTGAAGCGCTGGATCACTTCAATTTTTTTAGGGCATGGATAGAGCGCCAATTTGATTGCACTGTGAAGCAACTTTGCAGTGATGGGTTAGGCGAGTACAGTGTTACGAGAAAGTACCTCCGAGAGGCAGGCATTGAGCAAAGTATTTCACCTAGTTACTACCCAAATATGAATGGACTAGCGGAGAAAATTAAACGCACAATCATGGAGTGCGCCCGCTCCATGTTGGCACACTCGGATCTTTCGAAAAAGTTTTGGGCAGAGGCCGTTGTGCATGTTGCACAAATTAGAAATCTATTTACTTGTCCTCGTGAAAAGAGCATGACCTCCTATGAAGCTCTCTCTGGTACTAAGCCTCGGGTAGACTATCTTCGTACTTTTGAATATTTAGGCTGTGTTGGTCGTTTGCGCTGCGCGAGAGAGACGGCGGCGCGCGGGCTGGACTCTCTGTCCGTGAGGCGAAGCAACAGGCACAAAGTCCTCAGAAGACTGTCAGAGTCTGCCTCCTTCCTCCGGGCCGCTTTGCCCTGGAGGTCGGGTTTTATTCTGCGCTCAAGCTCCGCGTATCGTGCGGTACCTGCTGTCAAGCCACCTACGACTGCGTAGGTTGCGCGCGCTTTAGCCTATCTGAATCAGACTGATTCAGTTCTAAGCTAGATTGGGTAACACTGGTTACCTAATTTGGACACACTACCCTGTGGCAGTGTACCCGAATTGCTCGTTGCATCAACAGTCCCCAATGAGCGAACGCCTAGTTCGGTTATTCGAGGTCGATGTTACGGGCGATTCGTCGTTGACATGGTGTCCCTGTAGTGCGCAGTTCTTCGATATATTCTTTCAGCAGAACAGGCACATCGATTTGTAAGGATTCGAACGACACCCATTCTGTCTCTCCTTCACTGAATCCTTTCCATTTGACCAGTATCTGTAGCACGCTCGCGTTCCTTCGAATGTCCCTAAACTCTTCTATGGTCAAGATTTCGTTCGCTTGGTAAGCCAAATGTTCCTTAACCTCCTCAGCCACTTCGAAGTACTTGTTGCTGAAAAACTTTAGCCTCCTTCCGTGTACCCATTCTTTTTTGCCAGACAGTAGATCTTGTACCTCGAAAACGTAGTGGTCTCGGTGTTATACGAAACGGACCAAACCACTTGAGGTTGAGTTTGGATCCAGAGTGTTTTTGCAGGACACCGCGGAGGACGAAATCCCCTTCGGCAAAATTCACGGGACGTATTCCGGTCTTACAGTTGTGGGCATCAACAGCGGATTTTCTTTGCTTCTTAGCACGTTCCGCGCAGTCTCTGTGGAGCTTTGAGAGATAACTCTGTAGCCTTTCGATCTCGTTGACTGCCTTTCGTCGTTCAGTAGCGATATTGTCTACATTGTGGACATGTTTGCCTCTGACAATTGCAGACAGAGGCGAATCTCTCGGAATCCCGGTAAACACGGTCAAGGGGCATTTGCCGTTCAGTCGGCGTGTTGGTGGGTTATTAAGCGCGGACTTTATGAGGGGCAGTACGGATCGCCAAGCGTTCTGTGGAAGTTGAAACTCAGAAAGAATAGCCCTGGTTGTTCGCAACAGCTCGCAGCACACAACTTCGACCGACCCGTTGCTCCACGGGCAGTACGGCAAGGTAAAATGATGGCGAGCCTTCAGGGCATCCGCAATACGTTTGATAAGCTGATTCTTAAAGTGGGTACCTTGGTCCGATATCCAGCATTTTGGTACGCCGAACGCTGCGAACCAGTCTAGGAGTACTGCTGCTGTGGTTTCGGCATCGGCTTCCGCTGTTGCTCTCAGCCATACGTATCCAGAGAGGTCATCCTTAGCTATAAGAACGTACAGAAGATCCTTCACACCTTTCCTCATGAAACAGAAGTCAAAATGTATCATTTCGTTTGGTGTGCTGGCGTGCATGCATGACCGAGGGGCCTGGGTACCACTGCACCTGACTCCGTAGCGGTGCAGTGAAGGCAGGATCCAACAAACTGCTGAACGTCCTCGTTGAGTTTCTTCCACCAGAATAGTTCGGAGATAGAGGTGCGTGTTGGTTCATAAGCTCTGTGACCCCTCTTCCAGTGTGCGCTGCAACCAGGATTCGGAGACGGAGGTGATAGTCGGAGTCGGGGATCCATAATTTCCCGGACGCGAGTCTCCAAGGACTTGTTTCTTTTGATAGTGACGCAGGCGATTCTGTTGCGTGTCGGATCTGCGATGTCTTGATATCGGCCTCCGTTGGCCAGTCGAGTTCTTCTTTCAGCGTAGGGTTGATTGGGGCCACCATTAGTGCATTGATTCGTAGTGATGTGGGTGTAGTACGGTACTCTGTAGCTATACTGCCCATCTCGTTAACAGATCCGCCCAAACGTTCTTATCTCCTGGAACATGTTCGATTATGTACCGGAACGCGCTCAGCTTCAAAGCTCAACGCATCAGTTTGTTCGCTGTATGCCGCGCGATACCAGGATTTTGGCCGTATGGATCGTAAATGTACACAAGATTTGCGTGGTCTGTGTAGATGGAGGTGGTCCTTCCTCCTGTCAGATGTTTCATGCGACACATCGCTTCTACAATAGCGTATCCTTTTCTCCGGGACTCTCCATCGCTCCGAAGATCCCCTGAAGGCGCCGGAAAGGAAACTTATGGGTTCGTGCCGTTGGTCCTCGATATGTTTGCCTTCGTCTTCTGTGGGTGATTGCGAAAGGATAGCCGACCAATGGGAATCGGAGGCGTCGGTAAATAGGCAGGTACGGTAGCCTTCTTTCGGGAGTGCCAGTCTGGTAGCTGCTGCAAGATGAGAGATTACTTTCTCGAATGCCGCAGTGTGGCTGGTCCCCCATAAATGACTAATACGTATCTTCGCTACTGCCTTCTTCGTCCTCTTGCCGGCCTTTCGATGCGCATCCTCGAGCAAGTCGTGGAGTGGTTGGATAACCCTCGAGAAATCTGGGATTGAGGTTCTCATCCAGTTTGCGGCACAGATGAGCTGCTGGAGTTCGCTACCCATCTCGGGTTTCCGCATGTTCAGCAGAGCATCTATGTTGCGTGGGTCAAAACGAACGCCTTCATTCGATATGATACGCCCGCAAAACTTCACTTCCTTGCAGAAGAAAAAGGATTTGGCTGGTTTGACCTTGAAACCTACGTGCTTGCAGACGTTGAGGAATGATTCGATGTCCTTCAGCAGCTCGGCTTCTGACTTCGCGTACATAAGAAAGTCGTCCAGCCACTGTATCATGCGTTTGACCCTCTCACTGAAATGTTCACCAGTAACGGACTGGAAGTGGTTTCCCGAGTCCGTTCCTCCCTGAAGTGTTCGCGTTGGCCAATAAACTCCGTCTGGGGTTTGTATTGCCATGATTTCCTGGGACTTCGCGTCGAGGGGGATCTGCCAGTAGCCATGCGTAAAGTCGATGTTTGCGAAACATTCGCTTTCACTGCAGTCCTAGCAGTGACTCTAAGTGTGGCATTGCTGATTGCATCGGGAGCGTTCTCGCATTGGTACCCCAGAGATCCACTGTGAATCATAGTTTGTCTGTTCCAGGTTTTGGTACAGCGAGAGCGGGGCTAGCCCAGCGAGCACTAGGGTTCTTGTAGACAGCTCCGATTTTCTCCAGTTGCTGTACCGTATGGCGGATGAAGACCCTCTGGTTCGGCGCGTAACGGCGTTGTGCGCATCGGAACGGCTTTGCGTTTGGCTTAAGCTTGATCGAGAGCGGTCGGACGCTGGCGGGGGGATCTGGACCGAGCTTGATCCGAAAGCAGTCCCGATGTGATTCTAACAACTGCTTCAGTGTCTTCGCTCCCTTCGCTGACATACCGTTGTTACTTGCGTCCACGACTGCCTTTTCCAATGCTTCCTGGATCGACGCATGGGAGTCGGTTCCGAATCCTGCCTGCAGCATTCTGGTGGCTCTACAGGGTCGTCGTCTATGTAACGATAGCTGAGTCCCTTGAATGATGTCGAGGAAATTCTGATTGTGTCTGCCCTCAGTTCCTTCTCTCATCCCATCTACTTGCCTACCTTCTGCAGTGCTTTGCAAAAATCCCATGGACTTCAGTAGGGGTCTTCCAAGGAGTACCTCCGCCATGTCTTCGTCGGCGACGAGGAAGTCCACGTCTCGTATGCGTACCGGCAGCCCAGTGTTCGGGAGGATGATGGTCAGGGAGAGTTGGGTTTTTCTCGAAGCGGTTGGAACACTTGCTTGTACCGTTCCTTTCACTGCGGGTTCGAGTATCAATGGTTTCTCGAATCGGTGGTAGGCGGTGTTCGGGTGCTTCTGGCAGATATTGGCGAATGTCGAAGACGAGATAACAGACGCGTCTGCGCCCGAATCGCATAGAGCGGTCGCCTGTACGCCGTTCAGCAGAATAAAGTGGCGGCCTTCTTCCGGAACTACATCGTTTGTTGAACGGAGAGAGGCTATCGTAACCTATCGCGTTTCCGCTTGTTGCCGAAAATTCGTCCAGAAGTTGATTTTGCTTTTCCTTTGAGGTGACCGGACATTTTCGGATGGGGTGAATGCCATTGCACTCTTCTTTGTTTAAGCACGGCTTATCCTAGATGCCATTGGTTCCTTTCTTCTTCGACGCGCCTGCCTCCTCTTTCTTACCGATGCGATCGTGCACAGTGCGCGTCGTTTTTTGCAACTTCTTTAGCGGATCTTGGATGCTGTTGTCCTTCACGTCTTTGAATTTCGTTGCCGTGCTTTCTTTTCAGCTTCTGCGAGGCTGACTGGACAGCGTGCACCTGATCCGGGAGCATCGATAAATTGTTTGCGAAGAAGGTCAGATTCCCTTTCTGCTCCGCGGTCCACATACCCATCTGATCGCGCACAAGTTGCTTGAGCTCTGGGGGTTCGACTTTGCATACCAGTTTTGAGACTAGCTGCTTGCACCGGTCTGTCTCAGTGATCACCTCTGAGGCGTTGTGTTCATCCAGGGCAGTGATAACGTCACAAACTGCTCAGCAGTACCAGCTGGGTCCCTCGGCAGCAGTTTGTATGTCACGGTAGAGATAGCCTCCTCGACACGGTCGTTCAAATCCCTGGATGTGTGCGCACGAAGAGAATCGAACCATTGCTTTACGGCTTCGTCCGTGGCTTCCTCTGCCTTCGATGCGCCGGAGATTCTGCCCAAGATACACAAGCTATGTAATAGCTTAGGCTTGATACACTGGCGAATTGAGGCCGGTTTGATTTTCTGGTTGGTAGGTCTTCCACTGTTAATATCGGTCACACGTTCCAAATAGGCGGCGTAGATCGTCTCAAAACGGATGAGCTCAGGTTGCGTGGCTTTGGCCAGGCTAGGTGCCTGTATCGTATTGACGAGCCCGTACGTCGACATCGCTTTGTTGCAGCGTTGCGATACGATTTGACGTCTCAAAACGCTTTGTTGGTCGTTTGCGCTGCGCGAGAGAGACGGCGGCGCGCGGGCTGGACTCTCTGTCCGTGAGGCGAAGCAACAGGCACAAAGTCCTCAGAAGACTGTCAGAGTCTGCCTCCTTCCTCCGGGCCGCTTTGCCCTGGAGGTCGGGTTTTATTCTGCGCTCCAGCTCCGCGTATCGTGCGGTACCTGCTGTCAAGCCACCTACGACTGCGTAGGTTGCGCGCGCTTTAGCCTATCTGAATCAGACTGATTCAGTTCTAAGCTAGATTGGGTAACACTGGTTACCCAATTTGGACACACTACCCTGCGGCAGTGTACCCGAATTGCTCGGTACATCAACAGGCTGGTACTATGTCCCCAAAGAGACGCGGAAAAAGCTAGATCCGAAGTCGGAACTTGGTGTGGTTGTTGGCTGTTTTGAAAACAGTCAGTACAAAATATGGATCCCCTCTCGCAAGAGTGCTGTCATCACTAGAGACTTAACAATTGTTGAGGATGTATTTCCGGGACGAGAAATGGACGAAGAGGCGCTACTGTTGACTGGCATTGGGGAAAACGAGTGGGGGTGGTTTCAAAACGCCCCAGTGCAGGGAGTCAGCAATGGAGATGGCATGGAAGTTGATATTGCACCTAGACTGGATCGCTCCAATGGCCTTAAGCTGAACGCTCAGATGGTAATTAACCATAAAAAAATGAGGTGCCTGACACACATGACACAGAAAAGAATTCCTCTGTCACATCTGAACACAATGGGTAGATGCTCACTTATCACCATGCACCAGGCACAGAGAGCCCCGAAAGGCAGTACGCACAACGCAATCGGCGACAATCGGACGTGTACTCGCCGATATCATTTGACTTAGCAAGAGCAATTGTCGTTTCGAGCACAAGGAATGACCCTACAAGTCTTGAGGAGGCACTTACTTCACATAACTCTGATCAGTAGAGGAAAGCGATAGAGTCGTAATTTGCTTCCCTGAACTAGCACACCACATGGATTGTCGTCAAAAGGCCAGAGGGGCCGACAGAGATTCCAACCAAATTTCTTTTCAATCGCGAGAGGCATGCAGACGGCACTGTTTTGCGCCGTAAGGTGCGGCTTGTAGCCAAAAATTATATTCAGGGCAATGTATCGCCAACATTTGCACCGACAGTGGACTTCGACACTGTACATACATG
Organism: Kappaphycus alvarezii; assembly: GCA_002205965.3. Lineage (NCBI taxonomy): Eukaryota > Rhodophyta > Florideophyceae > Gigartinales > Solieriaceae > Kappaphycus > Kappaphycus alvarezii. The sequence continues at coordinate 1,743,702 of NADL03000517.1, read as the reverse complement.
CTTTGCAATTGCAGTGAAGCGAAGTTACCACCTCGATCAATTAGATGTAAAGACCGCCTAATTACATGGAGATATGGACGAGTTTGTCTACATCAAGGGGCCAGACGGGTTTAAGTTTTGCGAAGATGAGCAAACACTACAACTTCGGAAAGCGCGATTATGGAATCAAAACTGTAACAAAGTCATGAATTCACTTGGGTTTAAAGGTATGCGGTCAGATGAATGTCTCTATTGTCGTGAAAGTCTGTGGTTGTTGGTCTATATTGACGATATCATTTTAATTGGGTAAAGTAAGGAATAAATTGGCGGTGTAAAGCGATAGCTTGGCTCTCACTTTGAATTAAAGGACCTTTGATCATTAAACATGTTCATTGGCGTTCGTTTCTTTCGACAATGATCCGCTGCATGGTTCCCCAAACTCATTACATCGGTGAAATACTCGAAAGGTTTGGCATGAGTAACTGTCGGCCTGTCTTAACACCGATGAATGAGAGTTAGGCCAGGGATTGGGTTGATGCAGACGGGGACCTTTTTGGTTGAACTACTTATCAAGAGCTATTTAGTTTTTTATTGTTCGTGGCGACCCGGACTCGCCACGATGTTTTTGTTGCGGTGGGCTTCTTGATTCGTTTCGCAGCAGCTACCCAAAAACACCATTGGACCTTTTAAAACGCATATTGCGGTACCTAAAAGGTACCAGGAGTTTCTGTCTTCGTTTGGGCAGTGAGGGCCCTGGTGAACAGGTATGCTTGTGTGACTCTGACTGAGCCGGGGACCGCACAGATAGGGAGTCAACAACCGAGGTACTGCTGCAGTTGTATGGTGTTTCATTGTCCTGCAGGACTATTAAGTGCAGTTCGACAGAGGATGAGTTTTGCGCTCTAAGTTATGGTGCCAAGCTCTTAATGTGGATGAGGCATTTGTTGAGTGAGCTAGACTGCACGCAGAACAATAGCATTCCAGTCATGGAAGACAATCAGGGAGCTATGACTTGATATACGGAAGGGTGAGACATGCCAAGCATTTCAGAATTCGGCACAACTTCGTCAAAGAGAATGTGGACAGTACATTCATCAACATGATCTACTGCAGCACTGATAAGATGACAGCTGATATTCTGACGAAAACACTACCCTGTCTTGTTTTTTCCGAAAGCACCGAAATGCACTTAGCGTTGAAGATACGCCGAGGGAATAGCTTGAACTGCGAGTCTAAGAGGGGACTTTGATGCACGTTCGAGAGTGACGTACAATTACGTGTGCGACTTCTCGTTAACCACGTGAATTATCTGACACCACATGGGTTATGATCATTTCTCGTAAGACTGTAATGATCTTACGTAATCTGTCGATTTGTTTTTTCCGGACATCCCGTTTTCGTGTCCACACTTCCACCCGTTACACATAGGATCATGCTTTTATCCCAACTGTGAGGTTCTTAGGGCCTTTCTGGTTCTGACTTGATGTTACTGTGAGGTAGGTGATCGTTCGTGGTGACTTCATGTATGAATACGCCCGCTTGCATTTGAATTTGAATTCTGATGTATGTTTATGTATTTTGATGATATTCGCCACTGTGACACCCTTTTATTCTTTTTATTGTAATTCTACCTTGTCTACTTCTACCTACGAAGTTGTTAATTGTAAAGATCCGACTCGGGCTCTCAGAATATTAGTGTACTCTGTTCTACACTCTCAATGTGCATTTGCACAAGCTGCAACACTTCGATTAACTCGAAGTTGAACTAGAACGTTTCCCGTTCATTCTTAGTTATGGGCCTAGTGCCCCAAAATAATTTGCCCTCACTGCCCAAGTTCTCCTGGGATGCCAAGTCTTCAGAGTGGACTGATGGCAAGGGAGACCAGGAATAATACCGTGACGCCGTCAATCTCTGGCAGACGTTTCACAATACACTGCCCGAATCGAATAGCAATAAGAGTAATCCAGCTTTTCAAGCAGACTATCTTAAGTCACAACTATACGGTAGTGCTAAAGACTTTTGCTCCGGAATTACCAATGCTCAACTCGTTGCAGATGATTCATTTGAACTAATTGTAAGTAAGATTTATCAGAAGGATGCACTATCTGTCTTTGGTGACGCTTATTGCGCCTTCAACCAAGTTTTGAATACAGGACGTGGTAACACAGAGACCATGAAGAACTTTGAGTCCAGTTTCTCTGCTCAAGTTGCTAAGTTCAACTATGTCCAAAACCACTAAGCTACCTGAGTGCATCACCGCTCTGATGCTACTCTCGAACTCCTCATGTGATGATTCACATAGAGTGTCCGTCTTAGCTGCAGCTTCTCCCTCAGATCAAAACCTTACATCACAGTTCTCCAATGAATTTTTGATCGCTATGACGTATCAGTCTGTAGTCTCTGTTATTAAGCAATGCGACAAGTCCTCGCATAATGGCACCGAAAACGTACCTCTCATTGTCATCTCGGCTGGCACAAGTCATTTTAGAGGAAACTACTATGGCAAGAGTCGCTCTGATGGTCAGTCAAAAAACATGAAGTTCCCATGCAGAGAATGTGGTAAATTCGGACACTGGAAGCGTAACCATAACGCTGACGGATCTCTACCACCTCACGTCGAGTCCCATAAGTCTCCTTACTCTACTAATAACTCAAGAGAAGTGCACCCTCGTTCCAATTTTCACGGCTCCTCATCACACAAGGGTCATGGAAGGAGCGAAAATGGCAAAAAGAGAATTGTATCTTTTAACATGGCTCCACTGACTAGCTTTTCGTCAAGCACTGGCAGTTCACCTATTGAATTTGGTCCACTACTGGACGATGGGTCCTCATATTCTGCAATTAGATCGGTTGAACTTACCTTTTTAGTCGATCATACAGGGATATCCTCGAATCCACAGCTTGACGCTATCGCCAAGGCACTCGATGGACATACGCGTATGCAATATAGCACTGGGTAACATACAAGTTCGGCCCGTCATATCCTCGGATCTATCGTTCTAACTGCGATCTACGATATTGAGACTCCCATATACATTACCCACCTTGTTCTTGAAGGATCATCGTAGTGGTTCATTGGCAGAAATGTTACCCGCAAGGCTAATATTGAGCAAATTGATCGCAATGCACTCTTGTTTTTGGCTGGCAACGAGAGAGATGAAATATCGATAATCAACAACAATTTTCGTAGCTACATACCGATGGATCGCTTCACCACCCAGTGTAATATTGGATCAACACTTTCTTGCTTATCTGCTGTCACAGTTGAAAACTCTCCATGGAGCGATGTCAAGGAAATTGTCGAAAAATTTCATAAGCATGTCTGTGGTCATGCAAGTTACAGCGATTACAAGATATTACTTGAGAGAAATAATCTATGGAATGAATTGGTGGCGTCCTACCTACAGAAGCTTGTGAACAGCTGCTCGGCATGTCGTTCTACTATGACCCCGTCGCCAAGCCGCAAGGTTTATATCAGCTCTCTTTCGAAAAGCTTCAGTGAAGTTTTGTGCACAGACCATTTTAACCTAGATGAGGTTCTTCTCATGCACTTCATGGACCTCGTGCCTCGTTATTCTGCTGTACTAGCTGTTAAATCGACGTCTCTAAGGGAAGCTGTTGTCACGCTTGAAGCTTGTTGGATCTCCCAATTTTGGTACCCAGATGCCATCCGAGCCGATAATGCATTTCAAAAGGGTGAGTTCCTAACCTACTGTAAGAAACTTGGAATACCCATACAGCCTGTACCACCTGGACGTCATTCAAAGAATTCCATCGAGTCTAATCATGGAGTTATTAGAAGCATATTCTTCCGTCTAAAGGAAGAGGCAGGCAAGTATTTTAATTCTACTCTTGCTGTATACAAAACTGTGTCTATCTCTAATGATTTATATGTTAATGGCACCATGTCTGCTTTTGAACAGGCTAAAGGGTTCACCCATCCGCTTGTTGGCAATCCTATGGATACAATTGTACCCTCTGGTGTATTAGAGGCCAGATAACAACTTCATGCTCGACGAAAGCTCGCACTCCTTCTGAAGTCTATAAGAAGTTACCCTTTCTGTTGATGACCTTATTGAGATGTACCAGAAGGAAGAGCATCAGAAAAGAGATTAATGGTCTGAACCCAAACCAATAATATCTGTGAATAAGTCAGAACGCTCTGTTGTTGTTCCAGGAAAAAATGGTCGATCAGTTATAGTGGCCCTCGAGGATACGAGGTCATCGTTGTCCCCGCAGAGCTTTTCCCAGCTTGTGCAAGATGGTATCGACTCACTATCAGATTTAGTTGCTGAACATCTTAACAACACGTCAGCTGCAACTGTACATGAAGCTGTGTCTCCATCTTCAGAAGCCGTCGGTACTGATGAATCTGAAGAAGCAGCACACGGCGCTGATAAAACCGCTCCAGATGATGCTTATTTCTCAACTGATTCTGCAAATGCTGAACTTTCAGTTGGTGACAAGGTCGAAGTCTTTTGGCCTCTTGAGAACCAGTTCATCCCTGGTACTGTATATTCAGAGTCCGATGATGGACATTCAAATATTCATTATGACGACGGAGATGAAGAATGTCTCGATATATCAAGGAAACCTGTAAGTTCTCTGGTGCACTAACAGCTAGCACATGCGAACTATAATTCGCTCGCTTGGAAGTGGAAAGCACGGAAAGCACAGTGCTCTCTGCCATGCTGGATCACTTCGGAAATAAGCCTTTCCTTCGACAACATGCGCAATGCTTTGATCAGTACCCTCTTGTTAACGCATGTGATACAGAGGAGGAGAAATTTCTAAAAACTGCACGTCCCGTTGTACATGAGAAATTTCCTGAAGGCAGCAACATTATCAACAGCCATACTAGTAGATCTACAAAATTAATCACAATGACGATGGTTCGTTGAAGTTGAAAGCACTTATCGCCCCGCATGGAAACTGAGATGATATGCGGCATATTCTCAGCAAAGACTGTACAACTTGTACCCCAACAGGACTTTTGTTACTTGAATCCATTGCATCCTTGTTTGGCTGGACGATATACAAGTCTGATGTCAAGGCTGCCTTTCTTCAAACCGGAGAAGCGCAACGAGATGTTTACATGCGCCCTCCAAAGGAAATTCAAATGAAGTCTACGCAGTTATGGTTACTTCTGACTGCTCTATGTGGGCTTGTGAATGCCAATGCCAAGTGGCATAACCAGTAAGACAATTTGATTCTAGACATAGGACTCACACAGTCATCTCACGTACCGCAGCTATTTTGTCGACGGGAAGGTGAACGGTTAGTGCTATTGGTCGCAAAGATTGTCGACGACCTAAAGATAGCCGATGAAGGTAAGCACGTCGAACAATTCATTGAATAATTTGATAAGAAGTTCAAGTTCGGTGACGTCAACCATGGGCCTGGAAAGCTGAGGTACTTTGGTATCAACACAGTACAGCATGGTGATTTCACCATCGAAACTGATGCCGATGACAAACTTGAAGCTGTAGCCTAGTACTCATTGTCGAGGCAACGTCGTAAGCAATTCTACCAACCTTTGAACTAGATTAAAAAATATTTCTTTGCCTCTACGAACAGCTCGCTCGGTTGGATTGGAACAGCAGCCTCTCCTTTCTGCTCATTCTATTCAACTTATTTACAGCAGAAGGCACCTGGTCTCAAGGTTTGCCACCTTGATGACCAGATTAATGTGATTCGCAAGCTCAAGAGGCTTGGTCCAACGATCAAATATCCAAGGCCAACGGATAACACTGAATATGAACTAATTATTCTTGTCTTTACAGATGCCTTTCGTGTCGATGATTGTGGACAACTAGGAATCTTGGCTGTCCTTTTGGTTGGGGAGATGAAGAAGCATTCTATCTATCATGTGGTATTATGGATGTCTCGCAAGGCCAAACGCCCCGTCGAAAGTGTCCCTGCAGCGGAAAACTTTGCTGCAGCGGAAGTAATAGATGAATGAAAGACAATTTGCAAGGCCTACTCTGAAATTCTTGACATGGATATCAAATTAAGGTTGTCATTAGACTCTAAAGATATTTCACCTCGCTGTCTATACAGAAGAACTCGATCGACAAATCGATTCGTGGGGACGTTAGCTGTATTCGTTATGAGTTCCAAACTGGAGCTGTTGACAAGATATCTTCGATCCCTGTAAATGTTAATCTTGCTGATCCTTTAACTAAGAATGATAGCAGCCTAACCGATACATTACAACTGACGTTGTTCACCGGTCGATTCAACACTGACTTTGATCAAGTCGCCGAGACGATGTCCTCAGAGAAGAACTTCGGCTAAAATGGGAGGAGTATGAATACGCCCGATTGCATTTTATTTTGAATTCTGATCTATGTTGATGTATGTTGATGATAGTCACCACTGTGACACCCGCTTATTCTTTTTATTGTACTTATATACCTCATCTACTTACATTTTTGTAGTTGTCAGTTGTAAAGATCCGACTCGGGCTCTCGGAACATTAGAGTACTCTTTTCTACACTCTCATTGCGCATTGGTACAAGCTGCAACACCTCGATTAACTCGACGTTGAACTATAACGTTTCCTGTTCATTCTTATCATGACTGAGATTGTCTCGTACCCCTCCGTTGCAAACTCACCAATTTGAACAATAGTCTGAGTTCAGGTAGGTTTGTCGGACTACTCTATTGTGTACTTAAGCTGAGTAAAGATGAGAACTAAAGTGAAGAGGTTATTACTTCAATCAGACAGAAATCGCACCCACTTGCTCGCAGACCCTTTGTCAATTAAAGGAAATATACCATGAAGAGGATTATTGAGAGCATCCTATTTATTTGATATGAGCAGAGGATTTGGGGGCGACGTGTGAAGGAAAAGAATCGATATTGTTTGTTTTTCGCTGGGGCTGTTTTGAATTTTGTGGAGAAGGCCATGAGATATTCATGCTGTTTTTAATTTCTTGAATTGACCTGCGCGATTTTTAACTTTCTTGGTCGACAACATAGAAAGGGGGAACTTGAGGGTTAGTTTAATAGATGGAAGATGTGGTCGGTTATATCCACGCGGCTGATGCGTTATGAGGGGTAAGCCGTCGCTGATGGGTAACACTACAGTACATGACCTTCCCTACAGGGCCGGCTCAGTGCCGGCGAGCAGACATGCCGCTTTGGACATGACGGCCGCAGCAGCGTGCCTTTGGGTAAGCACGGCTCTAACCATCTCATAGGTCTCCATCTCTCGAACGGCCACGTTCCGCGCGACATCGGTTACCACCGCGTACTCGTCTGGGTGCCAGTCTTCAAGGGTGGATATTAGGATAGGCTCAAGCCCTCCTCTAGTAGCAGTCGCGAGGAGTGTCTCGTACCTTTTACGTTTGGCGGAGATGGCTGCGTTGAGGGAGGTGAGTGGGTCGAAAGTACATAAAAAGTGCTCAGTACGGGTGGCATCTATTCTTCTCAACGAATTTTGTTCGGTTGCAGACGAAAACAGTACGTGCTGTACAGGGGGGGAATTGGGTTTACTTGAATGGGTTGGTTTACGTAATTTTCCTGCTAAGAGCAATCGCAGACTAGGACTACTGTAAAAAGGGTAACCACTTACTGTACATACCCTCGGAACGGAGGTTCTCTGAATACACTGTATACACATTTCAAGTTGCGGCTAAGTGTCGCTCAAAACTCCTTCCAACAAAAACTGGCGTTATTCTGGACGGTCTCGCCGCGTGACGAGCGAACATGTTCGCTGCGCATCAGCAATCGGAATGGCTGCCGCGTCGGCAATACCAGTCGCACCCGGTTGGCGAAGTCCCGAGCGGAAGGGTGCCAGCCCCAACGTGGAGAGTGGAAGCGCAATGAAGCGATGCCAGGACCCTTGAACGTATTAACTCGCAAAGCGAGTGTCCTTGCCCAGGCGAGCATGGTTAAGGGGCTTGAGTGGGCATCGCGCCAGGGAGGGAAGGCGGGCGGGGGTCAGGGGATGGATAACGGTTACGTCATAATAGTCCGTGCCCCCGTTCTCTCCAAGCGCCTTGATGTCCGGGCGAACTGCATGGCCGGGTTGTGGCGGCTCGAGGACAGGGTGTCGGGCAGCTTTGGAGAGATCTGCAGCAAACAAACGTGTCTGGGAGTCATGCCGCCACCCGCGTGTGGATCCATAGGCACAGCACAGCGCGTGGTCACCATACTGATCCATGAGGGTCGTGCATACCCCTTTGTGGCATTTCGAAGCTGGAGGAAACAGTGGCACCCTGCAATAGAACTGCAACCACGTCTTGTAATTGCGGTCCGGGATGTAGGTACCCAACCCCGGAGCCGGTTGGCATGACAGCCAGTCCTTGCAACCCTCCACTGACAACGAGGCTCGGAATGCAACAGTCCTCTCATCTCCCTTCGGCATGTCATCAAAGGCCTTTTCCTCAACTGGGCGACGAGTTGCCCCTGCCCAAACCTCTGCACTGAGTCGATAGCCGTGAAACGGACCACATTCTCGGGTGCCACTTGAGTCTTCCAGTCGTCGTGCGCCCGAACTGCGGATTTGTATGAATGAAGAGCAGTGTTCGGTAGCACAGCCAGAAGGGTAGAGCAAAGGGCACGCGTGAGGGACACGGAGGAAAGGAACGCAGCCGCCGCACTGAGCTTCGCAGAGCGAAGCCCAATGCCAAAAGTTGGCTTGAGGGGGCCGAAGGGCGCCACAGGGAGTTGCAATTCCCGAAAAGTATTGCTGTCCAGAACCCCGCCCATCAACTCCCGCAGTGTAGCCTCAACAGCGGAATCGAATTCCCCAGCCCCTTTAGCAGTAGAATGAGGGGGAACTACACGTAGGAGGTAGTTAATGCGACATACGCCGAAGCAGGTCCGTAGTAGATGGAGAGCTACTTGAGTATCCTCCAGGGTTACCAAAGCGCTGAGGAGAGGCTTCAGCGAAGCGACATGCTTTGAGAACTCCCGCTCCACGAATAGGTCCGATCCGATTGGGGCGCGGAGCACTTGTGTCCCTTCACTATAGTCCTGCCGAAGGTCGGCTGGGAAGGACTGCTGAACAGACGGGGGGGAGCGGTTGGCCACCAGACGGCACATTTATCCATGCGGAGGTGCAAACCCAAAGCGCGCACCTCCACGGAAGAGAGGTACTCTAGTGCCGTTCGAATTGGTTGGTTTACTGTGAGTATACAGTACTGTCATCTAGCATTGGTTTTGAGGTGATCAGGTTATTTTTTCATCACTTTTAGGGTGTTTTGTCAGCTGTTCAAAGTTGACCCGGTCTGGGGGGGTACTTCACAGTTCCGTATGAATTAAGCAGAATTCTCGGATTGACAAATCTCTGCCAGAAATCTTATTGTTTCTTGCAGTGTTGTTGTCTCGGCATCCAGTGGCCTACACGTTGCACGTTGCACTACTTGGTTTCACCTGTTTTCCCAGTCCAGGAACTTGAAATGTACAGTGCTCTATTGGCCCCAAAATACATGTAACATTCAGGTACGTGTTTGTTGGACAGGCCATTTCCGGGATGTATTCGCTGTTTTTCTCGATGGCCCGAAACTTCTTAGAAATTCTAAATAATTCGAGAAGGTTGTACTCGCTACTGTAGTTCGCGATCATCATGAATATATTGATATATTGAGGTGTGGAACGCATGAATAGAGTATACTTTAAAATACTTGCGTTCTGTACGGTTTTCAATATTCATTTATTGTAACATTTTAGATGGGCTGTTTTGTAGTAGTTGTTTCCTGGTAAAAGGCCCCGAATCCAAAAAAGTGTCATTTCTGTCCAACTGGCTCGTTTCAATCCGTTCTTTTCCAGTCGCCCTATACGCAACTCTACTCCAAATGCTGTGACCAAGTTTGGTGCTCTGGGGTTGGTTTGCGGCTGAGATTTGGGCTACTGAAAACGGCGGACCAGCTGAGAGGTGAGCTTTATTTTCGAAAATGCTTATTATTTGATTTGAAAAGTATGATTTTTTACCCCGAATCATTTTGCGGTGTCCCACAAATAGGTTCTGCACTGTTACTCAATGCTGCATACGGAAGCTGATATTCGGCGAAGGATCCGCCGCCAGGCATACTTAGAGACGCCTGCTGCAGCCTTTCTCACCGCACATCCGTCTGTGGTCCGCGGACCTATAATAAGATGTGGTCAGTGATGCTACGCCGCCACCTGGGAGTTCAAGTGTTTGACGACACTGTGCCGCTGCAATGCGCGGAGTGCAACAGGCCCATGGACAACCGAGGTGACCTGCGCGCGGATTTTGCAAAAAGGCCTGGAATGGACTAACCGACACAATGCCGTGGTGAAGGTATTTGGCCGACAACTGTTCAAAGCAGCAGGAGTCGGCGTCCAATATGAGGTGAAATAATTCCCGGACTGAATGCACGGCCTGCCGACATTCTAGTGTACCCGAGATCGGAAGAGACCAGCACCTTGCCGCCCCTCCCGGTGGCGTACGACGTCACAGTAACATCGCCATTCCAAGAGGGGTTCATGTCCATTGGAGCGCGTGAGGGGCGCGCCGTTGCCAATGCAGCGGAAAGACGTAAAAATAGGGAGCTTGCCAGCAAAGTAGCAAGCCATCCGGTGAAGCCTCCCAGGACGATCAAAACTGGATGGAATTTGCCGCTAGCCTTCGACTCACTTGGGTCGCCGTCTGCGACGACGTCGAAGGTAATCGACGAATACGTGGCCGCTGTCGCAACCCGCAGCGCATGCTCGGCGGGAGGAGTGAAGACTCGGCTTTATCAGCAGCTTAGTTATGGGATTTGGTCCACGTGTGCGGCGTCTGTATTATGCCGCGCCCCACAACATGCAGAGTTTAGCCACCCTATTCAAACCTAATTGTTTTAAGCTTGTTAAAGTGGGGTATTCAAGATAATGCATGTTGCACCTGCATATGTCTGTGGTAAAGTAATTCATTATTTCTCAACGGCGGGGGAAATTTGGGGTGTTTTTAATGCATGAAAAATATGGTCAGCTGTTCCCTGAGGATGTCGTGATGGTAAAGGCTTACAATGTAAAGAAATGGCAGGAAACGTCAAAACGCTAGAAAACTGACGGGAGGCCGGCCAACAGCACTGCGTGGACATTACTGCTGCTGCGGCATGACGCTGTGATATTCTTTGACCTTTGCGTAGGTCTTTGCCCTCGTAGCGACGTTGCGTGCGACGTCGGTTAGCACGCCCGTGGGCGTCCGGGTGCCATCCCCCGAGGGTAGAGATAGGGACGGGCACTAGCCTACTTCCGGCGGAAGACGCGATAAAGGACTCGTATCTTCTGTGTTTCGCCGTTCTTGCCGCGTTAAGCGAGGTGAGTGGGTTGAATGTCCTCACTCTCTCTGTTCGACGCGGTAGGGGTTGACGAAGGTGAAATCAAAGTAGTCTGTTCTGCCCGTTCGTCCCATTGCGCTGATATCGGTCTTGTGCGGTGGACCCCTTCTCGGCGGCTCGATGACTGGATGTCGCGCGGCTTTCATGAGATCGCTTGCCAACAAACGAACCTGACAGTCGTGTCTTCGCGTCCTTTCGCCTCCGTGTAGGCAGTGCAACAGATGGTCGCCGAAACAGTCAAGAGTTTCGGGGCAGTTCCGCTTGGGGCATGGTGTTTCCGGAGGAAAGAGCGGGACTTGGCAATAGTATTGGAACCATATTGAGAATTCTCTTGGTTCAATGCTAGTCTTAAGGCCCGGAGATGGGGTGCAGTACACCCAATCTTTCGCGCCGGGGAGCCCCATGGAGGCACGTAAGGCCTGCCTTCTATTGTCGCCCACATCGATCTCCTCTTGCACCCGCTCGTGGATGGCGTCCGATAGTGTCTTCTGTGATGGTGTTTTGTTTGAGCAGAGGGCACTAAAGGGGATAATCCTGGACTGGGAGCAAGAGAGGGACCAAATCTGGTGCGCCTCGACGATGTCTCGGTACGTTGAGAGATCCGTAATTGCCGCTGGGAGGAGGGCTACACACAGCGTCCAACAGGCTGTGTGTTATTACTCAATGAAGTAAAGTTTCATAGTACACTGTACTGTATTCAGTACAGTACTCTGTACTGTATTGTACTGCACTGTACAATATACTGTATTGCACTGTACAGTATAGGAAGTCCACAAGAAAGAAGGAAATAAGTTTAATGCGTTCAGATTCAAGCACGATTTCAGCCGATTTAGCATAGCCGTCCCAAAATATCTAAAATTAAGTATTAACACGATGGAAGGAATCTTTTAATGTGTTCAAAAACCTGAACCGTACAGGTATCGTGGTTACACTAGAAGACCGAATATCTCCAGGCGACGGCTGAACCATCACCCACTCCAACAAGGACAAAAGCGAGGACTAGAAGAAAATTCCACCATCTAAATACGGGATCCAGACAGCTTGAAAAACTTCTAGTGTAAGCATGAAAACTTACAGACGACGACAACCAAGACAAAGAAAACTCCGGACGAACTTGCCGACGGACTGACAGGGCTGCGCAGACCACGTTCCTTCGGAGACTGTAACAAAGACAGTAGGTTGAAAAGCGATAGGAAACAGCGAGCTTTGAAAACCCTGTTCGAATGGAAGAGTCGTCCTTACACGTCTTTCCCAGGTCGTCCCACGTGCGCAGAGGGCGCGGGACGACAATCCACTCGAAATAACCATCAGCAACAACGGTGCAGCGAGAGATCTTGAGACATGGCAACACTGTAGATTGCCTGCAGTACAGTACAGTACAGTACTGTACAGAGACTAAATTGGGTGGTATTGCGTTTACTTGAATGGGTTGGTAAATTGGGTCAATTGGGTAAATTGGGTCAATGCTTGGAATGCCTAAAACTGTACTGCAATAACCTTGGTAAATCCAATCCTACTCGATCCTACGCTTACTCGTCACCGATCTCCTCACATCCCTCCTCTCCTGCGTCGGCAATGTCATCATCGATGTCATTACCTTCTTCAGAGTTCAAATCGTGCCAATCCATCCAACTTACCGGCACCCACAACCGCTCGGTTCCGCACGGTCCCCAAAGTTCCAATCCCGTTCCCTTCTCGGTGCTCGTACTGGCCCTACTCTCTCGCCAAGTGGACGCCGACCCGTACACGCCTTGGGGTTTGTTTGAAATAACGGCGGCTTCCGAAGATTCGGAGGATTGAAGCTGCTCGCCACCTTCTGGTGGCGAGCATGGGGTTTTCGGTTGTTGCACCGGGATAGTAGAGGGCCTGTTCTTTTGGGGAACAGATGGCGGTACTGTGGACACGGGTATCGACGAGATCGGGGCGGCGAGAGCGCAGCGGTCGTGGCGTATTGATCTGCAAGAGAAACCCGCTAGACCGGCGGAAGTGGCTGCGCCCGCACCCGACGACATGTCGAACGGGGCGGGCGCCGAAAGCGGCGAGATTTTGAAGCTGTGAAGTTGTTGGCTTGAGTGATGAGAGGGGAGAGTGTGGAGAACGGGACTAAATTGGGTTGGTCTAAGGAAGAGGAACTCATCCACCACTACCACATCACCAGCAAGGTGAAGTATAGACCCTGTACAGACAAATTCATGGCTATCCCCGTGCACGTAGTAACCTCACCCGCGCGGCCTGGTTTACTGCGAGTCATGAAAAGGTTGGCAGTCCTATGTACTTGTAATCAAACTATTGGCAGGACGTGTAATACAAGTGCTTGAGCATGTGTACCAACTAGAAAGTAGCTGGTAGACCGGTTGACAAGTAGGCTGCGTTGGAGGTGACCATCAACGCCGCGTGTCGTAGAAGGAGAATTGCCCTCACCCTGGAGTATTGGTCCAAGGCTCGGTTGGCGACCGCTCGGGCTACCTCCGTGATGTGGCGGAACGCTTCGGGATGCCACCCCCCGCGTGTGGAGATAGGATCGGGCACGAGTCTGTTCCTGCCAGGTAAGCTGGCTAAGAATCCCTCGTATTTTCGTAGCTTGTCCGCGTGGGCTGCGTTCAAGCTGGTAAGGGGGTTAAAGGTTCTCATTCTGAGATGAGAAGGGGCCAGCGGGTTGACAAAGGTCACATCGAAAAAATCAGTACCGCCAGCGGCACCCGTTGCCTTGATGTCAGGCCTTGTTTTGTCTTCCCCTTGCGACCGGGGTTCGACGGCAGGATGCCTTGTACAGTAGTACAGTACAGTAGTGTACAGTAATACAGGCTCCTTGCCACCTACAAGAACGGTCGTTATGCAGGGCCCTTGTACCTCTGGTCAGGCAAAGTTTCACTCACTGGGTCTCAATATTCACGGTAAAGTGCCCAGGCCGTTGTGGCCCGTGTTGCTTCCCACTTTGCCCGCCGCCGCGGTACGAATTCCTGTTCCGAATACCTCGGACTTCTGACTACGATGCCCTCCCTCACCCTGCAATTTGCGGCTCACGACGTTTCTCGCCATTCGCTAGCCCTGTGACCACTGCCGAAACAATGGTCCCTGATTAACGTAATGCAGATTGTTCTTCTTCTTCCATCTGCATTACAGTACAGTGCACTGTAGTGTATATTCTAAGAGAGAATACCAAAAAGTAAGGTCATCTGCAGGTTTGGCTTTTATTGCTTGCCCGATTGTCTTTAGCTACTTGAAAATACTGTACGATCATGAGATACTACTGTATAGGCTCGTCGACAATGTAGAGTACAGTATGTACAGTACTGTACTGTACTGTAGGAATACTGTAGTATCCAACTGTTCCGTACCTTACACATGCACTGCAGCCGATGCGACAAAAGTTTGGTAACTCTGAGAAGCTTTCCTCTTCTGACCCAATGCTGATGCCCGCATCCGTACTGCCGCAATCCGTGCTGGGGTGGAAAATCCGGCCCATAATCCAGAATCGAACAACATGAAAACGAGTAGAAAATAGCTTGCAATCTCTGACCAATGACTCTGCTCAAGTTTCACCAGTATTCTCATCATGCGTCAACAAACGCTGCAATCAATTGCCCTCTAACCTACATGGCAACGAGAGCAACAACAATAAACGATTGACAAAATTTCAGTCACAGCGGTTAGTTGCACCATTTACATGCGACCCCAAGGGTTAGGTCCGGCTAAATCAATCATGCCCTAACATTTCTAAGCTGTAATAAACCATATCCACCACTTCTCCTTACACAAACCGCGCAAGGCAATTCACAAAAACATTTCATCAGAAGAAGGATTCGAAGTCGTTTTCCGGGTACCTCGTCAATAATCTTAAACGAAGGGATTGGTTTTCATTAATCAGGATCCCCTTCTTTTGCTCCAATTGAGGCAAATATGTGCTTTTCAAGAATGCCAACTCGTTCTTCGTCGCCTCGATTTTCCTCCGCCTTTTCTCGTTGCTCCTCTGTGCTGATATCCGATTTCGAATCACAATTTCATTCTTTGTCGGTGCCGGAAGTGCTTTCTTGAATGAGCTTGTGCTCACGGGCTGTGGCTTCACTGCGTTATTAGGAGCCCCAGTCGAAGTCGGTACCGCACCATACGACACAACCGGTGGAGCAAACTTCATTCCAGCCCCACCTTGTTGCCCTCGATCACCTGGTGGGCTGGCCGCCTGAGCTGCGACTACCGCGTCTATTGATTCAACCACGGAGGACGGCACCTCTTCCAAAGTCTCTTCGGTCCCACCGTGAAACGTTTGCCCTGTCGCAACCGCAATTTGACGCTGCAACGGAAGCACAAGTGATCCGGAACCTCCTAAGGGAAGAGTCGCAGGCACGGTCGCAGTTTCGGCAGTGTAATCCCGGTTTCTCGTCTCTGCTGTAATCATGGAAGTATCTAGTTGCTGCGAACTTCCTGCATGGTATGGCATTGCTGATGTTATTGGTGTGCTAACCACAACGGGCAGTGTAGCAAAGCTTGGTACCACGTTTTTGTCCCCATAACTGATGGGATCTGTGTTATAACCGTGTGAATCTCTGGTTCGTTGCATAACCTGAGTCAAGGGCTCTCGAGAGAGAGGAGGGCGTCGTCCACTGGAAATGACATTCTCGATGGCCAGCTGTTGACCATCTTCCAACCCGCCAGCCGCATCCCCATGGCTTTGACGCTGTGCCTGAGAGCTACCATCCCCGTACGTCTGCACAAACTGCGCTCGCATAGCGGCCAAGTCCGTTGGAAACATCCCCAAGAACAAGAGTTGAGGCTTGGTGCAAATGGCTGTGTGATCCGGTATCGCCCAGGTGCCACAGGACAAACTCGGGTTGTCTTCTCCACCAGATTGGGCTCCACGATCAAGCTTGGATGGTACCAATGCAGCGTCAAATATGCCAAAAGTTCCAAGTCCAAGGAATGAGCTTTCGGACAATGGGAAATCACCCCTGTTTTCTCCAAGACTGCCTATTTCATTTCGTGAAACGTGCCCCTCAATGCCCGCTTGATGAGCCGTGTGAACTAGCTTGTAAAACGATAGAGTCCGAGAATGGGACAACGTAATGGTCTGGCACTCTTCCAGAATAAGTCTGCCATGAGAAGGACGCCATCACGTCATCCTTAACAAACATCCCAGTCCCTACTAGACATATTCGATTGATGCAAGCGGTGAGAAGATTGGATGCCGATGCCGGACCACGTACCTAGAAACCATAATTAGCTCTCTCGCTTGTGGACAGTAAACGTACTTGCCGGAGCGAAGTGGCAGCGAAGCAACGTGATCTGAGGTTGTTTCGGTAAAGTAACCGCAAACGATGGGCCCCCTGCTTTCGACAGGTAAGAGGAGAGTGGACATGTTTTGGAGAATGGTTCCACCATCTATGGAGATGCATTCACGAGCTCCGCAGACGTGCAGGAAGCGGAAACCGCGGGAGAGTTTGATATCGAGGTTAGCGGCATCTTGCATGGCAGGGTAAGCCGCGAAGAGCCATTGAAGGATCCAATCGGCGGCGTTTGGGTATTTTCGGAGGGGGGCGAAAAAGTCCGAGTAAGTGGCTGCTAATAATTCCGAGTCACTTCGGGATAGCAAAAGGGAGGAGCGGGGTTGCGGTAGGGGAAGTTTCTCTGGATGTAAGGTGTGAGGATCTTCTTGACGAGATTGAGGAGTGACGAGGGGAAGGGGGGGGTTTAGTGGATGTTGGAGCCCGTGGCGTGGAGCAGATACGTGTCTGTGGGAGAGTTGTGAAGGATAAGGAGTTTGTGTTTGCGGAAGTGGGTGAGGGTCCTGACGCGGTTGTTGCGAGAGAGGATGCAGATGAGAGTGAAGATGGGCGATGTGCTGGCGTTGATGATGGGGTTGCGATGGTTGGTGGAGTGGGTGGTTGAAAGGTTGATCTGGAAATGAAGAGGCGGTTGTGTTGGTGTAGAGATGTTGGGAGGGGTTTGGTTGACGAGTGGAAGGGTTTGAATTGAGGGGCCGAGACATTTGAGATGAGACAGGATCTGAAACATCCATTGTTGAGGGGGTGTGAAAAAGGTCATGGCCCGGTAAACCGGGACCACTAGTTGATCTCTTCGTCCTGAGTGATGAGGATTGGGGAAATCAAGGGAGATGTGAGAGGATGGAGTTTGGGAGGAAGAGGGAAGATTAGGTTTGAGATGACGGGTTGGTTGGGACGAGAAAGGGGAGAAACAGGGGTAGTGGAGATAAATGAAAGATTCGGGATTATACGGAGGGTCGGGGGGGGGGGGAAGGGGGGCTTTGGATAGAAATGAAGATCTGGTGGAATGAGGTGTCGAGACGTTAGTATAGAGAGGGTGATCACAGGACATAAAAGAGGGCGTTTGAAGCGGATGATAAACAGAGGGCAGCAAAATAGTGATAACCTGGGAGATGTTTGTAGCTGGCGCCGTGGCGGTTTCCTTTGCGCTTAAAATTGCAGGGTAGACGAATTTTGAAAAAAGGGAAAATGGATAATTCGAAGATAGCAGTGAACTGAAAGAAGTTGTGACCCCCGCTGAATGGTGCAGCGGGGAGGCATGTGTGAGTTTATTTGTGGCGATATGTGTCCCTGTTACGGCGAGTAAGGAAATGGGGCCTTTTCAGGGATATTCAAAGGCGTTTGGAGTCATTAAAGCAAGTTTTCGACAGCCTTATCATATCTGTATGTGCTTTCAATGGCATCAATTTTTCGCATGTCATGTGTAACGTTAGGCAAGTGTGCTTTGGAAATTAATTTCAATTAAATTTTGCACAGTCTTGGGTCAATCTCAGGTTCAAACAGCTATGGTTGGGTAACCCGACCGCAGTATCGTCTCTTCTCATTCCTTCGTTGGACAAGGGAATCCATAACATTTGTTAGGGGGTTGTTCCAGAAAGGCGCAGCATGCCTCTTCCAATTAGAGCGATGGGAGTATCATGTGCCATCAGGGTAAGCCTTGGCAAATCAAGCCGTTTGCGACTGGAACCAGATACAGGAGATTCCCGTGGTGATAAAGTATTCTAGTTACCACGATCTACTGCTTCCTACCTCAATCTCAGTGTTGATGGTTCCTGTAACAGGTCACTAAACCGCTCGGAGCAAGCAACTGCCTTTAGCCAAATTCCATCAGAGGACTGGATTTTAGTTAAGTTCACCAATTGGATGTCCACAATCGAAAAAAATTAAACAATCTATTCTGGGAAGCATTCATGTTTGAAATCTTATTATATAAATATCAAACAGGTTACCCTCCAGCCTTATAAACACGTGGCGTTTTACGTACCCCTTCGGTTCCGGTCTTTCAATACCTCCGTAATAATAACAAAATATTAATCCAAATTCCATCTTCTCAAACATGGTTGTTCTCAAAGTTCCTTAGCCAATCATTATACAGCTATTTCTCTGTCCACCCTCCTCTTCCCTCAATAATTTGATTACAATAACCATGAGTAATTTACACTTGCTGAAAATAGTGTAAATAACCAAATATTTTTTCATTAGAGTTTAAACAATCATCTCTTAATTCAGTTTAGGTATCCAAACAAGCAACTATTGATATCATTAGATTACAAAAACAAATCATATTTCATTTACTCTGATTATACTGTAAATTGTAATGAGGATATTGTCAAGGTTTTTTTTGGAGTTGGAAATCGCTTGTCCAAGTACTGTAGTGTTACGGTATCGTTGGTAACGGTGTTACACAAAAGGCTTTTTTTAATTTTCAATCCTCTCTCGTGCACAGGTTACCAGTGTCAACAGCACATGTTTCAGGATCTTTGAAAGCCTTTGTTATGCACGGTACTGCACTGAACTGTACTGTACAGTACTGTGTATACCGTGAATCCTCAATCAAACGGTACTGTACGCTTCATTCATGCCAAGGCAACCGAAACGGAAAGCGCGGCGGTGATGCTTACTCCTCAAATTAAATTAGTTTAGTATAGAGCGAAAATTCCTGGAACAGTGTGGCACGACCACAATGCAAGTTTCCACATCTGAAAAACAAGCGAGTACAGTATCAGAAAACTCTCCGCCTTTGGCAATATTTTTTCTGTATTTGTACCTCTCAGAGAAGCTTTTAGCCAATGGTGCAGCAACAAGTTTCTACAGTACTTGCTTCCTCCGTACAGTACAACTTGGTGCCAAATTACTGTGGTCGTGTACATATTTGTACATTATGTACAACCCATTTAGTATCCTCCAAAACTCCCCCTGTTCACAGCCGTCCGAAGTCTCGCAGCACTGTAAATACTGTACTGTACATCCCCCATTTCCCCATTTGGTATTCTTGTTTTTCGAGTGAACAAATTGTAAAAGAATATTCCAAATCTGCGCAATACAAATGTGCTCAAGAACTTTATGTATGGCATTAGCATTACGGTTGTCCGCTGCAGGATTCGAATATTGCGATGGCTAAGTTCCGCGCTTGTACAGTACAGTACAGTATATTGCTGTATCATATTTCATTCCCGGGCAACCAATGGTATGTAAAATTTGCCGACCGCGAATCTGCCACGCTCCTTTCAAATCCTGTTTAAGCCATCTGGTGATCCAACTTTGGGAAGACTCTTTTACAGAGTCAACACCGAAAATCATCACCACAGATACTGTACAATGCAGCATCGCTGATATGCACTCCGTCTTTCTTAATCTTACGGCATGGCAATTAATCTCTGCAACCTATTTTTTCAGTACGAGTCACTACAAGTGCCCTCCAAAACGGAACAGAGTCATGATTCTTCTAGGGTAATCTCTACGTTGCATACAATGCATCCGTCCCCAACGTCATGTATTTCGTTGGAATTAAACCTGTTACAACTGCGATGTCATTTCACTGACTTTGCAAGTATTTAATATTCAGTGCTTATCGTCTTGACAAGACAGGAATATAAATTGACTGCAACACATTCACCGAACTGACCATTACTAAAATAGTCATATCGATACCTGTTTGAATTCCGAGGTCAGAATAATTTGACATGGCAAGTACGAATGAGTTGCCATTCCAGAAACCGTAAGGTGAAACTTTACTTGCTCTATTCTCCACTTGTTTGTATTGCCCGTCTCTTAACCAGGATTATAAATACAGTACTACGGTAACCCATACATACAGTTGCCCAGCCCCCCCGATACCTACGGATCGGTAGGCAATGCAGTCTTTCCCACCTAGGACAAAGTTCATTTCAGTTCAAGCCTATGGTCCACGAACAGAGCCGACCCTTCTGCTGTGCTCTCACCGGGTGTTCAACTTTGGCCACGTGCAGTGAGGCTCACAAGGCAATACACATTGTGACTAGAAGGGACCACTCATAGAACTGAAGCAGCGCTGCATTAGCCGTCGTATCATTTCACCATGTTCTATCTTACTTTTGCTCTTATCCCCGAAAATACTGTACTTCTCGAGTAGGAGGATATTTGTAATGACCCCACTAGAGTGAATTAAACATCATATTTTCAGACGCAATTGCCTGCATCAAGGATTGGACTATCGGTGGTGGGCGTCAATTGCCGGTTGAGCTCGCACCCCAGATTGGATTTTGCCTTTGTGGATTCTATCGACGACATATCCGGGAGCCTGAGGGGCCTCCGTGCGGGCGGCGTCTTTGAATGGGGAGACTGGTGACGTAAGAGGCGATGCGAGGCAACCATGGTTCCACGCTAACGTCTGTATACTGCTTACGTACTGTGTATCGTATCTCAGCGCGCACCGTGAATATGAAATATGTACATACGAATTGTATTTACTGCAAATTTGAAACAGGTGATTTTATGACCAAGTGTTACAATTTAGGCAATCACATGATTGTGCAGGAATGGCGGCTATGGAGCAAGATCCTCTCTATCGGCCATATTCGACCAACAAGTTCATAGCTGAGCCAGTGTCATGATTACGAAGATGCTCTACGGAAATGAGCCAATCTTGAGAAAAGAAAGATTCAGAACCACTTCTGTTTTCCCACTTTGCTCGAAACTTCAAGCTTCAGTCCTGCAATGGGATCCTATGCCAGATTCATCTTCTTTGGTGATATAACAAATGCCAGCAACGAACAAAAGGGGCAATGAATACATCAATTACTATCATGGCAGCAATTGCTGTACTCTTCACTGCCACAGCGGTGCACCTTACTGTCACTATCACAGACAAAATTCATTGCTGCTTCTGCCACTCTTCTTACCTCTTGTATTGAGAATTTCGCAGGAAGATAGCATCACCATAAGGATTTAAGATAACTTGTCGAATCCTCCATTTCGATATCGTATGTCCTTGCTGGAATAGATTCTTTGGCAGGAAGTTGATGAACGAATGATTGCTTTTCCCGCTAAACCACCATGTGTCGTAACATGGAGAAAAAAACTTTCAACATTCGCGGAGTGCGGCAATCAGCAGTAGAGGCCATCTTCATTACTATCTGGAAGTATGGTATTTCCGAAAGCTTTAACCTTAGTGCCTTGTGGATTAGGTCCTAAGACGTAGCACCTCTTGAGCTAATTCCTGCTTTTACAGTGCGAGGTGTTGGAAGTAAGAACTATGCGATCTCTCTTCTAGCTGCGCGGGTAATTTCGTCATCATTAGGTCATGGCATTGCTGCACCATTCAAGATGCCTATTCGTGGCATTTTCCCGATTTGAACTGAATTACTTCAGATTGTCGCGGTCATGTTACCTTATCTTTATCATTCTCTCCAAACCTCAACTAGCTTTGCTTCAGGTGCCAGATGATGGATTCTTGCTGCTACGTGTTAATCCTTTTGTCCTTGGTTACAAGAAATACCTGTACCTGGATTAGGTTGCACAGTTTGGAAAATCTTTGAAATTAGAACAAAGTAAGTAACCGGTACTCTTTGAATGTGGCAGTAAGGGTAATGGAGACATATACACAGGTTAAAGAATTCCTCACTCAAACGCACGCCGCAGTGTCATCAATGTTTAATACTGCCTGCCTGATGGTTGGACTCAAGACCGTCTTCAAGGGTGATGTCGGCACGGTGCTAACTTCTTACTGGCTAAGCTTACACCTAATCGCCTCAATCCCTAATGGAACATGTGGCCTAACTTGAGGGAATAACATTACTTTCCATTCACCACCCAAATTTTCCGTCCTTTGAATGGGGCCGTGAGAAACATCCTCATTCTGCCGACATGTGTGTCATCTACGATTAACGGCTGCACTGCTGTTATGACTAATCGTAAAATCTGCATCACTGGAGCTGGAGGGAAAATTGACAGAATTGACAACTGCAACATTCATCACCGTTAACAGGACCACAGCCGTCTAGCTAGTATCAAGCAATACTAAACTGTACAGTGAACTAGACAGTATAGTAAACTCTACAATACACCAGCATCATGAGCATTATTCATTCTTAGTTATTCCCAGGATTGGGACTATTCATACTAGATGTCATGTTACAGCACTATTCTGCAGAGTACGAGTTCGCACTCGCACTCGGTGAGCTTCGAGATCACGTTAAACATAAAAGAGTCAGTTGCGCTTCTTTCTGCAAAGGAGACTTTCCCGTTATGAGAAACACTGGCATGCCAAATTGTTGCAAATGATAGCAGTCATAGGCTGCGAGAATCGAAACACAATGAAAGTAAATCGGGACTGATAATGAAGTACTTATCTCTGGCCGCAACCCTCCGTACACCTCTTGATAAACATGTCAGTTTAATGTTAACCTAACTGTGTGTTACGGAGGATCCTCCAACTTCCGGGTCAGACATATCACGGAACGACTTTTGTTCTGTTATTCAAGCATAGAAATCCAATGCTGATTTGAGATCAACATAATCCATGCATGTTCCTGTTTTTGACCACGTCAATTGAGCTCTCAACCTTGAAAGGCAAAGGAATTTTTGCCACGGACGTCACCGGTTCATCCGGCGGCGCCCGCATACAACGTAGTGAATTCTCAAACCCTCCTACTTTCGAGTGGTCCTTACTAACCCTTGATGACCAACCACAAGTGATGTGGCGATATAATGTCAGTCAGCTGCGCAGGCCATAGGACTTTTAACTGCAGACTATTTTCCTCATTCACAAAAGCCAATTTATAGTTTGATTGAACAATAGAGGGTACCAGTATTGCCAAAGACAAATATAGTCGCGTTGTAAAAGTCTCCTTCCAACTATAAATCAAGTAAAGCGGTTTGAAAGACTTTGCTCCCAGTACTACCTCCTTATGATCTCCCATGTAACTAAAGGACTCTGAATCGATGGTCAGCGATCAGCTGGTGGATTTTTTCATATTGATACTTATGCTTGGACTAGATAGACGCGTCTTTATCGCCTATGGTAGCGACAAGCTCAATGGTAAGGTTGATGTTATTGAAGTGATGGCTAAAGAAAATTGAAGTCCGGAGTCCAGAGATGGGGTGCTCCAGAGACTGTCGAAACATCCATATTTAACGTTTAGAGGTAGTTTTCATGGACAAAGTGAAGCAAAGGATGATCTGAACGATTAGGAGAACTATAGTTCATCATAACGATGATGATGAAACCGCTTACCCGAACTGTGACATGAATCATCGAGTTGAACATGCTCTTAAGAAACGTATGCCCAACTCTATTTTTCGTAAGTTTAATAATCTGTTCGAGTTATACAAGTCCATTTTCGAAAAAGACTGGACAAAAAACTTGCAGCCAAAGTCAACGGATGCAGTTCCGGTGCGGACCTGCTCGAAAATAGATTCGCGTCAAGTCGCGAAGACAATTTACAGATCAACGAGCACTCATGGAGAAGTATAGAGAGAATCTTTTGAATATGAAATTTTTCTATGTTCATGCAGACTGATGCTCGAAATTTGCTTCGCTCATCACTTTGGAACCTTGATCGAAGGCAAAATTCACGATGGAAATTGACTTGAGGCCGGTCAATGCAGTAAAAATAAAGGATTTATGGCCGATGCAGAACTTCGGCGCCGAATTGCTGGAATTAGAAGGAAGTAAGGGGTTTTCAAATTTGGACTTTGTATCTGCATATTTGTAAACAAAATTTATACTGAACTGTTCTGTTCCAGGGGAATTTTCTTGCCTAAGTTCGTTCCTGCATCAAAACAAGTTCTTCATGGACTGGATACCGGGTTCGCTTACTTTTAAATCTCTTTAAAACAGAACCTGTGCGATTCAGGTGATCAATCTCTGGTATAGAAAGATGATTTCAGTGCATTGCTGGAGCGGAAGATGTACTGATCCGCATAGTCCAACGATTTTTCACATTTAAAAGGATAAAAGCTTTTATCTGTCTGCAGTCAACTAAGTTTTCTACGTTAAGAGTATCAGGTATTCGGGCCGCATAATCTATGGAGACGGATACACAAAGTAACCGGTGCGTCTGAGCGCCCTGCGTAACCTGGACAGACAGAAAAATGCTGCCGATTTGCTGGAGTTTTCCTTTGCTGTCGGTGAATTTCTAGCTCAATCCCTTATTTCAACACACAAATTAGACCACCAACTGATATTTAAAGAATATTTACTCAATTAGAGCCTCATACACCATCTGAAAAGAATATGAAGCTCTGGATTCAGAAGATCGCAGTGAGAAGCCTGTCTTAGGGTAGTACACATATTCAGTTCTACTAGGATTTACGAGAAACGTTGCGGGTTATAGAAATATTGTCCTATTCGAAGCTTTACATGGCGATATATGCGTAAACCTATATCTCCGATCGCTTTGGGTCTGCGTTTATCACTCGAGTGCAAGCTGATTACCCGTATCTTCAAATTCAATATCAGAAGCATGAACTACTTGTATTAACTAGCGCTGTGCTCAAGGATGCACAGCTTTCACGGAGTAAAGTCGAGAAGGTAGCTTAAGAGACCTTCCAAACATTCGAGAAAATGGACTACGTACTGAGAGGACCAAATAAGACGCATATTTTACACTTATCATCGAAACTTTCTTTCTTTTTTTGCGCCCACACTCATGAAGCGTGCATTTAGAAGGTAAATCGTATTCAAGTTACAACAGTAGGATTTCTTATTTCAATATTATCCTATGAAATCTGGTACGTAGATAGGGAGTCGAAATTTTTTGCGGTTTTCTTGGCGAGATAGATAAGGGGCTGCTAGGAAAAGAAATCTAACATTGATAAAGTCAAAAGTCTATAAGAGACTTCTGTTCGGGTCATTCTGTGAGCCGATGAGGTCATGTAGCCAGACTTGAACATAATCAGGAAGTCGTAAAGACACTCAAAAATCAGGGAAGCTTGTGTCCTGAACTCAGAGAACATCTTGAGGGAGGATAATTGACAGATTTTGATACCAGAAGAGGATTTGGATTTGCGGATGAAGATCCTTGTCTCTTCTAATTGTGGACACTTGGGGCAACTCGGGATTAAAGCCAAAATAAATATCATGAAAAAGAACTTTATGTGGACCAAACTGGATCAAGACGCCGCGAATATAGTAGAAGTTTGTATACATTGAATCCATTCTGGGACTGGAAGACTGAAATAACGTCCTCTTGCTGGTGTACTACATGGGAAGAGGCAAAATGAGGCACTGAACTTCGATTTACGGTAAACAGGATCCAGAATAGAAGGGAAACTATACATCCTTATTTCGCAAGATGATTATTCAGGTTGCGCCTGGCTATGACCCACTAAGCCTACCTACACCGACGAAGCAGCGGATTTTCTATTAAACTGGATAGGATAATTTGGAAGCATGGAGTAATGAGAGTCAGTGAACAGATTTCTCAATTAAGAAAAATCCTGTGAAGAAACGGACTGCAGAGTTGCGAGTGCAACACCACTTTACTAGGGCCTACTCGCATGGGATATTGGTACTCTCGAGAGAGTCTGCAGTGAGTTTCTAGCCACCAGACGGGTTTTTTTTACAGAGAGTATAATCTTGTACAAAGACACTGAACCTCCCTGACGGAGGACATTTAGAGTTCCCTGAAAAACGAAACAATGAAAAGGGATGGGTTGAGAGAAACCAAGAAAAATGGGGTATATAGAACAAAAATGAAGTATTCACTGATCATGTTACAAGTTTCTACCGGATCATTGTCATCACAAATAAAGTTTAGAGCCAATTTTTAATAAATCTTTTCTGCTATTTTTGTGCTAACTTATACTTTGGACAGAAGTGAACCTCAATCGAAACAAAATTTTCGGTATTTTTACCGCTGTTCAGAGTAGGGCCGACTTTTCACCAATCGATAGCCTTTGATTTTAGTGCTAATTTACCATATTTTACCCTTTAAGTACCTGCAAGTAGACTCCTTAGCCAAAATGATGTAGAATTTTAAAATACCGAGTAATTTCTTACTATAATTTTATATTTCAAGAGTATCTTTCCTAGTTAATATTTACGGGCCCAAAAAAATCTCTAATCGACTCATTTTCTGTAAATACCCGTGTGAAAAAGAGCTTTTCCCTCGTTTGAGGACAAAATGTGCCTCATATGAAGACAGTGCTATGGCCAATATACACTAAATGACCTCTGATGAGAGCAATCTACATGCAGAAATACAGGAAAGCACGGTCTCTGAATGAAATCGGGTCGCGACAAGTTTGAACATCTGCTCCATGCAGGAAGCATTGTAGTCGATGTAAACGTAAGTTATGGTCCAATGAGGTCGTTAGAGGAAGTGTAAGGTGGAGAATCACAATCCAAAAACGCGAGATTAGCCTTTTGATATTCAGGTTGGTAATTTTGTGTTGGTAAGGAGAGCACAAAGTAAAGGCCAAAAGCTGAATTCCTTGTGAAATGGAACGCGCTTAGGTGACTAATTCGATATCACAGGGGCTCTGATGGCATCAAGGTTGCATCTGAATTGTGCGAGAAACCGTAATTTCCGAAAAATTCCAGGATGCACATAGATTGTGTGACATTCTCCAGAAGGGCAGGAACTTGCAGATTCAGGTTCAATTGAATTGCCTTCCTTATCAAGTCGATAGGATTTGGGAGCTTCTCAAGCAGGTTGACAAAAATCTTTCGGGAAAACTATGCAAGTATCTACAGACTACCCTGAACAATAGTCTGAATGGGAAATAGATTGCTCTGTGTGCTTTAAATTATGACCTTAACTCAGGTTAAGGACCTAAGCTGGATTGACCTAGACTTCACCTAAATTGTATATGGCAGATTTATTGACATAATAATAAACTACAGCACACAGATATTATCGCCAAAGCGCAGATTGGTAAAAATTTTAGAAATATTATATTCATTTATATTCAATTAGCGTATTGATTGAGGATGCAATTGAAGTTCCAATTTCAAATCAACGACAGTAAGGGGTTGGAAGTTTTAAATATACGTAGATGAATGCAGATAAAGAAGGTTTAAAGTAAAGCATAAATATCTTGGATAAATGTTTCATAGTATCAATGGAAAGTGTAAACCATTCCTTTCTGAGTAGATGAACCTCCCTGAAAAATTGTTAAAAAAGGGTACTAACAACCTCAATTATCATTCTATCTTCCGATTATAACATTTTCTCCCCTTCTGGGCTTAATAATATCCACGTACCATTACTCGTTCCTTTAAACTTCCTATATAAGAACTCATCTATTGCTTCTTTCACGTGATATAAATAAAAACCCCAGAAAATAAGAATTAATTCCATGTTTTCATCAAAGATATTTCCTATATGGACATTTTTAGTGCTTACTGAATTTTTTAATATATTTCAGTTCAAATCTTCAAATATACACCAGTTACAATTGCAAGAGAGTTACAAGAAAATGGATTTATAATGGGCCAATATTTTTAAGTTTCTGATAATTAAGAACGATCCATTATGAAATCGAATCACTTTGAAGTAGGCGTCAAGATATATTGCACTCATTTATAATTATACTTTAAACAAAAATTGCCAAAAAGCATTCCTTTCACACTTCAGGTGTTAAAATCATAATTTATTATACTATCTGCTACTACTTGTTAACCTCAAAATGTTAATATTCTTAAAACTGATCTTATAAGCTTCCAAAAATTCTTTTACCTACAGTTTAGATATTTGCATAAGTTTTCATACCCTCTGAACAACCCGTACCGAATGTCGAGGGAAGTAAACTCCAATGTACTTAAATTAAACGCTCTAGGAATGCTTTAATTCAAAATAAATCATTTAACACCGCAGAGATATTTTAGATCCAATATTAATTAGATTAAGAAAAATTGATAAAGTGGAACAACTTTCTCGTCAAATTTGTAGCTTCAATCACCATGAAAAAATTCAGAACTCGGAGAACCAGAAAATGAGTATGAAGCTTCTTTTCTTTACTTAAACGACAAATTTCGTCAGCAATAGAAGCATTATTGTTATTTGCTTAGATTAAGAAGCTACATAAGTTGTTTAATTTTTAATCACATTTATATTGTATTATTCTCAGCCAATGGAATTATCCGACTTTTCGATCTTGAATGAATTTTTTAGTGGATTTCTTTAATTCATTTCTCTTAATGCTATCGTGACCTTGATATTTGATTATGGCCCAACAAAAATGCTTATCATTGCAAGTTTCCAATCTCTTTATTTTCTTTCGATTTATGAGTGAGCTTTTAGAATCTCTACGTACTTAAGATAAATATAAAAATTGCGCAAACCTATTCCATGATTGCAGATTTTGCATTAATTAAATCCTCAAATGGTTGGGAAAAACGCCAATGTTTTTTCTCAGAACCTCTTCAAATTTTATGTTTCCTTCCAGAAGCTTTGAAAGGTTCCATAATTATCTAATTTTTTTTCTCTTTTAAAACTCTCTAATATTCTAGCGTACGGTAACACATAGAAATGACCTAATATTGCAAAGAGTGGTAGTTTCATGAAACTTTTAGTAGCAAATAAGTTACATGCTTAGTTCTATCAATTTGTAGAGTATTTTTTTTGCTCTCCCAGATAGATGTATTCTTCAAATATCGTGTGTTTTCCTAAATGTATATTATTTTTGATACAATTCGCACCTCTTCCAACTTGCTGGGATGATTTTCCGAGGTGTCCATATTTATTGAAATATGCGCCCATTATTTTCAAATTGGTGTTAAAATATATTATATGTTATCCACAAGACAAGGCAAAATGTAACAATTCATTTCCGAAACGAGCGCAGTTTTCTATATAGTAAACTGCATGTATATAGTAAACTGAATGTATATAGTAAACTGCATTTATATAGTAAACTGAGCTCGCTTAGGAAATGAATAAATAAAGGTATATATACCAGCATCAAATTCAAAGACGGAAAAAGGGGCTAGCCTTTTTTGCCTATTTTCTCTATAAATTAAGATAGGTTATCAATCTACGTGATATGGTACGATGAAATCGTAGATTGAGTGCATGTAGGAAATTCAATCAGTAAATTTCCATTGAAAGTATTAATTAGTTTCAACGTTATGAAAATGATTTCCATATTGACATTGCTATTCCACAAAATGACCTTGCCAAGAATTATAATGTCTGAACTGAAATGGATTGATAATTTTGAAAAACCAAGGACAAAATTCACTTGAAAGTGCGCGGCAACAACACATTCTCACTGGAGGGTGAAGTACTTGTCCCCTTCGCTCATTTCAGTGATGGATATACTAATAGATAGATTTTCTTCAAAACTCATTGCATCATATGGAGGGCTAGGCAATTCAACTAGCGCAACATGGTTACCTGTTTTATTGCTCTTGATATGATATTTGTCTGTAGAAGTAACTATTGTCCTCTTTTCATGAAATTGTTTTTACGTAAAGAGGGTTTCGATAAAATAAATAGTGTTGTTCATCCAAAGCCCAGTTAATGAATTATAAAAAGAAATTTGATCGATTATCTTGAAGTTTATATGATGGACAAGGATTATTGATGTATTAATGCAAATGAAAAAGAGTGTGGGGACTTCCTGAGAAAAGGCCGCGTAATTTTGTGAAAAAACTACCTCAAAGTAAATAGAAAGTGTGGTACTGATAAGCTTAAGAGCTTTTGCCTCAGAATTAGTGCGTTTTGAATGAAAATATAGCCTATATTTGCAGACGAATTTCAATTACTGTATATTAACGATTCCTTTTTATCCCTGAAATTTTTTGAGTGATATATTGCACAAACTGTACATTCGATTATTTTATTATCTGCCAAACGTTTGTATTCTTCTACTTTTACTCCTTAAATCTCCGAATGTATTTTTTGATAATAAGAATAGAAACTTTCAGACTAAACTGTAAATTATTACTCGCAATTTTCCCGCTTTTTTACTTAAATGTTGTCTAAATATAAATATTAAATATTTTCTGAAATGAGTACGCACCAATTTTTAATGAAAATACTTTATTTTATCTACTTTAGGTGAGAATTAATATTTGAAATCATTTTTAACCTGGTGGAAGTTTTGGGTTGTTTTAATGTATACAAAATGTGATGTGTTGTATCCACGCCGCTGGAAGTGCGTTGTTAGGAAGTTGTCACAGGACAACACTAAATAAATTTCCTTAAATGGCCGGATCAATACCAGCCATGTCTAACGTGCTGCATTTGACATAACGCCGGCAGCAACGAGCCTTTTAGTGAGCAACGCTCGAGTCTTTCCAAAAGTATCCATCGCTCGGTCGGCCAAGTTCCTCGCGATATAAGTTAGAATCCCCTAAATCCCCTAAAATCCCCTAAAATCACATCTGGATGTCTGCCTTCGAGGGTACATATGGGACTAAATTCAGGTCTTCCTCTAGCAGAAGTCGCAAGCAAAGGGTCATAGTTTCTGCGCTTCGCGGATAATGTAGAATTGAAAGGTGAGTTAATTAAAAGTACGAGATCTCCTAGTGGAAGGCATGAGGTGGTTGACAAGCGTGAAGTCGAGGAAGTCTGCTCATCCATTGCCGCCCATTTCCTGAATTTCTTGCCTTGTGCGATGAAAACCCTGTCGCTGCTGGATGGCAGGGTGATGGGCTACTTTCTGCAGGTTTTGGGTGAGTAGTACGACTTGACTTATGCAATGCAGGCAGTGCATAAGATGACCCCCGTGAATGAACATCCCTAG
This sequence comes from Kappaphycus alvarezii, assembly GCA_002205965.3. Taxonomy (NCBI): domain Eukaryota; phylum Rhodophyta; class Florideophyceae; order Gigartinales; family Solieriaceae; genus Kappaphycus; species Kappaphycus alvarezii. Next base: position 1,712,470 of record NADL03000517.1, on the reverse strand, counting down.
CGTATCCTTAAAACCAATAGATTCAGGAATACCATCAATTATGGCACTCCGAATTTTAATTATGTAAGGATTTCTTCAATTCACAATATTATTCACGATTCTGAACTGATAATTGAAATTAGTTCATCCAAAAAGCATTTCAATTTCAACATTTTATGTGCAATGAATGAAATTTGAACTTTATAGAGTGATAAATACTATTCATTTCTAACTAGTTCACATATTGACGAGAAATGAAAGACTTATCCCATGTTTTCCTCATTCAATAAGCTATCGGTCGCTATGCAGCTAAAAATTTGTCCAAGTTTACTCTTGAGGCAGAAAGAAGCGATTTTTTTGTGAGATAACGGGGAATTTGTTATAGTAAACGGTGCCAGTAATTTCGAGAAAAGAATGCAGCCGACAGCTGAAGAATAAGAAAGAATTTAGAAGGCCCATCAATGATTAATACATAATTTAAAACTGTATCAGCTTGTTAAGGAAGATATTTATGTTTCCGAAAACACACTAAAATATTCATTCTTTGTATACAATTAAAAATGGGCTCCTGAAACCTTTAATGAGAACCACATGTCGAAAACCTTTACTGTGAATCATATGTCCACTTAATGCTCTAAAAGTGGCCATTAGGAACTAATCAGCGCAAAAGATTTCATAAAGTTGGAAAAGAACACACATGAAGATGCGTTCGAGACAAAAATATCAATTTCACAAAAAAGCTGACATGTTTGCTAGCCATTATTTTTGACGGAGGAAATAAAAGAACTTCAGGATTTATACAGCAAACTAATCAAGAATTTGAACCTTTCATATCTTCTTGCTGCCGTAATTAATGTTCTATACACTCTTTTGGGTTATTAATGACGAAAAATATGTGCTTTCATGAATTTTTTTCAGTCGTATAACGCGAGAAGGGAAAAGCATTTCAACAGATATTCAATCTCAAGGATTACTTTCATGATATAACCGAAATATGGTAGCAAGAAGATTCCAAAACTGCATTTTTATGTCGAAAGAAGATATGTATCTACAAAAAAATGGTCAAACTGTTTTGTATCTCGAGACCTGTCTGAAATCTGTCATGGATACAATATTTGCCGACAAAATATTTTAGTCTGGAAGTAGTCCAAGTAATCGGTCTACAGCTCGCAACAGAACATAAATCCATTCCATTCTACAATCCTTGGATAACCTGTTCGTAAACCTAAATTGAAACAAATATTTACTTTCTACATTTGTAAGGAGTTTGAGAACTTCAGAAGAAAACATGGCAAAGGGTAGAGATTTATAGACAGTTATTGATCCTTTCTGGTTGAATTATCATATGACCTAGAAAGAACATTCTCAGTTGCACTATTTCAACATACTGTGCTAGTATCTCAAAACTCTTGAAACCAATATTCAATCAGATAATACCTAAGAAAATTCTAGGAATACTTTGGAAGTAAGGTATAACGAATATTCATGCTCTCAGATTTATGAGCGAAATCGATACTCATTTCTTTTCTGAAAAACATACCTCGCAGAAACGAGGAAAAATCTTCACACCCAACAATGAGGATACATTCTTGCCGTAATTTGAAAATTGAAAAGAGTGCTAATACCAGGAAAGTAGTGAAAGCAATATTGAAAAAGAATTTCTCATGGATTTAGGTACTGAAAGAGCAACCGAGAAGATAACCCCGTTCCATTTACGGGTATATAACAGTAAATATTTTCCATTTCTATTACGATTTGCGCATTTGGTCTTCTCCTCGACTGCATTCCCAACAACTGCGGAATAATTGTTTGCTTTCGAGGCAAATATTCGCCCCGGTTGTGAGTATTGAATTTCTGTTGAAGTTTAGCAATTGTTGGTTTAAAAAGGTACTATGTCCAGGTTATCTTTTTCTGTTGCTTTTATTTATATTCTATTGTCTTCCTTTGTAGTATATGATTTATCTTGCTCTTTAGGAAAATTTTATCCTCATATGGCAACAGAAAAAGTCTACCGTACTGTACTGTATTAGACAAATAATTCTTTACGACCCAATGCTTTTAGGAAATTTGCTGCTCCGCAATCATATAATTGCAGCATATATCTATCTATTCAGTATCTATACTTATCTGCAATGTGCAGTAGCATCCTTTTTAATCCATGTCAACTTCTTATACCCATCACTGGGACAGTGACGTATGATGCGAATCGTTATTTTGTATTTAAGAAATGGTAGAGGTACTCCTCATGTGAGGAAAAGTGTGTATGGGGGTCCCATACACATGGGGGTCCCATACACACGAGCTGAATTCAATCTATTGTTTACGCACTTCCATAGCAAATAGTGTACAGAGAATACTTTTCATGGTGTCCACGGAAGGATCCGACAACACAGCGAGGAACTAACTGAATTTTACATTTCGGGAACGTGCAGTGGCGTGTGTGAGCAGATAAATATAGCAATAGGAGACCAAAATACGTAAATAGGGCACCAGTTCACGCTGTAATCACTTTACGGCATTAGTGTGACGGGATAAAATAAATGAATAAATATTATTTACTTATTGCGGCTCTGAAGGTTACACTGACTGACCAATTAATTAGTTGAGATCAATATTGATGGTTCACGTCGATCTCGTACAGTGGAGCCCGACATATAGTGGCCATAGCTACCGATAGGTATTGTCTAAAGTGCAGTATAGACCCAAGGTTATTACTGATCCACCCTCCTCTGCCCAGTCCAATTTTTTAAAAAATATTTCTTCTTTTTGCTGATATTGTGCCAGTATCTCGCAAACCCATGCGGTTTGTGCAAATGTACCTTTTTATTAGCTATAACCACTGAATTTTATTGAAAGATGTCCCACGTTAGATAAATTTTTGCGAAAAAAAAGGGCGAAATTCTGTGCATTTGAAGCATGCAAAATGCTTCTTTCATACAATGGTATTTAAAACTGACTTCTTCGGGTAGAGTACTATGTACCCGTCGGAATAATACAGGGAGATTCAACTGCTCCCTGAGTTCCCTTGCACTGTCTCCCCCTTTCGCATAGTTGCGGGTAAGACACCTGTGATCAAACTCGCTTGTTCATCGGTACTATTGCACTCTTTTGGTTATCTAAAGGAAATTTGTAGGGATCAAATAGCTCCGAACTACGCCTCTGGAACGATTCAAAGCTGCGTTTATAGCACGAATTGTTTTTTTGATTGCAGCAAAAGTGTCAACTCTTAATTTTCGAATATTAGTTTAATCGGGTCCTCTCTGCATGTTTTATGGGCTGTTGAGATGGAGATAGCATTATTTAAGGTGAATAAATCGATCATTTTATGTTCAATTGTCATATGAACTCTTTATAATGGCAGAAATAGTGGGGTAAAGCCTTTCGCTCATTTACTGTTTCGTTTACTTATAATGTAACAGCGAAATGTTCTTCAGGTTTCCTAAACCTGCTTATTAGGTTTCAAACCTGGTATCTCAGTTTAATTTCCGGTGACTGTTGGCATTTTGGCGGTTATTTCCTCCATAAATGATGTAACTATGACTGTCAAACATACAAGATATATGAATTTCATTTATATACTACCCAAAGTCGTGTTATGTATATATTTACCCTTAATTCTATTTCTACCTTATGTAGTCTATATTTTCTCTATCCTATTGCACTTTTAGCGATTTTTTCTAGGATCGTTATTGTGTAAGGGTCACTAGGACCGTCTGAAGGACTATGTGCTAGGCAGTCTAGCTAGTAGCTAGTAGATGTGCTAGAGATAGTCGCCGGCATCTACTTCCTATAATAGGCCTCACTGCCTTGGGCACCAAAGTAAAAGAGGATACAGAATTTTATTCTCAACCTACTCAACTGTTCTATATTGACGAAAACGTATAGCATTTTCAGGCTCACCGTTAACGCCGCCAGTCTGCTTTTTTATCCTTTGAGTTTTTGCGAGAATGACCAGCAAATTTTTCAGAGTTCCTCAACCACTTTTGCAACCTTTATTATTTTCTGGTTATTGAGGCTCGTCGGCTTTCAAAAAAGTGCAGGATTGGACAGTTTTAAATTTAAATCAAAGCTTTTCTATGAAGTTGTCAAAGTCTTATCTTATACGCATTTACTTCTTTGATGGGTAGTCATCGAAGAAAATTTGCTATATCTATAACTACTGCGAACTGTAGATGCGGAAGCTGTCCAGATTCTCCTCGAAACTAAAGCCCCGCGTCGGCTACATAGTAAATTATTGTATGTAGATGCATGCATGTGATTAGGTCCACAGTTCAGTTCCTAAAACAGATACAAGCAATATTTCGAGAAAAGCACAGTAATTACTATTTCGACAAGTGAAAATTTTTTTAAGGAATTATCGAATTTACCTCAAAAGCAATAATTTATAGTTATTTCGGGATGACACTTGAAGTGATCCTGTAAATTACAGGTATAAAATTAATCTATTTATTTGTTATTAACTTTTCTATATTATGTACTGTACTTACAAACTCTCCTGTTATGCTGTAGAGCACTATACAAACTCTCCTGGTTCTCCGCATTCCCAGCTCGGGCTGTAAACACACCCCCTATTTACGGTACCCCCCTATACTGTACTGTACTGTTCTGTAATGCGCCTTGGGCTTCAGTTCATGAAGTACAATACTATACAGTCTCCTCCAGAGCACCAGTCTCTCAGTACAGTACAGTATGTCCGTCAGATTTGGGAGGATGTCTGCTTTCCCAAAAATGAAAAATTGGGAAGTAGACGGCAAAGAGGAGGGAGGAATCTTTTCATGTGTTCAGAAACCTGAACCACACAGGTTGTGGGTTGCACTAGGCGGCAAAGGAGTCTCAAGAGCGCAACCCTCTTGTCCTTTGCCAGACCCACATTTAGTAGTTCGACAATTGCTATGTTTTGTCGACGTCAGTAAGCCTAATCCGCTGACTGAGATCATGCACTGGGCAGTCAAATACAGAGTCCCTCACGTTTTAAATCCAACAGAAAGTCCTATCCAACCTTCCCACCCTCAAGAATCACCTCGAAATTGCGTAACATGTTTCTCAATGTTCGGTCAAGATGCGTCTCCTGGGTGTGGAACAGTGATATGTGTCCGTGCATGAGAATTCGATGAATTTTCGATATGGTCCTCAGGAGGAAGATGAGCTTCCGGTTTCTTTCACTATGACATAACAAGAGTTACCAGGTTGCTCTTGAACGGGCAGTGCCGTTTTGAATGTAAGTTCGTGCGAGCTCAGCATCTACTCTCGCCGCAATTTACTATTTGTCGTGTTATACAGCACTACCAGAGGGAGCAATTCGAATTTTGACAGACACATTGCTTACTGTCGACATTGTTGGATCGGATCCAGCGGGAAGCATATCGCTACGAGCAATAAAATGGCGTGGCCGCGACATGGCTTTTCACGGCACATGCGTCATTTTCTGATTATTTTGCAGAACACGTTACTCGAGCAATTGGTCCTCGGAACGGAGCAAATTGCGACAAAACTGGAACGAGACATGCTTCGAAAATGGCGACATCGAGCGCAAAATGGCTGTCGAAAGTGCGGAGCTCTCGATCAATTATGCCAGGCATCGATCTTACGTAGGGACGCCAGGCGGTGCTCGAGACGAATGTCATCCTCAACTGGAAGTCCACAGCAAACACGAAGGAGGTTTTCAATGCACGCTCGCTGTCTGAAGAGTGCATTTATGACAGGGGCTCCATCTGGCACCATAGGTGCCTTGAGCATGTAGGACAAGAGCGAGAGGACTGAGTGGAAACGTGAGAAAGTGCTCATCTCTGATGTCTTGTAAGTGATCCTGTAGGAGAGTTCGCAGAGGATTACGAGATCCAGAATCAGCGGCACCGCAAGCAACGAGTCTTCACATGTGTTGTGGGTGACGACCGTATTGACTCCTCCCATGAATATCTCTGAGGTGTATTCATCCATAGCCCTCTTTGAATCCTCCACGGCAGGAACATACTTTATGACCACGACGTGATCTGGATGTTCTCCTTTTTGATATAGAATCCTGTTTGAGGCTACCATATCATCCACAACGTTTGACTTGGAAATCTCCTTCGACCTGAATTGCGACGGAGCGGACAAGTTTTTGCCGTCATTGTTGCCAAGATGGTTGTATGAGACAATAGAGGTTGGCTTTATACCAGCATTGACCAGAAAGTCGACCATTACTGACTTGAACTTTGTTTGGCCGGACTTGAAGTCATCACCAGCTATGAAAACATTGAGGCGCTCCGCAAGCTGTACACACCCCGGCACAAATGTGTTCTGCGGGGATCCATTGATGTATGAGGCTCCCTCAAGAATTGAGGCTACAGCAAACAGCGTAGAAGGAGAAACTTCTGGATGCGACTTGTCGATGGCGGCCAGCAAGTTATTGGCAGTATCATTGATACCCTTTATCTCCTCGGAAAAGCGCTCTGTTGTGGCGGTCCATACAACGATCACTGTCTCAAGATCGTTGTCGATCTTGAACTTTTGAATTTGTTCACGGATAGTCTGCAAGTGCTCCTTCTTGTCTTCCCCGGGAAGAACATTGTCTGCACGTTCTTCTTGATTCCCCGCGATGAAATCGGGATAGTACACAGAGGGCAGAGGTGTAATATCTTGCAGGAATGGCTGAAGCTGGCGTTGCAGATCGTAATCCAAGACTTTGGCCCGGCTGACTGCTTCCGCCATGTTGGCACCATTGATATCCCAGCCGCCGTAGACGATGTCATTCGGATCAAGCATAGGCAACAAGGAGTACATCGGGGCGAAAACATCTTCTCCAGAGGGCTCGGAACCAACGCGAACTGTGGAAGACCTTGTAACGGAACCATAGTAATTGGGAGAGCGAAGCCCTTTCCTCGTATTCCAGGTGATATTGCGCTTGTTGGCGATTGTGGCAGCGACCAGGGTAGATCCATTGTTTCCACCAAGGCCGACGAGCATTACGCCAACTCGTGGAACTCTAGTTTTGGTGCGGAAAGTGTAGCTCTCGCGCTCCGGGGTGATAACGGCGGCATTTGAGTTGGGGTCAATTGAGACGGTAGATGTGGCGTAGTCGAAGTCTGCTTCAAGGTGGTGGGCGGTCCTCCGCACATGGGTGCCCTGAACCTGAAAGTTGTTAACAAAACCCATGGTTGGCACGGGAGTTTTGTGTCGGGTTGTGACACCAAAATGATGCGTGACGTCGTGAGTTTGGGAGAAATGATATTTGTGGATTCTGCGAACCCGCTTCTTTATATGAATTATCGAGCTGTCCAATATAGTCTAAATTAGTCGCTTGAAGAGGCAGGCAAACAACGTTTTTAATGGTGGCACCAAATATCTTTTTGCAAAACTCTGATTTTTTCCCGAAAATCAGATAGGGATAAACGGTTTAATTCAAGTGGCGGGGTTATTTAAAAATCATCCTGTTGTTGTTTCCGTAGTACTGCACTGTACGGTATTAATCCTCCCCACTGCTAAGAGGGAGCAAAAGAAACCTAGTTATGAGATGAGTCCTCAACCGAAGCGATATACAGCACAGTACATTACTGCATGAAAGAATGATACTTGGCGAATGCGAGCATGACCGCAATAATGTCAATACTATCAATACTTTTGGCGCCGCCTAATGTGACTCTAAACTATGTATGCGAGTAGTATTGAATATTGAATACATTGAGGTTTCCACGGCCCGGATCGGCGTGGAAGAGCACTGTCTTGAGTCGCCACGCACAATATGGCTTGCAACCAGAGACTGAAAGCTCGTAGACGTACAAATGAATCAAAAAAAAATTTTGAAAAAATCTAACTCCTAAGCAACTGAAAAATCCCGAACATACCGCAGTTTACACAATTGCATAAATGATGCTGCAACGTACTGTAATTTCGAGAAGTGGGGAAAGCTTCCGGGAATGTCGACAGTAATATAGAAAAAGAATCCCATTTGACTGCTCCATTTAGAGACAGCTGTTGGGATTCATGCAGTTATAAATCTTGAACCAAAGTTTTTCTCCTTTACGTAGTACTGTACTGACCGTGCCGTAAATCTAATGTAGGCTGCAGCTTCTCAGCCGACGGCTGTATACCACTACAGTACTTCAAATAATACCCTTACAGCACAAGACTGTAAATTTACGGTACATGCACTGTATTTTATAGAATTGTACAGCAAGGTTCAACATCGTAATGTATCGTCGCCAACAGGCCCTGCGGCCTACCGTACCAGAACATTTATGTTTCAAACTTGAATTGCGAAACAGATATATCCGACCACATCTTCCATGCATGAAAATAACCCAAAAATTTCCTCCTTTGCTAAACATGATGGCAAGTGATAATTTATGTACTGTACTTTACTGTATACTTAGTTCAGCACTCTTTACTGTACCACCAATTAAATATTTACGTATGTCCAAGAAATCGACGTTATGTACAGTATAGCAGTACTGTACTGTTTCTGTACTGTATGTATATTGTGCAGTACACTATTGGCTGGTACAGTACAGTACAGTGGAGTACAGTACAGTACAGTACAGTACAGTATATCGGAGAAAGAAATCATGAAAGTAGTTTTTTTTTTGCTGTGCAATGAAGTACAGTACGTACAGTACTTTTATTGATATCATTCCGTACGGTACCACAGCAGGCATGATTTGTTTTTGTGCCGAGCAATTGGCCCACTTTGAACCTTTCTGAGCAATGTACGGTAGATCCACTGGGAACATCGATGTAAATAAACTCTTGCACCGCACCAGCGGGAGAATTGTTCTTAGGGGTGACTGCTTAGTACCACTGCTCAGCACCATTCGAAGGTACTGAGCAGTCACCGTCAGGATATCTACCACCGAGCAAGATTACAAGCCTACACTTTTCTGCAGATTACTTCCGTAATCCTAAGATCCGAAATGCTCACAGTGCGAACTCCCAAGTACCTCAGCTCATCTGATGTGCACCGGTGTTGTGCGATTTCTGGGAAATGGATCTTCTTTATTCTTCAAGTCCGCTGGAGAAGCACTCGAGTCCGTCGATGGAGATGAACTCACGGTACCGTGCTATGGTACTGAGCCCAAAGAAATGCAATGCAAATTTTGTAGGTTTTAGAAACTGGTCCGTTGCAACCTCACTCCTCGTTTTACAGCCGATCCCTCGATATCGCTGTACCGCGTGGCTTTCAAGGGCTTTAACCGACTTTGCCATCGCAGTTGCCCATACGCAGATAACCAACCCTACGTTTCCCCAAAATTGACTCTCGAAAATTAATTGCAGCCGAGGATATTGTCCTGATGATTAAGGACAGCTTAGGATAGTAACGTAACTTTGGAAGAGATTCTTGCTTGCAGATTTGCATATTGTAGTACAGCACGAAAACAATAGTACAGCACGAAAACAATTTCATGTTTGACATGTCCAATCGGGAGGATGGATTCGGTTCAATTTCTGTGACAATTGCAGCTTCTCCGATTGATTACTGAGGTCATCTTCGAATGATCGATGTGCCTATGCCTTTGCGTCGTTCTGTAATTTGCGCTTCTGGTGCAGTTCTATGGTACGGTTTATCTGTCACAGCAATCCTTTTCATCTCCGTTGCTGTTCCTCTTGTTCCTGCTGTCTCTAATACCTGGACAGTATTTAGAAAATTTGAAGATAGGGGGCCACGGAGGTTTCGATTACTGTAACAGGTAAGCTGGCTGATACCCAGTCAACTTGCATCGTCACTGTTTAAATTCCACGGGCGAATCATCAGACTACCAATTTACCAACCCATTGACACCCAAAGTAGATCCCCTTAGTTATTCTGATTCGAATAAAAGTACTGAAGTTGCCGATACACTCGCACATGAATCACTTTGACAACAAGATGAATGAGGGTGAAACTTAATGGCCTTGATTCTGTACCATTGCAATGGGTTTTACTCGTCTAAAGATAAAGCGAATGTAACACTACCACAATAGTGTTGGGTAGGTAGGCATCACAGTATCGATTTTGTTTTCCGTTGGCCAAGTTGCTGTGTTCAATTGGGAGTGAAACTGCATTTGATTGCCGCACAACACGTAGTCGCGCAATGAAACGGGTTTCGAAGGTTCGAGGTATTCCTCTGCAACGACACTCGGCGGTGGCAGTATCCTCCAACGCGGCTTGTCTGCTTGCTGTCCTTCCATCGACATTCTAGCAGATTGTTGATCGTGTTAGCTTTCCACAGCAATGAATTTTTCATTCCCTTGACAGCCACTCCGCGAGTTTTAGCCAACATCTCCGTAACAGTACAGAATATAAAACCCCCTCTCCCCAGGGATTCAGCCAACATCTCCATTACAGTGGAGGGGAACTTCGGGGACTTCACTAACTGGATACATTGACTGCTGTTTTCGGATAGGGAGAAGACATATCAACACACCAAGAAAGAAAACGAGGGCGCACCGTCAAAAGATGGCATATGGCAAGAAGTAACTGAGCCTCTCATAATTCTCGCTTGAATATGGTATTTTAGAAAATTTAATGTCCTCAGAGCCGCCAAACCACCCTGCATGATTTTTTGTCTACTCCATTTTAATTGTAGTCTGGTACGTAGAACTGAAATGAATATTGCATCTTCGCCCCAGACACGCCGTGCCCACGCCCAAACTGCCCTGAGGTCCTCGACTGCCACGGGGATCACCTCATGCACTGCCTGCATGGTGGGCACCGCACCCGACGACACGACCGTCAAGTCGTCCTCCTCGCCCAAGACCTGCGGAAGGCAGCCCGTCATCCGGCTATCGAGCGCCGACAGGGGCTTCACCGCACAAGGCCGCATATAGAGGCAATGGGTAGCAACGGAGGAACGGACTTTTTTGACGTCACGTTCTTCAATCCTCTTGCGCCCTCCAATAGGAGAGCGCGTACTTTCAACCCACTCACCTCCCTCAACGCAGCCATCTCCGCCAAACGTAGAAGGTATGAACCACTGCTCGCGACTGCTACTAGAGGGAGGCTTGTGCCTATCCCAATATCCACCCTCGGAGGCTGGCACCCAGACGCGTACGCGGTGCTAACCGATGTCGCGCGGAACGTGGCCGTTCAAGCGATGGAGACCTATGGGATGGTTAGAGCGGTGCTAACTCAAAGGCACGCTGCTGCGACCGTCATGTCCAACGCGGCATTGAGCCGGCTCTGTAAGCAAGGTCATTTACTGTAGTGTTACCGATCAGCGAGGACTTATCCCGCATAACGTATTAGCCTCGTGGGTATAGCCGACCACATCTTCCATGCATTAAAATAACCCAAAAATTTCACCCTCTCTTCCATTGTGCCGTTACTGACTAAAACTTGACAAAAAAGGGAAAAAATCCTGTAATAAAGGCCAATGCTTAGGCTCTTTTTGAACCGGAATCAGAATAATTTCATTACTAGTCTCGTTCCAGAGTGCACTGCATTTTTCCAATTACCTTTCATCGTCATCTCAAATCTCAAACCCAAACTTTAACTGATATAGAAATACTACCTGGGAAGTGCTGAGAATGTAAAATCATATCATTCCTTCCACAACAGCTTTACATTCTTCTCCAATAGCTTCAGGCCATTCTTTATGGTGGTATTCTCCGTACACCCAAGGATTCATACAAATTTCTCGCTATTCCATTGAAAATAAATAGAGTCGTTTTGAATATCTTTTGATGTACTCATGCGCTGGATCGGTTTCTCCGTCATTTTTTCACAGTAGAACTCAGTACGTTATATCGTTTTTTCCTGTGTTCTAGAGAGCGTAATCTGAAACTATTGGTGATACTCAACGGTACAAGTTGTCTGACTTGTTTGATTTATCCAGTTGTTGATCATTGAAGATATGGGGGGGATGATGGGATAGTTTACATCGTTGTCTGACAATTCTAACGGGGGAATCTAAATGGAGGTATCGATATCTTCCTATATCACAAAAAAATCTTAAACAACCTATTTTGTGGAATAAAGAGAATACTTACACATGTTTTGGAGAAGTTGACTGATTTTCGGTTTTTTACTAATTTTTTTTGGTACGGAGTTAATTTAATGTGGTAGATATGTGGGTAATTTTACTAATTTGGTGTATTTTTCTTGGAAATGTGTAGATTATAGCAGTCACCGGGACGGATATTGCTTTTTTTCCCCGGAAAATTAAGAGCTTTAAAGTTTACATGTAACTGTTTAAAAAGCTTAACATATTTCCTTTGATGCTATCTTGAACTGGAAGGTTGTTGGAAGGAATATCTAGTTTTAGACCTCTAGGTAAAGATGATGATCCTCGAGAAATTTTAAATAGGGTAAAAAAGTGAAAATACATCTATTTAACTTCGAAGCTGTTGCAATATGTTCTTTCTCCGTCATTATCTTCGAATTAGATTTATATTATGACGAAGAAATGTGGGGAGATTTGGTATTTGAAAGATATGGTCGGTTGTGGCCTTGAATATCCTACAGGTCGACCAGTAGTACCTCTTAAATTTTCCTAAAAAGCCGGCTCAATGCCGTATATTAAGAATAAATAAAAGCCTGTGTAACTTATTTATTTCTTTAATTCTTGACGTTCTCAACGTCATTACCTAGTTTTTGTTATATTGGATACTAGAGGTAGTACGGATCTTTATTTTACGGCTCGAAAGCGGGACTTATCATCATCGCGAATAAACATGATCTGATACATGGAAGAAGCCCCAATTTAGGATCTGATGGTGGTGTCCTGCTTTTGCTCACAGCCCACTCGATTTTCCCCTGAATTTCGATGCTTTAATATCAGTACCTAAAGTTTCGATCGCCTTCAGGTATTTTAATTTAGGGGTTGATCTAAGTTTTCTAATTCACCTGATTTAGTTTTGCTTTCTATGCAATCATGAGCGCAAGTGTTTTGGGGGTACTTTTAACTATGTTCATTAGTGCAAGAATTACAATAAAGTAACATACTACCATAAGTACAGAATATCGACCTGTTTAGAAAATCATGGTTTAATGTGATTTTCAACAAATCGAAAACATCTCCACGAAAAGAAGGAACAGAAAAAAATTTATAGATAATACGCCGAGTAGACTAACTATTTCGAGTAGGTATCCTTAAACACCGATCTGGCTTATTACGATAAATTTCTCGGTTGTTATAGAATTAGATGCGGTACAGAAAATAGAGTAATAACATTAATTGAACTTTCGTTTTGCCACGCAGTCATAATGTTTACCTGTTAAGCAAGCTCTTCTGAGGTAGGAAGAAACCCACTGAGGTCAAAGTTCTCAATTTTACCTCTGAATATCGAATATATTTCGGGGAATGAACATTTCTTGATATAGTTTTTGACGGTACTTCCCCTTTCGTCTATAAGTTATGCATTATTGAATTTAACTTGTTTTATATTTTAGAAAAGTATGTGTTGCTAGATTTTGTTTTCATCCAGATGGGAATTTTATTTTGAGGAATCCGTAGTTTCCCCACTATTTTAATTTAAATTATAATATACTCTTTAAAACATCAAAGCGAGCTTTCTACAGATTAGGGAAATTTAACGAAAGGAACAAAGGAAACAATTTTTGTAGCGTAAGATGGAAGATTTTCATTTTCGCGATACTTTGATACGATAGATTTAGGTGTATGACTCTCTTGTCTCCTCTTGTCCTCCAAATTAGAAGTTGAGGGTCCTCATTTTGTTTCTCATGGTAATGAGCCAATTGAAAATGATTCTGTTATATAAAATAGACAAATTCAAACGAGACTGCGATGAATAGAATAAAAAAAATAATCTCTCCGTGATTGTAAGAATCAGGGCAATAATTTAGCTGAAGTTGCTCGCGTTTAACGGTTTTGTTTCATTAATTTTCTCTACTTTATTTTATGTGTGATCAAATCCTCATATTTCGCACCTATTTTGACACCCAACAAACAAATAAAAGCCCAAGATGACTCGTTAAATTATATTTAGGTGTGCCTTTAGTTTGTAAGTAAGGATAAAAGGAAACATGTGAAAATGAATTAAATTGCATTAAAAACTATTGCTGATATTGGAAATATCAAGAGGGTTAAATTATAAAACTTTTGCCTCTCTTAAAGGAGAATCATCTATTTTCTGCATTTAGTGCGTAAGGTCCCTATTTTTATCCAATTCAGCCTAAATGTCTCCTAAAGATAAAGCCAAATTTCGAACTACTTTCATAGTATCCCTGCTGCCGACGGTGAAAATAGATCGGATCAGCTTCTACATCAGAATCATTTCATATGTATCGCACCGACTAAACGCAATTGGACGGCCTTGACCTACATGCATGTGATGATACGTCGCTATAAAGCTATTTTCTGCATAGTCTGAGCCTAGTAGTGGAGAAAATACTAATTAAAAACCCTACCCGTGTACCCAGCCCGAGGTTGCGCCAAGATGCGGTTTGGGCGCTTGTGCCACTCAGTACGGAGTTCATTACACTTTTATTGAACGCTCATGGTCGAAACAGGCACACTGCATATATTTGGTTCAGGTTCGTGCACGGTATTCGTTAAAAAAAATAAAATCCAAAAAAAGAATTTAAATAATGAATAAAATTAAAAGAAAGAATAAAACTGTATAACCTTGACAGGCGATGCGATAGAGAAGTTTCTGAAAAGGGCCCCAAACCAACAAAAAATCTCGTTATTTCTGTATTTAATGATTGAACTTTCGAATATTGCAGCGGTTTGATTTTCTTTGTGGCGGTGTCCTGGGCCATACCGGCGATAATGGGTTTCAGAAATCTTTTTACATTTTTCTTGTATTACTTCGGGTAAGCTAATAAATATTGCAGCAGAGACTAGTTTTTCAGAGTGAGCAGCCGAATTTGCAAGGCATTTGTCGAAGGAGGAGGAGAGCAACTTATTAACATGGATCTATATGTTCAGCAGCGATGTGGGTGACGTGAAAATACTTTTGAAATGGAGCTTGGTAAGGCGCAGAGGTCGGGTCGCCCGCGACAGGCCGTATAACCAAGAAGGTTTGGTTTTTATTCCATGAGCAGAGTATATAGGAGTTTTGAGAAATACAGCCCCATACGATTATTTTTCCGCGTTCATGTCGCATTCTCGCACTATGTATTTGGAGCAGTATGAGAGAGATTAAAGAATGTACGGAATTAGTGAAGTTTTCGGGGAAGAATTTTGTTGAGGAAAAAAGCACGGTAGCAGGGGGCAGTATCGGTGATTTTTTCTTATTTTTTAATAATTGGCTCATGAGTGATCCCAGCGAACTACAGTAAAGGAAAATGCTTTATGTGCTCTCGCCATGGGGTTTTCTAGGTATAGAAGGTTTACTTGCAACTTTTAGTGCACGTATTAAAAGTCGAGGAGGGCAAGGGGTTGGAGTTATCGACGTGGACATCAGGGCGCTTTAGCGCATGTTGTGCTTTCCAATCGTGATAATGGTATATATGTCACTCTATCTATCCGTAAATCACATGATCGGGACCGTTTTTTTCATTAATGCCATATTGATGAGGGTTTTCTCTTGATTGACTTGAGTGGAAACTACGAATTAATCTCGGCGACGGCAAAAAATGACGTTAGGTTTTCCATCAGCGGAGATTCTGTGCTGAGTATTAAAGATAAAAGTACGAGATTTAAGAATTTTATGAAGCTTGGGTAAGTAACTAATGACCTTAGTGGGACAAGTAGGGGGTAACAGCTAATAAAATCCCGAAATAGGAACTTTTTGCGCGAGAAATGGCGTTAGGGTCCCAGGCAATGCAGCAAAACCGACTTTTGGGTGATGAAACAAATAAATTATCGGATTTTAGTTGGTGATTCTGTTGAAATTCATTTCTGGATTTTGGAATTCCATCACTTTTTTTTGTGGCAGATGCTTTGAGGAGGATTTTTTGGCACGGTACCGAGACATTTCCTATCATACTTCCAACAGAGAGTTCCCATCTAGGTGGTGGATGCGGCAAAATTGATTGTAGGAGAGCTTTTTTAGCTGGTAATTGAGTAAATCCAGTTATGTCCGGTGTGCAGATAATCGACAGTTCATGTTGAACATCGATTTAGCCACCGGCTATTTTTTTCTGATCTTTGTGGAATATTGGACTCGATAGAGCGTCAGGTAGATTTTTTTTGCTCCCCACCAAGTTGATGTTACAAATGACCTTATCTTGGAGGGTGTCCAGTTCTGCTACGGTTTTGATCATCATCCTTTTTTCAAAATTCCTAGAGCCCTTACCCATGTCGCTAAAAAGGGATGTGACATATGTGAGAAACTGCACTAGGACATTAACGTTGATTATGGTCACAAACTCTTATCCAATGGAAATAGCGATATCTAACATGGTGCCTAAAGCTATAATTTTTCCCTACATGGCTTATCTTGTGCCTTTGCGCGCCTTTTAGAACTTAAAGAAAAGGCAAATGCTTAAGAGTAGTCACTGAGGAGACAAACGAGTTCAAGCTAGTAAGAAATATCGAGGTTGTTGCAGAAGAGAAAAGGTGAGAAACAGTTAGTTTGAAGTGGCTCGAGATTTTATTTGTACATACAGTGGCGGGATTTTTTATCAACTGAATACTTGATTGTCTTCTTAATTCTACGTTCAATGGAAAATATTCCCTTCTCGAACATTACTTTGTGATAGGCGCTAGTTTCGACATCGAAGATATAGTCAGGCCTTGACTAGCAATCCATTGCAATCTCATACGTATGGAACAGAAGTTGGAGGAAGATGCGTCCTATGTTGAACTCCAGACCTTTCGAAGGTATTGATTTTAGTCTTTTAATAACGACCCTTTCTCCTCATGGAAGACTACGAGGCATATGACCTCCGCCGTAAGAACATTATCGGCCTTAATGTAGATCTGTTACCCGTTTCTCCTTAAAAACTCAGGTAATTTTGAGTTTTCAAAGCTCATAGTGCCACCAAAGTACGGGCTGCTTTGGCTTACAAGATCTCCTTTGTTTGGTAGGCATATAAGCGCTTAATAGAAGTGCAGCGGCATCATGTCGGGCTCCTCACGATGAAACGTGTGTAACATAATGTTACATAGATGTCCAGCATCGAATAAGCGATTGAGGGGGCGGAGAAGCTTCGAGTATTTGTTAGGGTGTAGCCAGAATTTGGAAGCTTGTTTTACTTGGAAAATATATCCCAAGATAGCATTTCGGTCGATTTTAGGTATCATTGTGTAATGTTTGAGGTCCCCATGTTTCAATCAAAGAAAGTGGATCAGTTGAAAATGTTTCGCACTGATTGAGTCTGTAGAGTCGTTGAGGGGTAAACAAGGAAGTGCATCATTTTATCTCTATGCCCTCCGATAACGTATCTCGCCACGTGGCTTCTCTTTCCGCTAAATGGTGACTCATTTGGAATATGAATTGTCCAAAAAAAATGTTCACATCTGTTGATTTTCCTTTCTGCGACATAATCTTGAAAATTACGCGTTCTAATAACCCTCTTCTTCCTTCTTCTTATTCATTACTGCTATCTTCGCGCGTTCATTGGTAATTTCTAGGACCTCTGCAGCGAAGAAAAAACTTTGATCTCTGTACTGAAGTTAATAAATCTTTCCGAGAATTATGTGAGGAATTTATATGCGAAGATTTTGAGTTGGAGGTACAGCTTTACCTGTGCGACTATTAATGCCGTTTTGGGACTTTCTTCCAGATACCGAAAGAATATCAGCTTTCTATCCAGGTTAAACGCTTCTATGGCGAAAAGGCTGAGGACATGACCCTTAATATTTGCTATTACTATCTTACGCTACAACATAACCTTATCTACCCTCTAGTTTGCGTGATCAAAGGCCAGAGGTAGCGCATGTTTTGACGCGCGCTTCAGAGGCGGGGAATCTATTCGCTATTATATTTCATAACTAGCTAGTGTGGAAGAAAAATATCTTTTCTGCTCAGTAGGGCGGCTTTAGTGCTGATTTGAGGGGCTCTGAAGCTGATTAAGAGCACATAAATTCAACATAGGTGGCACTGGCTATTCCTTTGCTTTTGCTATTTTTCTTTTGCTCTTTTCAGAGCGTAACATTTCATGGACTTCGCTACGCAAGCGAAGGCGGGACTTTCTGGAGGTATGGATACTGGCTTCAATTTTTGGGGATATCGTTTGACCCAGTTTGTAATATCTTTCGCCAATTGGAATCTTTGAATGAAATTTTGAACTTGTGTGTCTGATTGATCTTTACTCTGTGTTAGCAAGATGGATGAACTTCTGTCCGAGAAGAGAAAACTGGCCAATTAGAATCTTGTTGGGCAGTTCAGTAGAAATTATTGCCCAGAATTTTATGATATTATGCCACATGAGCTTCATAGGGAAGTTAGAGAGGAAGGCAGCGGGGCTGAACTTAATGCTTTCATCGAATATGTGAAGGAATGGATCCCCACCGATTTACATAATGTACAGAAATTACATTCATTGAAACAAGATTGTTCCGAGCAAAAGGAGATAGGAAACCGAGATCGGGTGTGCTTGATCCTTCTCCAAGGCTTGAAGCGCTTGAAAATCTCCGTAAGCTTTCTCAAGGTCTTGGCTTTTTTTTCTTCCGTGCGCAAGCAGGGTATCAAGTTTAACAACTTCATAGCGGTCAGATGAAAAATTAGCGATAAAATCTCAACAGTTAGTTATTAGCAAAATGGATGCAGAACTGGTGCTGAAAAGGAATGTAAAATTAGTCGTTCGCTGGTATCGTTATCCGTAAAATCCACTGATACATTCACCTATGCACCCTTCATTCAAGGTATGCCGTGTGCGATGGACGAAGCTATTTGAGACTATGCACTAAACAAGGGAATCTATATCAATAACATTCATTTCTAGGAGTTCTGACGTGGACTATGTTAAAAGTTAATAGACTCTAGAGGGCATCATTTGGATTATTAAGTGGTAGCAAATGGAAAATGCAGAAGAATAAGAAGCATTTGCAAACCTTAAAGTGTTTTGAGAGGGACCTATCTTACAACAACCGTGGATACACACAGAATTGAGTATGAGCTTCAGCTCTTTACGCCCATAAACAGACTTTAGTGCACTAAAGTCTGCAATTCAGCCACGAGGACGGCGGATTTGCGCACTCTTGGTTAATTCTTCAACGAACTTTTTCTTCATTAAGATCTGGTATTCTTCCAAATGTGGATCACTGAGAAAATAAAAGTAACTTTAGTGAAGAACGGTTTATGATGTCTGCGCAGGTGTAGGGGTACTTTTAGGACTGCATTCAGCGGCTATATGGCTTTTGATAATTCTTTTGTGCTCAGTCTGGACGAGTTTGTGAGTCTCCACAAAATGGGTGAATTATAATCATTATCCTCTCATTTTTTGTCAAGTAAATGTACATCTTGATCCTCAAACCCTAAATTAATTTTCATGAAGAGAATATTCCCTTCATCTCAATCTTTTCCGGATTTCCGGATTTTTTCTTCGCTTTTGATAAAATCGGTTATTATATGTATTTATGACTCCACTGCTGAAAGCAATTCCACGCATATGATACAGAAGCCAATGGTGTAAAACGGTGCTTCGGAGTCTATTCTGTGTCTCCACACTTCCAACAGTCTCCATAACAGGATCAGTTTCTCGGCGAGGCTCTCAGAGATAATTCAAGTCCAATCGGTGTCGTACGATTACTTCCATAAGAGGAACTCGTACGGAGATCAGAGTAGCGAGAAGTCTGTCTTGTTTTTCGAACATAAAAGATGAATTAGTTGAATTATCATCTCATTCTGCCGCAAATACAGTGAAATGGTGGACCGTAGAGTCTCACGTTACTCTGAGAAGGTATATCTGGGGGACATATTTTAGGGATTTGTGGATGGTCGTTTCGAATATATTGTAAGAATGTCTCTGAGAGCTGATGCCCTTGAGAAATTTATGTCACGGTATGTCAACTTATATGGATAAATTTGAATTAAAGTTTAGTATCTGTCTGTTCCTATGTGAGCAGATAGCGCATAAGGTGACATAATTTTACATACTGTAGGTTGAACTAAGGAGTCTTAGTGGCGAATGAAGCATCTATCGGGGTAATGCGAAGGTATTACTGTACATGTTAACGGAAAGAGGGGAACTCAAAGTGGATATCATTTGGAATATGTGAATTTTCTGTGAACCAAATACGGAGTATTATAATGGCTACTTCTCTTTATTTAAGAAAAGTAGTTTATTTTCATGTAGGATATGTTTGAGAAAAACTGTAAATCTGTAATTACAGCTGAAATGAACGTTACATGAGTTTTCTGAAGATCTGTTTTGAATGCTATGAGGGAAAAGGGAGGAAAAAGAGCCAAAATTCTGAAAATACCACAAAAACGCTATCTTCGAACT
Source organism: Kappaphycus alvarezii (assembly GCA_002205965.3). Taxonomy (NCBI): domain Eukaryota; phylum Rhodophyta; class Florideophyceae; order Gigartinales; family Solieriaceae; genus Kappaphycus; species Kappaphycus alvarezii. The sequence goes on along the minus strand of NADL03000517.1, from coordinate 1,692,237 downwards.
GTCTTGAAATGGCTATTATGACGGAACTGACCACCTCGTGCATAAAAGTTTTTACAAAATTCCATACAATCAAAGGGGAACTGCGTGAGATACTTCAAATCAGAAACTGAACAAAAACGCCGCTGTATAGCAGCACCCAGGAAATCGAAGACCAACAGAAATTACCCTTGCCACCACCTGGTCTAGAAATTCACCTTCTTAAGGTTCTTTAGGATTTCCAACAATAGTTGAACCTGTAATGTTGCAGCTTGAGATGAACTGGGATCTTTACGAGAGGTTTTTATCTTTAACATTTGACTCCTTGTATCAAATAAGAATAGAAGTTACGTATTTTTTTCTTCTATAGGAATGCGCATTTACCATATAAAACGAGGATTAGATATTGCAGATTTTGGCATCCAATCTCAGTGGGAGGCGGGACAATGGCAAGAAATGGGAGATTATTGCTGAGAAGTATGAAAAAAACTTTAATTATGCTGTAATTTTGTCACTTCTGTTGACTTTTGAGTTATTGATCGACTTGTTTGAAGTATCTACGGTTATTTGCTTCTCAGCTTTTTGGGTTAATGTGCGGCACCACCTTACTTTCATGACTAATTTAATATGTATTTGGCTTTGGCTAAAATTTCAGATCAAAATTAGTTTAATCGGAGCCAAGAAATATTTCCCAGGCCCCGGAGGGCTTCTTTAGTCCCCGGTACCATTTTTGGCTGCGCATTTTCTCTGAATACATCAAACAAAAGTTTCCAGGGATGCAGAAACCCGTCTACTCTATAAACGGAGATGATCTTATATACTATGAAATCCAATTTTTCTTCTGTAGTACCTAATGATGACACAAGGCGCAGCAAACGGCGCTGCAGACAGTTTTAAAGCACCAAAAGGCTTAACTGATGCATTTCATTAAAAGTCCTTTCTATATTCACCTCTCGAGTAGATTGATGGTTGGGTAAAGTAGCACTGTGTAGGGATAAAAAAAGAAGCGAAAAAAAAGAACTAGAGGCATTGAACAAGTAGTATGTACTACAGAAAGTGTTTCAAATTTAGCATTCATTTTGTCTTAGTTACAGGTGAACTAATTAGGGTTCCAACTGAATAATTATTTACACTGAGTTAACCGAATAAGCAATGTATCACGACAGACTAGGGAAAGGTCAGGGCCTGAGCATATTTACATAATTAATGCTGCGAACTTCAAAAAAAGATTGGTGTCAGAAATCTGATGGAAAAACGCAAGCTTGGATGAGCTGGGTTGAAATAATCAGAGATGATTTTTTTCGCATTTTGCAGATTGAAGCGTTCATTGTAGCAAAGAAAGGTATTTGAAAATTTTATAAATGTATAATAGCTTATTTAAATGAAAGAATGCAGATTTTCTGGGAATCCATTCGCGCGGGAATTTGTTTTATTACATCCTTACAAAACAATACGACACCTATGATTTGAGTTATTCGGTACTTTAATGGTAAAATTATTAGTGATTATGAAATCAGGATTCATCTAAGTTGTCTTTTGTTATTACCAGCCACTCAAGAGTGATTAAATTATATGTCTTTATTATATCGCAGAAAAATGCGCCGCTAGACTTAACCACTATTATAGGGCACCGTGCAATGTCGCGAAAGCGCAAATTAAATCATTTAAACAGATCTGTATAAACTCATACTTTCAAATCTATATGTAATTTCTCTAGAACTCAAGTTATTGCTTATTCTCCCACCGTTTACCCTTTGCGTATGCTTCAAGGCCCTACCGCAAATCATCCTAGTTCTATGTTTCATTAGTTATTTATATTTTTCCTATCAATATCTTTGCTCGTACCAGATATCGTCACACCATGATCTCAAATCACTTCGGCTCTCATATTCAACACATTTTTACCACTCCGCTGACATCGCTCCTATCTTGGTTACCATTGACACCGCATCCTTCTCGAAATTGGTGTGCATTATCAATACAATTTTTAGTTTTTGTTTTATTAAAATAGCTTTCAACCGACCTCTCAGCGCTCTAAACGATGTTGCCGTGAAAACACTTCAGCAAAAATTTCATACCACAGAAACAGGCCACTTTCCCGCAACAGCTTGGAGATGCCATTTATCCCCAAACAAACCTCTTGAAGAGAAGAGCAGTAGAATAAAAACTTTAACAAAACGTTACTTATGATGGCAACTCGATTTCCAGCATGATATTGGATGGTTTGGTAGCACACTGACCACCTCATAAAAATAACCTGTCCCTAATTCAGGTCAAACAACCCTCTTCGGCTTCATGATCAGTGTCGAAGCTGTGACTAAAGATTCATACGGCCGGGGACGAGTTAAATGCTTTATTTTGTGATAGCTCTACAGTAATGCCAAAAATATATGCAGTTGGTCTACTTGTGAACTGTCACTAAATAAAGTTTCAATTCTATTTTTCTATACAGGGGCATTACTTGAAATATTTTTGTACTAAACAAAAAATTGTTTAAAAATTTTCAGTATATGTTAAGATATCAGCATTTGAACCACCATATATTCAATGGTCAAATTGTCCGAGAAGGCTGTTTTGCTCTTAAAAAGTTATTCAAAGAATATATTAACTTTTTAATAAACTCAAATTTATCATTTCTAGAACCTTTAGTAGACAAGTGCCAGAATTAACATTCTCGACTTGCCCAAAACATGCCCAAAAAAGATGCCCAATAAACCTTTGGGTGCCTCTTTCAAGAAAGGCACAATATTGGCCTATCATGACGAATGATCGGGTACTTCGGCTATTGCAAGGGAGTTTGGGAGATGGTACAACGTAAATATTTGCTTCTTCAAGACTCCAAGCTGATATGGAATGAAGAAAAGCCCTACCGATCCCAACGCTCACTGAATATCTGAAATAGAGTGTAATTAGAGAAACATTTCAGGGAGAATTCGGGTTTGCTGACTTCTTAGAATCATGTTAATTGCTATTCAAGACACGCTGTGTGTAAGCTCTAATTCAGCAGCAACCTAAACTGCGCTAAATTGTCATTGTGAGATCGCCGGCGATGAGAGAAAAATACTATCAAGTCCGTTTTTTCCTTGGTGATGGCAGTTACTTGGAGTGGTTCTCAGTGTGCCAAGGTCTACTGATCCGAATGGGAGAATGGGAGGGATGATGTCTTACTTTTGGATTGGTTCTTGGGCAATAAAATGTCTTCTCTCGTCCTTCTAAAAGTAGAACAGGATGGGAAGAAGTATTTTAAGACTTTAAAAAACTATCCAGTTCTGATCTTAGAAGATTGTACAGCTCAGTGGATTTATATTCAAGATAACTCCCGTCATTATAGTTCCAAGGCAGCCCAAGAATGGTTTTCAATTAACTCCATTTCGCGAGGAGAGTGGCCTGCGTACTCCATCAATTTTAGTACGATCGATAATTTATGGGGGATTGTGGCCAGGGACATCTACGCGAACGAATGCTAGGTCGATGATGTGGAATCGCTCACTTTACGCATTTTGAAGGAACGGGAGAATTTTGAGCCCACAATGTTGGCCAAACTCACAAAATCAATGTAAAAGCACTGTTTTGTGCTTTAAAGGCCAACGTAAGGAACATTGATCACTGAAGCTTCATTTCTAACCCATGCACTTTTCGGTTCAAATTATGATATCTCAAGAAACATCAAAGCCGTTCAGACAAATTTTTCAGTTTTAGAACGCTCCTTCATAGTGATATCGCATTATAAAAAAAGAAAAGTAAAACTTAAATATTTTGGTCATAGCTCAAATTATTTCAAAAGTCGTATGTTTATTGGTGCCACTGTATTAGCATCCCTGAATTAGTTTATCACTCTTGTACCGCGAACAAGGCGTACAATACTCGGCCACAGATTTGGCACCCAATAGCGATATACAAAACTTTACAAGGCGTCAAATGTTGTATTTCACTTCACAGACCTTACAGCTTTACACGAAATTCACTGCATCTACTGTACTGTATATTCAAACCACTGGTAACCTTGCAGCCAGGGCTACTAGGCACTTTGCTGTCATTACACTTTACTTACACTTCTGAACACAGCGTTTGACCCCATTGATACACTTGGAATAGTTACGGGCGAGTTGCACACAGGGATATTATATCATTGCTTTACCAATCAGAAGTCGCCTTGCTATCCCATACCACCTGGACCGATGTACTTCTTACATCTTGTCAGAGTATGTCACTCGTGCCGACTACAATTCTGAAAGCGCTACTTACGATACCGTCAGGGCTGTTTTACGGGAATACCTTTGAATTCGCTACTGTTAGACTGCATTTTCCTTTAGTTTGTAGCTATCTTCAGTTCTATATAAAACCTGGTTTGGAGCGGCCGGCTTTACCCAGACAGCCTCAACCAAAGTTTCAAGCACAGTTCTACCTTGATCTGCTCGTGTGCGCTTAACACCCTACATCAAATTTAGAGCGCGGGAGACATTTACAGTACTGTGAATGGCTCTGGGCCACAAATTATGAACATTGAGCTGTCACACAGTGCGTTAAGCACTGAAAACGGGCTTTAAGTACTGTATAGCCTACCTTGTATCATTGTTCTAGGTTTTAAGTACTATCTAGCGCATTTTGATATTTCTGAGTTGTATATATAAAGAGGTACGAAGAGTGATTCTGGCCAGAAACAGGAAGTAAACAACACCTCGAATACCACCAAACCCCAAAAACCCCGAATACCGCCACACTTCAAGCATCCCGAACATACTACACCCTAAGCTCAGAAAACCCAAACATCCAAACACCTCAAACAGTACCACTACCACTTTGTCTCGTCCTTGCTTTTGTCCTCACAGCCTCGGTATCCCTTGTCTCCTTGAACTTCAGGTGCATAGCTCAAAGTTCGAATTCGCAATACAACAACAATCAAAGAACAATCAAAACAAAGAACATACGACGGCTTATGATTGGGCCATGAAGGATGAGTGGAAAGAGGGCGGCGGGAGAACAAGCGACAACTTGGGAGACCAGTAAAAGCAACGGTGGCGACCAAAGTCGGGGATTATATAGCCCTGTTCAACGGGCTGTCTTCCCCTTGCGCAAGTCCTTGCAAGACATGAAAATTACCGGGTAGACACGTAGCAAAGTGTCGGTATGCTTATGACAATCTGACCTATATTTGGAATCGGAATGTCACGTGTGACTTGCTTATAGTGGTGGAGGGCAGAAAAGATGAAGCCTCTCGATAAACGCAACCATAATTTTTCAATCATAATACCGAATAATAAATTGAGAAAACCAAAAGACCGGAGTGATGATACGAGGGTGAGGTTAAAACATAGAACCGAAAAAAAACAGAGGATCGTCATACTGCAACACACGCCCATCGAGATACGATTCGCGGAATGTAAGGGGATCCGCGCGGTTGACCACCGTTTGGTAGTCCGCATTCGGATGGATAGCTAGGTAAAAACGTACGACTGTTGGACCAGGCGCCCCAGATCATGATGCGATATTCCTGCACACCAATTGCAGCACATTCGGATGCTGCACCCATAAGGAGAAAGTGCGAGGACCACGATACTTGAGGAGGCGGAGATACCTTGGCTCTATCCAGGCAATTACTTAACCATACTGTAATAGTTCGAGCGCTGGTCGACAGTCTAACGCCAGGAAGATCCTAAAAGTACTCTCTTTGGGAACGCTTGTTGCGGCGAAGTGTGTCATAACGAGTGACCAGATCCAAAAGGCTTTTTTTAAAAATTCCTGTTCCTTCGATAGCAGAGAGAGTGAGCCACTCGCTGCTGATTCTTTCGTAAGGCGATAGCGATTTTGATTGAGTCAGCTGTGCCCGAAATGTTTGAGAGTAAAAGAGATACTCCGGCTTCTCCTCTTTCAAAGAAAATATAACTAACCAGGACAGCGGTTGCGTCACGAAGAAACTCGATCTCAGTAGACTGCGAAGCGAGCGCAGCCGCGAACATTGTACGTGCCACGGAACTGGACAATGCAGGCCTTTTTTTCACCGAGTCCGGATCGCTGAGTAGTTTCCTCTCCCAATCGCTTTGCTGGTAGGCGACCACAGCTAGCTGTAGGAGAGGGGTAAGAGTAACGGACTTTCCAATTCGAGCATGAGCGGTAAAGACAGCCGAGAGGTACTTACAAACGGACGAGCCGCTAACCTTGTCTTATGTAAGCAACCAACCCAGATAGCGGAAAAACGCCCCTTATGATGCAGCAAAGGGTCAATACCATCTTCAGTACAAAAAAGTAGTCATTTTTCAGAGAACCTAATTTCAGCGCCAAGTGCTGGGTGCACGGGCCTTCGGCATGAGTTGCGCAATAGTTACGCTACCCCTCGAATTTCCATAGCCAGCAGCGGCCAAAACAGATTGCTGGAGCGTGACAGCTAGCGGGAGTGTAGATGCTTCTTGCTCGATATTGTCCAGACAGAGAGTTTCCACGACGGAGCGGGCATTGTCTTGGGTGCCCAGATCGGTGGAAGATAAAGATTTTCGGCGTCGAAAAGATGCAGGATTGTCAAATGCAGCAAGCGAGTGAAACACTGCTGCCCGGGCCAATATGGCGTGACCAATATTCCGGTGGCTTCTTCCTGACAGATCTTGGTAACGACCAGAGGGATCAACTTGAGCGGCGGATTTCAGAAGTTGATTTCCTGACTCCAATCTTGAGTAAGAGAGTCTATTGCAAGGGATCCTGGACACGCATGCTCGCTGTTGAAGCGCGGGCAAACCTTGTTCAAGCTGTCTGTGAAGCGGGCCATTGTGGGGGATACCTTGCGAAAGAGGGGTATCAGCGGCTCCAGATTGATCCACCAATCGTCCATTGTGTGGATACGAGATAGCCTGTCGGCGAATCGGTTCACGGCTGACGGGAGGTAATGCGATGGATATTACTAGACGTGTAAGGAATCGGTGTAACACTCGGAGTTCTCTCATGAGCGGTTTAGACTTCGTGATCATAGCGTTCAAAATTGATACGACCACTTGATTGTCCTCTCAGATCTTGAGGTGGTTTCCAGAGCGTAACATCCTTGCAAACAATCTGATGTTGTCCGTGATTGCTCGCAATTCCTGGAAGTTGATTGACTTCACGCGAAATGCTGGGTTCCAAAGTCCTCGAGCTTCACACGTACCTTGTGCACCCGGCCGAAGATCGTATCCTAAAGTCCCTCCCAGACCGATGGAGGTCAATGCGTCTGAGTTCATTGCCAGAGTAGGTGATGGGGCTGCTATTGGCTGTTCTGGTGCGCTTAAAGGAAGTTACCGCCAAAACCTTAGGTCTCGAGTAGCTGCGTGTAGCAGCTGCACTCTTCTCCTCTACTTTGTCTTGAGTTTCAGGGAGTCGTACATTGAGCGGGTGTAAAATCCAATGAGAGGCATTACGAGAGAACAAGACACTGCTACTCCGGTGACGTGGCGTAACAGCTGGATGTCGACCAGGTGGCGGTTCGGGAGATTTTGGCGTAACCATTTCTGGGCAATTCCATGAAGCTTTTCCATTCGACGGGCCCAAATACCAAAAATACATGCGTGAAGTGTCCAAGATGAGACTCAAATGCTCGATGCGGCGAGTACCAGTCTAGTTGCCTTTGTCCTCCTTGCGCAACAGTCCGCAGGATTCCAGTAAATGATCGATTTTTTGACGAGCCTTGCGTAGGCGAGAGCAGCTTCTTACAGCGATTAGGAGGTCGTACATGTAAAGGAGAATTCGCAGACGGTAGTGCTGGCGAATGTACAGGACGAACGGGCGCGTAAGCTTGACGAAATATGCGGGGGGAAGTTTCCAGCCGAGCGGTAGGGGAATACATCGAAAATACCTGTTATCCACCTTGACCAGGAACCAGTTCCGTATATCGGGGTGTAGCCGCAAGTGATGTTACCCCTTCACAATGTCGAAGGAAAACATTAAATCTGCTTGTTTGAATTCCAGAGCGAATTCTTCTAAAGTTTCCATCTTGACCGGCACGTCTCTGAACAATGTCGATTGAGGAGAGAGTTTGACAAACAATCGTTGATTGCCTCCAGATAATGCTACGAAAGCATTCGATATGGAGAGTCCTTGGCGGTGTAGCTTGAGAGCTGTGGCGGGTAATATTTCCTTGTAGGTATTCCGATACAAGGCATCCACGATGGCTGAGTCGAATAAATCCCTGTCTTGTGGGTCGACAGGGATTTGAGGGAGTTTTAATTAGTGATAGAAAGGGAATTCTTGATGGGTACTTCGTATACTACGAACCAAACTGCACGTAAGAGAAATTCCGAGGCTTGGAGGTGTTCGGACGTAACGAAGCGGCTTTCTGAGTGTTACGGCATAGAAAGCGCGACACAGAAAGAAAAGGTCGCAGTCGCGACGGGTTTACTTGCGAGCAGGATTAGGATCTTGGGAGTTAACCCTTCCTTGAGGCCTAGAGGAGGCCTGCTGCTTATTGAACTCCTTAGCGTAGGCTTGGGAACGGAGCTCGGCGAACTTCTGCTTGTTGGAGCGGTAGAGTTCGGAGGGGTAACTGAAGTCATCTTCACGGAGATACTTCTGTAAGATAATAGCCTCGGACTTTCTAGATTCCAAAGCGTTGGTGAAGAAGTCGACGTGTTCCATAACGCGAGAATAGGATGCTTGAAAGAAGTGACGAAGAACGGAAAATGCCTAGGTAGCAGCTGTGACCTCCATAGCCATGAGGGCTTCGGTGACCTTGTGTGCTGTGGCAAGAGCTTTCTCGCAGTTTTCGCAAATATTCCAGAAAACTTCTGCTTCTCAACCCTCACGTTGGTCAGCTGACTTGATGCGACCGAACAAACCTTCCAGTTCCGGGATGAACGGACTCGCGGGAGAGGCGGCAACGGTAGACGGTTTATTGAACTTTTTGAGCTTTTCGGTAGCGGCGTAGGCTCGACGGGTACCAGAGGTTTCGGCCACGGCTTCTGTAGAGGGCGAAGGTAGAGAGAACTGCAGGTTACTAACTTGGAACGCCTCGGTAGCGGGACGAATGACTTCGGTATCCGGTGTAGGGTTGACGGCGGCAGGGTCCGTCGGATTCTCTGCGGCACTTGCTTGGATCACCGCGGGAGTTGCGGGGTTAGCAGATCCGGACTTGGGCTGGAGAAGGTTGATGATCTCGGGTTGTTGGCCTTCGATGCCAGCAACCTCGTTCTCAAGGGTGTCAGACGACAGTTGGCGGATCGCGCAGAAGAGGATGAGGAGGACTTATTAGACATGTTGATGTGTGAAGTGTGAAGGTCGGCCTAGACGGTTGATTCGTCCGGAACTGGTTCGAATGGTGAGAAAAAGCGACAACAAGTGACGACTTGGTAGACCAGAAAAAGCAACGGTGGCGACCAAAGCCGGGGATTATATATCTTCAACGGGCTGTTCTCGCACGATTCTGAGGGTTTTAGCCAACTTCTCAATTACAAGTCATGAGCCCCACTTTTCCCCCATCCGTATACGGTACTCCCTCCACGTATTGGTTCTACTTTTTTAGAACCAGAGAAAAGCGGGAGAAAATGAAACCTTTTATTTTATGGTTTCTAGGGGGTTCAGAGTAATATGGAAGCCAAGGCTCGGTCCGGTCAGGCGCAGGTACTTGAGAACAGCGCGGGCTTGTGAGATGGGAACAATTAGGCTTCCGTCGTTCGCATACCATTTGTGAAGAAAGATTGCGGGGAAATTGGATGCCAGCCCTCGCACAAGGGAGTGGAGGACAATAGCGAAGAGCAACATGCCGAGCGGGTCGCCGTGTCGCGTGCCAGTTCGAGCCGAAGAAGAGGCGGGAAGGAGCCCCGTGCAGGAAGTGGACCCAACGTGCGGCCGCGGGGATACGGCAGATAGCCATAGAAAGAATACTGGAACGCTCAGTAGAGTTGAAAGCGTTCCGGGCATCAACCTGAATGAGCACCTTTGCGGAGTCATTGTTCTGTGCCCGAGCGGCATGGACGATAGCCTCCGTAGCACGCCTACGCCGAGTTGATGGGGCTGCAGGTAGTAGGCCGACTCTTGACTATTCTGAATTCTTTAGAGCCAATAGATGGAGGTAGCAGAGCTCTCTTGTAACGTACGTTGTACGCCAAAATCAGCTTCTCCGTATCCATCTGATTCCGCGGAGCCATGGCTGCCCTCCTTCGTCACCATGCCTCTTCGCTCCCCACACATCCTGCATGGACCACTTCTGTCCAACTAGTCCGATCCCCTCCAGCGCAGATACCGGCAGCCCACAGTCCAATCCAGCCAGCAACACCCCCGCCGAAGCGCAACCAGCTGCCGGCCCAACACCAAACGATAGCAACAGCCCCTCGCCCTACGCCTTCCGGCTCCGCCCTCGTCCCTCTATCGCCGCCAGAATCCCACTCTACAAGCCCAGTACGGGCAGAGCAAAAGGCGCAGCCCTCGCCGCCGCCCTCTCTCCGACCGTTGTCACCTCCCGGTCTCTGTATTCCGGCGCTGACCATACCAAACACACCCTAGAGCCGGCTGCCGCTACAGGGGACCTTCTTGCCCTACCCGTCGACCCTGCCTCTGAGGACCCTCCCGCTGCAGCCATCGAACCTGCTGCAACCGATCCTCAGTCTGTGGTGGATGTCGCAGACTCCCTACTATACCCCATCATGTCCGCGGCTGCCGACTCATTGCAGTCCGCCTAAGGCCCTCTGCACGCTCACTCGCATCCCCTCTCAGAAACAGGCATATCTTTTCCACATCCAAATGCTCCACCCCCTCTCCCGCCTTTCTTGAAGGTTCCTCCCTACACCCTACGCACCCCGTGCTAAGAGGACGACATCTTCCTAGACATCCCGGCTCCTGCATCACCTCATTCATCCTGCTCCTAGTACCTCAACAACCCTCTTCAGTGCCTCAAGACCCAACTCCAGTCGCCATTCATTCTCCATTGTCGCCTGCTCCTCCTTCCGGTTGTAACCCTCCTCCCATTGCAAAGGTCCCAACTCCTCTTTCAGTCGAACCGCTCCCTCCGGGCCCACTTGCTCAGGGGCCAGCTGCTTTTTTCATCAAGCCAAAATCATCTTTACTCACGTGCGATCTTTGTGAGCTAAAAGTCTCAGGTCCAAAGCAGCTAGAGCAGCATAGAGGTGGTAAGAAGTGTCGCAATAGAGTTGAACGGAATTCTGCCATCACTCCCTGTGCTTGCTGCAACTGTCTTTTCCAAACAAGACACGATCGCAACAGGCACGTTACTCGTAAGAATAAGTAAATTTCTCTAGACTCTCTGTACACCACATCTCCGTAAGCACAGATCTTTGCTTCCTGCGTTTTGTCATGGACTCTTCCGGTCTTCGTATCGACACTCTTGAAAAGTTACGTGATGACAACTTTCACATCTGGAAATCAAGGATGCGGCTCTTTCTGTCATTGAATGAGGTAGATGAACATCTCACTGAAGATCCTACAGAGTTATCGTCGCCGAGATACTCCTCTTGGAAGAATTCTGACTGTAAGGCAAGAGCTATGATTGGACTAACTCTATCGGACACTCACCTAGAGCAGGTCCAGCATGCCAGTACTGCCAAAATGATGTGGTCTCTCATCTGCGATATATTTGAGAAACACACGCTTCTCAATAAGCTCGCTTCCAGGCGCCGTTTCTACACTGCAAAGATGAATGATACCGAAAAAATGTTCTCATTTGCCGCTCATATTCGGCAACTTGCGTCCACCTTGAAGTCAATGTCCGTCAACGTAGAGGACTGCGAGATGACCATGGCTTTTCTTAACGGACTCCCTGACCGCTTTGAAAGTCTTATTTCAGCACTTGACGCGGCGCATATTGACGACGAGAAACTATCATTCGAATTCGCCCAGAGTAGATGCCATCAGGGAGAGCAACGTCATGCTCAGCGTGATCAAGATGCTCTCAAGATTGCTGAGACAGCTTCTCTTGTCGGAAGCCGGGCGCTTCAGCATCGCAATGGAACTTCTCCAGAAATTTTTATCTACTGTGGAAAGCATCAAGATAGCAGTCGCTGCTACAAAAAGTTCCCGCACCTCGCTCTGAAAGGTCACCCAGCTCGTGCACATCTCGACAACGCAAAGAAAAGTAATGGAAAGGCACTTAATGCCTCAGAAATGGCGGAAACAGATATTACTCACGATGCTGTCTGCTTGTTCACAGCATGCTCTCCTGTACAAGAGATATCGCTGCAGTCAATTGGAAGTATCCCTCCACTATCTAATCAGTGGATAATTGACTCAGGTTGTACATCGCACGTAACGTATGACCGTTCGGCATTTATCAATTACAAGCCTCTTGTCTCCCCTTCAACTTTGGACTTGGGAGCTGATTCTTCTGCCTTAATCTTAGGACGAGGAGATGTCTCCCTGATGATATACAGCAACGGGGCAAGCACTCAATGCAAAATACGTAACGTGCTACATGTTCCGACGTTTCGATACCAGTTGCTCTCGGTGTCCGCTATGTCGAAACTTGGTATTGACACTCGCTTCAACATTGAAGGGGCTGCACTTAATCGTCAATCCGACTCACATCCAATCCTAACCCGTAGCCTGATTAATGGCCTGTACACGTTGGACATAGTTCAAGAGAAAGTGAACAAGCAAGAAAACTCACAAATTTCCCTGGTCTCCTCTCTTGCAACATGAAACCAGCGAATTAGCTCACGTGAATAATTCAGCTATCAAATCAATGGTCAACAGAGAAGTTGTTACTGGAATCGATCTTGCGAAAGACGACAAAAACAACGTAACATGCGTCGGATGCATACTTGGAAAATCGCATCGTGCTCCCTTCCCATCGAAAAGGCAGAGTCAGTCGACTAAACCACTTCAGCTAGTCCATTCAGATGTTTTAGAGCCAATTGAAACTCCCTCATTGGGAGGTGCAAGGTATTTTGTCTCATTCATTGACGATTTCTCGAAGTGGACCGTTGTGTACCCTATATCAAATAAGTCAATGGTTCTTGAATGCTTTCAAAACTAGAAAAATTTTGCAGAGAAGCATAACAGCCAGTCGCTTCAATTTCTTCACATCCATGAGTTTCCCGAATTTACCTCTGGCCCTGAAGAAGATCAGATCTTCATCAAGGCTCTGCGGTCAGACAACAGTGGCGAGTACCTCTCAACTGCCTTCAAAGACTTCTTAATCAAACAAGGTATCAAACACCAGCTCAGCGTAACTCACACTCCTCACCAAAATGGAACCGCGGAGCGAATAAACCGCACTCTTCTCAACCTTTTCCGTTCCATGCTACACCACTAGTCACTGTCGAAGCAATTCTGGGCGGAAGCACTTTCAAAAGCTGTATATGTCCTTAACCGAATCATATCGAGCTCCTTGCCTGGTGACAAAACTCCGTTTCATTTTTGGAATGGTATTGCGCCCAATCTACCACATATGCGAGTGTTCGGATCTCAGTGTTGGTACGTCGTGCCGAGAAAGCGACTCAAGAAATTAGATCCCAGGTCTCGTGAAGCGCTTATGATGGGATACTCTTCTCAGAGTAAAGGGTACAAACTTTGGGATATTGATTCGAAGAAAATGGTTGTTTCCCTGGATGTGTTGTGTAATGAGAAAAGTGATTTTACGTCAAAATCGGGTACAATTGACCCTCTAGAAGACTTTGCGGAACACGATGTCAAAATTAAAGACACCTCCAAAAATCATTCTGATGCTTTTTCCTCGCAAGAAGAATAGCAGAATAGCCAACGAATTGCTGATTCTACGGCTCAAGCTCAACAACATGAGCCCTAAATTCCTGCCCCCCGTAGATCATCCATAATTTCTAGAAAGCCAAGGCGCATCCCTGATTCAGAAGCAGCACTTATTTCTACTAGAGTACCTGAGTCATATGAAGAAGCTATTTCTGCCGAAAATGTCGACTTTTGGATGCCTGGAATCAAGAAGGAGGAAGATTTCATACAGGAAAATGTAAATTTTGAGCTCGGTCCGCGAAACCAGGGAATGCACGTGATCCCTTGCCGTTATTTCTTTCGCGTTAAGCCCGAAGTTGGGCCGAAAGTCCGAATGGTCGCTAAAGGTTTCAGACAAGTTCCATGGTTGGAATATAACGAAATCTATGCTCCTGTATTCTCTCTGCCGGTAGTGCGCATGTTCCTGTGCTTTACAAACTTCTTCAACCTGGAATGCGATCAGATGGATGTGGTGACTGCATTTCTCAACGGGGACTTAGACGAAGAAATGTACATGGAAGTTCCGTCTGGTTTTCGCGACCTAAACAGACCGGATTTGGTATGTAAGCTCCTGAAATCCCCCCCATGGACTCAACAAGCTCCTCGTCAGTAGTATGCCAAGATCCATGAATTTCTTACTCGGGAACTTCAGTTCTCAAGCAACCCCCACGAAAGTTGTCTTTACGTCTATCGCAATGACTCTTTAGTCTAGATTATAGTTATATATGTCGATGATTTGCTGATTGCAGGAAACAACAGGTTCATGCTTGACGAAATGAAGACAGAATTGAAAAAGCGCTTCAAGATGAAGGACTTGGGCGAAGTGAAGGAGTTTCTCGGGATCCAAATAAGTCGTGACCGGGCAAAACGAACAATGCATCTTTCACAAAAGTCCTATGTCGAGAAAATATTGGACAGATTCCAAATGTTTGCATCGAAACCCGTTAATACCCCTACGGTATCAACAGAATCGCTTAATGAAAACTTCAAGGAAGAAGGACTCAAGCCAAATGTTCCCTATCCCATCTGCCATTGGCAGTCTCATGTACTTAATGATATGCACCCGTCCAGACAGTGCTTTCGGTGTTGGCAAAGTATCACAACACTGCTAAATGCCTCTCGTCAGCCATTGGACAGCACTCAAACGAGTCTATCGTTACATAAATGGACCAAGAGATCTAGGAGTTTGCTACGGTCCCTCTTCGTCACCCGAAAATCAAGGATACAGCGACTCTGACTGGGCTGGTTGTAGGCTGACTAGAAAGTCAACAGAAATTTTCGTCTTCGTGATGTCTGGAGGTCCAATTTCATGGTGCTGAAAGGAACAAGGGTGTGTAGCCTTGTCTTCCTGTGAGGCAGAGTATATTTCGCTCTTTAAAGCTTCTAAGGAGACAGTTTGGTTGTCCAATCTTCTTTGCCGTCTAATGGGTGCGAAAGAACCAACTCCCATAACGATTAATGTTAATAACTCCGGCTCCATCAGCTCTGCGAAAAACCAATCAATTAATGAGCGTAACGAACACATTGACATACACTATCATTATGTACGCGAAGCTGGGGCAGCAAAACAAGTGCTCGTATCCTATTGTCGCACTAAGGAGCAAGTTCCGGATAATTTAACGAAAATTTTACTTCGTGTCAAATTTGCTGCATTTCGTGATGCTCTGGGAATTTCAAAGGCGATTCTTCGCAAACAGTACTTTCATAAGGTTCCTAATTTGAGGGGGCGCAACAGGAATCAGTTTCTAGTTCAAAGGGGCGTGTTAATGTAAGAACCCAGCTACTCAAAAGCTGTACTGACAGTTACTGTAAGACTACAGCAAAGCTTACAGCCATGAACAGTCTTCAATTATGTTTTTCCTAGAATCTGACCGTTACAGATCTTTGAGCTGATCAGCATTGGATCAGCTCACATAGTTTTAGTTTCCAACCTTCAGGCGCCTCCCGTTTTGACTCCCGCACCAACTCCCCAGGTGAACCCGTCACTTGCGCCCATGCTGCCCGTCCCAACTCCGAGACCTGCTCTGCCAGTCTCTTCTCCGCCAGGTACATGGCTCCCCGCTGACCCATATGCCGACCCTTATCCTGATCACCCCCCTTCATCTGCACCGGCATCCTCCTTGCGGTGGAGCAACGATATCCGCCTTGAGGAGTACCGCACTCTCCGTCATCCTTTCCATTACTCACAGTAAACCAACCCAATTTACTCCCCTCTTCATCATTGCCGTTTCGACGTGGAGCGCTTTGATTTCGCGAAGCTGGTGCAAGGTCGTGACCCCTGGACGGAGCGTAAGAAGCACGCCCCCCTAGGGTGAACGCTCTTTTTCAGTAAACTCGTGTCTGCCATGTTCCACATCTTGCTCTATCTCCGTTCTGGTGCCGCATTGAGCCTCGGCCCTTCGGTCCCCTGACCGCGCGTGTTCTCCTTTCGGCGGTCGAATCCCTGTCTCAGAAACTCTCCTACTGTGTCCCTTCCTCGCCTCCGTTGGTAGGACTCAGTTGACTATGTCCTTTCGCCCCACCCTCTTTTCTTCGTGCTGTGTACCCGAATGCGTGATACCTCTTTGTCGCATACTCCATTTCTTGGTGAAGACGGAGTAGGTCGCATCTATCTCCCTTCTTAGGTGGTACTGTATAGGTCTGACAACTTCCGGATACAGTACGTCTCACCTATGTAGAACCTCTATAGGGTGACGCGTGCTTCCCTTCTTTATTTTCCCAAATTCACTCGCGCTTCTCCAACCTTAAGGTGCCGTTTTTTAACACAGAGTATCTTCAACCTCCGTCTCCTATCGGTGATACCGCTCCGGCAGGGGTTTTCGTTTCGCTCGCCAATATTGGATTATGAAGTGGTCGGGAACATCAGTTTCATATAACCACTCATCATCCTTGGGGGCGTAACCAAACCCTGACGCGTTATTTGAACCCCGACTCGTGACGTCTATGACTCACGAGTTTTTCTACGGGGTACATGTCGCTCTAAAACGGGGGTCTCGACTCAGGTGTAGTGACTGTGCCTTCCTCCTGTACAGTAGGTGATACATATACTCGTTCTTGACTCACCGTAATGGCGATACCGTTCTCCTCTATGGTGACAGTGTGAGAATGCACTTTCAACACCTTAAAGGGGCCCGTCGTCTTCACCATCAGCTTGGCGGACCTGTTGTTCTCCACCGCTTGGGCGTCCGGATCCTCAAGGTATCGCTTCTTGAACGTGGGGCGATCAATGTAGACCAAATCGCCCACTTTCACCTTCAACGGAGCCCGAACCCTCTTGTCAAAGTCCGCCTTGTATCGCCTCTGGGTGTCATCCATTTTCGTCTTCGCCTTCTGGAGAGAATCCGCAACCTTTCGGAGCGCGTACTTCTTGAACTCCGCAGGTGTCAGTTTCTTGTTGGCCAGATGGGATAAGTCCCCTGATGGGAGACTCTTCACGTGAATAGACGGAGAATGACGCGTTAGCACCAAATCAAATGGCGTCGTCCCCGTCGTTCGATGCACCTGATGGTTGTACGCATGTGTGAGCGGCTCCACTAGGCGATCCCAATCCTTCTGGTTCTCGGCGACGTAGTGACGGAGGCGTTGGACGATCGTCTTGTTGAATCGTTCAACTTGTCCGTTCGCCCTTGGGTGATACGCTGTAGTAAAACAAAGTTTCACCCCTAGGAGTTGACAGACCGCCGCAAAGAACTTAGAGGCAAACTGTGGCCCATTATCCGTTAGGAGATAAAACGGTACACCATAAGGATAAACCCAATGGGTAAGAAAGGCTTGGGCTACAGTTGTTGCCTTCGTGTCCTTCAACGGGAGGCTGCGGCACAATTTCGAAAACCTATCGGTGATCACCAAAACGTGGCGGTTCCCATCATCCGTTCGGGGAGAGGACCAAGAAGGTCCATTGCCAGAAACTCCAATGGGCCGGCCGCCGGGAACAACTTCAGATAGTTTTGGTGACTCCTTACGGTGCCTCGATTCTTGACGCAGCTCTCGCAATCTCCCGGTGCGGAAGACGTCACTCGCCATATTCGGCCAGTAAAACTCTCGCCTTAAGGTGTAGTACATCTTCGACCCTCCCGGGTGCCCCGACAATCTCGAGTAGTGAGCGCGAGCGAGGATGTTCGCCCTCAACGGCTCCGGCACGACCACCTGCAAGGTACCATCTAACTTCGACAACCGAGGAGTCCGTTCGCCCCAAGGTGATACGGTGACTTCTCCTGATCGGCGAGCGTCGTCAATTCCCTACACCACGGGTCTTTTCGTTGCGCTTCCAAAATCTCCTCAAGGGTGACTGGCGGCTCCGAATCAATGGTGATCGCTTCTCCTCGGACGTCCGGCATAGAGAAATACACCGGGGCGTCCAAGTCATACCCCAAGGCAAACACGGAATCTCCTCATCCCAAGGTGACTGATCGCTCCAATCGGTGGCCAACATCGACATAGCATCCGCGAGGTTGTGTCTCCTTGCTGGATTTATCGTACTTCAAAGTCGAAATTCGCCAATCGGAGTCTCCACGGGCCAACCTTCCGTTACAGTCCGTGATATTTAGCAACCACTGTAACGGTTGGTGATCCGTGCGGAGGATGAAGCGTTGCCCTTCAAGGTAAGGCCGTAAGGTGATGACGCTCCATACTACAGCAAGACACTCCCTTTCGGTGGCACTGTAGTTTCTCTCCGCTTTCGACAGCGTACGACTCCAATACCCAGGTGACAGTTCTCCTGAAGGTTGCTCCTGTAGTAAGCAACAACCAACTTGGCGATCGCACGCGTCTGTGTCAACATAAAACGTTTGATTCGCCTTTGGGAGAGCCAACACCGGGGGGACGTCAGCGCCTTCCTCAGCTCCTGAAACGCCTCGAACTCCTCGTCGGAGAGCAACTCAAATTCGAAGGGCTGGTCCTTCGACAGCTTGTCAAGGGATGATGCGCGCATAGTTCTTGACGAATCTTCTATAGACGTTGCACACACCTAGAAAGGAGCGTAGTTCCGTCTGATCCTGAGGTGGCCGAGCCTTTTCGAGCGCCTTTAGGTTCTTCGACGCCACTTCCAGCTTACCTGGGCGCACAACGTGTCCCAGGTAATCCACCGCGTGCTCGAAGAACTTGCACTTCTTCAGCTTCAGCGATGCTCCGGCCGCCTGTAGGAGTGACAAAACCGTACGAAGGTGTTCGAAGTGCTCCCTTCTGTTCTTGGAGTACACTATGACGTCGTCTAGATACACCAACGCGTACTGCCACTTGCACCTTGAAAGGATGATGTCGACCGCCCTCTGGAAGGTGGCCGGCGCATTCTTTAACCCGAAGGGCATGCGAACAAACCGATAAAGCCCCGAGGGCAGGTGAACGACGTTTTATCCCTGTCGGTGGGATCGACGGGCACTTGCCAATACCCACTATTACAGTCCAAAGTGGAGAACACCTCGGCATCACCTAAGGAGTCGATGCACTCATCCATTCTGGGAATGGGATAAGCGTCGCGCACCGTTACGGAGTTCAGGCGCCGGTAGTCCACACAGAACCGCAACGACCCATCCGGCTTCGGAATAAGCACCACAGGACTTGCCCACTCCGCTTGGGACGGCTCGATGACTCCCTCATGGAGCATACGATTCACCTCTTGGCGTTCCACTTCTCTTGCTTTCAACCCTGCTCTATACGGTTGTTGGTGAATCGGCCTTGCTCCGGACATCAATTGGATTCTGTGCTCCGTCGCCTTGATGGTGCCCAGTTTCCCAGACCACATCTCTTGAAACTCCTTCAATAAATCGATCACCTTTTGGCGATCTTCGCGACACTGTACTCCAATATGGACTTCGTTTCTCCAATCGGTGACCTCACCATCTTTCAACGGTGGCTCATGAAATCCCTCCCCCTCCCCAAGAGCGAAGATCGCCTCTGGACTGGGGAGCGCATGGCCCAACACCTGACTCTTTCGAAGACGCAGTCAGTTACTGAAATTCGTCACCAACACCGGAAATGCTTGCGCGGGGATCACGTCTCTAATTCCGTTCGCCATTAGGAGATGATTCGTCGCCACAGTCCTTGGGTGTTCCGCAACAGCGATAACCCAACGGCGTCCGTTTGCACTTGCACCACCGCTTGGGACATTGGAGGAACCTTCTGCGCCTTCGCAACGCGTAGTTTGTTCGACGGAGTAGCTCCACCTTCTGGTTTTGGTTTCTCCTCATGGGATGACGAGATAATTCCCACCGCAGGTGTTTCGTAGAACAAAACGCTTGCCCCAGGCAGAATGGCCTTCACAAATCGATCGATGAAAGACGTTCCGAGGATGCACTCCGCTAGGTTGTCGACCACCACGAACTGGATTTTCGCCACGAGTTCTCCCATTCGGAGGTACAAGGGGATCGCACCTAAAGGTTTCATGGGGTTATTAGATGCATCAATTATGCAGGCAGGGTCCTCATAAGGCAACGCGTACGATATCCATGACGGGGGTAACATTTTAACGTGCACCAAATTTGGACCTGTCCCGGTATCTAACACTCCCTCGGTGTGTCGTAACTGCCTCTGCGAAATTCCGAGCGTTACAGACACTCGGTAATTTCTCTTTCGTAACACCAAAACGGAGTTATCCGAACCTCCTACATGGTGTTGCAGTTCTCCCTCGACCACCTTCGGATAAGGTGTGCGCTTGATACCATAGGGCGTAGGCGACTTTTCTACACCCTGTCTTCTTTTAAAACCTCTTGTCCCTCCTATACGGTGTTCGGCTCCACAGAAGCAAGCTGTCCTTCGTTTTTTTTTCTTCTTCCTTGAGGCGAGCGTTCACACCTGTACGGGGGGCACCAACGGACGTTCCATAAGAGATACTAGTCCTGCGAGGCGTCACCGTTCGGCGACCGAATCCATCCATCCTCATCAGGTTCGCGCGCCTCTCCTCTAAAATACGTCGTCTCACCGATGGGTCTACCGTAGGACAGTCGCCAGCAAAATGCTCCGGGCTGGCGCATATCCAGCATACCCTTGCAGACATGGTAGACGACGTTGTAGAAGTGGGCAGTGACACCAACAAGGCGTGATCGATCCCCTGTTGGACTTTATGGATCTCCTGCTCTGTAGTTCCGTTATCTGTCGAGGATGCTGATCCTCAAACTCCGCCGAGTACCCTTCTTCTTCCCTTATTCCGTTTGCACCTTGTGGCGTTATCGACAAAACACCTCTTGGCTTCTTCAGCACACCCGGACGGGAGTTACGGTACGAATCTCCCAACGCCTGGGCATATTGCTTGAGCTCCGTGAAGTTGATCTTCTTTCTCGTGATAGAGGATTCCGAACGGTGCTTGAATCGTCGGCGACAATCCATCTACAAAAATCGACTTCAAACGCCTTTCGAACAACACTGAGCCACAGCGCCGTGCCTTGGCTCGGATTAACTCCGCAAAGGTGGATTCCGTCATCGACCCTCCTTGCTTCATCGAAATCACCTGATGATAGGCCTGAGCGATCACCTCGTCGGTGGCGTACGTCCTCAGGAGGTAGTTCACCGCTTCGGGGTAGTTCGACACCAGGTCTTCATCCTCTTCATCATCGATCACCATGCTCCTAGAGGTGTTCAGGCGAGACTGCAATTTCTCTTTGGCAGTCCCATCCATGAAGTACTGCTTCACTGACGTCGTTGTGATCACAGGCGTTACGGAATTCCATTAGGAATCCCAACACCGTGATGGGGTCCTTTCCGGTAAACCTTTGGGTGGGCATCTGCACAGCCAACCTCTTGTGATACGACGACACCTTTTTGGAGACACTACTCGAATAAGAGGAACGATCGTTCAACCTATAGGACTTGTAATTCACCACTCGGGAGAACAACTCATTCAATGGGATGATACGTTCAATCCTCACCTTCGATCGGCGTCTCCGTCTCTCTTCACCTGAACTGGAGCCGAATCCGAATCATCCGAACTCCCCGAGGAGGTAGACGAACTCCTCCTTGACTTCTTCTTCTTCTTGCGTGTCCGCTTGGACTTCTTCTCCTTGCGGTTTTTGTTCCCTCGACGACCACCATCGCGGCGATCACGGGCGGACTCAGAATCCGACGAGTCCGACGGGCCAACCCCAGGGTCACCGTGACTCCTAATGGCGTATCCTTTCGGTGTTTCGGGTAATACCACCTGTGAGGGTGACGGCGGTATCTCCGGTGACTGCCCTTTGTCCACCAACGCTGACTGTGGTAAAAGGGGATCCTCCGTCATGGTTTTCACCAAATTGGCGGTCACCATTTCAGGAAGGATATGACGGCAAGCTTCACCAATCGGACCTTCGACTCCTTCGGCGATCCACTTCTCCATTCGGGTGTCCATCAACTGTCCCACCATTGCAGGAAGAGTCTCCGGAAGAGACTCCTCCAGGTACGTTCCCACCAAACGGGTGACAGCGGCAGGTATCCTCTTCTCCAATTCGGCGTTTAACCAAGTGGTGAGACGAGGAGCCAACTCCTTCTGCAACCAATGTTGGCGGTTGTCCGAAAGCTTAGGCCCTCTTTCGGCCTCCGGATGAGGTGTGGCGGCGGTGACGGTTGACAAAACAGACTCCAACTGGATCGGCGGTTCACCAAACGGCGTATCGATCTTCTGCTCTTCGTCCGACGGAACGACGGGCTCCTTCCTCGAACTCCTAGTTGATCGACCACTCCTATTCGACATGGTGAAATAGATACGGTGAACAAAGTAAAACAACAGGTTGATTTTCTCCTATACTCTTCTCGAACGATTCTCCTAAAGGTGGAATTCCAGCTCAACCGACTTCGATGACGAACGCTTTCTAGGTCGGGAGACCAGTTTGTGGAATAAAACCAATAGGGTTTTGTCTGTAGCCGCAACCAAAAAGGATACCTAGAACGCAAAAGAACGGCACGGGAGCATGGGTATTCGCCTAAAGGAGGTTTCGAGGGAAGCACTAGTAAAGATGAAGGTTCATTGGGCGCGCGCTTGACCTTGAGGGGAAAAGGATTGACCTTAGAGGTGTCGACGGCTTGGAAACCTTGTCGTTGGGGGCCAAAGGGTGCTTAACTATACGACTCTACTACCCCTACCGTCCTCCTTGTAAGGTGTGCTACCCTACTACTATTACTGTAATGCTACAGTACTGCACGTGGCTCTCAAAGGAGAAGTGGCCCCACTTCCGCCACCTCCTCGATCCACCAACAGGAGCTAACTAAACTAAAATATCAAACTAATTTCCTAACGGTCCACCCGATGTCCCCACATGGGCCATAGAGGTCTAGTCCATTCTCCCCAGCTTACACCCCACACTGTACTCCAAAGAATGAAACTTTACTTCATTGAGTATCTATCGTGTGCACTGCTGGACTGACTATACGGCTAAGAACTAACCGGATGTTCCACGTCAGGTGCTACTGTGCTACACGTGAACTAGATATGGCTTGGCATCGTCGTAGCTGCCGCCGGCGCAGAGTCGCAACTTATAGATTGGCGTGTTAGTGTCGTAGTCGTCGATACTGGGGAGGAAGTGCGATCCGATAATGTTTGCTCCCTTGGGCAGGTCATTGGGGTGTATGACCTTCCAGACTCCACGGGAATCAAGGCCACTCTCTTCCCTCATCCGTGCCTCCATACACTCTCTGCTTTGTTTGCGCGGGTCTCCCGGCTTTAATACCTCCGTGAGGTATACCCGCTCCAAGTGCTCATCATTAGAATTATCAAAGTCCTGCAAGCAATTCTGCACCGCAATGTCCAAGAAATATTTTGTTTTCATAGCTCTTTGGTTGTCCGTAATGACCTGTGTGCGGTTAAATTTCTTGCGGGTCCCATCGACGTCCATTTAAACGTGTTTATCGTCCACGTCGAGTACTTCGAATTTTCCGTGTATGCGGTTGTCTGGTTCCCTGTATACCCTGACTTTGTCCCCTTCCGTACGACTATACGATTGGCGGCTGTCGGCGTGCGTAATCGCAGTGCCTCAGAAATTAGCAGCTCTGCCAATATAGGTTCCATCTCGGCTGTCGCAGTCTGCATCCCCGTCATTCGGCTTTCCTGGTCTGAGTATGAGGAACCTGGTATTGGTAGGTGTCCATGCTCGCCGTATACGAGTACAGTTAGTGACAACCCGGCTGGGCCAGCTGTATTGTTCATGCTCTTCGGAGGTAGTCTTAACGCCATCTCTTGTGACACTTTGGGCGACGCATGACGTATTTTTTGGTATATGCGTCTTAAGGGGGCATGGTACCGCTCGCCAAGTCCTATTGAATTGTGACTCTCAATGCCGGAGAGTTGAATGATAATGCCAACTTCTGCCGCACGATGTTCCCACCTGATAGACGTAAATTGGTAGCCTTGATCGAGACGGATTATTTCAGGGTACCCAAGATAGGGTAATACCCAGCACTCGAGAAAGGTCTGCCATACATCTTCCACCGTATTACCTCGTAGGAACGCAGCGTTTCCATAGCCCGTCTGTTTATCGACCGCATGTAACGTTGCCCTGCCATCGAGCCAGAAGAGGTCAAGTGCGACTTCCTTGTTGAATGTAATCGACTCTGGTGGGATGGCAACTCTGAAACGCAGTGGCCGAGCACCAAAGGTTGTACACGTACGACAGGCTGCCTAAATCTCCTCTAGCGTTCGGAAAGTACTACTATCAGTTTCAGTGGGACGTGCTATCTGCAGCAAGCGGTATAGTCTGGACGAAGGCGGATGGTTAAAGTGTTGATGGAGTATTCGAAGTTCAGACTCTGTGAACATTGTTGAGGCGTTTATATATGTGGCAGCGTTTGACTTGATGTCCCAAGTATGGTAGTACGGCCTCTGAACCATCTGCAAGGTACTTTTTCGCTTCCATTGCCGAGTGATAGTATGCAATCGCCGGTGTGTATCGAGATTCCAAGGGTATGCATTACATCGAGCCCAAGGAGCGCTGGTAGTGCGGTGTCCATGACATCAATTTGCAACCAGAGCGGCCCGTCGCACACTGAAAGGGGCACTAGCATTTCCATGGTACCCAAACTATTCCTGGCAGCGCAGCCAAACACAAAGTGGGCCTTACTCTGGTTGAGGTCAAAGCTCATGTTCATTAACTGTAGGTATTTCAGGGCTTGAGGCGCACCGACTACGGACCTTGTGGCGCCCGAATCCACGCACAACCCCCTGAACTCCGCATCACCCATGGGACTTGATACCGCGTTAATGCTTACCACATCACTCTTCAGTCCATCAGAAACAGTTCTAATGTAGTTAATATGGTCGACTGAGCGTAGGGTATCTTCACAGGGATTGACTGTGAAGTAATGGGCCATACTATCCTCCTGAGCGGCAAGTGCAGTGCTAGCGTGCTTGCAGAAGTTTGTAGTGAATATGTTTGCAAGGCTTTCATTTTTGGTGCCGTCGGTGGACAGAATAGGGTGGGAAATTGGTGCACCGAGCTCAGTATATCCCGTCGGATTGATAGGGGTGTATTTCTCATCCGGTATGTTGGGTAGGCTCTGCTCATCGTGCAATGCTTCACCGAATACCTCTGCAATCGCGGACTGCTCAACTGATTCTTCGTCGACTTCAACGATATAGCCTGCATCAGCACTGGCGGCAAGCGCAAACAAAACCTGACGTATCCATTCCGAGTCTTTGGTCAGCCATCCGCCGCGCTCGCTGAAATCTCTTGCGCGATGAGCAAACCCCTTTGCCGCACTACTATGTGGGCAGTTCCGTACTCGATGTCCCAACCTTCCGCAGCCGAAGCACTTGATATTATTGTTATCGCGACCTATGGTAGTACCAGGTAAAACGACTTGCGGAGCCGAGGTGCTCCTTGTCGCGGTCCTACCTTCTGCCGGTCCTACCTTCTGCCGGAAAGAGTTGCACACTGTCTAGGGGCTCCTGCCATATTCAGAGTGCAATATGTCCGGCCTTTCATTGTTTGATGTTGCTGGCCCCATTGTCGCTCGACTCGTGTTCTTCTGTCGGATTCGTTGATCTGCATGTTTTGGTTGGGACGATGTCCATGCGTATAACTTGCTAGTGAGGGCACGGTTTAGTGTCTTGTACTCGCTCTTCTTGGACGGATCGCTTATGACACCAGCGCTCCAGGGTCGTGCTCGTACAGAGCCGACCAAATATCAGATTTTGTGAAACTCGGATTGCGCTTCAGGTTCCATCAACAAGTATAGCCTGTCAATCTCATTTGTTATTGCCTTCAGAGCTTTAATCTCCGAGCCTGCCTCTTGAACAACGTCCTGAATGTTGAGGGCCTGGAGACGCTCCCTCACGAGCTGTTGTGTCTCAGGGCCATTGAAGTGGGCTGTAAAATATGATATTGCAGCCTCAAATGTTTCGCACACAGCATCCACTCGTGTATTGAAAACATCTCAGCAGTTCCCTTCATCGTCAAGGGTAATCCCTGCATGAGCTGCGATTCAGACATTCCTGCGCTTTTCATTAGTCGCAGCATGGTCGCCAAGTGTGGCTGCCATTTTTCATCGTCTGTTCCATCGAAGCAGTTCTTGCCATCCCTGTACATGTCGAAGAATCTTCTCGGAACTTCTTCAAGGCCAAATGGCTGAGAGTAACCACGTTTTGTCTCCGTGTCGCGCCTTCGACGATCGGGAGCGCGATTCCAATTGTTGCGTCCATATTCGCCGTCGGTATCGCTGTCGTCGTCATAATCGTCACTAGGGTCCAGATCTGGGGATGACGAGTGTCGCCTGGTCAATTTACGATCAAACACTCCATGCCAATATTATTGGACTGCACTCGATGGTACTGCAGCTGATTCACCATGGGGCTCACGACTAGGGGGCACAGCCTCATTAAAGTGTAAGTCAGGCACACCAGGCGACTGCCTGTTGTTGGTTGCTTGCTTTCCAACAATACCCCGCCCTTGTGAGCATCAAATTCTGCGGTGGACTTGCTATGAGCTCTGTGGGTCCTTTAAGTGCGCGGGGGTCCAATGTCATAGTCTTCACTTCACTGCTTTCTGAATTCCGGTAGGGATGCTGGAACGGCTGGGACATTTTACAGTGCTGGTTGATTAGGTTCCTGGCCGCCACCAGTTCTTTTTCAAACATATCATCACTTTACAATGCATTTGCAATGCCCCATGGGCGTACCGCGCGTTCTTGTCCGATGTCCGAGTGGAATCCATAGTCACCTGGTATTTTCTGAACACAAATCCAAGCCGGCAGTAGTACATAGGTTGCCGCAGTATGTCCGGGTGGAATATATCATGCACACTCATGTGGGCACGAGTGTCATCCAGTAAGTCCGCTGCAGACAGTTCCTCACCTCCCAACGCCAATATGAGGCGGATGTGGTGCTCAAAGTAGTATTTCTCCCCTCGTTTCTTGCGTATTTAGTGGTACAAACACAGAAGAAAATCGAGTTGGTTCTTTCTCCGATTCAAAAACAACGTTGGTGCAGAGCACCGGGTTGTATGGGAACACAAGCTCTGCCCGTTTTGCACCCTTAGCTTGGGATTTATCGGTATTAATAGGGGTCAGTCCTCCATGCGCAATTCCCTCGGCTTCAACTTGCTGTGGCTGCTTAGCGATCTCTGCCTCGGCTGGCTGCTCCTGTTGGGGGTTTTTCTGCATTTCTGGGGTCTGCAAGTCGGCGTTAGCCTCGCTTCTTATTGCGGTGGTCGATGGTCTTGCGGTAGTCTGTTCATCTGTCAATGCTTCAAATGGGTTTCCACCCGCACCCTTACCCTTTTCCCTCGGTGTAGTCTTCCTGAGGCGTCTCATGTCGCCGTCAATGCGATTGACTGACTGAGTTGGCTTTGTGATTTCTTAACCATTCCTGATTCCTTGAGTGTGGTGACACCAGGAGCTTAATATAGTGTTCACAGTGTCCGTCTGGTATAGTTTGGAACACTCCCAAAACTTCGACTGGAGCCGTAGAAAAACTATTTTTCTGCGCGAAATTCAGAACGATATTCATCCATCCAGCTTTCGTGTTGTGCCGCTTCCTTAGGACCATGCCGACGAATCGACATATTACTATTGTCCTGGCTTGAGGGCCAGAGTATAACCTGTAATCATGATTGTCGGTCAGACTGGGATCGGTAGGATCCCGGAGCGTGTTGTCGGTTACGTACTTGGCGTAAAACCGAACTGTGCTGTACTTCATCGCTCAATGAGACAGCAGGCGTACCCTGCGTGGTAAGCGAGACAATGACAAGTGAGACTGGTATAGTCAAGCGTTCTGTTTTTTATTCATTCATCCTCTGTGCCTTCAATTTCTCCTTACGTGTACCATTTTCATGGCGAGATTTATAGCCTACAACTTGATCCCGATACATATTCAATTCCACTCCATTCTTGAGACCCCTCTCCCGCTCGTTCTCTTTCGTTCACTGGTTCAATCCAAGCATTGCCCCAAATAGTCGTCACAGTCAGACCCGATTAATCTATGATTCGCCATGCTTACCCTTGCGAAGCCTTCAGGCTATTGCAAGCCACTCATTCTGTTCACGTAAGGAGAAATTGAAGGGATAGAGGATGAATGAATAGAAAGCCGAATGCTTGACTATACCAGTCTCACTTGTTATTGTCTCGTTTACCACGCAGGGTACGCCTGCTGTCTCATTGAGCGATAAAGTACAGCACGGTTCGGTTTTACGCCAAGTACGTAACCGACAACACGCTCCGGGATCCTACCGATCCCAGTCTGACCGACAGTACTGTAATTGGTTGCGACTGACATGGATCACCCGATTGACCCGTATCTGTAAATCTAGTGCCAGTAGTGCATACTTGAAGCTGAAAGAACAGCGATGCGAAATCATTGGCCCCAGTTTTCAAATGCTACAGTATGCACTCTGGTTGCATCGCATGGCGCTGACATGGCATGTGCAGTTAGCTCTCAACTGTAAAGTCATTGACAAGTTTGAGCATTGAGCCACACACGCGTTGAAATAACTCAACAAAAAAAAGCACGCTGTTTTCCACACGCTGTCCCCGGGTGTATTTCAAGCGATACTTACAGTATATAGTACAGTACAGTACAACCGTACCACACCCAGAGGCAATGTACTGTAAACAATGACGCGTTGTGGCAATGGGATGTACACCTGTACACGTTTGGTGTAGGCAGAGGCGGGGAAGACGGGTGTCGGGGTAGCGTTGAGATGCCGGATGAAAGTGCGGGCGGGTCGTGATGACATGTGGGAATAGATACTGTATGAGGGCGAGGTGTGATGCGGACGAGGGTCAGCGGTTGTGAGAGGAATGGGGAGTGTGCTTGATACTGGTTTTTGCGGGGAGTACCATACAGTATGATGTTGGTACCTCGACGAGGAGGTACAGGGATGAAAAGTGGTGGGGCGCGTGTGACAGTTTGGGTGGGACGGGTGGTGGGATTTACGAAGTGTATGGTAGTTGGGAGTTGATGTTTTTGAAGGGTTGAAGATGTGGGGCCAGGGTGTGTTGTGGTGTTTGATTTTTTGGGAGCATAAGAGTCAGGCTGGGAGCAGAAGGGGAGAAACTGGACTCTTTTGCGGTATGGCTCTCAGGACTGGGGAGGGGTATGCGGTACGGAATTGGGAGACGGTGCCGATGTGACAGGGGGATGATGGTGCAGGCGGGGCGTTGGAGATGGTGTGATTGGGAGTTTCGATGGGTGTGGAGATGGTTTGAGATGCGGAGCGGTGACAAATGGTTTGAACAAGAATTGAGTGGTGTACACTGTACAGGTGGTGCTAATTACTGGTGCCGATAACAGGGTTTGGGCCACCCACGATGTTATGGGTGGCCAGGCCGGGGCGTAGTGTACACACCAGAGCACCGTACGTTATGATATCCAAGCAGTGCGTTTGATGATGGGGCGACTTCCCCTTGGCTGTTATACTTGACCTGAATGAGGAATCATTTGCAATATTTTGCCCTTTGCATACATATTGTATCTCTCAATAATGAATGCAACTGACAAGTGCCATTTATGTAAGGTATGATTGGAACAGCAGGGTATGAGAAAAACTTTATTTGCAGCCCCACATTAAATTTTGAAAATACTAGACTGTTTTTGTAGCTGTAACTGGCAACTGAGCAGTTGGAAAACGGCTCTAGAATTAATGTTTTTTTAGTGCTCAAGTATCTGGCGCTGTCGAGTTTTTTTTTTGGATACTCTAAAGTAGTGTGGTACTATAGTATGATAACGCTGCGTCAACAACAAAAAGACATGTTTGCCAAATTGGACAGTATAGCAGAGAGTTGGGCCCGCCAAATTGTTGCGACGCAGGACTTTTATTGTAGAGCACAATGCATTGACCACTGCACTGAGCGATTCCCAATGGTTATTTCGCAACAATCACGGCGAGGCAGGCAGATATGCCCCAATGAGCAACAACAGCCACCATGTTTTGACCTTTAACCGACTCTACAATCGCTGAGATTATGTTCGCCTCGCCCCCTCCACCTCCTGCTATCTCCAAACTCGCATTTCTTGACCCCCTCAACAGCCGCCAATTCCATCCTTGTACACCTTGGTCCGTTTCCATCGTCATTCCCGTCTCTATCATGTTGTCCATCTCACCCAAAAAGCTACACTACACAAATTGAAACGCAGTAAATCAAATGCCTTTGGCTCCCTGTGGTCCCCGCAACGGCCGCGACCACCTTCAACCCTGGTCACACCCACCAACTAGTCTCCTTTTCCCGCATCTCAATCACCGTCCCTGCGAAATCACAATCACCAATCACCCCCGACCCACACTTTCCCACTCAACATCCTCTGTTTTACTGCCACATATTCACATATTTATTCCTTACCCCCTGCCCCGCACCAACGGCAACCCCTCTGCAAATTAGCTGTTCCCCAGCCCCCCCCTCCCCCGCACGTCTCTTGTCATACCATACATTCTCCGCTTTTTCCACTTTTTCACGGTCACGACAGGTAACTTTACCTTTACATCTCTCTACTTTTATCTTACCCCTTTTATCCCACGCCTTACAAACATACATATCTCCAATTCAAACGCCTCCTCTCAACAACCGTCTCCGCCATCCATCCATCCTCTTTCTACCCCCTTGCTCCCCGTATATAAAACCTTACTCCTCCGCTTATCCCTCTTCCCACTTCGTCCCGCCCCGTGCGTCCGGACCCTCATCCCTCAATCCTCTCTAAACACTCCTTAATCTTTGCAACTTACGCACCCCCTCAAACCCCCTCTGTTCCCAGCCCCACTTTAAATCATGAACCCCGACGAAGAACATCACGACCACAACTCCGCCCGCAGCACACGCTCCGACGCTCTGTAT
This sequence comes from Kappaphycus alvarezii, assembly GCA_002205965.3. Taxonomy (NCBI): domain Eukaryota; phylum Rhodophyta; class Florideophyceae; order Gigartinales; family Solieriaceae; genus Kappaphycus; species Kappaphycus alvarezii. The sequence goes on along the minus strand of NADL03000517.1, from coordinate 1,661,391 downwards.
TTCCAACGTCGCCTCGCCTCTCGTCCATCCCTTCTCAACCCACTCTCCCCTGACCACAACCCGCCCGACACCAGTCCAGGCTCCACCGTCCAATCCACCCCCTCCATCAACAGTTTTGCAAACTCTGCAGAGGAAGCAAAGTCCTCCCGCCCTCTCCACCCCCGACCGTTTCTCGAGACCATGCTCTCCCCGCGCATACCTCGCCCCAACCATCCCGACTCTACTGACGACCCTACCGAAATTAACAAGGATGTCTTTGCCTTTGTTACTGACAAGGCCATTCGCGATAACCAAAGTGACGCGTCTTCCTTGCAAGCCACTTTATCCGTTCTTAATCCGGAGGGCCGTTTCATCAGCCTCTGGGATACCTTTATTCTTGTTTTGCTTGTGTATGTCGTCTATGTTTCCGTTTACGTCTACTCTTTCCTGGGCATTCTCAGCCCCTCCAGCCCTTGGTTCTGGGTCGAGCGTTTTCTTGATCTCGCCTTTCTCACAGACATCGTCCTCTCATTTTTCACCGCCTATTACAAGCCCAACGGCGACTTGGAGAAGGATCCGCAGAAAATTAGACGTCGCTACCTTTTCACGTGGTTCCCCTTGGACGCGCTGGCCACGTTTCCATGGGATATTATAGCGCTTGGTGTCTACGGCACTGAATCCGTGGGTCCAAGTATTCTTCTTCTTCCCCGTTTTCTACGTCTTTTGAGGTTGACCAGACTCTTCCGCCTCGCACGTCTACTCCGAATGAACAAGAGATTCACCGACTTTGAAGTTAAGCTGCGTGTCAAATACGGTTACTTGAGATTGGTAACCCTCTTTTTCACAGTGACCTTGATTGCACACTGGTTTGCATGCCTGTTTTTCTACTTTGGCGCCATTACCGCCTCGACGTGTCAGGTAGGGGAGAATTGCGTGCACGTCAATTGGTTCGAGAGGGAAGACGGGGACGGGGATATACCAAAGGGCGACTTTGGCCGGTACGTGGCAGCGCTCTACTTTTCTGTCTACACCATTACTACGATTGGATACGGTGATGTGGTACCCGAAAATACGGCGGAGAGGATGTATGTTATTGTGATCATGTTCCTTGGGGCGGCAATGTTTGCGTACGTGATCTCGCAGGTATCCAATATTCAAGATGATCTGAATGAGTCATCTGCAGAACACCGTAAAAAGATGGACCAGCTGACGGATTTTGCAAAGAACCGTGATTTGGCTCACGGTCTGCAGATGCGAATCCGGGAATGGTTTCAGAGAGAGTACAGGAGGCAACGGGTGTTGGATGAGAAAAAGTTGCTAGAGGGGATAACCGGGGATTTAAGGAAGGAAGTCCTTGAATATATCTACGAGCGACAGATGCTCGGGTCGAAACTTATTCAAGCAATCCCGAAAGAGAAACGAGGCCACGTGTATATGTCTATCAACGAGTTCACAGTACAGGGTGGAGGCACAGTGTACTCTAGAGGGGAAAAGCCCAAAGGGTTTTACGTAATCCAAGAAGGCAAGGTGGAGGTACAACTTTCCGACGGAAGTTTGCACGAGTATGGGAAGGGCGAGATATTTGGGGAGGACGGCATTATTTTTCAACGAGCGCGTGAGGAGAAGGCAGTATGCACGGAAGACACAGACTTGATCGAGGTACCGCGTAAGGCGTTGATGCAGGTGTTGGATGAGACGGAAAAGTTGAGAAAGAAGTTGGAAGAGGAGGAGACTCTAAAGTTGTGGCAAAATTCGATAAAGGCGGTGGAGGCGCAGATACGCTACGCTAAAGTCGCGAGAGACTTGCGGGAAAAGGCCGAGGCTGACTTTAGAGCTCGAGGGATTGTTGTGGTGAATCGGTCGTATGCGGTGGAACGAGGGGCGGAGGGTCGACTGGAGAACTCGTTGTCTGCGTTTTCAATGTCAGAGGGGTCGCGACGAGGAGGTACAGAGAGGGATGAGGAGGAGAGTTTAACAGACGGAGGACGACGGGAGGAGATGGATGGACTGGGAGAGATGGAACGGATGAGAGCAGAGTTGGAAGAAAAGAGGAGACAAGTGCGGAGCTTGGAAGACCAATTGGAACGGCTGCAAAATCAGTTGAACGAGATTGCCAGCGGCATCGGTGCGATGTGCTCCCGCGAGTAATAGTCTATCTAATAGGTACAGAATGCAATTCAATGTGGACAGCAGATTTGTACTGTAATTGGCATTTTTGGGGTGCATGCATCAATGTCTCCTTTGCCACTTTCTGTAATTCTTAAACATGAGTTTACATTATCAACAGTACACGTGTTGGTTTTAGCAAATTTTGGGACAGGTTTTAAACCGGTTACAATGCATGCAGGGAGTCACCATGCTCATCAGGGCAAACGTTGCCGATGCCGGTCATGACCAGTGTACCCATACGTATACAACAACGCCAGCAAAAACTGCCGTATCCAAATCCGCCAGGGTCAAAACGGTCAACCACCATCAGTGCCATCAGCACACCATCAGTGCGCAACCCGCGAAACGCCGCGCATTTCCTCAAACCCATCGCGCACACACCACAAAAACGACGCATATTGATTTGCACACCACACCACACCAACGCCATTGTCAGCATTACGAAAACACACCACGCATGTTTGTTCCAAACCCCCAAAACGCACAAAAAAGACAAGAGAGGCAACCTACCTGCGCCTGAGCATTACCATAATCGGCGGCCCTGCGGTACCAAATCTCGGCACGATATGCAGTGCCCGCACATTTGGGTAGCTCGAACACGAGGGAGCGCCAAATAACGTCGGTACGGTCGACCAAAGCGCGCCACGAGTAGCAAACGGACCTGACTGCGGCGATATCACGCACATGAGTGAGTTGTGAGAAAATGGAAATTAGAATATCATCGGGGAGATGTGCGGGATGGATGACGGTGGTCGAGGATGGGAAAGGCGGGGGAGGCAGGAGGAGGACGCCGGTGTTGCGAAGCAGGCTGAGTGGACGTGGCGGGGGCATGGCTACCGGTAAGGACGGGGCCGTTGGGGAGGGGGGGGGAGCGGTTGGAGGCGATGACCGATGTTGGGAATGGGATTGTTTGAGGGATGCACGGCTTTTGTGAGGTCAGGAGGTGATATGAGCAAGTTGGGCACCCATGCCCTATGAAGAGCGCTGTGAATTTCTTCTCCGCGATAATGACAGGCTGTCCTCACCTATGCCTCGCGCGTGGCCCAATCATTGCATGCCACCACATTTGAAGCGTCAAGGAGCGCCTGTAATAGTTGATTATGTAGAGTATAGTACATTCGTTGCAGATGCTACGTTCTGTCATGACTATCCAATGCACGAGTCTTGCTGAATTACAGGGCGTGCGATTCGGATTGTGAAATAGACAACTTGGTGACTGGCACGATTGCGTATCTGTCGTGGGCTGGATTGGGTACAGTGGGTACAGTACAGTACAGTATTGCGGCCTTTTGGAATACTGAAACAGGTAGTGCAAAACGTTGCAACCGGGTGATGGAATTTAGTTTAACGGGTATTCCAAAATATACCCGCTTAACAAAAATCCTCAACACCTCACCAATCAATTCAATTGCCACCTCTCCAACGCACAAGAATACACATATCGAGCTCCTTCCAAGGATGCCACTCAAATGCTTCAAATCAAAGCCATATCTCCTTTCTGCTTTGCTCCACAAGAAACCCAACCTCGTAGCAGGAGCAATCTCGTTTTTCAGTCATGTCTCGCAATGAAATGCACGCCATGCTATCCCTCACCCCCCCCCCCGTCACCAAGTCCACGTAACCATAACCATACCATGTTAACCAGCCCCCCCAAATACGGCCGTGCCGCCATCGCCTCCTCTCAACCACTTGCCACCACAATCGGTCTGGACATGCTCTTACGTCATGGCAACGCAATAGACGCCGCTATAGCGGTTGCAGCCGCATTGTCAGTAACCGAGCCATGTTCCACCGGATTAGGTGGTGATGCGTTTGCATTAGTGTACACAGCACGGGATGCCAAAATCACAGCGGTACATGGCAATGGCGCAGCACCTGAATTACTAAGTGCGGCCATGTGTAAGACAAGACCGGATGTACGATCACCGCACACGATTACGGTGCCAGGGGCTGTAGCGTTATGGTGTGACATGTTGGACCGGTGGGGTAGTATGGCGAGGGATGAGGTGTTGAAGGGGGCGATTGATTTGGCGGAGGATGGATTTCCGGTGGGAAAGGTTACGGCGCGATTGTGGAGGCAAGGGGAGGATGTGTTGAAGACGGGGAGAGGGGGGCGGGAGTTGCTGATGGCGGATGGACGGGGTGGATGGAGGGCGCCCAGGGAGGGGGAAGTGTGGAAGAATAAGGGGGTGGCACGGGTGTTGAGGGGGATTGCGAGGGAGGGTAAAGATGGGTTTTACAAAGGGGCGGTGGCTGGTGGGATGGTGGCTGTTGTACGGGCGTTGGGCGGGGTTTTGACGATGCGGGATTTGGAGAAACATAATACGGGTTTGCGGATGCTGTGGGGATCGGGTATCGGGGGTATGATGTGTGGGAGGTGGGGATGCCGGCTCAGGGGGTGGTGGCGCTGATGGCGTTGGGTGTGGTTGAGGGATGGGATATGGGGGGAATTGAGGATGAGGAGCGGTACCATTTGATGGTTGAGGGTGTGCGAATGGGGTTTGGAGAGGGGGTGAGGGTGATTCGGGAGGGTGGGGGGCGATGAAGGTTTTGAGTAAGGGGTTTGTGGAGGGGTTGAGGGGAAAGGTGGGGGACAGAAAGGCAGAGGTGAGATGGGGGGGATGGATGGGAGGCGGGGGAACGGTTCAGTTTTGTGTGGTGGACACAGACGGGAACGCGGTGTCGATGGTGCAAAGTAATTACATGGGGTTTGGGACGGGGCATGTGCCGAGGGGGATGGGATTTCGCTTCACAATCGTGGGCTCAACTTTGTGTTTGGGGATAAGAAACATCCAAACGCGGTTAAAGGAGGGAAGAAGCCGTATCATACGATAATACCGGGTATGATTACCAAAGGTGGAAAGTTGTTTGCGGTTTTGGGGGTGATGGGGAGTTACATGCAGCCACAGGGTCATGTGCAGGTGATTCATGGTTTGGTGGATCGGGGATTGAATGCGCAACAGGCGTTGGATAGACCAAGGTTTCGGGTGACGGGGCCATTTTCAAGTGGAGAGGGTTTAGGAGAGGAGGAGGTGTTGGTGGAGGAGGAGTTTGACGAGGAGTTGGCGGAGAGTCTGAGAAGGAGAGGGCATGTGGTGAAGGTTGGAGATCGGGAATTGTTTGGAAGGGGACAGGTGATTGTGGTACGAGAGGATGGCGTAGTTGAGGCGGGGTCCGATGTTCGAGCCGATGGTTCTGCTGCTGTGATGTAGCTACACAAAGTACCGTAGGTTTGCAACAACTCGGCGCGATTCTGCGACGGGGACGCCGTGCAGCGAATCGAAAACTGAAACTTCAATTTTCAAAGCATTCGAGGCATGCTGAGCCTGTAAGACGTGGCATGACTGGGAAATATGACTCGACGGAATGGCGGGAAACAGCCTTGGGACGCACACTTTCGCGCGGTTTTCATTGCAACCACAACTCTGTATCATGTGCTGCGCGACAATCCTCTAACTTCGTACCGAAACGAAAAGCAAAGCAAAAGTATAGCCATTCCTTTCCTGCCCGCCCAACCTTTACCCAGGGTACACTGTACCCTAAATTTTCGAAACAAAAAACAGTTTGAAAAACTATAAAACGAGTCGGTCCATGCCATGTAGCAACACTAAAAAATGGTTGAAAAAAATAATATTGAAGAACTTGCTACGTGAAAACAAAAATTAAAAAACCTACAGAATACAACAATTATTTTTTTTCGCTGTTTACGCTGTTTTTCCGCCTTCTGGAGTCTTCAGCCCCCCCCCCCTGCCGGAAATCTACCTGTGCGACGTCCATCCGGACCCATCTTCATCTGCCGTCGTTGTTCGTACTAAACCACCAGCACAAGGCACGCCGCCAAACCCCAACGATTCACTGCAAACTTCTCTTTGGGATTCGCCCTTGTCATATAAAATCTTGACGCCACCCGGTGAAGACAAACTCCCACTCCCTCCTGCCCTCCTACACCCACCAACCTTCCTCCGCCCTTCCACCTTTTGACCCTTCCACCCCAACGACCCCCCTCCTAGTCATTGCTATTCAACATGGTGGACGCACGTCGCAAGAAGGAACGTCGTCGCGAACCCCCGAGGCCAACCGAAAAACTTACTCCGTTTGATCCCCCCACCGACCTTGCCGTCGCCGCCAAGCAACGCACCTTTTGCAAGAATCTCATCAATCAGATTCTTGATGATGAGTCAAGTCTCTCTTTCTCCCAGCCTGTCCGCGAATTGTGGGATATGTCTCAGCTTCACGATTACTTTGACAAGATCAAAGAACCGATGGATTTGGGTACAGTCAAGAAAACCTTAATTAATCCAACCGGGTTTGTCAACACGACCACTCAACTCTTTGATCCTAATGCCTTTCGCAGGGATGTCCGCTTAGTCTTTCTCAATGCCATGGACTTTAATTCTAAAGGCACGGATTTGTACCGCTTGGCCCATCGCTTCATCTCTTTTATCGACAAGGAAATGGTCGATTTGCCGGGCCTGTCTTCCTCGGAAGGAGAGGGGCAAGCCAGCCCGGATCATCAACCGAACAAGGGCGATAAAGCAGAGAGTTCAACCCCTATCCAGGAGCACGATGCGAGGAAGGAAGTCACAGTGACTCACAACGGCGACGACGAAATGGTCGAGGACAAGAGCGATAAGGCCGATGATGAAATCGATGCACAGAACGATGGCAAGAAGGATGCAGATGTATCGGTTGAGGATAGGAAGGATGATGAACCAAATGAGGAGATGGAAAAGTTGAATCGTCAAATCACTGCTCTGGAGAACCAACGGAAGCATGCGGAGGCCGAACTTGCCGAGATGGAACTAATGAGAAATGTTCCTCTGACTCACGACGAAAGCATCAAGTTGAGGGATGAGGTCGAGGCCTTGCCTTGGGAGATGTCGAAGAAGGTTGTCAAGATTCTCCAAAAGTATGTCGACGAGGCCTTGTTGGATTCCAAGGAGAATGATCCGGAGTTTGTGCTCTTGGAGTTCTCCACTGTGGAGCCGCGTCTTTTGAGGGACATTGAGGAGTTGATTCGGCCGAATCCAAAAGCAGAGAAGGAGAAAAATGCGATTACAAACTTGAACGAGGAGATTGCGGCGCTGCAGAGGAAGCTAAAGAGGAAACCCGAGCGCGATCATGGTTCCGTGAAGAAGAAGCCGCGGAGACGTCGCTAGGCCCTCGTTTGTGGTGTCTTTGTTGCTAGTAGACCTCATTTGTGGTTGCCGCTGGCTACATTCTACTGAGACACCTAGATATTGGAATGGCATCTATTCCTCCTGCGTTTTCCGTGTCTTGTTCAGAATGCTCAAAAGTAATCATAATCAGACGCGTAGTTTCAGGCAAAGCGATACAGGTTTTAGGTTTCTTGTTCGCGAAGACTAGGGTAGAGGAGAAGAAGGTAGCTGGAACCGCGCCATTTAAAAGGCATTCTGTAAACTTGCAGAGGCAATCGCTATTGACTTTATGAAAGGCATTGTTTAACCTTGCAAGGGCAATCGCAATTGGCTTTACGTGCAAAGACATTGTTCGAAGCTGAAGTTGCACTAAAAGAGGTTGAATTGAACCTTTGCAACTTTTCGTGTTTGTGCTGAAAGAACACACAGGAGATCACATTGTGATGGGCCTGCGTAAAGCAGACAAAGGTCACTGGCACCTGCAACAAGGACAACACTGGGCACGCTGGGTCGGTTAGCGAAAAATCTGGCTAAACTTTGGCGAAAAGCACATGGCTGCAATACTCAAAATTTGACATGGTTGGGCGCTTAGGTTCCCAACACATGTCTCTTGTTAATTGGCCTATATTATGGCCGTCCACGATGGAACAAGTCAAAATATGTCATGGAATCACTCTGGCATGTCACATATTCCGCTTCCAAATTGTTCCAACTTACTCGAATCATTGAAAATTTCGTTACAATGTCCAATTCCTTTTCGAAAAAGTCTACAGAACTTGATCAATTTTGAATTGCTTTCAATCCAGATGGGCACTAAAATAGTGTGTCTGAAGGTGGTGATCCAAATGCGAGGCTCAAAAAAGTCCATTTATCGTTTCAAATACAGTAGATCACGTAGATTTGGGATCAGAAGATATAATCATAATCTGGATCAAGGTGGGTGTAATTGGTACGGTAAAGTACAGTACAGTACAATAAACAGTTCTGTACTGTAATACCAAGTATCCTCGCTGAAGCTTCTAAGACATCCTTTACAGAATTGTACAAACGCGCAGGACTGAATACAGTACTACCGCACCAAACGTCCCTCTTAAAGTTTAGAGAATCTTCCCTCTTTACTTTTCTTGAGTGTACTGTACAGTACACCGACTGACCGACTGACCGACTGAGCGACTAATCAGTAAAGAGCCAACTGGATGGACCACATCTGTCACGTGCAGTGGGGCCCGCGATATGGTGGCCATAGCCACCGACGACACAAGGTGCAACTGATACGCTGGTAGATGCGTGTGCGAATAATAGCGTCCGAGGTGTAGCATCATGCATCATGCTCCATCGCCGCCTCGGTCGTCCAGTAAACGCAGATTCGATCCCGCCAAAGTGTCCCCAATACTCTGACAACATAGCTCTTTGGACGGCTTGTAGTCTGGAGATAAATGAATGTTCATCACACCACTGCAAGCAGACGATTGATCTGTATGGAGACCATGCAGCTGCCTGCTGCCCCTCGGGGTTTGATCGCCTACATCGCCATAAGTCCATCCATAACACCCTCGCATACCATGTCTTCCGCGCTGCTTGTTTGGATTACAAATTCAAGGTCCCGCTGCAAATTCCTGCAACCGATCTTCGCCCTGCGCAACTCCTCATGCAACCACCGGCCCCTGCCATCGTCTTAAAGTAACGGCCGATTTTCTTTGACGCTATTATTGTTTTTCCCTTGAAACCGACCTCCGTCACGAAAGCATCGCATGCCGTCACAGGCGCCGCCGCTCAAGCTTACTGCCACATGGTCCAGGACCTTCAGCGCAAGCTCTCCAGACGCCTTGTACCACCATCTGATAACCCCTCTCGCCACCTGGATTACCACCTCCAGCCATTCGCTCCCGACTCTCTTGGGGCGGCATCCGCGGCCACTGGTCTGTTTCAGGAAATGTTCAATCCGCGGATTGCGACCAGATACCACACCTCGGACGCCACTATTCGCACGCGAATCTATCAGCACCTCAAATGTGTTCTACGGTCATTTCCCACGCCTCGCTGCACGTGACCGATGTAGACCAACCAGTTAGTTCTAAACTTGTTCGTCTGTCAGTGAGTGTACACTATAGAAATAAAATGAGTAAGAACTGTTAGATGTAGAGGCGGAGAATACGTGCGAGGAGGGAGAAGGACGCCTTAAGACGGAGAATGCATGTGAGGGGGAAAGAGAAAGACGCCTAGGGGCGGAGAGTGCGTGTGTGGAAGAGCGAAAAGGACGCCTTCAAGAGCCAAGAGTTCGTTTGGCATTACAGGAACAAATTCGCAAGTTCCACGGGGAGGGTCGTACCGCTGACGGGTCTGGAAGCGCAACGGCGGAAAAGGTGACGGTAGAAAGCAAAGGGACAGCAATGGTCCTTCGGCCGCTGCGTAGTTGTCGTAAAGACCCTAATTTTTTAAGCTCGCTGTGACGGGTGGCTGCGGAAGGCAGGATCGGAAGTATGTCCCGTGATGAGGTCACGCAAGATTCTTTAGGACAGTGCTGCCGTAAACACGCAGCTCTCGCGTCATAGTCCATGGAGTCTCACGCCCAATACCAGATGTTTCAACTACGTGTTCGATCCGCATGCGTAGGTGCGGTGGGGTCTGATTTTTGAACGGGTCTCGCAGAGGAGTAGCAAAACCTACATGCGACATAAAGGCAGTATTTGTTTACCTCATGTCATTTCTCCGGGATACTCTGACCGGACTGTACTTGATGCTACGAGCTAATGGGTTGAGTCGTATTAGCCGCAGCCAGTGAAGCACGAGAAAGCACATAGCCTGGGCCCACTAGGACCAAATTACCGTGCTGAGACGTTGATAGATACGTCCGCGGATCACACTGTCGGTCGTGTAGTAGCGGCGGGATATGAGGGGGATACAGTCTTCGAGGAGGCGGATAGTGGCAAGGGAGGGTGCGCCGAGCGAGTCGAAGGCCACCGGTTTGAACCGGAAGCCGAGAGCTCTGGGACCAGGTCGAGAAGGGGCGCAACGGGAAATCTTTCGCTACAAGTCCGAGATCTTCGAGCGAAATTTGGGCAACAGTGACTGATGTTTTGTAGGTCGATGTGCGTCTACTTCTGTACGGGATGGTCGTCAAAGGATGTCAATACGAGGGATAACGGGGTGCTCATGTTGAGAAAGACCCTCGCCGTGACACGGAATGCGAGCAAGAAGGGCGGTAGCATTACTCGACCAGATGGCATAGCTGAGGTGCTGCAACAGTTGGCCCTCGGCAAAATTGAATTAGCCCGCTGACCGAGACACGATATATTTGGCACAGTTGTCGATAACTTGTCGCGAACGGGTAGACAGGGCACCACGTGTATCAGAATCTAGGGGAACAAAACGCCACTAGACATGTGGGGACGGATCCGTGTCGCTGGGCAGGAGCGCGTCAGGCACCATCCCGGCATGTGACCGAAGTTTGGCGTTATCGGCTAGTTCAGCAGCGCCAGCGCACTTCTTCGCTGCATAGCGAATCGTCCCAGGACCTAACGGTGAGCGGACCGTAACTTCATACGCTGTCGGTTTGTCGAGAGGAGCACCATGGACAGGCGGGCGAGGTTGACCGAGAATGTTAGCAGGGCGATGGGCAGTACCAGGGAAGCCAACTGGAAGGGGACTTCCAGTTGGCACGCTAGACCGGCGGGCTTGGATACATGTCTGGTGAACAAGTTGCGGATGGTGTTCTGGCGGTGCACAACGCCAAAACCAGATTTGCAAAGAGAAGCACGGTCGCCGTAGGGGTGCATCTGAAAGTGACAATGACGACATTGGATCAGCAAGGTTGAATCCTTGTATACGGGGAGGTCCTGGTGTCGGCGAACCACAACAGACCAGATATCGCTGCTGACATGAGAAATGGAGGAAGGGTGAGCGGTGAGGAAAAGCGCGGGCGCCGGGGTACAGGAGTTGCGGCGGGCGCGGAGTTGACGAGACGCTACGCTGTGGGCGAGGGGGTTTGGTTGAGCGTGCCAGAGATCATCTTCCCAAAAGGTGCGGGCGTCAGTGGACTGGATCGCCTGGAGGAGGTGGAGAGGGTACGGAAGGAGAGGGCGTTGGATCAAGACCCCGGACTCGAAACTAGTGAGACCTGAAGTGCCACTCAGAGCCAGGAGGGCGGAGGCGTTCTGGCATGAGGTCGACAAATCCTCGCATGGGCATGGGTGCGATGCGGCGGTACAAGTCTGCCGAGCGGTTGCCAGGGGTGCCATCTCTGAACTCGGAAGAGTTAAGCAGGCTGGCGGCACAAGGCGCATGGATTATTTGTGTCAGTGGTTGGAATCTATGGCCGCCACCCGGATTGGGAGATAGACCTGATCGCGCGCGGTCGGGGTGAGGAGGACGTTGTAAGGCGGGAGTAGGCCTCCATCTGTCTTCTTCGAAGCGGGAAGCAAAGGGGAAGGAAACGGTTGGGGGAGTGAGGTGGAAAATGTATTGAACTCTGCAGACAAAGGCAAAAGCATGATGGAGGTGAAATCGTGTGCACGCGTCTGGTACGGTGTCCAAGGGAGACCAGGCTCATCTGCGTTTCTCGATGGATAACTGAAGTTGCTGGCACACATACTCGGGGGAACCCAGGGGGGTGCGAGAGCATATGATGCCAGGGTCAGAGACCAATAAGACGGACACGGTCGCGGTAAGGGCACTGAGACGGGTCGGGCACATCGTGAGCCACACGACACGAGATTTTGCAGAATTGATCTGAAATTGGACTTTGGACCCAAATGTCTGCAAGATCTGCTGTGCTTTGACGGATGAGTGACAGAAGGACGACTGAGAAAAGTAACATGCCAGCGGGGTCCCCTAGTCGGGAGTCTTCCTGACTAGGAAAGAACACACAGGGTGTGGATTGCAGAATGAGAGGGAGGGGAGCGCGGCCATGCACCATGCTAGTAAGCATGGCCAGGGAGGGGGTACGCGAGGGAAAGGCATGAAGGGTGGGGACCATGAGCGTATCCATGCAAGGTGGCCCAGATAGGGAGGCGTGATCGTTGCTGACTGCGCGCGTTTGGTAGGCGGGGGAGGAGGTGCCCACATATTCAGCAGGGGCCGAAGAAGCTCGGGGAGTCCCTGAGCTTTTGGTTCCGCTAAGGGTTGTGACGGGAGAGACAAAGGCCGTGGCGGATGGAGTGGCGGCGATGGAAGCAATCGCGGACGAAGCGGGGCTTTGACTCCTGATAGAAGGGCGCGGGCGGAGAGCGAACAGTTTGCAATGGAAGCGCTAGAGGAGGGCGCTGCGGGTGACAAAAAGTACGCTAGTACAGCACAGTATCGTTTATGGTAGATATTGTACCATATACTTCACATAATACGTACGGTAGACGTACAAGAATCAATTTTGAAATTAAATATGGCGATGTAAATGAATACTGTAAATACAGAACGAGTATCGGTACACCGTACAGTAACCTTACATACTGTAGTAACCTCACCAAAACCCAGGTACTTTTTCAACTGTACTCTGCAGAAATAGCTGTAAGCTGAGCGGAATTCAAGATCCCTTTTACTGTAATTTTGAATTCGTGACACTGAAGGCTTACTGAAATCGACTGACCGAAAGTAGTGTTACTTTACTCTCATATGGCTTTAATTTTTGTTCCAAGATGTGGAAACTTTTTACTTTTTGAAACCCCTAATACAAATCTAATTTCCCGCCATGATATCATCATCAGGGGACAAACTATACCGTACTGTATACTGTACTACACAGTAGTACTGTACTATTAAATTCCACGCTGGACTGAAAAAGTTACTCAACACAATGGTGGAACGTCGAAACTGCTCGCGCACACTAATAAACCATACTTTTCGATAACACATAGCAACCAAACCAATTCTTGTTACGAACGTCGCTGACCGCGTCATGGATACTAAGACATGCCCCAAGTGCTGTTCTTCTGATACCTCCTTTGTTATCCAGCTGGATGGTACGATTCCAGTTACAACATCGCTATCGCTTGGAAAAGCAATCAGCCCCTGCTGCAGCTACAATTCCCTTAAACAGGTCAGAAGGCCGCATCATGTGTTGACACTGTAGGCCATACGTGTTCATTCCGTTTAAAGAAAATTATTCACCTACAGGACGTCTACGCAGTACAAAGTCTCACGGTGATGCAAGTCGCTGTTTTTTTTGAAAAGAGGAATACTCCGAGGATATATTCCGAAAGACTTTGGGCAGACTGAAATGACGGCACGCCTGTCAGAGCTCTAACTGGTGTGCACCCTGCCATTGAATGTGCAGTGACTGCCTTGAACTCGTGGACATTATGAGGTGGATTCATTCTCGTCACGAGGACAGTCGTACAATTTCGACCGCCGCCAATCTCGGCCGCAGGTATCCGCTGAGTGATGACTGGTCGGGCACGAGACGTGACATTGCAAGGGATATTGCCGACCTTCACGTCATTCTCCTGTCAGTCATCGGTCACGAACCGGAGATTCTGAGTCAAGGTCGAATGGGGACGGATTTCATGGCTCCAACAGTCGCATTGGTTTGCATTAGCAAACAAGCGTTCAATTAAAAAACAAAAGAATTAAAAAAAAGTATTTTACAGTTGTCATCACGTAAAACAGATCGAGAGAATCGATGAAAGTAGAAACCTGTTCGAATCTGACTAATCCAGCCTGGCCAATACCAAGCGGCAGGGCGGCCGCCACGGCTCCAACTTTGTGCAGATCGGTCACGGTCACAGATTCACGGAATCGCCAGGTCTTTCCGCGGTCGCAAATCCCTGCCTCATCTCGCAAGAGGTTACTTTCCGCACACAGTATCACGCGCCTCGATACACAAGACTACACACGGGGCATTCTGTGCGTCGTCCACAACTTGTGTGCACATGGCTTCAACCGTTGAGGGTATGTATGGGACATCATGTGGTGGTAATGCAGCAACGGTGGCTGTGCCGGTAGTTGCGGCGGTGCAGTTGAATGACCGGGTGCAACATAAGGGTGGGCGTGGAACGGTTCGGTATATTGGAAGTGTGGAGTCGCATGGTGATCAGATATGGTATGGGATTGAATGGGATGATGAGACGCGTGGGAAACATGATGGAGTGGTAGAGGGTAAGCGATATTTCCAGACGCGGCATGAACCGGGGGGTAGTTTTGTCAAGGCGAGTAAGTTGGAGACGCGGGGTGTTTACTTGTTGGATGCGGTGATGGAGCGGTATGTGAGGGAGGCGGGGGATGTGAGTTACAAGGAGGAGAAACATGTGGTTGGGGGGGTTGGTGGGGCGGTGGAGTTTCGGATGGGGGAGTTTGGGGGGAAGATAGAAGGTTTGGAGATGGTGGATGTGAGTGGGATGGGGGTTGGATGGATTGGAGAAGGGGTTGGGAAGGTATTGAGTAGTGTGAAGGAGTTGAGGGTTGGGAGGAGTTTGTTTGGAAAGATTGGGGTGATTGTGGAGATTTTGAAGGAGTTTGCAGGGATTGAAGTGTTGGATTTGAGGGAGAACGTGTTGCAAGGGGAGAGGTTGGAGGGGGTGTGCGGAGGAGAGATGATGAAGGAGATTATTTTAAACGGATGTGTTGTGAGCGTGAAGGGGGTGGAGGAGATTGTGAGAGTGGTGGGGGGTGTGAAAGAGCTGCGGTTGCATGGGTGTGGATTGAGAGGGTTGATGGGGTGGGAGGCTGAGGTGGGTTTTGAGAAGGTGGAGGTGGTGGATCTGGATGGGAATTGCATAGGGTGGGAGGACGTGGTAGGGGTGTTGGGGAAAATGAGCAGGCTTCGAGAGCTGTATGTGAGTCGGAATGGGCTGGAGGACTGGGAGGGCGGGTTTGAGGGGTTGTTTAAGAGACTGGAAGTGTTGAGTGTGGAGGAAAATAAGATTAAGGGGTGGGGAGTGGTGGAGGGGTTGAGGAGTGTGAGAAGATTGAGACGGCTGAGGGTGAAAGGAAACGGGTTTATGACAAGGGGATGTATGGGGGTAAGTGGAAGGATGGTGGCGATTGGAAAGTTGGGAAACTTGGAGGTGTTGGATGGGAGTAGCGTGGGGAAAGATGAAAGGGTTTACGCGGAGAGAAGGTACTTGGGAGTTGTGATTGCAAAGGAGATGAGAGAGTTTGGAGAGGAGCAGGGGGGAAGAAGGCATGGACGGATGGAGGAGTTGCGGAGAAAGTATGGTGATGTTGAATTAGGCAAGTGGGGAGATGGCAGAGGTGGGAGTTTGCGGCAGGGATTGGTCAAGGTGATGATGACAAGAGGAACGGCGGAGGAGAAGGTTCATGTGGTGCGGTGGATGCCGGTGGGAGTTGAAATGGAGAGAGTGAAGAGGGTGGCAGAGAGATTGTTAAGAATGGATTGCTCTGAGCGGATTTACGTCAAGGTTGGAGATCGGACGGAATCTGTTGAAGATCAAAGCCGTCATCTTTCGTTTTGGCTTGGCGGTTCGGGCCACAATGTTTCTAATCGGCAGTCGGACCAATGTATTGAGATTTTGTGCGACCGCCCAAGTTAGTATGAATTTCAGTGCTTGATATCTGGGAGAGGCTTGGAAACGTACGGACAACTGTAATGTCCCGGCTGTGTTTGTACTGTACTGTACAGTACATCCATCATACCGAACAGTGCAGTACAAGACGTCCAGGTGAATGGCGGGTCACCGCCCAATAATTACCGTAGTTTTTGATTATTATTCCAAGGCGGCTGCACTAGCGCTGCTGAATTGCACTCGTGCTCAGGATGGAGATACCAGTGTATGGCTATTCGTAACTAGCAACGAATTACGACAATGCACTTCCCGATAACGCTGCACACTCTGCCGTTTAATCCTGCACAAGCCATTGACTGTCTACCAATCGAATTAGATTAAACTACTCGGTTAAATGGCACCGGTGTATTTTTGAATATTCGTCGACTTTTCATGCTGCATGTATCAAATTTTCCCTTTTTTCAATACAAACCTATTTCCCAATCATGCGCAAAACTAGCCCTGGGGGCAGCTCATTTCACTTTTTCTTGAAATGAGTGCTGGTGAGTACAGCACAAAATGAAATAGCGGAATATGAATGGACCAAAACGGGCGCAGTGCACTAAATTTGTAGACACTACAGCACGATTTCCAGGAAATCGAAATATTCTACAGCTGCCAAATCCACGGCATCCACGGCATTGCCAACAGATACGAATAACACTTAACCGTCTACCACCATTTGCACTGTCTACTGTACCAATCATGCCCACATCATCTACAAGTCTCGCCCGCCGCAAGACGCGGTTATCGCATTCGTTTCCGTTTTTCGCTTCAACCCTTCCTGGTTGCTTCACCCTCTCTCCCCACTCAATATGGGTACTCCCAATCGCCGAGATCAATGTGTGTCATGTGCATACCCTATCGATGCAGACGGCGATGTGCTCTCCGTCCTTTCTCGTATCAAAGGAATGATGAACCACGTCGGCTACACCGTCGAACACCTTTCCCTCGACGACGCCGCCAACAACTCCATGAACATTTCCCTTACCCTCCGCCCCAACAATTCCCTTAAACGTCCTCGCCCCTCCTCCGAAAGTTCCAACCCCCCTTCCAAACGAGCCAGCCTTCCCGCCCAAGGATGTCGTCGTTGTGTCTCTTCCTGCTGCTCCTCAAACTCTCTTTGCAGAGCAAACGCTTGCAATCATCGCAACGAAGAAGTCTCCAAACCGATCCCACACATCCCACCGTTGCCGCCACCACAAACATACCATCATCATCACTCCCACTCCCACTCCCGCCATCCCCACAACCCGCGCCCATCCTCTCACCCCGGCCCGTCTCATGCCCCGTTAACACACCCCGAGGCACACGCGCCGGACCCCGCTGTCGCTCCTGCACCGCCTCACAAGAACCACACCGACTTTCCACATCCCCCCCCGCATCATACGGGCCCCCCGTCTCAGATCCATGATGTGCGCAACCCGTATCATCCAAAGACCTCGCTTCCTCAACCACATCCGGCCGCTGTCGTCGATCCCTCGCATCCGCACCATCACAGCCAGGCCCTCGCCCTTCATGCCGCCGCCGTTCCACCTACCCCCGTTCAAGGCCACCCCGCCGTTGCCGCCGCCCAACACCCCGTCCCGCAACAAAAGGATGGTTGGACAACATCTACGCCTCCTCCTGCCGACGCCTTTGATAAGACCACTCGCTTGTCTATGGAATTTGCGGTACCCACGCCAGTGCCCTCCAGGAGCGCTCCAAAGCCACCTAGTGAGTCCCGTGACCATGAAAGCCACAAGTCTAAAACGCGCGTTCCGCCACGCCCGCCTCCAGAGTTGTACTGTCATCCTTGTGCACGTCGCTTTGAAACGGAGCTTGAGTTTCGGAAACATCAGTTTTTGGAACATCCTGATGTGAGGGAGGTGACAAAGACTCCGGAAGGGAGGTTCTTATGCTTGATGCATTCTTGTACTCAGAGCTTTGTTAGGCGTCATGTCATGGAGCGTCATTTTAAGACGGTCCATTTGATGGTGCGTGAATTTGCGTGCCCGAGTTGCAATAAGAGCTTTGCGGATTCTAGTACGCGCGAGGCACATCGCACCGCAGTGCATGAGAAAAAGAAACCATGGGTTTGTGACCAGTGTTCCAGCTGTTTTACACAGAGTTCTAGTTTAGGGAAACATAAACGGAGGTTTCACAAGGACTCGTTGAATGGGCAAGGACAGGCCGCGGCAAGGGCGGCCCAAGCAGCATTGAATGCGTCCCAAGCTGCACTTTCAGCCACCCGGAAACGTTGAGTTGCGTGTGTGGCTTGGATGAACGGCTGGTTTGAAAGGTTTGGGGCAACTGTGGATTTGTATGTGGATTTGTATCATATGTCTGTGACTGTTATTGGAGACGCAGGCTTTTGGCGACTGTGTGTGATGGGTTGGCAAGTGGAATTGCTGACTCATTTCACTAGGTACTAGGTTGAGGGTAGGACACTAGGTTAGAAACAGGGGCCTTCACAGCAACATCTTTCACGAAACACTTCCAAGACAAGGGCGCAAGATGGAAATATCGATTGGGAGTGCCAAGACTTGAGGCATTAATGTGCAATCCTTTACCGTTTGCGCTACCACTACCAGTCATCCCTACTATTCTAAAGCAAGAGTCGCGGAGAAATCGCTCTATCGGCCGCATCGGAATCAATGGCCAGTTGATGGGGGGTGGGCGCACAACTGACTGTTTAGGAGCGTTTGCCGCTACAGTCATGTTCCTCAAATGCGTGTTGGGTAATAAAGAAGACTCTCCAGAATGGGCAGCAACACGAACTGGTCTTGCGCAAGGTTGTCACGAATGGTCCCTGCACTTATCTGAACGACTGTACCTCTGGTGAGAGCAAACGGTAGCAGAGTGATGGTTCCATGAGGACATATTCTGTTTGTCTGTGCGCAGCAAATGGAAGGTTCATTTGCGGGACTTGTGACTGCTTTCGAACCAGTGGTGGATACTGTGCAAGGGTATCGCACAATCTCCGCGATTATTCTCTGTACATTTTTTGCCCTGATCATTTCCGTTGGGGCGTGATGGCGCTTAAATCCACATTCCACTCAGCGAGGTCTAGCAAGGTAGTCATAGGTACATATCTGACTCAGGAAGGATCAGCCTGGAGAGTTGTCATGTTGGTCCGAATCCGTATATCGATATGCCGGGGTAGATTAGCGGTAGGTGGTGGCCGTACGCTAGGTTGCAGTTGCCGGGACAAGCCTTGTATCGGGCGTCGGCTCGGATTCACAGGCGGTGCCATCGTAGATGTAAACGTCGAACTTGCCGTAAAGGGGTTGTGTCGTCACTCTGCGCGCTGGTCGCGTACGGTGGACCGCGTAGAATTTATTTTTTCGGGAATCATGAAGCGGGACAGATCCTATTGTAATTCGAAATCGATTGCCCTCAAACAAGCATTTGTCATGGTGAAAGGTGTTTTTGAATAAGTTCAATTAAGGGGGGAAGAGGTAGTTTGCGAGGCCAGACATGGAGGAGCGTGAGTTGTAGAAAGACTGGCTGCCGAAATAGCGCCCTGACTGCGTTTAAAAAACCAGGGTGGGCGCGAAACGGTTCCCGACTATGTTGACCTCGCCGTCTTGACACAAGAACGTTCTCTGTGCGCTTTGGAGGAAGTGGGAGCGGCTGCAGAAGAGCAGAAATTAATATCTCTCAAGTTGTATATAACACTTTATAACAGCTCTCTACATAGTGCGCCAGGTCGATCAAGCTACTGAGAATCCGCATCACTTTTCGCATGCAGTAGTACGAATATGGTTCCCTGGTGCAGGGAGGTGACGACTCCATCGATGTAGAGAGGTTGAATTGCCTGTTGGATTTTATGGATGAACTCCAACGTTGCAACAAGTGCATTTTGAACAAGCGAGAAAAGAGGCATAGTGGCCGAGTTAGTTACCGATCGATGCGACGCTGACCATGCGATTGGCCAGATGGTCTCTGCAGATGTTTCTGTTTGAATGTTGGGCGAACAGGCAGTTTTCGTGCGGTGATGTTACAGACAGCGGTTGACGGGGCTTAGTACTACTGTACCGCTTCTGCGCATGGCCACTAGAGTCGAAGCCGTCGAGACCAATGGAAATAGCAGCCGGGAAACTGATCTTTGTATGAAACTATGGTAGGGTACTGAACTCTGTAGACGACAGTGGCTTAGATATTACATTATTGCTGGGGAGCATTCCATTCACTCTGCCCCAACCGACCTGAAATACTTTCAAGTATTAAACCACCCGACATTCCCCCCCTCTGCCCGATGGCCACACAAGATTCAATGTCCCCTCTTCACAGCGGTCCACTGAGAAAGGAGTTTTAAGCTGATTATCATTTTATCTTGGACAAAGCCAACGTACTAGAGTCCTTTGGCATGTATTAAGCAAAAAATCTGCCGGGTGTACAAAGTCACACTTCCAAGACTTGGATTCATCGATAAGGCTTGATGTTGACATGAGCTTTCGCATTTGGCCCCCCCTGCCTATACAGTAGTTGGTTGATTAAAATTAGTGCCCAAGCCTCGGGATGACAATCACCGCATCACCACGTACACAAATGTGTAACAATGACAGTCGATTCATCTAAACGACTCTCTCCAACTAGACCGCCACCCAAAGCCCCCAACCCCATCACCCACCCAACACCACCCCTCAAACTACGCAACCCAGCTGTCCCAACCCAACCACGGCATCCACGGCACCAAACCAATCCAAATGTCGCCAAACAAACAAACGCAATTCAGACACCCCAATATCCCCCCCAAAAAAGCACCGCACCAGTCACAAAGCGATACACCTTCAAACTGTCCCGTCACAGGAAACCGCACAACGCAAGGCAAACAAATGTCGTCGTTATGACGCCAGTGCCGGCGCGTGTACGCCAAAGGCGGTGCTGTGGTCCACCCGAGCGTTGGACTGCGCGCCTGTTGACATTATACGCTGCACTGTAATCAAAGCGTGGGTGAGTGGTGTGGCTTTCACTTGTGCATTACTGGGTGTTTTGGTATAGGGGCGGAATTGGGGACTGTACACTGGTACCTTGTGTGGAAATGTGTGTTGTGGGGATGGGAGGGGGGTTGTGGGGTGAAGGGATTGGGTGGTTGGTGGGGTGGTTGGGGAGGGTGTGCGGTGGGAGAGGTGGTGATGTTTGGGCGTCCACTGGGTGCTGGGTGGGCAGGGCAGCCGGAGGTGCGGTGGATACAATTGTATTGAATGTGAATTTGGCATACGGTGGTGTCAACCTCGGTGCCTGAGGTGCCGTGTGTCGTAGTGATGCGCTGTTTTTAACGGGACGTGGAAATCCATGTTTTGAGGTTTACTACGGGTTGCGACAGTGATGATTGCAATTCGACTGTACAGTACTGTACGTGTACCTGGAGCATTACAGCATAGTACTGTACCTGTGACAGATACACTGTACAGTACACGCTGTAACTGTAATGTGCGATAGAACTTTGTCACCAGCCAGACCATCATTGGTCAGTTTTCTTATGCCGCTTACAAAACACCAAAATATTTCAACATTACAGTACACTCGACCAATGCATTGTTGGATAGAAATTGTTTCCGGACTGAACTACTATACTTTATTTGACGAATTGTGTCAACAACTGTAAGATATCAAAAGGAAAACTGGCTGTACTAGCCTCGTAGAGACTGTTCATTATTTCGCGGGAATCCACAACCTGCCATACTCCCGACAATCCTCCGTCCATCGATGTGACCCGTTAGGCTCGTGCCTTTCCCTTAACCTACAACTGATTTCGTCCTCACTCGTCGCCTCCAATCCAACATAACCAACCGCCCATCTTTGTCTGTCATTCAACATCATGCCACCCCTCTCCTCCATCCTTCACCTCGACTTGGACTGCTTCTACGCCCAAGTTGAACGCAAGCGCTTAAAACTCCCTCCCGACACCCCACTGGCCGTCATACAATGGTCCAGCGCCCTCGCCGTAAGTTATCCCGCTCGCGCGTTGGGCGTAAAACGTGGCATGCTTGTTGAGCAAATTCGCAAACTCTGCGGCGATGCCGTTCATCTCGTATATGTGTCGAGACCATTGGAAACGCCCAACCCACCGACGAACACCTTTCTCCAGATCCCGATGTCCTGAATACCCAAAAGGTATCGCTCGCACGATATCGCGCCGCTTCGGCAAACATCTTTCATGCTATGCAAAAAGCATTGCACGGATATCACGCTGTGTTGGAACGTGCATCTATCGATGAGGCGTACATTGACGTGTCAATCGAGGCAGATCGTAGGGCTCGAAACGGCCTTCCGGTAGCCGCAGAGTCGCAGCGAATAGTTGTCGTGGGAGGAAATATCGATATGGGAAATGAGTCGGACTTGCGCTTGATCCATGCCGCGGATATTGCCATCGACGTCCGTCGCAGGGTTTTCAACGATTGCGGTTACACCGTTAGTGCAGGGGTCAGTGTCAACAAACTACTGGCAAAGTTTGCTAGTGCTAAGAATAAGCCCGATGGTCAAACCGTCGTGCCGTTTTCAGCTATTGCCGATCTCATCAAGGACGTACCGTTGAGAAAGTTGCGCGGATTAGGCGGCAAGCTAGGGAAGGAGGTAGAGAATATGGGCGTCATCACCGCAGGGGAGGCGACACAACTCAGTATGGACACGCTGGAGCACAAGCTGGGCAGAAAATTTGCAGAGTTTGTGTACCGCTCGGTTCGTGGGGAGGATGAGACGGAGGTTAAGGAAAGAGATAAGACAAAGAGCCTGCTGGCCGCGAAAAGCTTTAAGCGTTCTATGAGTCTGGAACCGGCGGAGAAGAAGTGGCTCCCTATTCTAGCTGAGGAACTTGCGGAGCGAGTGGCTGTCGAGTCGGAGCTCCATAATCGACAGGCAAGGACACTTGTTATCAGCTTTCGAGTCAGGCAGGCTGGGGGACATGGAGCCATGGTCAGTGCCTCGAGGTCCGTCCCCATGCCAGCGGCAGGCGCGGAGGGAAGGACCGAGCCTATTTTGAAGTTGGCTATTGGGGTGTTAAGAAAAGTGATGAAAGAAGAGAAGCAGTTTATGTTTCCTATTAACTTTGTCGGCTTGACGGGGACTAACTTTCTTGATCGCGCGTCAGCGCATGAGAGTATTAGTCGATACTTTTCTGCAAGCGAACAGGATACATTGCAGGACAGTGGGAATAAGTCGGTGCGGGATAGTGAATTGGACCATGAAAAACGATTACAAGAAAGGCGAGATAGGGAACTGGCGTTGCGACTGCACAGGGAGGAGAGCATGGGAGGGGTGAAGAAACCAATTCGGAAATCAATCGTTAAACCGAGCGCTGGACGAAAGGCAAGCAAAAAGGCCAGAAACGGGGCTGAAGGGGCCATCTCCTTGGACAAGTTCTTTTTCTCCTCCGGAAAGTCTAAGAAATTATAGCCTTCTATCCCTACTGACCAAAGGGCCAACGTTGCAATTGTTTGGAAACATCATCTACGTGAAACTTGGAAGTCGTTAGACCTAATTGTTGCCCAGATGATGTTGAATGGAAGATGGATGTCGCTCATTGCCCAGTCAAGTGCTTGCCCACTGAGTTCAGTGCATTATCGTGAGAACTTGCTCTGTAAGATGGTGGGAACCGTAATATTTCGCTGTCGTGGGACTTTTCAGAGAGTTGGATGCCAGTGATCTGCGGCATCAGTGTCGCTCAAACGTCTTCACTAAACGCATCTGCCCTGACAAAGGTCTGCTCGCTGAATTGGGAAGCTGGGAGCAATAGCCTTTTTTGAGTTTTTTTCAAAAATGGCATTTTTTGGGGGGCCTCGCCGCATAAGGTCCTTGAGCGCAACTCAGGAGATGTCCTAGCTGGAATTCTAGCTGGTTTCGGGAAAAACCCAGTAATCACGCCCTACTCCTCAAACAAAAGTCCAAGGCACTTCAGTTGCGGAAATTTATATCCCAAGGCTTTGATTGAGCAAAACATCTGAAGACCTATCTCTCGGGGCATCGACTTTCCGGATTTAATCGCAACACTAATTTTCTCTGGATTGGAAAAGTAACGATTCAGTATCTTGACGCAGGGGTTTACCTTTTATTCAGCTCTCGCCACCGTCAGCTGCGGACAACAACAAAAACCTTGGCCTTCTTCGGGAAAAACCAACCAGCCACGGAATTCACCAACATGCGTGCTTCGAGCCTGCTCAGCTAGAACGGCAGTTTGCGTTCTATAATTCGTACCACTCCAACACCATCAACCGGAGGATTCATATGGTGTTTGTTCCCACCATCGTCATCACAACGCTCTCGCTTTTGTCGCTTATCAAGCTTCCATCCCCTGCGGATGACCTGTCACGGGTAGTTACCTTGTTTTACATCATCTACTACCTTGTACTTGATCTTACAATCGGTCTCCTCTACACCCCGTTCTTGCTCGGTTTCTATGCCATCTCTCGTGCCTTGTGTGATTATGCTGGCCCCGCTGGGACTGTCCCGCTAGCCGGTGCCCTAAACTTCATTGGATGGTTTTCGCAATTCGTCGGGCATTACGCGTTTGAAGGTAGAGCGCCAGCTCTCACAGACTCATTCCTACAGTCCATACTAGCCGCCCCCATCGTCATATGGCTCGACCTAGTCTTTGCAATGGGCTTCATGCAAGACACCAAGGCTAAATTACTGAGGGCAAAAGTTGTGGCCAAGGCGAGAAAGGCAATCTCACGAAAGGGTTAAGTGCAGCGCGCACGGGCGGCGGCCCTCGTCTTGTATTGGTAAAGCATTTGTTCGCGGATTGATATTGGTGATCTCCGGGCTAGATCCTCTTCATTTATTCAATTATGGCCCGTTATCTTTTCAAAGGGAGCGGGTGGTCCCACAAAATAATGAATTTCCATGTGCAAAGTGCAGATATCTGTCATCAACGGAGACAGCATCCTTACACGGTGTGACAAAGTAAAAGGGTGACTCCAGCTCCACTACTGGGTTGCCCGCGAAGTCGACACCAAGACTGACGTAACTTTGGGAAGAATTTCGTTGCAACATCCTTTTACGTTACCTCCGCTGGAGAGAAACGGGGACTGTCTGCAAACGTTACGATTTCCTCAGGTAACCACCATGTATTAGATACGAGGCGTGACCGGCAAGCAGGCGTCTAGCAACTATTCGCTGCCACGTTTTGTCATGTTCTTCAGACTGCTTGGTGACAGCCTCTTGCCTGCAAAGTAGAGTTAAGTACTACCCAAGATTGCGGACGCAGATCAAACAATGTTTACGCAGTCAACCTCAAGATTCTCTGTTTTGAGTCATGTATTGTGCTAGGGACCAGTCTATTTCGTGAAGCCCACATACCTCTACAAGCAATCGCAGTGTGACGCCAGCTCCGCAACTTACCAGGTGACGAGTATCATTTGGCGCTGTCTTCGGCCGCGTTCCTCCCGTAATCTTTCAACGCAATGCCTTGGCTCAACCAGTTTCACAAACATCAGTGGCTTACCGCAATAGGAGACATGTTCACATAGCCTTGGCACATGCACTTTCGGTGTCGAGGCGAGTGTTGAGTTTCGGAATGAGCACGAAACTCAGAATCTCGCGGCCTCGGGCAACCGAGGACACGCACGCACAGCGAAAAGAAGATTTGTAAGAAAGCAACCAAATCCATGGACCATGACCAATCTCAATAGCGAGGACGTTGGCGGCTGTAACCCGGAGATCCAGGACGGCGTCGCTTGCGCCCACTTTCGTACCTGTCACCTCTTCTGTCGCGACGATACTGCTCGGTTTCGTTACGTCGATAGCGATCATCCCGACCGTAATTATCGCGACCTCTCATCGAGCGGTCGTACCAGTCAGTAGTACCGTAACCGCGACGCCCGTAATCTCTGTTGGTGTCCCGAGAGCGATCAAATCGATCGTAATTCCTAGAATACCGATCGTTCCTGCTATAGTCATCTCGACTGTAATCTTCCCTGCGTCGGTTATCGCGACGGTAATCATCAAGACGAGAGTATGTGGAATCACGATCATCGAAACGACGGCGTGTGAAGTCACGAGAATAGCGATCACCAGGACGTCTATCAACAGCAACTTGCTTCTCCAGTTCGGCAACTTTCTCGCGCAACTGCGCAAGAGAATGATGGGACTTACCGCCATAATGGGAAAGAAGTCGCGATTCCGCATCAACCAGACTGATAAACCCACCGCAGCACGCACAAACGCGAAGACTCTGCTTCCTATCAAGCATAAGTAAGCCGTCGGGCCCTTTACCCGTCTTGTAGAACTCATCCATTTTGCTTGGAGTCCCAGTGAGACCTACATCAGCCTTCTGCGCATTAATCTGCTGCTTGTTCGAGTCGTTCTTCGCAATCTCATTCTGTTCGGATGTCTCTGTGTTTTTGTTTGCCTGAGCAGATTTTTCAGGATCGCGCGAAAGAGCTGCGATCGCATTTTTTCTCGGAGAATCCTCCGCTTCTCTTTCAGACTTTGGATCATTGCTGTTTTCGACTGCAGTGTCTTCCTTCGAAATGACCTTCTCCTGGTCTGCATCACCGAAATCTTTCTTTTCATTTGCTTGAAAGGACTCCTTGTTATTTGCGGGATTTGCGTCTGATGCAGACATCGCATTCATCTCACTTTGTGCAGGAATAACCTTGATGACCCCAAATCCGTCGAGATCGTCATCTTCGTCTTCATCATCAACATCCAAATCATCCTGATCTGACGTTGTATCACCGTTGTCTCCTTTGTCGTCACTTTTCGGGGATTTTTTCGCCTCCTTACCTTGCTGAGTCTGTCTATTCGGGCCCTTTGTTTCATGACTGGCAGTCTCGGAAGCGTGTTCATCATCATCACAACCATAGGGTTTAGCTCATCTATTTCACTTAGAATCCTTATCTTCGCGTTTGGGCTCACCATCCCCAACTTTTTCAGCGTATCAAAGTTTCGAATCATCAGTCCTGATAAGTCACCACTTGTCTTATACGTGGCTTGCAACCTTCTCGCATGGCCTCTTATTTTCCTTTCCTCATCCTCCAGGATGGCCTTACATTCATAAAGCAGATCTCTGGTCCAACGTGCAATTTCAGATGTCAGCTTACCTAGTTGTTTATCCTTGTCAAATTTGGCCTTCGCAACAGAAGAGTGATCCTTTGGACAAGAACCAGGCTCACTTCGATGTTTGATGTGCAAATCATGTGGGCAAAAACCTAGGAGAAAATGCTTGCAGACGGAGGAATCAGTGTAGGAAACAGAAGGTTGATTCGCAGCTGTTAGCGGGCCATTGCGATCTGCGCCAAGAAGCTTGTCAAGCTGCGCGCGAACTGAGTCGTACGCCATTGTCACAAGGGCGCGACTTACTTGGTTTTCTTCGGGAGGGGACAGGAACTGCGGCAGCAAAGGCAAGGAAAGGATCAGACGTCGTGGTATAAAAGTAAAGCGAAGAAACTCTTGACGAGATGAATATACCTTGCGAATGCAAATGAAGTTGAGAAATTTTGACTGCGAAGCAAAAGTGGTGGCGTGCAGACGCCCTTTTCGCTTCAGTGAGGCGGCTGCAGGCTCTGTCTGGCAGTAGCTGGAAATTTGCTTTCCTTAACTCACGAACACCGGTGCACTTGTGGTCGTTAAGGAAGGCAGATGTATGGCGAGGGTGTGGATACGTGCTGTTCAGACAACAGCTCGCAGTCGCAGTCTGCCGGCCATGGCTTTTCAGGATAGATGAACCAGTGTAGAAGACTTCAAGCTCATCGAAAAAATATTTAAATATCTGGAGGAAAAGTATGCAAAACGGAACACGTTGGAGGCATTAAAAATTTCGTACATTAACCTAATTTTTATGAACTCCTGCGGTAGCTGTAAGTTTTCAATGGTGCAATTTTTTTGCATTACAGAACTTACCGCACAGAGGGTAGCCTATGCGGTACTGAACACAGCGCTGTAATGCCCCCAATTAAAAGCTAAAACAGTAACAGGTTTTATGCAAACCATCTTCTTGAAATTACTGTTACTTTAACGTGATTTTTTTTGCCACAGGACACCACCCCTCTAAGCCCGTAGCCTCTAATAACAGCTACTGGTATTCCCGCTCAACAGAACTACAAGGCCACACTTCCTCTCTGCGACAAAAAATACCACATCGCACTCAAGTCACCACGGAAAAGCACTCCCTGGCTCATGCATTCCCACAGGACAGGCCTTACAATTTACGAGATCTCGAAACTACCGAAGAGCTCAAGGAATGTCATCCGATCATTTTTCAACCTTAAACAGAGAGGGAGGCAACCAGAGCGCTGCTAAACGACTATAGGAGACATTGGAATTGTGTTTCAGAAAGTTGAAGGCAAAGGGTCAATGGAGTGTAGGTAGATTCCCGCAAGAATCCAGAAGAACCGCCCCCTTTTAAATCTAGTATTGTAGCTCTAGCGCAATAAATGTAGATTCTAGCTCACTCACTAAAAACTACGGTAACAAATAGAGAATAGGTACTGATCAAGTTTAACTAGTAACTATACTACCAAAAGACCTGTAACATGTCGCTACGTCAAATAAAGTGGTTACGCATAAATAGAAAGATTTGCTATAAACCCTCGTAAGATTAGCACCAATTCATAGAACGAGATCAATAACCAAGTTCTCTGTTGCAACATTGTGTAGAGGAGAATTGAATTCGGACAGCAGGCAAGTCTGTATTACACAGTGGTGTAATAGAGAACTTGTCACACTATTCCGGCTCCCGGACTATTGATTTCCTCATCAATGATACTATGATAGTATGTTGTGTTTTCGAACATACTTCCGCAAAGCATCAGTAACCACAGCAGATCTGTCAGGTGTAATGTGAACTGAATCATTTTTTGGCTCCCACTTGGTATCATAGCGTGGCATGCCGCGCAGTAATTGCATTGCAATTACCACTCATACTGTGCTTCCATCGGCAGAGCTGATTTTGGTGATCCTTTTTGATCTGATTCCGTGCTAACCAGCAGGTACTGTACTGTACAGTGAGGGCAATTTTCTTTTGTCGCCCACTATCATTCCTGGTACTGTACAACCACCAGAGGGGGCTTGAGGGCTTGCAATCTGGACAACTCGGCCCCCAAATTGGACCTGATATTTTCGCAGGTGAAGGGCACCTATTGGGCCAAGTATCGAGTTTAATTATCTCTAACTTGGATCTCCCTTACTTGGCTGACCCAATCTTCACTCACCCCGCCGTCGTAGATTACCCTAACATAGCTAAATAGTATTTATACCTACCTGGCCACTAGGACCCCCAGATTAAACAGCCACCCCAGTGTTGGCTCTGAACTTGACTCCCAAATTCCGCCTTTGCAGAAACCTTTCCAACGGCAACTTTGGCTATAGCCACGTTTATCTGCCCGGATCTCCCTTTTCAGTTCCCCCACATTTATCCAATATTACAATACTCCTTTTTTTTGTTTGTTTTTTATATTTACTCACACTTCGCGCCCCTGACTCCGGCGTCTATATACAAATAGAAACTTCAAGGTTGTCGTTGGTGACAACATACTTATCTCCAACGGAGATATTCAGCGCTGCTGACCCACTACTATATCTTATTTGTCCATTATTACACCCCTGGTGTCTATGGTTCTTTGGAATCGATCCTTATCAAGTTTCTAGCGTTCCGCGGACTACGGTCCGGCCTTACAACCCAGAGGACAAGAAAACTGTTCAGCCGTCCAAGGAATCACCCCTGCTCTTCGAGATCCTCTTCTTTTCGCCACAGGCGAGCTGTGCTACTGCATTGCAGGGTGCTTAAATAGAAAGAGGGGCAGGGAAAACCCTGTGAGTCTTGGTGAGTGTGTATGTTGGTTTTCTCATTGTCTGACGGTGTTCCGTTCCTAGACTAGAAGAACTACGCACCGCGCATTGCATTAAAGTAAGGCCAAGATAATGTACTCACGACCAACTTCCTTGTCCCACAATATGGCTTAAGGTTATTTTTCTGGGCCTTCAGGGAAAAAATAGTTGAGTTACAGGGGGAATCGGTAAGGCAATGCCATAATGCTGCCCCCAGATGTGGTCTTGCGTGGATAATATGAATGAATGAATGGATCTTAAAGTAAGCGTGGAGATCCAATTGAACAGTATTCTTACCAATGAGCTCCTTTTCCACAAATGGCCCAAGACTTTGCGCCCCAAGCTTTGTCGAATCCTGCGACGTAGAATGCATATCAGTAAAAAATAAACGATTCATCCATAGCTTCGAGCCGACCTTATAACATGGAACCTTGTATCGCCTGGAATGGTAAGGAGACTAACGGGCTTTTGCCGATTTGTAGGCAAATTTCGCATCCTCAAGAGAAATCTTGGCCTTGACTCGAAATTTGTCCAAACTCTGAGGAGTTATGCTGCTTCTATCGAAAAACTCTCATGGCGATTTAGATATCCATCCCAGGTCCAGCTCAATCAGTGACACATACCAAGCTCATCTATCCCAGCCGAGTTGTATGCAAATTCTGCAGTAGGTAGCAGTTCATCTAAGTACTACTGGTGATACAAGTAATAACAGCGAAGATAGTTCTCGATCATCCTATTACTAATTCTAAAAAAAAGATCTGTTTGTATGTGTCCGCTATTAGAAATTCTTAGTTTCACACCACAAAGATTCATCAGCGTCTTCCGAAACTTTGAAATGAACTCGCTATACTCGTCTAAGGTCATGACGCCCAGCAACCCGTGGTTCTTAAGGATGCTTGAAAAGAAGTCCCTAGCTGTCGCTTCTGCAGTATCAGATGTTCTTGATTTAAGGAAATGAACTCGAAGAGTAAGTCGATCAGCTCAAGACGTAATTGAATCATGACCGCTCTTCGTCATGAGTAGCCTCACAATGAAATATATATCTAAAGATCCCCATCTGCGGTCAGGAAACTCCAACTACATTGGATCTGTCAACTTCTTTTGATTAAAGTCCTGCTGACAAGTAAGACATCCTTCACAGTAACTTCGACCATCCCGGCTTTTATGTTTCCAATGGAAGTTTTCTCATCTGAACAGTGTCTGTGCAAATTTGAAAATTCAAATGACTTTTTAGTCGTGAACAATTTGCAAAATATCGTACACTGACTTTCGCGGGGCACACAAATTTCCATTGTAAACGGCCTGGAACCTTCCTTTAGGAACATAGGCAGAATTTTCCCGAGATTCTCCCCTTGAAACCAACCTGTGGCCATTATCCTTCCATAAATTTTACTACTGGACCGACGAACTGGTTTTCATTATACCGAGGAATGATCTGATCTATATCAAGGAAGGTAAATTCAGCGTCATTCACTGAGGTATAACGATCTCCTCTCACTAAATTAGGAGATCTTTATAAAGCGTATCCCAAGATGTGAATATTACCGGCATTGAGTGTGATTGGAAATATTCTGAAGTTACCGAGAGTTTCTAACCAATGTAAATATTTACGACTCAGCTTAGGTTTAGTGAAGAAGCTCTTAAGAACGTGGTTGTCAGTGAAAATCTCAAAATCTGACCTTTCAGGATAGCACCTGAATCTTCCTTGAAAATTAATCTAAGCCCGAAGATTTCTGTCATTTGTAGTGTAGTTCGACTCAGAGGTTGAAAGTTTCTTTGATTGGATAGAAATTACACGATTTTTTCCAATCTCACCCAAATTTGTCAGAGTTCAACACACATCGAGCAGCGAATCATCTACATGACCACATAATGGCCTTTTAGAATTAGGAGCGACTAAAGTTGGAGCTAAAGTCATTGATTCCTTTAGTTCTGGAAAGCTTTATCACACTATTTATCGTATTTATCTATTCCTCTACTTTTTTTCGAAAGATAAGTGAGAGATACGGCAATTTAGGAGAACTTTGGTATGAAGCGGTGGAAAAAATTGTACTAGACTAAGGAAACTTCTCAACTCAGTCAAAGATATAGGGTTTGGCCAATTCTTCAAGACTTAGAACTTGTCAGTGTTTGACATGAATGTCGTCCTTTCCAACGATTAAACACAGGAACGCGAGCTCATTCTGAAAAAAGGGCATTTCTTCGGGGGTATTTACAGCTCATATTCCTTTAGTCACTTTGACACAATATCGAGATGTTCGTAATGTTTTTCCTTGCTCTTGCTGTAAATTAAAAGATCATCGATGTAAACAACCAAGAAGACAGCTATGCAGTCGTAAAAGATCCATTTGATTAACTTTTGTAATATAGCCGGAGCATTGCAAACTCCCATAGGCATAACAAGTTATTAGAATTACCCATAATTTGTATTGAACGCAGTATTTTCGATGTCCTCTGATTTCACAGTTATCTGATGAAATCCTCTTTTTAGATCAAGCCTGGAGAAAAATCTCGCATCTTCAAGTCGATTAAATATTTCATCAGATCGAGGTAATGCAGCATTGCTTCTTTTTGCGATGAGATTCAGAGCACATTAATAGACAAAATTCTAAGCTTTCCATTCATTTGTTTCCCAAAGAAAAGCGTTGCAACATATAGTGATTCCAAGGTCTTATCTTCTCTTTCCTCAAAAGAGATTAGACGTACTCTTTTGCTGCTCTGAGTTCAGATGGAGGCAAATGGAACATAGGTTGTTAAGGCCCCTTTGGTCCTTCCTTCACTTTGATCTCATGGTCCACTGATCTAATTAGAGGGAGAGTATTTAGCAAATCTTCACGAAAGACCTCTTTACACTTTCCGAGTAATATTTTTAGTTTTTTATTGGACTCAGAATCTTTGATTTCTCTCATTTTGCAAACTCCAAGTAACCGAAATAATTCAAATTCACCTCTATTCCTCAGCATTTGCCTAAATTTATTCACTCCTAAATTGGGCACATCAGTACATGTATAGCATCGGGATCAATCAATGGAATAAAAAAGATTTAAAAATCAAAATTCGTCGTTTTTTATCAGTATTTGCATTGTGGCAACAGACCACGGCATTCCCAACAGAAAATCATACCTAGTATGGGAGATAGTCCAGTAGAAGTGTGGGTATGATCAAATTATCGTATAGTTCCGTTGAAAATGATCTCAGATACCTATCCCGTGATCCCATTTTATGAATGGAAAACAATGACTCGTTCACTACGAACCTCAACCAAGTTCCTATTTCGCTTCGGTAACTCAGTTGAAACCACAACTGTATTGAATTCATTGTTCTTTAGTATTATGGCTGCTCTGATTTTCCATGGAGTGTACCATATAGCACTAAAAAAAGCACCACTGGTATGCCTCCATCGACAGGGATGCTTTCATCATGACTAGAGGTGATTACATTAGACTCGGCTTCGGAGATTCTCAATTTTTCCATGTAATCTGAGAATTTCACTCCAGTGTTGTCCACAACAGTTTCAGTCTGCTCATTGGAACATCTTTTCACACTCACTACTGTTATCACCTGGTTTTTCATCAAGCCTAGTGGAAAAAATAGTTTTACGAGTCAAATCCATTCAAAACTTTATCGTATATTGCCTTGTGTTGTTCGCTATCATGCGATTATCACCTCTGTTACATTTAATCCCGTTTCTTTTTTGTGTTTCAAAAGTCTACATCTTTATGGCACCGTAAGCATCGGTTCTGCATGAATTATTTCTAACGCTGCCCATTGAGACTACGGCCCAGGGTACCTATCTCCATTGACATAGGGCCTGATTTTGATGATTTGAAAATGAACCTCTTTCAATGAAAAAAACCTGCTCCATGTAATTCTCTGTCTAAATTTAGAGAAGCAGTAGTAGCAGATTTGAACTTAGATGGGTTCACTTTACGGAACTCCGGTAGAATTTGCAGTTTCAGACCTTAACAGAACTGCGCCAACTTTTCCGACTTACTTATACCGGGAATGTTGATAACCAAATCCATGGGCTCCAAGAGAAACGCCGCCGCACTTTTTCCTGGCGGAGTTTGGAAGCCTGTCAAGAGCTCTAATAACACAATCATAGGAAAAAGATCAGCTTCAAGTAGGAGTTTGAAAGCTTCCCACTTTGGCGGGAGAGAGTAATGGAGACTCGAATACCCAAAGTGCTTAAGCGACGTCATATTGATGAATGACGCATCTATAGGCTTCACCAGTGGACGCTATACCCCGTCTGGGGATATTCTTTGGCAAAATATGATCTATTCAAATAAATTTAAATGGCTTGAAAATGAGTCTGCAGAATTATTCATCATTCTTCCAATAGAATACGCCCTTTCTTCACTACAAAAAAATCCAACATGGACACGTTTTCCTCCGCAGTGCAATTTTGTGATCAACCCTCCGTAATTTTATTGAATTCATTCGCTCTGTTTTGAAGTATGAAGCAAACATCGGCCAGTAATATAAATGAAACAATATGTGGTGGTCAGAAACAGGTGGTGTTTTTTCGTGATTCTCATCAGCGAAGAGGACTATGCGTCTTAGTAACACTCTAAAGGCTCAATTTTTTTTAAAAAAGTGAGTTCAGAAACTGTTTAATATATTTGGTTCTGTCATTTTTGGCGTACAAATAGACTCTAATGACAAATTTATTCGAACTAATCACTATGTACAGTTCGCGTCCGTTATTCTCAGAAAATTTCCTGCGAAAAATTTTCGGAAACCCTTCATGTTTCTCTATTCGCGACTGCTGCAGATTTGTAATCCAATTTGCAGTTTGTTTCAAAGTAACACCGATTCAGAGAGATGAAAGTCTTTTCTCATAAGTTTCAGAGCAAGTAGTGCCTCTAAAAACGAATCATGTATTGGATTTGAATGTAGTGACCGCCAATTTACAGGTTTGAACTACTGATAGGGAACTCAACAGAAAGAATCGGGACATAATGAAATTCCAACTCCCTGCAGGGGATCCACCATTATTAATCAAGCATTAGCCTGCAGCAACGGCCTCCATTATTTATCACTGAAATTATAATCGGAAGTAAATCTTAACCTTTAAACGTTGTAAGTAAGTGAAAAATACTTCTTGAGCAGTTAAATAACACAACAGAACTCTTGAAAGTAAGAAATTACACTTAGGAATAATCTTCGCCAAATGGAATCACAAAAAGTAAGGAAAGTTTGATCTACCATTCTCATCAATATTATCGGGTTTAAAGGATTGTATTCAAGGAGTATATCCTAATATTAAGCGATATACTGCGACATAAACGAGCATGAAAAGACTTTAGTTTATTTTTTCTTGTAAGTAGATTTTGTCCGCTGTCTGTGTCTGGATTTATCGGAGCCAGGTAGCTGAAATGCCTCAAAAGCACGCTTTGGTATTGATTTGGGGATATTTTTGCTCGTGAATGCTTACAATAGAATATAAATTTCGCTTGATTTATGTTTGATGTAATGAGAATGAATTTTATTTGGCCTGAAGAACTCTTCCATGGTTACATCATTATTTAATTACAATAAAGGCCTCAATTTTTAAAAAGTACAATTTAAACATAAATGGATTTCTTAGTTTAACAGTACATCTGAATGAATTTTACGTATTTTTAAAGATATTGCTCAATTTTCTATTTCATCGCTGTGGACTTTTATTTGAAAAGTAAGGACTACATGATAGGAAAGATTTGTGGGGCCGTATTCAGCTCCTAAAAGCAGTTCAACCATGAATTAATTTCAACTCCAATTCAAGTACACTAAAGCCACTCTAATTTGCTTCTACGGGATTCTAAAATGGTAGAAGGACCTACATAATGTCATAATAAACACGTTAAAAGGTTCTCTATCTAAAACGGCTTCATTTTTCATCGCTATTTTATCTGAATCTCAAGTCTTCGGTTATTTCTCTTCCTTCGAGTTAGCTCCGGAAGAACTATTCGTAAATGTCTATCACACTTCAAAATTAACAATGCCAAAAGAATCTTCCATTAAATTGTTGCAGTGCGACTATTCTCGCTTCAACACCGTCGAGGACAATATTAATGGAACTTGTTAACAGCATTAAAATATCTCTAACTTGCCACACGCTTTCTATAGACTGTCAAAAACTCCCGCAGTTGAGCCTACCGCTACCATTTCAGAAACCGCAGCGTGTAATCGAAGAGACAAGCCTTTTACTGCTGTGTAGGACTATAATTACGTCATGCTGCAGTAAATTCGGCTTTCAGCGTTCACTATCTCTTCTTCTGATACGCTCACTACTATTTACTAGTATTTCTTTGTCAGAAAAATAAATATTTTCAGTGTCGAAGCACTTTCTCACTTTTTCTGACAGAAATTATATCCAAGAGCCTGAGCTACTCTTTATCATAATCAAAGTCGCTGCTCTTTACGACGTTTAAGAAGCTGAGATTAATGAAAAGTTGCAGAAAATGTGGAAGAACTTTCTGTTTTACCTAAAAATTAAACAAAAAAGGTTTACTTCATCTGCTACTTATTTCTCTGATTCAAAAATACTGCCTCTTATTCGAGTAAAGCAGCACCTTCGAAGCGACCGGCTTCTTTTTGTCCCTATCTGATCTTGAAAGACCGAGAAGATGACGTTCCAATCCTATTTATGCGAGGAAAAATAAACGACTATATGG
This sequence comes from Kappaphycus alvarezii, assembly GCA_002205965.3. Taxonomy (NCBI): domain Eukaryota; phylum Rhodophyta; class Florideophyceae; order Gigartinales; family Solieriaceae; genus Kappaphycus; species Kappaphycus alvarezii. Next base: position 1,625,175 of record NADL03000517.1, on the reverse strand, counting down.
TTTTACGTTGGAGAAATTACCGTAAATGTGCTGGCAAGCTTACGCTAGAGAATTATAAAAACAGGATTCTGACGGCTGATTTTTAACGCTCAAAAAAAATCAACAGTATTAATTTACGTACCTGCTTATAAAATCATTTACTTCACCACAGAAATATGTAGATGAAACATGCAAAGTCCTGAGTACCCTACTGTAACAAACCTAATAGAATAATGTTTGAATGAGGTGACTAAATTATGTGAGTTTTGGGGTGTAACATATTACAGACGCGGCACACGTGGACCAAATCGGAAAACTAAGCTACTGATATAGCTAAGTCTTCTGTACTCCCGTCGATCATCCGCTGCGGGTTGCAACAGCGGCCGCGTATTCGTCGATTACCTTCGACGTAGTCGCAGACGGAGATCGAAGCGAGTCGAAGGCTAACGGCACAAACTTCCATCCCATTACATGAGTTGAGAACATTGCTATGACGCGCCACATGCGAGCGAATTCTGTAGGGTGGAAGCTACACGGTACAGTATACCATATTAGGTTATTAGGTTACTTATTCGTGGACTTAACCGACCGTGACATCCCCCTAGCGCGGTCTGTTATGGGGTTCATCCAGTGTTACGCCCAGAAATATTTCTGGGCGCCTCCAAGTATTTTTAAAACATTTTAAACTTTCAGAAGTTTGTAACCGGGGCTATTTTGGACGAAGATTAGCCGAAGGTTCGATATCGCCCATGACACAAGACCAATCAATGTTTTTCCACCCTGACACAGTAAACTGAGCTGTTCAGCTCTTCTTATTTGTTTTTGAGGGACAAAGCGAGGGTTTCGCTAACGGAGTCCAGAATGTTTTTGAAGACGCTTTGATTTGTCGTTTCAGCAACGTGGAGGGCTCTTCTGTTGGGGAGAAATTGGCGAATATTAGGAAGGAAAGAATAATGAGCTACCAAGACCTTTGCATTGCAGAGTTCCATGTGATAATGTCAACTTTGGTGAAGGTTGGGTTGAAGGTAACATTGATCAAGCCATCTTTTTCTGATTTACAGCAAATGAATGGTTTCATTAAGAATCGGATCAAAGGCATTCAAATGAGAGCGCCGAAACGTGAGCAAAAGAAGAGAATTGGACGCGAGCTGGAGATCTAACGAGGTGATTGGGCTAACCATGTGTATCGTATTGATCACTCTATGCTTTCAACCAGTAGCCTCCCTGTTGGCTTCGAACTTCCCATTTTCCATATTTTTTTGACCTTGGCCTGCCTCTTACTTGCGCAGAGTATCAAGCCGTGGGCAGATTCTATGCGAATTGAATCCAAGGTCAGATTTGGAAAGCAGCTCTTTGTTGATTGCATTGGCATAGTGGCCAAGGAGTTAGTTGTGATCCCAAGATTATTAATGAAGAACGGATCAAGATTGGAGCCCCACCAGAACCCAGAAACACGTTAGTGCGGGTGTCGTCTTACATTGTAGAGGAGCTTTTGTCATTTTGCGACGCCTTAATAGAACTTTTTTTGCCGTCTGATTGGTACATTTCAGTCGTAGACGTGAACAAATATTGAGAAAAAAGGCAGGTTAGAGCACGGAGGCGGTATTTGGATGCAGTTTAGAGAACGTGCTAAGTTTTTTGAGGTGTCTATTGGCAAAGAATTCCTCTTTTCGATCCAAAACATTGTGCGTCTTTTAAGGTTGTTGTTAGCGGAGGATTCACCCCTCACTAATTTGGAACAGGAAAGTGGGGAGCTGCTTCGGCAGCAGCAAGAAGGTGGTGACATTGCGTTACTGCATTCTAAATTGAAAGGGAAGGCCAAGAGCATGTTTTGGAAGGAGGCATACGCGGGGTATACAGAGAAGGGTCGAGAGTATTGCCAGCTACTAGGACATGAGGCGTTAGCGAGGAAATAATTGTCAATAATTGACAAGTTTTCCATGGCAGCACTTGGTGTTTACGGTGTGCAGACAGACAAACTGAGCATGCAAGTGGATATGAATATTGGGGACGATGACTCGAATGACGGGGAGGCGCTGGTGGAGATCGAGGAGGCCGCGGCGAAAGTATATCTAACTCTAGACAAAGTGATTAAGCTGTGTTACAGAGTCTTGGGAGACTTCCTTGCCCACATAAAAATGTACCTAATGTACGTATTCCTGCATCCGGACAAGATGGAGGCGGCGAAACGTCAATTTCCAAGTGCGATATCTTCTTTCCCATGTTTTATTTAGGGAGCTTAGACAGAGCGCAATTACAAGCGCGTGCGTGAAAATTTCAGCCAGAACACTGAAGAAAACGCTATTCTCACCTGCGGCAATAACGGATTGGTTGACCAAGCTCCTGATGGAAACGATTCAGCAGCCGCCCAGGGGAAAAATCTTTCTAGGGTGCGTTTGAGGAGAGGAAGGAGGATCACAGAAGGAGAGGAGGAGAAGGGCACAGTGGAGGAGGGTGACGATGATGGATGGAGTGAAAAGGACACCGAAATAACTCCAACCGACGAAGACCGGTGTGGCGGTGAGCCGGAGGAAGAGGAGAAGAAAGATGAAGACAAGAATCAATAGGATGACGACGTTGCGGAAGCTGATGCGGAGGAGGCCAAGAAGAGTGAACCGACATTCTTTTTTGGGGGTATTTTGTAAAAGTGTAGTTCACACCCAAGGAACTCCACATAGATGGGAGGCGAGCAGAAGAGCGGTGCAGTTGTAGAGATTGTCGAAGAGGAGGTTCGGAGTGGATGTTGACCGCTGTCTGTGAGCAAGTCCAGTTGAATTGAAGTTGTGATTTGTTTTCTGTTGTTGCCAAGTATTTCTGTCACCCAACCTACACATATCACCTGTGTCGATGCATCGAAGCATACATACATACACCTCCTGTGTCGCACGACCGACATATACCGCCTATGTCGATGCATCGACTCTACATGTATGTCAGTACTTCAACACAAGTAGGTGTGCCGATACCGTAACAAAGCACTCTACACTTGTGTTCATAAAGTATGCAGTGCCGCTTGCTCCTGTGTGATGGCAGTCGACACATTCTCTTGGGTCGCTAGCACAACACATATATATTGTGTCACCTCCACAACACATAATCTAGTTAGGTACAGTTTCCACTTTGTCACATCAAATGATTGATCAACTCAATGGCTGCCACACAAATAAATTGGCTGTATAATAGTGTGAGAGTTCCCCCGATTTCTACACTGGATAATTTTCCCGTACTTCCCCGCTCATGAAACGTCCCGACAGTACCCTTACATCGTCTCATCACCTCCCGTCCTGATGATGTTTCTAGCAGGTAATACTTCGAAAGATCCGCTCTCCGATCAGATGGACAACGCCTTTAAGAATTATTTATATCTCAACTCACTGCCTGCCTCGGTCTCTCGAAATATGAGGGCCCTGCGTCTAATATCTTGTTCGAAAGGTAAATAAACGAAAGGCTTATTCTGATGGCTCAGTTAGATCTGAAGGATATATCAGCATGGGAATGGAAGCTAAGAGCAAAAAAACATTTATAAGGGGAGGCCGCATGATTGCAGTGTAGGAGTCCAATTCGGTTGTCCAGAAAAGGAAAAATGAACTCGGAAAGAGTACATGGAGAGGAAGCATTATCCCACAAAGGAGTGGAGGGTTAGTTAATACTACCCGTGATGATTTCGGATATGTCGTATGCAGGAACTACAGGTGGCTTGACTCCACGTGGGTAATATTTGCGGGGTTGTGCACCTAAAAATGTGCCTACTGCTCCCGATCTCTCCATAACACATGCTTCCATGCCTATATTGACTCCAACACTTGGGGAAAAGAAGATATCGAGAATACCACCAATGTGTACTGCATGAACTGCTTACCGGAGTTTAGTGATGAATGGTAGTATTATTCAATGAAATGCTATGTTTGCGACGTTCCCGCCCTCTTCCGCGCTCATAATCTATTCCTCAATTTGTTTCTCGGTATTTTTTTAGGTTAGTAAGTGCCCGCAAGGTACCGTTCACCAAGCCGTTCATAATTTTCGGCGATAAGTTTTCGCTCATGGTATTTTGATTTCATTAAAGTCGTTCTGGCCTTCTCCGGCCAGTATTTCAACGGGGAATCAGGGCTGAGAGCCCTGCAACTCTCTCTCCAGTGCCCAATAACCTGACGCCAGTTATTAACCAGCGGTATAAATGTACAATTTGAAGCGAGATCTGCATCTCGTGATTCATTCTCGCCCTTTACAATAGAAGGGCCGCGTACCACATTAACGACCGGTCCTCCTCCTCTATGTACCAATAAGCGGTGCCAACGAATGAGGGAACGAGGGCGTGGTTTTTGGCGGGTCAAGCAGACAGGAAATGGGGGACCAAATGGTGTCGGGAGGCCCACAAATGACGACGTGACTTTGCGAGTATTTCCAAAGGGAGAAAATGGCGACGTGATTGTGTGAAAACTGGGGCAGGGCTGACAAATGGAGACGTGATGGTGCAAAGGCTTGCACGTGGGCGATACTTTAAGTCTTGATGGTTCGTTTATTGGCACGGGTGTGATTAATGCGGGCTTGATGGTGCGGGTAATGGTACGACTGGCACGATGGGGGCGGCACGGTGCGAATAAGGCAGGAGAAGCAATTTGGACGTATCGGGAGAGCGCGAGGACCACCAATGCAGGAGGGGATAGGTACGGGTTCGACTTCGGGTAGAGATGGTGTTCTGCGGGTGGGGATGATGGGAGTGGCGAGCTGGTGCGGATGAGGATGCGGATGGTTGGAGTGGTGAGTAACACGGATGTCAGGAAAGGGGGGGCTTTGGGAGCGGTGGAAGGGATGAGAACGTTACGGGAAAAAACAATCGGATGGTGGGGACCAGTGGATATGATCGCAGGCTTGGCGATGACAACGATGGGGAGCGAGCGAACTATGGAGGCGGAGGGGCGATGAAGACGGGGAGCAGCGGATGGGAATGATGGCGAAGGGGAAGAGCTCATGGTGGTTAGGACAAGGATGGAGAGGGTGATGGGGTGTGTGATGGGGTGGATAGGTCGAGAGGGGGCCATGCGGGTATTGTTCATAAGATCCCGTCACTTTTCAAATATGTGTCACAATACAGACATACTTGTGTCTCTAATGAGACACAGAAGAATCGTCCTTGCGCTTTTTAATGCTTTAATTAGTCTTTTGTCTCGCCCATCTAGCACATATGTTAAAGGGTGACATAAAAAAGAATAATGATTCACTATCGTAATGCTTTGAGGCCGCCGAAACACAAACGTGTGTCGTGTAGGAGAAAAAGGTTCAATTTCACGTCCCTCCGCTTTGGATCTGTGTCTCTTGTGTGACGCAGTCCTCATCTTACGTCTCGCATTAGCGATAAATAGCTCGCTATGTTAATTTTCATTGGGTATCTGTGTCACCGCATTGACTCATGTGTCGTGTCGGTGACACATACCTCGTCGGTAACTTCGTCCATGGGCATATGTGTCATTCCGAAGACTCTTGTGTCGATGGGGTGACAAAACTATACAGTTTTGGCAATCAATGCTTCCTCTTCAGCCTGAATTCATCCTCTGATGATGTTGATGTGGACATCATCTTTCGAAGTGTGTCGTGTAATCGACACAGGTCCAAAGTGTTTTCATTTCGTCATCTTACTTTATGAACGGTTGCCAATAACTCTACTGACTTCTAAATACTCTTATACATGGCAATAAATATGCGTGGCAATATTCTACTACTTTAAACAATGCTAATGCATAAATCTTATAATAATGCAGAACTCGGTTCTGTTATTTTTTGTAATCTGCAGTTAAGACTCCCCCTTGCTTAAGACTTTGTTCTCTATTCATCTTTTTACCCGCTGTAGTACTACTAAGTGATACGCTGTTACCTTCACACAGTCACTGTCCGCACTAATCCCTTCACAACTTAAATTTTATCCCTTCTATTGTTCTTTCCAATGTTTTAGAAATTCTGCATCACGATTTTCGGCCTACAAAGGTCTTTTGTCCTGTCCTAAAGGCTCTATTAAATAAAGGTCACATTCATTTCTGGACGGATCCGACTAAAACTTCAGGGAGGCCCTCTGATCCGACATTTATAGCATGATTTCATCGCCAAGTTACCACTGATTGCATCTCATGCTTCCAAGTTACGTAACAATTATCAACATAACTGACACCTTTCCCTTTATTCTTTTCTGGCCTCAACCTATGTATATGGTAGCCAGTAAGTACATCCAGAACCGGAACACACCCGGAGTGTCAAATTGGGGTCCTGAGGTCCGATCTTTGCACCAGAAGCATTTTAGTGAAGAGAAGTGGCGAAACATAGGGCTATCTTCTCGAATATTGTCTCTGGTCATGGGTATTTTATCTTTCTCAATTCAATGCCCACATTTACTCTTTTCGAAGCAAAACTTTGTTCATTTTGCTCACAGTTGTAGAAGAAGATATTTTTTTGATTCTAATAACAACGGGCTCATGCCTTATTTCAAAGATAGACTTCCCGCCCGTCTCGATATCAAACTTCTCGTTTCTGTTGAGTCAATAATCAGATGGAAAATATATCGGAGCCTAGACTTCATTAAGGCCAACCAAACTCAGTATCTATATCGCGTCTTTGCAAATCGTTTGGGTTACAGCAAGCCAATGTTTCACACAACAAATTACAACTTAACGCAGACATTCTACCGACATAAGAAAATTAGTCTATTCTCGCTCTTTCGTTACATGCTGATTAACGCCCCATAGTCGGCGCTTTTAATGACATCGCAGTGAGTACGAGGCCGTATGGACCGTTTCCAATTTCTGCTCTCGCTTGGAACCTCCATGCACCCACTCGCCACATATCTCAAACTTCTTAAGAGATAACTCATCATGGCGAAACTCTACGGACTCTACTTTCAGTCAAATAAAGAAATGACTGCGTATTCTCTTGTTTTAGTTGTCGAAGCCGACTAGGGGGGTGTAGATAGACCAGAAGATCTAGTGCTGGCTTTATCATCGCGGTCAACAATGCTCCCGTGTTCTGGAGAAGCAAGAAAATCTATTCTCACACTTTCCCGAGAAGATTCAAAAAATATAGCGCTTTCGTCCGGCGCGAAAGGTATCTCTTGGATCAGAAAGCTGTTCCGGGAAATTTGCCATTGTCAGCAGTGGAGGTCAAATTTGCAGTACCCCGCAACTGATGTGTTCATGTGCATCACCTCTGCGTAGACTTTGCAACTAAATTGTCAACGTATGCAATAAATAACGCATAGACTTGAAAGTACGTCTTTTTCAAGGCTTCGTGTCCAGAGGCGTTGTGAGATTAGAACATATTGGGTTTTCTAGACAACCTGCTGATATTTTTACAAAAGTGATTTCCCTCAACAATTTACTAGAACTGATGCGTTTTTAGGCCTTGATTAGTGGAATCTTTGTTGAAGGGACGGCAGAAACATCAAGTGCACATTGTTCATTACAAACCGTAAATGATTTAGTTCATCTGTATCTCTTTAATCTGACAATTATTTTTGATCTCAGCATGTGATTTTATTCTGTATGTTTATTCCCATTCTTAATCTGATCTTTTCTTTTCTCGCCCTGATACACAAACCATCTCCGCTTTTCCCTACACAGGTATTTACATAGAGTTTACTTGTGTCAACAAATTATTAGCATATTGCTGAATTTTAATATTTCGCTTTTCATTCCGGTTTTTAAAGTCTACGTGACCTATTGACTGTGGTTTCAAATGATTTTCATGCGATCGAGATTGGATTGACTGTAAATGCCAACCAAACTGTTAGGTCCAGGTTAATATTGACTATTGTGTCAACTGAAGTGATTTTGAACTTGAATGTTGGGTCTAGATTACTGTATTTTTTCATTATTCATAGCTTTGGGTGCCGAAACACAAAATAAATGCCATCGTCGTATGGGTAAACGTCTTTTTTGGGACGGTGCCAGGTACTATACATCACAGCATTGTATATCATGTGGAGTGCAAATTAGGCGAAAGCCATTTAAGCCACTCAGTTTCGGTCAAGTGCTGCAGATGTGGTCAAATGCACTAACAATGGAGAGTTAAATAAAGAGAACAGTGATTTCGGGACGGCGCTGACTTACCCGAGGGGATAGCCGAATACCCCCCGATTTGTCACTTGTCGCAACTACTGCATTTGAATTGCCGACACTGTACTGTTGTTCGATGGTTTTCGCACTAAAAAATTGACATATCAGAAGATCTGGATTGAGTTGAACAAGAATCAGAATCAGAAGGAAACTGATCAAATAAAGAGAGGATCATCTCGGCGAGCGCGCATAGTATGTACAGTAATGCATGAAAAGAGCAGCGACGACGCAATCAGGATACGAGCACGCACACAAGACCGCAGAGTACAAGTACAATATCAAGAGGCGAGCGGACAGCGGATGGTTATTAAAAAAGGCAGCAATTCAAAAGCAAAATCGAAACAAAAGCGCAATCAGCAGTGGCAACGAAAGCAATTTTACATAAAAAATGGGAATACGGGTGACCATAGCATAAGTAGAGGTAGCACACCGGCATCTTTTGCCGTTCCTCCTTACCTTACCTTGACAACGCCCTTCTAAGTCTGCTGCGACTCTACCCTCAGCCAAACCGCCAAACATCATTACAGTTAGAACTTCTTTAAGAGGCCAACCCGAAACTGAATATCACGTACGTATTGTACGTTATGTGTCCGCAAAGTAATGTACAGAGCGCGTCAGAAGTATAGAGTTAGAGGTGTCTCCCCAACCACTGCACACTGCACCTTGAACGGCATATCGACTGAAAGCTGCTGCCAAGCTGAATAAGCAGTGGGAATATTCAAATTTGCTTTTAAAGAAAAATGCATATGAAAAACTCCTTTAAGCCCATATTTATAGAATCAAAACAACTGAAGACACCTTAAGTGAACTTTATTGGGAGTCTCCATAAAACACAGTTTTTTACTGTAGAAAATAGCTACAGTATGCAAGGTATACTGCGAATTCATGCCATTGCACTCCGGAAATCACAGGTCGCAAAAATGATTATCAACTATTTTCAATTATGTCCTCATACTGCCTTCTCATGCTCAAGTACTCCGATCAAGGACAAACCCACCGATCGGAGTACTGCAAAAGGACATTAGGTCTAATTCCTTGACCGTGCTTCAATGCTTCTCCTGATCCAAGACCTCTCTTTCTAATGGGCTTCTTAGGTACTGCAATAGCTCTAGCATTCTAATCACTACGCATTCAGCAACCAATCGTGGCGTAATTTCCGAAAACTACTTTTATTGGAAAATCTTCGCCGACGAGACCGCAAAATAAGAAGGAAAGCGCTACAGAACCCTAGAATTTCAATCCTTGCTGCACTTCTAGGATCGGGATGTAACCAATCCTTAAGTGCTCTTACGGGATTTGACGACCGCTCGTTTTAGTTTTTGCTAAAGCTGTTTGAATCTTTATATAGTAATTATAAACCGTACTCAAACGGTGGGCAAATAAGATGGCTGGATCTTGCCGGAAGGAGGGAAGGCCGAGAAGCATGGCAGAAACATGCTTCTTGCGTCTCATTTTGACATGGTGTAGAACTAGAAGTGCTGAGTTTGCCCAATGCATGTGGCTTGGAATAACAGGTTCAGTATGTTCTATTTTTCTTAGGCTTGGCCGTCGAATACTTCCGAAATCATTCAATAAACATCCACTCTACATGGTTAGTATGCCGCTGGGAGATAAATTGCAGAATACCAAAGGGAGGTTTACGCAGAAAAACCCATGCTACGAAGTGTGTTCTGTGTTTCTGGCTGGTTGAAGCTGTATCCAGAACAATCTAGAGACAATACAATAAATAAAATGTTCTTGAACGACTGGAAGCACAATCAATATGTCAGAAACGTGGTTGCTGCTGTCCCGTGCGGAGTTGCTATTGCATGTTCGATCAACGCTCCTGGTACTAGGCATGATTCAACTGTGGCGGAATGGGGAGGAATATATGATAAGCTAGAGTGCTCGTTCCACGAGCATGGAGGGCAATGAGTGGTACATTCCTCATTTTCAATGCATAAGTACTCCTTTCTAATCAATTCCTCCCAGGACTGTTTAGTTGGAAGTAATGAAACAAGAGAATCAATTGCCATATTAGCCCACGGAACATCTTCCAGACAAGGGTCGGAGTGGGGAATGAGGGAGTTTCAGGGCTATGTTCCATGAATCAAAGATAGATTTGTTTACGAGGAGAAAGGAGAGAGGAAAGCAATTCTGGTCTGCATGGTGCTGAGATACAACCTTCGTTCGCGAATATTAGGAATCAATTGGATAATTCATAGCTACATACGGCAAGTGAGTGCGGAGGCGAATCATGGAGAATTCAGAATTCCTAACTGTGGTCTTGGTCAGTTAACATGTCGTCAGCACGCAGATCAATTAAGGCAATAATCATGACTCGTGTAAATCTCTCACTAAGTTACCGGTCCTCTGCTATGATTTCCCGTTATTCCGCCCGCCTTTCCTCTCTTCCCCTAGGCTCCCATTCCCTCCTCCTACGATCATCCTCTTGATAAACCCTTTTTCGCCTGTATTCCTGATCCCTGCGCATATTTTTCTGCGCGATTGAGGCTTGAACTGAACATATTATTGCACCCTTCTCAAATTTTCGCCGGTTACTCATCGTATTTCGCTTCCGAACAATCGGACTGTATGACGTAGAACGTTATGTAGTCATATCAGGATGCAGTTTCACTTCAATTCCTGTCGTAGGATCCCCACTAGATTGCTGATCTTCAATATCTGGTAAAATAATTCCTCACTCTCGTACAGTGGTTGTAAAAAGGGATGAATCGACGGAAACGGCGCCGTTTTCTCCATAATTTCCCAAAAATACTCCTCCTCTGAGTCTCTTCCATCCCTAATATTTGCATGTTCTGTGATCTGATTCCGAATTTCTTGGCTTTGAGAACCTTGGGATGTACACTGTGATCTCCAGTTGGTGGCGTTCTCCTGCAGAGCGCAGAAAATTATCGTCGCAGGGAGTATGAGTTTCGACCTTGTGCTGGGTATCTTACCTCAAGTAGCCTTGCCTCCTTTTCCTATTAGTCATTGGCCACGGGAAGGCGGTCATGTAAAAGCTCAAGTAGTCTTTCAGTTTCGCTGCGAGGAAAAAAATTAGCACGCCTCCCTACGTAACCCTTTTACACCACACCGCGGCCTCCTATTTTTCGCTTAACAGTACCGGCACGAATTGGCATTGTATTTTTGCTGGGCATTGACGCATTCAAAGCGGGGCTGGAGTGGTTTTCATGCCCGGATACACCCATTCTACCCGCAAAAAGGAGTGGCAACGGCGATCTGCCGCTTATATTTTGCCCTACAAAATCAATTCGAGTGACTGCAGGTGGTGTCAGTTGCCGCAGTCGACGGTGGCGGTTATCTAGGTCGTCATGTTCTTTTAAATACGAGACATGTAAAGGCTTTGCATCTTCTTCCCCACCGCTTTTTCGTTTTGTCCGGCGTCTTTTAGTGCAAACTCACCAGCAGCTGGTTGCTGTCCACTATGGTGGGAGTGCTTCCTTTATCTATGTCAAGGACGAGAATAGAGAGGCAAGATTGAAGGGGTTATGGACATGGTTGCAGTGGATGGAAGACAGAGGTAGGGGCAAGATTGTGGATGGATGTGTGTTCACGACTGGCGATGGATGTGGGATCACAAGCGCCGGTGGAGTTGAGTGCAGTGGATTATGGATGAGTTTGGGTGCAGTGGATGGTGGATAGATGTGGTTGCAGTAGATTAGGGATGTCTGCGGATTCACGAGTGCGGGTGGAGTGGGGTACACGACTGGGGATGGATGTCAGTTCAGTTAATTTGGAATGGATGTAAGTGCAGGTGATTGGGATTAGAGGTGGATGCAATTGATTGGATTTTTTGCCTGATTGGGGATCGGAGTATTGCAGGATGGGGGGCACAGGTGCGTGTAGTATTTTCCAAATGGAGGTGCATGCAAGATTGTAAATGAAGGTGCGTGCAGTTGACTCGGAATGAATGTTCGTGCAAGATTGCGAGTGGAGGTAGGTTCACAATTGAGGACGGAAGTGGTTGCACGACTAGAGATAGACGTGTAATGGATTGGAGACGGAGATGGGTGCGTAATTGCGGATGGAGATGGGCGCATGCTCCTGTTTGGATGTGGGTGCAGCGGACTGAGGATAGGGTCGGGAGCAATGGTGATTGCCTGTGGAGGTCGAATCGTGTCTAGTACATAGTTCTGAACAATTTCCATACAAAAACTTCCACTTCCGTGAAGAGCGGTCTAATTTTGCGGCCAAATCGCTATAAATCACGATATGCTACGGTTTTTTACTTTCTTCAAAGACCCCTCCCCGCTTGGGGGCTAGAGAGAACTTGCTACGTAGAAAAAGAGCGCCATGGCGTGCTTTAATTGTAAAATACTAAGTAAAAATTCCAATTTTTGATATCCGGAGTATACATTTGAAATTACTACAAAAGTTTTGCTCTATTTTTCTTCAGAACGGCAATAAAACACTGAACCATGGATTTGACAATGTTTTGCAGCGTTGCCTAGGTAATTCGCGACCAGCTGTCAATGATAGCCTCCCCAAGCTCCACTATAGTACGAAATGTCCCGCATCCCCATATTCATCCCTCCCAACAATCCTCAGAATTATTCTTTTGGGTTTAAGTCAACCGTACGTTATGGCCACTTCAAAAGCTGTACTTTCTTGTCTTCAAACCACTTCTTGTAGATTTAGAAACATGGTACAGGCAATTAACCTGTTGATATGTCCAATTTTCAAAGTGTGTAAAGGTCGTCCAAGGCTGGAACATTTCCACTTAAGTCTCGATATACTTTGAATAGTCCTGTCGCCCGTAAGTAAACAAAGAATCACATGAACCATAAAAAGAAAAGCATCCTAACACTATCACACTCTGAACCCCCTTTCCATCTCGAGAAGACGCGTTCATCTTTGCTAATAACATTTTTATAGCATGCCAATCCGTCCGCGCCATCAAGATTAGACTCCTTTTCATCCGAAAAGATAACCTTTTGCCACTGAAAAAGCCCCCATTCCGCTATCTTTGTCGCCCACTCCACCCTGTCCTTCTTATGCCCATCAGTCAAGAAAAAAGACTTTTTCATCTCCCAATACAGGAGTTTGCGCCCCCGCTGCAATATCCGCAGTACATTCGCCATTAATAGCTCGAGTTACAGGTCCTTATGGATGCGGTTCGCCCCATGTCCGGTGTTGGAGGCCTCCCTAATGACGTGGCGATGCGTAGCCTCGGAATATTTTCGAGGGCTCCCCACTCCTATTTTTGCTCCGTACCCCGCACGGCCCTTCAGATACGAACTTAAAACCTTCTACGACCTTCCGAACTTCTTTACTACAGTAATTACCGGATTTTGATTGAGTCATGAAATTAATATGGGGGCGGAATAACCCAACGCACAATCTTCACACAAACCTCAGTACCCCAACTATCAACTTTTTCAAAGCATTACGACTCACGGCCCCATTGAAAGGGCCATTGCTGCGGCCCTTAACCAACGCCAGACAAACAACACGGGCAACCGACATTCCCCCCCAACGCAGCAAACACAACCACTTCCCCACGGTTAATCTCAAACCAGCGACGTCGAGGCCGAGTTCACCAGGGCTATACGTCGTAAAGTTCATGTATACACATTCTCAGATAGATAAAATGTTACCAAGTGGTTGGTCAAATCTGCAGAATCAGAAGAAAAATTATCGCTGATGGCGAGAATGGTTCCCGAGTTCTCACAGTTTTTTCCGGCCAACGAAAAAGCGAATCTGCAAAAAACAAGTAAGTTTATGGTGGAAAAGAGATCCTGACACTTCAGATTAAGGCACAATCCGGGCGCGGCAACGGGCTTTCAGGTGATATAACTGAAGTCGCACGGAGAACAATATTTAAGGCCCTCTCTGATCGCGGACGTAAGCGATCTGCTTGGGCGGTTGCGCTTTACGAACAATTTGTTCAGCGAGTTCGATAGACTTTGCAAATGCGGAGTGAAGTTCTCCGCATCAGTTCTTTAAATGCAAGGAAAGCGGATAATTGAACAATCATAATACCGAAGCCTGCTTCACTCTACGACGGTTGAAAATGGCTAACCTATATTCGCTGGATGCAGCACTTTAGGAGCGAGAATCGCATCGTGCTACGGTTGCAAACTGGTAGGCCTATAACAAACCCTGAAAAGACCAGGAATATCGAAAGAACTGTTGCCTTCCATTTGGGAGAACTTAAAATGTGTTTCGAAGCCAAGGTGAAAGATGAGAACTACCTGTAGAATGCAGACGAAATGCACTTCGTGTTCAACATGGACAACGGAAAAACGCTCGATTTCAAGGGGGATAACGATGCCACGTTTGCTTATGTTGTCTCAAGTGGAGAGCAGATTACTATAATGGTTCTGGTTACGTGTGGGGTCAGTGCTAGAGTTGAGGTGCCTATAATTCTCTTCAAAAACTGAAGTCGCTTCTACCTTATTCAAGAATTGCCGGAAAACGCCCCATGAGTTTGTTACCGGACTTAACCTAAGGGTTGTATGGAAGGGCAAGTGTTTAAGGCATGTATGTCTGAATCTAGGACTAAAAATCCCCTTTCCAACACTCAGCAGCGGATTTTATTTGTTTATAACTGCTCTGGGTATATTTTTGACGATGGAACTCATCTATACCTATCAAAGATTCGGACTGCTTTCAAAATTCTCCCTCCAAACGTCACGCATTTATTTCAGCCTTCTGATTCATATGTCATTCAGAAAATCAAGTACGTGTGGCATTCGAGGTCGGAATAGTACAAATATGAGTTTATTCGTTGTAATCTGTGGACTGAAGGAGGCAGCAAGCTACCTAATCCAGGAAGGCGTATTTTCCTAAGACTGTCTGCTGCAGCTGTGCACGATTTCAATCAGCAAAGAGATACAAATGAGGTACAATTTGCCAGAATGGCCATGGTTCGCACTGACATCTCGTTAAAATACAACGGTTGTTGGGAAGAGAGGTAGCTTAGTGAAGATTTTTAGCGTATAGTTTCGAGCAAAAGATATTACGAAAGAGGTGGACGAGGAGAGTGAATACCTTTATGACGAGTAAAAGCTTTTATATTGTATCAATGTAACTTTTCATTTGCAGTATTGTGTAGGCCAAGTCCTATTTTGCAGTGCACCTAAATGTACTGGGTCAATAATTGCATTAGCCCAACTCAATTACTGAATCAAGGCCAGAAAAAGTGAAGTTCGAAATTAGAATAGCCCAATGTAAGACCGGTAGTCGGTGTATCTCCCGTTGCGTCAACTTTATGGCAAACAGGGTATCAATTGCTCCTCTCTCCTTCTCGGTCAAAGTGGTACCGCAAGATTTTTGAGTATATTGAATGCGGAAGCAGATGCTTGAGAAGGTGGATGCCGCACTATGCTTTGCTATTATGTCACCAGTTTTAATTATAGCCTTCCTATTATGGACATTCCCGCCAAAGTGTATTGTGATTCTGTGAATATGGGCTTTAAAAGTGTCACAGACATGCACTGGGGAATTTTCACTGTGATTCACAATGCGCTGGAGCTACGGCCTTTTTCCGAGCGCCGCCGCACCGTCTCGATATTTATGCTCTCCCAATTTAGTAGTGTCCCTACTTCGAAAAAACACTAAGAGGGTACCATAGAGTAAAGTACGTCACAAGTTGGTTGTCCTGTCTCTGTTCCGCCTGCGTCGCCGCGCAAGGCTTCCCTTCCCCCAGTCTAAGCCTGCTTTTACCCTATCCCTTATTCCCGCGCAAGCGCTTGGTCGCTTGGAAGGGAAAGGAGACCACGCTCCGGAGTACATCGACAAAATGTGCAGTTTTTTATATGCATTGTTTTTTATTCGGGGAAAAAGGGGGGGTCTTTATTGAGATGTATGGATTGGCTAGAACCCATTTGGAGTTGCAAATCTGCATGTTATATTTAATACATATACCGATGGTCGAGGCAATGTAGAAATCAATGCTGTCGAATGCTAGCACCAGCAACAGTCTACCAGAAAGTCGATGAGAGGCCAGCCAGTAGACAAGCAGCGTTAGAAGATACTACCAACGCCGAGTGTCATTGTAGAAGAATGCTTTGAACCTTCGCAAACTGTAACAATGTCTCTGTTACACCACTTTGTAATAGAGACTTGTTTTGCTGTCGCTATTCCAGTTCTTTATTACGCAGTTGTGTAACAGGGAAACTGTATCGTCTTGAATGATTTTAGAAATTTGATTTTCCGTCAATGTTTTTATTTGACGTGGAGCCCCACGTCATCGTTTTATTTACGTAGCATTATTCTAGATGGGACAATTCTATAGTTACACCTTTACTTTCTTGTAAGTTCTACTGAGCTAACAGAGTATAGAATTTCTAGAGTAGAGTTACCGTACTGTCTATAAAAGGGGGGGCCCATCTGGATTCTTGTGGGAATCCAGGTACACTCCATACGCCCTTTGCCCCCAACTTTCTGAAACACATTACCATCGTCTCTACAGTTTCTTTAGCAGCGCTCTGGCTGCCTCCCTGTCTGTTTCACTGGTAGCATCGCCTTCGCCGGTTTCGCTGCTTTTTCGCTTTCGTCTTGCTCTAGTTCGAGGTTTTCTTACACGCATATTTTTTTCGGTTGTTGAATTTTTCGAAAAATTTTGCTGACAGGTGTTACTGTAAGCAATATCATGTACTGTACTTGTGGGCTGGAGTGCCAAGTACAGGAGAGTATTTGTGGGCTAGAGTGCCAAGTACTCTAAACCCCATTGTTCTACGCAGGTCGCGGTTACTAATTGGAGAATTAAGTAACCAGGAACTCGGGGGTGCAGCCTAATCTGCGTTCTCTAGGTTATTTTGTTCAGGTAGCGTGCAGGCCTAACGAAGCTGCGTGATCATGTTCAGAATGCTTAGACTGGATATTTAGGCTTAACTAAGTTGCCTTAGTAAAGCCGTACTTCTGACCAAGTCCCCATTTGAGGGTCCCCTCACAGTATTCCTATACGATACTTTTGCACTCGTTGGCTGTTAGCTAGGTGCACTGACTGGGTCACGGGTTCAGGTAACGCTTCATAGGGTTGACTTGGACTGGACTTGGACTAAGGGGTACGTGCTCAGAACGGATATTTTTTTGTTATTCCTTAGCTTAAAGTCGGCTTGAGACGCTTTTTTATAGGGTGAGGACACCGATCGCGGTCTACATAGTGGACTGGTGGGGATATCGCGAACGGATTGCTGAGTCAAACCGGAGTGTATGTGTGATTAAAGCTGATTGCGAGTCACTCTCTCCGCGAACACGGAGCTAACCCGTGGTCCAGGGACGAATCTCTTGCAGATTTCAACTTCAAGTGCTTTTATTCAAGTTTAGGTGTTGTTGTAAGGCTGCAAGTGAGAAGTTTGCTGAACATGTCTTTCTTCAAACCAAATAAGCCTGTGTTCTTCGACGGGACTGGAGATGCCTTAACGGTTCGTTCCTGGTTGCATTCAGTCGAAAAGCACCTGAGACTTATTCAGGTGGGCCATGAAGAAGTCATCAGTGCCCAGAATGCTATTGACTTTGCTTCGAAATTCATGACCGGAACTGCGGCAAACTGGTAGTATACAGTTGTGTCCGAGAATGCTGTTCCTTCTACATGGGAAGCATTCAAACTCCTGGTTGAGGCAGAGTTTGTCCCCCAGGACAGTGTCATTCGAGCTCGCGACAAACTTACCAAGATCCGCCAGAAAACGAGTGTGGCTGCGTACCTCTCAGAGTTCAGGAATTTGGTTATCAATATTCCCGGTATCAGTGAGTCGGAAAAATTGGCGCGGTTCTGTGAAGGTCTCAAACCCCACATTCTGTTGGAGGTTCGTAAAGGAAACCCATCCAAGTTTGAAGCTGCGACTACCATTGCTCTCAACGTTGACGGAGCATTTTATGGTGCAGGTTTCTTCACTGGCAGAGGTTCATTTCACGCCAATCGAAATGCCTCAGGTCCTATGCCGATGGAGATCGGAAACCTTGAACGTAAAAACGATGGGCAGCGTCAGAAAGACTTGATGGAGAACCGATGCTTTACGTGCCATAAGGTGGGATGTAGACCTTGGAAACACAGAAAAGGAAACGGGAATAAAGGTAACAGGGGTGGTACTCGCATAGCGGCGAACAATACACAGGCAGGACACAGTAATGATTTGAATGGCTTTGACTCGGGAAACTAGTTGGTCCACCAGACTTGGTGAACACTCAGGTGAGACCAGTAGTGAGTGTGAAAAGATGTCCCAATGAGCAGAGTGAAACTGTTGTGGACATCACCGGAGCTAAATTCTCAGAGGACAGGGAAAAGTCGAGAATCTCCGAAGCCGAGTCTAATGGAATCACGTCTAGTCATGATGACAGCATCCCCACTGATGGACCTATACCAGTGGAGCCTTTGTTAGTACTTGAAGGTAGACTGAATGGAATAGCAGTCAAAGTACTAAAGGACGATGGATGCAATACAAACGTGGTTTCAGCCGAGTTCCTGAAGCGAAATAGGAACTTGTTTGAGATTCGGCGTGAACGAGTCATTGTTTGCCATTCACAGAAGGGAGTCACTGAGGAAGTATCTGAGATCATTTCCAACGGAACCATTAAGTTAGGCGAACATACATATACTTCTAGTTGGGCTGTGTCCCAAACCAGGTATGATGTTCTGTTGGGAATGCCGTGGCATGTTGCCCACAATCCACGTGTCGACTATCGGAAACGAATTGTGATGGTGAAAGATGCTTCCATTCCAGTGATTGATTCCGATGAAGAAAACCGTATTGATGTGTCCAATTTGGGATTGAAGAAATTTAGACGAATGCTGAGGCATGGGGGTGACTTCGAAGTATTTCAGTTACTTGAAGTTCACAGTATGACAGGAGTGACAGATTCAAAGTTTGATGGAAGACTGAGCAGATTACTGGATAATTTCAAAGAGGTCTTTCAGGATGAATTGCCAAGAGGGCTTCCTCCGATTCGATCAGTTGATCATGAGATCAAAGTGGAGGAAGGAGCAAAGGCACCTCATCGACCTTTATTCCAGTTGTCTCCATCCGAACTTAGGGCAGCAAAAGAGTACGTCGAGTCTCTTCTGAGGAAAGGGAAGATCAGGTCCAGTAAATCACCATATGGAGCACCACTTTTCTTTGTGAAAGAAAAGGATGGAAAACTTAGAGGTGTTGTCGATTATCGCGCTTTGAATCGCATCACCAAAAAGAATAATGCTCCACTCCCTCGTTCTGATGAAATGTTCGATCGACTTGGAGATGCGAATTTTTCTCCAAGCTTGATCTGAAAACGGATTCCATCAGATAAGGGTGAAACCGGAGGACATCGAAAAGACTGCGTTCAATACAAAGTATGGGCAATTTGAATATCTTGTTATGCCAATGGGACTTTGCAACGCTCCTGCTACGTTCCAAACTTTGATGAACCAGATCTTCTATGATTGCATCGATGCTTTCTAGGTTGTCTATATGGATTATCTTCTTATATTCAGTAAGAATGAGGACGAACATTACGAACATCTGGAAATTGTATTAAAGAGACTTAAGGACCACAAGCTGTACATCTCTCCGAAGAAATGCTCTTTCTTTCAGACTGAGCTGGAGTTTTTGGGTTTAATAGTCGGGAAGCACGGCATTCGTGTCAATCCTGAGAAGGTCGAAGTCCTACAAACTTGGCCGAAACCTGAATCTCTAACGGAGTTGAGAAGTTTCTTAGGTCTAATACAGTTTTTCCGTAGGTTCATTCAGAAGTTCTCGGCAATTGCTGCACCTCTCACAGATCTGACAAAGAAAGTCGAGGTATGGGAAATGGATCAACAGTGTTATAAAGCTTTCCGGAAGCTAAAGGAAGGGATGTGACGTTGGCTCCAATTTTAGTCGCTCCTAATTGGAACAAGCCATTTCGTGGTCATGTAGATGCTTCACAGCTTGCTGTCGGTGGAACTCTAACACAGTTGGATGAGAATGGAAGGATCGTGTAATTTCTTTCTATTCAAAGAAACTTTCACCAGCTGAGTCGGACTACACTGCAAATGACAGAGAGCTTCTGGCTTTGATTAATTTTCTGGGAAGATTCAGGTGCTATCTTGAAGGTTCTGAATTTGAGATTTTCACAGACAACCAAGTGCTTAAGAGCTTCTTCACAAAACCGAAACTGAGTCGGAAAGAAGCACGTTGGTTGGAAACTCTCGGTAACTTCGGAATCTTTCCCATCACACTGAAGCCTGGAAGAATTCACGTCTTGGGAGACGCATTATCCAGAGCTCCGCACGTGACTAGAGGAGACCGTGATATCTCAGTGAATGACGTTGAAATTCCCTACCTTGACGTTGATCAGATCATTCCTCGGTATGATGACGACCAGTTCTTTGGTCCAGTGGTAAAAGCCATGGAAGGAGAGTGGCCAGAGGATATGGTTCAGAAGCAGAAACTTGAAAGAATTCTGCCGATGTTCCGAAAAGATGGTTCGAGGCTGTTTTACAATGGAAAGTTGTGCGTACCAAGAAGGTCAGTTTCGGATATTTTGCAAATTGCTCACGACTCGAAAGTTGGTGGACATTTTAAATTTGCGAAGACACTGTCCAGATTAGATAACTTCCATTGGAAACATAAGAGCCGGGATGTTCGAAAGTATTGTGAAGGATGTCTCACGTGTCAGCAGTATAAGGACTCTAATCAAAAAAAGTTGACTGATCCAATGTCACTGGAATTGCCTGACCGCAGATGGGGATCATTAGCTACAGATTTCATTGTGAGGCTACCCTGACGAGGAGCGGTCATGATGCGATCACGACTTGGGTTGATCGACTTACTCGTCGAGTCCATTTTCTTAAATCTAAAACATCAGATACTGCTGAGGACACGGCTCGAGACTTCTTCGCGAACATTCAAGAACCACGGGTTGCCTGATGATGTGACCTCAGATAGGGACAGCAAGTTCATTTCAAAGTTTTGGAAGACACTGATGAATCTTTGTGGGGTGAAATTAAGAATGTCTACAAGTAGACACCCACAAACAGATGGCGCTTCTGAGATTATGAATAGGATGATCGAGAACTATCTCCGTTGCTATTGCTCGTATCATCAGGATGACTGGGATGAACTGCTTCCTTCTGCAGAATTTGCATACAACTCGGCTGTGAGCGATGATCTGGGTATGTCACCATTTGAGCTGGACTTGGGATGGACACCTAAATCGCCATTGGACTTCTTGGCTAGCAGCAGCATACCTCTTCAAAGTTTGGACGACTTTCGTGCCAAGCTCAAGGTTTCTCTTGAGGATGCGCAATTTGCCTACAAAGTGGCAAAAGCTCGGCAAGCTGCATATGCTTCAAGGCGATGCAAGGTTCCAGATTAGAAAGTCGGTTCAAAGCTTTGGATCAATCGTTCGTTGTTTACAGATGTTTATTCTAGGTCCCAGGATTCTAAAAAGCTTGGTGCGCGTAGATATGGGCCATTCGTGGTTAAGGAGCTAATTGGTAAGAATGCTGTTCAACTGTATCTCCCTGCTCATTTTAAAATCCATCCAGTCATTCATACCATTCACACATCACCATATTTGGAGCAGCCCGATGACATTGCTTTACCCATTCCTCCTGCCACTGCACCGCTTGAGCTGCATGATGGAACAGAACAGGAAGTTGAGGTTATCTTGGATTTCAAAAAGGTTGGACGCGGTTTCAAGTTCTTGGTTTTGATGCGTTGTGTGCTACTTCATGCGGCGGGGTAGCAACCAACAAAGGACTTCGTTGATGTTACGGAAGATGAATCTGCTGTAGTTACGGAAGCTTTCCAAGAGTATATTCGGAAACATAATATAATCCCGCAGTATCATTGACGAGGACGTCAATAGTCCGGGGGAGGGAATATTGTAACAATGTCTCTGTTATACCACTTTGTAATAGAGACTTGTTCGCTGCCGAGTGTCATTGTAGAAGAATGCTTTGAACCTTCGCAAACTGTAACAATGTCTCTGTTACACCACTTTTTAATAGAGACTTGTTTTGCTGTCGCTATTCCAGTTCTTTATTACGCAGTTGTGTAACAGGGAAACTGTATCGTCTTGAATGATTTTAGAAATTTGATTTTCCGTCAATGTTTTTGTTTGACGTGGAGCCCCACGTCATCGTTTTATTTACGTAGCATTATTCTAGATGGGACAATTCTATAGTTACACCTTTACTTTCTTGTAAGTTCTACTGAGCTAACAGAGTATAGAATTTCTGGAGTAGAGTTACCGTACTGTCTATAAAAGGGGGGGCCCATCTGGATTCTTGTGGGAATCCAGGTACACTCCATACGCCCTTTGCCCCCAACTTTCTGAAACACATTACCATCGCCTACACTGTTCCTTTAGCAGCGCCCCGGCTGCCTCCCTCTCTGTTTCACAAACCGTTCCATTGCGCGGCTGGCGTCGGTTCTTGCGATCTCCGTGTCCACTGAAAACGCCTCTGCATGCCATTTGCCAAGAGTAGAGATTGGAACAGGAACCAGCCTGCTTCTTCCCAGTAATTCCTCCAGAAAGCCTTGGTTATTTCGCCGCTTTTCCGCGCTCGCTGCATTGAGACTTGTCATCGGGTTAAAAGTCCGGACTCTGGAATGCGAGGGAGCGAGTGGATTGACGTATGTTATGTCGAAATAGTCAGTTCCAACTGCGACCCCCATGGCTCTAATGTCCGGTCTTGTCCGGTGTTGAAAACGCACACGCGGTATGATGAAAGGGCGCCGAGCCGCCCGTCCGAGATCATTGCCTAGCAAAGCGACCTGATTGTTGTGACGATTATTTCGCTGGCATCCATAACGACAATGCATCAAATGATTTGCATGGATTCCTAAGGTCCCAGGGCACGTAGGCTTCGGACAAGGATTTTCAGGGGCGAAAAACGGAGTTTGGCAGAAGTACTGCAGCCACACCGAGAAATTTTTGCTCCTGATGTGTGTCCACAACCCCGCCCAAGGCGCACAGTAGACCCATCCCTTGACTCCAGGGAGTGACATCGAGGCACGGAAAGCACGGGTACGGGTATTGCCAGACGGCAACGCTTCCTGAGCCGCTGCGTGGATTGCGTCTGTTAGCTTCTTCTGTGATGGTGTGTTGAAAATTTATTTATTCTCCACGAAGAGCCATCTAGTGTGGACATTCCTGGTGAAGCATACAGTACAGTACTGAGGTCCAATCGTATCCTTCCACTCAAAGGGCGCGTGAGCTCCCTTGGCTTTCACAGGTGTTACCCTAGTATTATGCATGTTCTTAATTGCTTTTTATGCTTTTCTATTTCTACTGTACTTGTTGCAGGGTCATGCGTGATAGACTGTTAAAGGCCCACATTTCGTTCAATCACAAGGGGAGGAAAAGGGCAGAACAGCAGAAGCACAGCCAGAAAGCGAAAAAAAGCCATACCCAACAAGCTCGGTCGTCAAGTTAGTGAACGGAACAGAGACACTGGTCGTTGGTGTATATTGGGGATACTACAGTAATCCAAATTCGCGAATTGGCTGCAGATTCACAGTGACTCAAAGTTGAAAACTCTGAAATTGAACCTAGCTCCGTACCGGCAGGGAGACTCAATACGAGTTCAGGTGGGCACTTATCGTTGCACTTGCTACGTTGCAACAAGCAATTGATCTGGTTGAGCGTGAATACAACTCCAAGGTACGACATTTAAGAATGTGCCGACATCTCTTTGAATGAGCAAATATGTCGCCAATAGTATGGATAAATCCAACGCTCTAGAATATATCTACAAGTCTATCACAAAACTTTCCAAACAGGCTCCCATTACTAATCGAGGTGATACGCACAAAGTGTTATTTCTTTCGTCTGCCGTCGCTGGATACGAGTGAGCCAAGGAACCTTTGGTCAGGATTGCAACTCTCGAGTTGAACTTTCAAAGGCTGTATGGGTAACTTGAGGCTCAACTCCAACTAAACAAAGAGGTTAAAATTGCTAAGTTGCGGGATGAGTTATTTGCCAGGAACAGAGACAATCGACTTGGCTACGACAACAACGTGACTGGCATTCTTTTCACAGAACAGGGAAGATATGGCCACAAGCCATCGTCCTTGAGGTTCATAAACCCTCGAAAAGCCAAAAGTCACGGAGAGAGTGCGATTGACAGGAAATTCGAACCTCTTTCAATCTCAGGTTGTTTCACCTGTGACGATCCCTCGCACATGCTAAAGGACTGTCCGAGACCATTGAATACATCCAGAGCAGCCGCAAAGAAATAAGAATACTAGTCCAAAAAGAGACGATCTGGAGACAACTTTATTCATTCAGTCTTGGCGGAACTTTGCATTCAGTTGGATGAAGAAAAATCGGGGAAAGTGGAAATTGAAACGAACGAGGGCTTGGACCACAAAGAGGTTTTGAAAGTCTTCTATCGAACGTAGAAGTTTATATCCATCACACCTTGGCGTCTGCAAGCTCGAACAACTCCCTCCCATCATTGCAGCGCTCAAAATCCACGGTCAATTCAGATAATCCGGTTTTGGTGAACAGAGATGAGAACAAGTCAGATAGCACAATAGATGACTCAGTAACAACCGTGTGCAGCGATGGGGATTCTGTTTTTGACGTATTGGTTGCTGAATGCAATCAAACAGACTCGTTTAACGGTGCTTGTGTGGACATACAGCTCAAAAGTCGGTAGTAGGCAAGAAGCAAGCTAAGGCCTATTGTAACGAAATGGGTATACGTTTTAATCCCAAAAGAGGTGAAATTGTCCGCTCCTACCGGTTCGATAAAAAACGTTTAATGGGATTGGGCTTCGTTACCATTCGGATTCCTATCGATGGCAATATGTTCCTCTCTTTTGACGTCGAAGTTTTGGATGTAGAAGTACAACTATTGCTGGGTTTGGAATTTCTGGATGCCTTAATGATGACGATAGACCTTGCCCATAGCAATCTCACAGCTCCGGACGAAGGTTGGGAAATTCCGTTGATCCGAAAGGGCGGGTACCTTTACATTGCATGGGATGCTGGCTCAGTCGTGTTATTTACGGAAGAAGAACTACGTCGCGTTCACCGCCATTTCTTCCATCCGGAATCGCAGCGTCTTTATGCGGTGCTGAGAACGGCGAGACCAGATGAAATTTCCCATCACATTCAAGCAACTAGAAAAGATCGAAAGGGGCTGTGATGTGTGCCAGAGACTTGGATGTACTCCTAATCGATTTAGGTTCACCCTCCCTACTGATGATATTGTGTTTAGCCGTGTCCTATGCATGGATTTTTTCACTATTGAGAACGAATGTATTTTGCATATTGTTGACAAGGACACTAAATTTAGCGCTGCACAATTCCTAAGCTCCGAGTCCACAGTGTCTATTTAGGACTCGTATTTATCCATGTCGACCCTACGCTATGTTGGGCACCCTTCTGAAATACATGCAGATCAAGGTCCACAATTTGTTTTTCTTGCCTTTAAGACACTGTGTCGAGTGAATGGGATCAAATTTATCCTGTCTGGAGTTGAAAGCTATAGCTCCCTACGAGTAGGGGAAAGCTATAATGCTTTTCTCCGCCTAATTTATCGAAATTTCAAGGCAGAACATCCCACGATGGACAAGCGGTTCAGATTGCAAACAGCTGTGAAGGTCCTCAATGATACTGCTGGCCCAAGTGGTATTGTCCCGACACTTCTTGTTTTTGGCGTAATGCCGCAGATATCGATACGACCCATTGAGATGCTAGAGCAGATTGAAAGGATGACAGCTCTAAATGAAGCTCGAACGTAATACTTAAAACTGGTGGTAGCAACTAAGGTAAAGCGTGCCCTTAATAGCAACATACCTCGAGCAAACTCACAAGACATTAGAATATTCGATAAGGTACTTGTGTACAGGGAAGAACCAAAGGCCTGCCAAGGTCCCTTCAATGTTTTGGATGTGAGTGAAAAAACAGTTTATGTCGACGTTAAGGGGAGAACGGTTCAATTCTAGATCGATAAGGTTAAGAGGTACATCCGGGATATTGGTATCGAATGCCCTGGTAATTCGCATTCTGCACGTCGGAGTGTGCCGTCTGCCGATGACCGAAACTCGATGCAAGCTATAGATCACGCAACTGCAGCATTGAGAACCACAGGTGGTACAGAAAACACACAAGATTCTCCATTGGACATTTTTGCGTTTGTGTCAGCTAGTGATACTAGCACTACTGATTTCCATATCACAGAAGTGCTAGGGCCAAAGGACCCAAGGGTTGGAAGCCAAGTAGTTGTTCAGGCAAAAAGGTTGGAAGTACATGGCCTGTTAAGCAAGGATGTATTCGAGATTGTCGATGCCTCGAGTGTCCCTGAGGATGCTAATGTCCTCTGCGGTAGTTTCATGCTTTCAATGAAGAGCCCTGGTACACAATCTGAGAAAAAAATAGGCATGTTACATCGCCCAAGGGCACAAGGATTCCGAAAAATACATTCTTGTACACAACATTGCGACAATTCAAGTGCGATCAGCGGGGATCATGATATTATTCGCTGCTGTAAAAGGATTCCGGCCTTTCAGTAATGATGTAAGCCAGGCGTACTTGCAAAGTGCAGATACATTACAGCGCAATGTGTTTTTGAAACCTCGACCAGAGGATAGAGACTATTTCAACTTACATGAGGGAGAATTGTTGAAAATAATACGGCCTCTTCATGGACTACGTGACAGTAGTGACTATTGGCTCAACACTATTCATCGCTACATGCGAAATGTACTTACGCTGACTCCCCTCCACGGTGATCCGTCAGTATACCGTACAAAAAGGGATGGTGGTACCGGAACAGATGGACTGTTTGGTATTTATATTGATGATTCTCTGGGCACTGGGAACGAAAGTTTCCAGACATTGACAGAAAGAATGAATCAAGACTTCGAATCGAAACCAAGAGAATGCGACAAGATTGAGTTCTTTGGTGTGCAAATTGAGCGTGTGGATGACGAGATTATCAAGATGCATCAGTCGAACTACGTAATGAGGTTGACGCTTGTACCAGAGGACGCTTCTTTCAAGTGCTTCCAAAGTGCTCGAGCTGAACTTGCATGGGTAACTCACACCAGGACTGATATTACCTTCCTCGTCAATAAAGCAGCGCAAACCACTGAAGAACACTTCTGCAAGGAAGAAATTAATCTTCTGAACAAAGCGATTCGCATCTTTAGAAGGAAAGATATTTATTTGCAATTCTGGCCTCTGGAATCTAACTCTCTACAGATTAGTGTTTAATTTGATGCATCGTTTGGACTGAATCGATATTTATCATCACAAATTGGCTATGTTATACTTCTATGTGATGATGAGAACCGCTGCCATATACTGGACTACACAAGCCGTAAGTCCAAACGGGTTGTTTGATCAGTTCTTGGAGCTGAAGTGTTTCCTTTCACGGATGGTTTTGATGTCGCGTTTATGGTTAAGCACAACCTCGACAATATATATGTTTCTGAAATCCCGATTAAAATTTTTACCGATTCAAAGGGTCTATTTGACGCCATAACAGAGTCGTCTGCAACTTCAGAGCGTAGACTTATGGTAGACATTGCCGCTGTGCGTGAAGCATATAACAACTTCAAAATATTCCAAGTTGCCTTGGTTAAGGGGGAGAATAATATTGCAGATGCATTTACTAAGGAAGCGAGCAATAATTCGTTTGTCTCGATGATGAAGATTGGTTATGATAATACACCTGTTGTTCAATGGATTAAGAGGGATAACACTGCGTCGAATTAAGTTGGTCGGAATGTGGATATTCCTGGTGAAGTACACAGTACAGTACTGAGGTCCAATCGTATCCTTCCACTCAAAGGGCGCGTGAGCTCCCTTGGCTTTCACAGGTGTTACCCTAGTATTATGCATGTTCTTAATTGCTTTTTATGCTTTTCTATTTCTACTGTACTTGTTGCAGGGTCATGCGTGATAGACTGTTAAAGGCCCACATTTCGTTCGATCACAAGGGGAGGAAAAGGGCAGAACAGCAGAAGCACAGCCAGAAAGCAAAAAAGGCCATACCCAACTAGCTCGGTCGTCAAGTTAGTGAACGGAACAGAGACACTGGTCGTTGGTGTATATTGGGGATACTACAGTAACACACAGACCCCCAACGCGACGTAGTTCTTCTTCCGTAAATAACACGACTGAGCCAGCATTCCATGTAATGTAAATGTGCCCGTCCTTTCGGATCAACGAAATTTCCCAACCTTGGTCCCGAGCTGTGAGCTTGCTATGGGCAAGGTCAATCTTCATCATACAGGCATCCAGAAATTCCAAACCCAGCAATAGTGGTACATCTACATCTACCACTTCGACGTCAAAAGAGAGGAAAATATTGCTATCAATAGGAATCCTAGGGCTATGTTGTTCGGGGATGGTGGGTTGTTCGAGCAGAAGTTGCTGAACGGAAGTCTGTCCGCAGATCGGCAGGAGGTATTCCATATTTCGAAAGCTTCGAGGGCGTCATCGTACTGGGAGAGGTCCTTAGTGGAAGTCGGCAAGAATTTGGTGCACAGATTTTTTATTTAATACGGGAATATGTGGGGTGGATGAATTACTTTACCACAGACCTATGCAGGTGCAACATGCAGTCTTGAATACCCCACTGTAACAAACCTAAAACAATTAGGTTTGAATAGGGTGGCTAAACTCTGCATGTTGTGGGGCGCGACATACTGTAATACAGACGCCGCACACGTGGTCCATGTGGGGTGATTTAATATTTGAAAAATATAATCGGTTGTGGCCCGGAATATCCTACAGGGTGCCCAGTACTACCTCTGAAATCACTCTCAAAAACCGGCTCGAGGCCTCCCGGCAGACAGGCTGCGTTGGACATTACGGCCGCGGCAGCGTGCCTCTGAGTAAATACCGTACGGACCTTACTATATGTCTCCATCGCTCTAACGGCCACGTTCCGCGCGACGTCGGTTAGCACCCTATGGGCGTCCGGGTGCCACCCTCCGAGAGTAGATATAGGGATAGGCACGAGTTTACTTCTCCCGGAGGTTGCAATAAAAGAATCATATCTTTTATGCTTCGCGGAGGCGGCCACATTGAGCGAGGTGAGCCGATTAAACGTTTCGGCCCTCCTGTGGGAGGGCGCCAGCGGGTTGACAAAGGTCACGTCAAAGAAGTCCGTACCTCCACTGCTTCCCATCGCCCGGATGTCTCGCCTCGTGCGATGGACTCCGTCCCGCGGTTCGACGGCGGGGTGACGGGCGGCTTTCTGCAGGTCTTGCGCAAAGAGGGTCACTTGATGGTCATGCCGTCGATTTCTGTGCCCACAATATCTGCAGTGAAGGAGGTGATCCCCAAAACAGTCGAGGGTTTCGGGGCAGTTTCGTCTCGGGCACGGCACGTCCGAAGGGAACAGCGGGACTTGACAGAAGTATTGGAACCGCACCGCGAATTCGCGGGGGTCAATACTTGTCTTGAGGGCGTGGCACGGGGCGCAGTACACCCATTGCTTGGCGCCCGGGAGGGCCATGGAGGCGCGGAATGCCTGCCTTTTTTGATCACCGGGGGAAATGCTTACTTGCACTGCTGCA
The DNA here is from genome assembly GCA_002205965.3 of Kappaphycus alvarezii. Taxonomy (NCBI): domain Eukaryota; phylum Rhodophyta; class Florideophyceae; order Gigartinales; family Solieriaceae; genus Kappaphycus; species Kappaphycus alvarezii. Next base: position 1,595,646 of record NADL03000517.1, on the reverse strand, counting down.
TGGATTGCGTCTGTTAGTTTCTGTTGCGATGGTGTATTTCGTGACCAAAAGGCACTAAATGGAAGACTCCTTGACTGCAGACAGGCAAGTGACCAATTCCGGTGGGCGTCCAAAGCGTCGTTGTAGGTGGTGAGGCTCCTGATAGGAGCGGGCAGGACGACTTTGCACAACTTGTGGTGGTCGCGCTGGAGGCGAGGAAGGCGGCCGCGGCGATGGTTTTGGCGGAAGTGAATCCGATCCCAAGGGAGGGCCGCTTCGCATCCAGTGATTTCACTGGAAGTGGAAGTTGGCGGAAGACCTCTGAATCCAGGACCCCCCCTGCCAGTATGCGGACGCAGCGCTCTATCATATCGTCAAACATTGCAGCGCCCTCGGCGGTGGACGACGTCGGGACTACGCGTAGAAAACAGCCGAGTTTGCAGACTCCGAAGCAATTTCGGAGCAGCTGGAACGCTATTTGCGTATCCTCGAGGTCAATGATGGCCTCAAGAAACGGTTCGAGGGACTTCACGTGCGCAGAGAAATTTCTACTAGTGAACGTCTCTGTGCCGATTGGAGCGTTGAGGACGAGTGTGCCCTCACTATACTCTTGTTTGAGGACATTCGGGTAGAGGCGCCGCACGGACTCTGGAGGGGCCGTCGGCCACCAGACCTTGCATTTTGGCAAAGAGAGGTGCAGACCCCTGCTGGTAGCGTCAAGACGAGAGAATTTCAACTGCGCGGCGGAGTTGATCGTGGCGTGCGATGATATACCCGTCATCATGGTACCAGAGTTGCAGCAGCATGTGGCCCATTAGTTCGTCTTCCTCGTCTTTGGAACTTCAAAGTTCTTGGATCTTGAGTAAAACAGGGTGCAGAACCAAGTCGAAGAGCAGACCGCCGAGGTTGTCCCCTTGCTGCGTCCCTTGCATGCTTCTGATGGGGTGGCGACCAGTCCACAGGTAAGCAGGCTCGAGAGCATAGCAGTACGACACCCACGGTAGTAATTCTGGGAGGAGGGTTCCGACAGCATCCAAGAAAGCAGCACGACTGCACATGTTAAGCGCGTTTTTCAGGTCCACAGTCAGCATGCCATATGCGGAGTCCGTTCCGAACTTTTGAACAACCCGTCGAACGCTGTGCACAACTGTGTCCGCTCCAGCTCGAGTGGTAATTTAAATGCTGTACACAGCTTGGCGGCAGCTTTCACGTTATATGTCGTTCAAGTTGCAGTGAGCAGTGGCTGGGAAGATACCCCTGATTCTATACTTTTGACGGGCACTGTACTGTACTGAGCAGTACAGAAGCAGTACAGAAGAGTACTGTACTGTACTGTACTGTACTACACAGTGCAAATTCAATGCACTACGGCATATTACAGGTACAGATATGTACAGTACACAATGCAGTACACAACTATTTGTGGTGTCAGGTCTGGCAAGATCTGTGATCTCCAGGTCGCATTCTTCGTCACCACAAAGTCATCTCAGCTGAGGACAGCCGCGCACTAGTCCTGCTCATCCCTATCAAGCCTTCGCACAGAACTCTTCCGCCCCCTCGCCGATGCTTCTTTCCCCGCCACGTCCCACTTTCAATCGCCCTCAGTTCCCCTTGTCCACCCATACCACGACTCTGACCACAATACCTTCTCACTCCGCCCATCCATGACCGCTGTCACATCGACGGCGAGCACTTTCAATTCATCATGACCAAGCAACTTCCAACCCAAACTTTCATCAGCAATCCTCTCCCCAAATCAAACCGCACCACTCCCAAGTCTCCACCATGCACATGCTGCCTCAACCAGCCCCCAAGTGTCTCCCGCCGCACTCTCCTGCGCCGCACTTTACTTTCCGCCGCATCTCTTTTTGTAGCCGCGTCGCCACCGCAATCCACCTCGGCCGCCGACCAAAAAGCATCAAACAATGATGATGTGTGCAAGAATTGTATAGGATCAGGTAAAGTGCCATGCGATCTTTGTTCCGGCACTGGTTTTTGGCGCGCGCTGTCGGGCAATGACCCGAAGCAACGGTATAAAGGCGTCGTTTGCCCAGAGTGCGAGGGTTTGGGATCGCTGACATGCCCCGTTTGTTTGGGAACTGGAGAGGGAAATGTTCGCGGCTTGTTAAGGAGGCGGAAGGTGGAACCTGGCCCGGGACGCGTTTTGCAGAGTAACTGAAAGGTATACATTGTCTTCCTCGTGGTTTCTGACGCTGCTAGGCTCGTGACGAGAAGTTGGGCGGTGATAACTACAAATGTTAACTTTGATGGCAGAGTGCGCCATATAAAGATGGCACTTGATGTGGCCGTGCAAAATCAATAACAGGTTGGTCCCTTGTAAAGCTCCAAAACTGCATCTCTTCAAGCCACGCGTCAATGCGCATTTCACAGCAGAACATGGCAAGCAGTGCCAAACAAGCTCGGCAGGAATTCATCAAGCGAACATGCAGGGAGCCTGTGCCGGAAAGCTTGGCCACGGAGGCGGAAACAGATGTCGCAGTTACTTTGCCGAGTGGTGCGGCGGTCGTGGTTACCCACCCATCCAACTTCCCATGGGTTCGTTCGAGGACATTCTGCTGTATCCAGACATATATTGGGTGTTTACTAATAAATCACCACCGGGGATGCCGCAATGGAGTCAGTTGAAGCGGGACCGGATTGACAGATTTCGAATAGCCAATAATAGCGCGCAGCAAGTTGCGAAGAGACCCAAGTAAACAGTGTAGGAAGCCCTCGGCTGGCTGACAGGTCAGCGGAAGGAGTGCAGTATTGTGGCGGCGGAGTACCAGGCCAGACATTTGCGGGCGGGAACGAAGCCGATCACTCTGACGGCAGCTGTTCCATGGGGGCTGCGAGTTTGTAGAAGCAGTGCCGACGGGTGCCGACGGGTAGGCAGGCGTTTTCTCATGCTCGAGAGATGAGTCAGAAGCCGTTGAACTTCGCATCGAACCCTGATGACACGCTTCTTGATTCTGTTGTCGTAGCGGGTAACGACAGTCGGTAACAAGATAGAAAAGAACGAGTTGTGAACCATGCTGAGATGCGTGGCCAGGTCATAAGAAATCTACTGCGAGGGGAACAGGTAGATATAAGTACGGTACTTTGGAGCTGTTCTTGAGTCTTTCGAGGCGAAGCATTCTTTAAGAGGAGAAAATTCCAAGTGAACATCTGCGTTCCGACCGGGTTCGAGGCAAGTCGAAGTCGTTCGGGGACCATTGCCATGCGTGGAAGTTATACCGAAAAACTATTGGCGTCAAAGGGGCGGTATTGAGTCAGAGGGTTAGCGTTTGGCACATGTTGAGATCGAACGCAGGTGCGAACAGTCGCCGTAGAGTTTACTAAGCGATGAGCAGAGTCCGTCTGATGACCCCGCCGGCATCCCACCGTGCGCGCACCATTGGTCAAAGGGCTACGTCCGTGTCGTCACCATTGCTGCGGATCTAGGATTAGATAACGAGGGATAACAACAGCTGCTGATGAACCCTTCAGGAGGTTTCCGTAGGTGTCAAAGTTAGGCCTGCGTTTCTCTATAGGAAACGCACAGCCCTTTTCATGTGGGAACGTATTTCACGCAGTCAAACCAGCGATCGTAGGCGTGTGGTACGTGACGATATTTAACAACGAATGGAGGCTCACGCAGTTGAACGCATGCGAGGTGCCAATGACGATTAAAGCAACATGAAGAGCATAACAACGGAAGCAATAGATGAGGATGCGCGTATTTCAGACGAGGGGAACCAATCCGGCTTTGTCTTTATCTGCCGTATGGTTTATACCTAGGAAATTTTCACTGTCATCACTTACGGTCTAGGGCTGATTGTTGGAGACCATTACGCAGAGCACTCACAATAGCGATAAAACAGACCATGTCTGGTGTTAGTGAAAGCGGTAACTGTGTGAAAACGACCGCGAGGCGAAGGGCCGACATAACAGCATCACCGTCCGCAATGCAACTGACGGAAAGTCAGATAAGTAGAGCCGAGATACCGGCTACAGGGCCGACGGTGCTCCGCACGAGACGGTGGAATAATCAGGAGGCCGCTGCTTGGGATCAGCTACTATGTCACATGTGCTTGTTCACTGCAATAACAGTAGTGTGAGCGGCTTATTTTTGATAGAGAAGTTTGGCAGCTTTGATAAAGCAGGGTAGCAAAAGCTTATGTAAGCTGGTTTACGTCTTACCCAGTGCTCGTGAAAAATCTGAAACGCGGAACTGGGCTGCGACCAGGTGGCTATCTACCTAGTACGCGAGCACATAGGTGTAGGCACCTGATGCGATTGTTGGAGAGGGGACGATTGGTGCTTTCATGAGTCCCTGACTGTGATGTGATGGAGCACTGCAGTAGGGGCATAAGGGGGTTTTGGGACGAGCGGTGAATGGGATCCGGTTCCTGTGCTTGCGCGGAGAACTGGAGAGGCTTTTTGGAGAGCAACATGGATGGGTAAAGGCATGGGCGTGGGAGGAATGGGGGCATGACTACATAGTGGAATCAAGAGCACAATACCACAATCCAAAACAGGGAAATGTCAAAAATAAGCTGAGAAGCACTGTGCGGTCGTAATCTTTCCTGTTGACACTGGTTTGCCGGCAGAGCAGGCACAAACAATGACCTCATGGTGCTAGCTAACAGCCCTATGCTTTGCGACATACTATCAGGAACTCGTAAGATGGCCCTCCCAATCAATGGAACTACAAAGTTCTGGCTCTTGTTTATGCTTGCCGATGGCATTTACCATGATCGGGCTATATTTGTAGGACCGAACGCAGCACCCCTCAACGAGAGAGAAGCGCATATAACAGAGTGACAAGAATCGATAAGGAAGGACATAGAGAGATTGATTGGATGCTTGCAGGGTCGCTGTAGAATCCTACGACAAGAAAGGCACGAATGGAGAGACGAAATGGAGGTGCTTATCAGCGAAGTGTGCGTTATTATTTACAACATGATAGTACCGATGGCACTGCGAAGGGATCCAAACGACGTGGTAGACGTTGATGGAGCAGCTATGGAAAGCCTTCAACAAGTCGAGGAGCTTGCAGATGGCACAACAGCAGCTTACACACCGTTTCCTGGAGAGGAAGAAGTAACGCAACACGCGAGTGGCCTTGTCGCACTCATGGAACGTAATGCTCTGGTACTTAACCAAAGCGTTCACAAAGAGCTGGCTGAAGCTCCTTCACATCACCTTTGGGCCGTAGGAAGTAGAGAGTAGTCTGAAAAGTATTTCAGACGTAAAGTCTTAGTGAAAACTTCTTTGCGGTTGCGCTAATAGGGTTCTAGCTCCCGTTACCGATGGCGAAAATGCTATTTCCCGCGCGAAGCACGGTAAGAGAGTCGGGACTAGTGAAACTGTAGACCTCCTATGCTTCCTCGTCGTCCCATTCCCTTTCGTCATCTGACAGCCCGGAGGAAAGGGGAACAGATGATTAGACTTCGTTCCCGTCGCCCAAATTATCGCTATTATTATACTCTGCACCAATCTCTGACGTCTCCCTCAGCAAAGCATCAAGCAGCTTGTTTCTTTCCTCATCAGAGAGAGACATTGTGCTGACGATTTTGAAACGAAGAGCCTCGCTGGCGGCTCTCGCTTTTGAGGAAGCGACATTTCTGACCGCCCGACTGATACTGTCAAGCGACTTTGACATCTTGTTTGCTCTTGACTCAATCAGAGCCTCCTTTTGCGTTTCTTTGTTCCCATCGGACGACAACGAGATGGAGCAGATAAAGATATGAAACCACCTTCAAAACTGGTAGAGTTGGGCCCGCTGATGTTGCTATCAATCCTTCGATCACTTTCTTGACGACTTGTCGTAGAATAAGGCTGACTTGGCCCTCCGTGACGTGAGGAAAACTTTGGATGACGCACCAAAAATGGATGGCTTCCAGACACTTGATCGGTGACGCTAGCCTTAATTTACATTTCTTGTCGGTTTTCGAGTGCTTTTGGCGATACGTTTCCATTATGTTGTTCTTTGTATCCTCTTCGCTTTCGCCAGATGATCTGTTTTTGCGATAAAGTTTCTCTACCGCAAGAAATTTTTGCGCTACACGCTGCACAGTAGTCCTCATGCTCTTCAGACTGTTCGCAGTCCTTGGTGTTCCAGAACAATGACTGCCAAAAGACGTAGAAACTACTTCTCAGAATCCATCAGAGTCTTGGTCGATAACAGATTGAGAGCAATTCACCCAAAATTTGCACAGAAAGAGATCCTCATTGGGGGAGAAGTTGGATTTCCTGGAGGTAGTTGTGGTTACTTGCGAAGGAGAGCCGCTTTCTGGAAGAACGACCGCCATGTGAGGTGCACCGGATGGGGGTTCCATCACACAAGGGAGGGAGGCGCGCCTTCTTTTTACTCAAGAAGAGGCGGGTTGTCCTTCAGCATTTGACGGGAAGAGCTATAGAGTGGGACTTCTGTGCCAAGTGTACAAAGATCATTTGCAAGCTTCGTTTACGTTGTGTAGAGCCAAAAGCCAAACGAAGATGTATAGTGCGTCTGATTTACATCCCGGTTCAGTTATATGGCTCCCAAATTTACATATACATCTACCAGTGGTGATGCGTTAAGGACTCCTGATGTTAAATTTTGTAATTATTGGCTTTTCCACACGTCGAAAGTGGTGCTTTAATTGAATGGAAATGTGCAGCACCATTCATGGAATCACTTTTTCACGACATTGATAATAGAGTTGCAGCTGCGGGAGTCTAGACTAAATCTTCCTACGGTACGTCGACATCCTGAACGGAGGATACTTGTGAGAAAGGTGGAAATGTGGGGTGGCCTGAACGGCGGATATTTGCGAGAAGGGGGAACAAGTGGGGTGATTTAATATTTGAAATATGTTGTCGGTTATGGCCCAGAATATCCTACAGGGTGACCAGTAGTACCTGTTAACAAATATAATTGCAAAAACAAAATATTTGAGCCAAAACCTGTGCAGTGCTACAAAAAGGGTGGAAACCTAAACATAAATGGGATTTGAGTTCTTTTTAAACAATTTTCTATAGTGCATCAACCGCGAGACTTATGGCTGAGCAAATATGTCCCTGTTATTGCTAAATCTTGTGCCTTTCTTGCACTTTGAGCATCGAAGAACAAAATATAGGGGCGACTGATGATATTTCTAACGTTATTTGCGTAAAAAAAGCAGTAAAGCAGTTCGTTTAGACTTTTAACGAATTGATGGGTGTATTTGGGCTCTTCAGAATGGAGCTTCATCGTCAGTGAGTTCGAAAAAAGATAAAAACAGACTGAAGGGTGCACTACTTGACCACACATGGGAGAAGAATGGATCAGCTGAACAGTTTCACTAGAACACACGGCACGGCAGGGAATAAGAAAAGCTAAGCTCTACTTGGGTTTAGAGTTTCGAAGCAACCAAACCGAGAAAAGTTAATGAAATGTGGCGAGCCTTTCGAGTGGTCGCGCACACGATTCTACTGTCCTATCTATGCATAGAGCTCCCTCTTTGGTCAATATAATATAATTTGGATATGATATCACTTTGTGTTATTTATTCTTCGAACTTTGGATTACCGATGTAAGAAGATTAATTTTCGGTGACATTCGAAACATTTTCTGTAATAGCTCTTGTCTCATGCGTCCCTAGAACATACAAAACGTGAATCATTATAGTTAGTTTCATCAGTTGAGATTATGGCGCATTACGCTCTGCTTTCATTCCAGCATTAACTCGTTTGTGATCCAGTTACAACATTCATATACATTACTTCCATTTTTACTCTAGACTAGAGCGCTCGCGATATGGAAATAAGACACTAAAAGGTTCTATTTTCAACTCTGAGAAGATCTGCTGTAATTCTGTTTTCTTTCTCTCTCTACTTTCACTTGCTGAGTCATCAATTCCATTAGTCTCTAACTGTATCATCGCAAGATGCGTAGCTTTGACGGTGGCGCTTCCAAAATCACCGGACATCTATCCAGTTACATTTTTATTGGACTTATTGTATTTATTTCCTTCCGTAGATGATGTGCTGTTAGCCCTTTCTTTTATTGGAATAATTGCTTCCCTTTTTTACCCCTGTTTTTATTTAAAGTCAGCATAATCTTCTACAAATAAGAACCTTTCTACTCCTAGCAATTTATGTAAGAAAAAATGTCTCCCCTTTTAAATCCTTTACTCTCGAAATAGTTACAAAATTCTGCAAAATAGCGAAATCTTTGTTGATAGCGGTGACAGCCTTGAGTATATTACTTTCAAACTGAAATCCTGTTGTTTTCGTGATATTAATACCCTGAATGATTCCATGGAATTTCAGCTTCGCTGTACGGATTGATGAGGCGCTCGGACCCCATAACCAGTCCGCAAACTCGGTAAAGAAAAGGTGGGATCGTTGTTATTAATATCTGTGATGACCTGCTTATAATCATTACAAATAGAAACCAGACAGGAAAAACTCGAAAAACTCGATCCTGCTTCGCGGGGTCTCGCCTTCCTATGCCAGAGAAACGCTACAGTGCGGAGTAAATACAAGCCGGAACTACATTTTTTTCATGTACATTTGTATGTTTACTCAATGTCAGGTGGCCATATGCCACTGCATTCAGAAATTAGGTAGTGTAGCCAGCTCCACTGAAAAGCAAGGTTAGGCATACCTTAAAATCGTAGTGTTTAGGCGCAGTACCATGCCAGCTTGGCACCAGCCCATCGGCCCAAATCAGTGATTTTACAGCCAACTAGGATGAAGTATTAAAAATTGTTTAAGAGCTAATCGCGGCACAGCGCCCGGACGACCCCCTGCGCATTGGTCGGAAAAATTAAAATACGCTAATTTCTGAAAACTTAGCAGCCGATGAGAATTAAACTTTGCTGCTGCTGCAGATGATGCTGAATTCTTTCATTGGGTCTCATTTTGTGAGTTTTTTACAGTTTTTTCGCAAGTCGTACTCGAAAAGGCTCAAATTCGGCGATAGTTTCGTTCCACAATACTGAATGTGCAGTTTTGGGTATTTCTTCTTACATTTACTGTACTCTGTAAACTGCCAAACTTGATAGCTACCTCGGATATTGCCTACTTTTTCAACATTTCCCCTAATACAACCTTCCTTATACCCCCTCTAAAAGCTAACACTTCAACTAATCATTACTATATGGACAACTCGTAAGTTATCGGTTTTCTATGCATTTTCATTTCCTGCTGTTTTAGGGTACAGCAGCAAACGCTTGACAGGCCGAAATATTTTCTTATATGCTCCAACCTTTGTAAGCCCCTGTACAGTCTCAAACTAAATAAATAATGAGATCAAACTGTGTACTATAGTGGTGGCCAAATGTTTCAGTTTTCGAATAATTCCCACTGATAAGGCAAAATATGAACGAACGTACTCAACATACTTCTTTAATATAAAAATATTATGATTTTCCTGATGAAAAATACGACGAACCAATCTATTTTCAAGAATACATTAATTTCCAAAATTTCGCCAAATTATTCGTGAAAGCTGGCCAAAATTGTAAAACTATTTCTTGAAATGGGGTTCCGCCAACTAACGCATGATTATAAATAAATATGAAATCATAATGGACAGCAGGGCTTTATTAAGACCCTGGATGCACTGAGGGACAATCAAAGCATGAATAATGTTTGATAAAAAATTATCTGGGGGAGCAAACTTGGCGGAGAACAAAAAGACAACCTTATTGTACTCACTCATAAAGCAAAATTGCCAAAGGAGATTACAAATGGACTGGGCCGTATCAGAAGGGTTATAAGAAACTTTCTAAAGCTTGAGGAATTATATGGAATAAAGATGACAACGAAAAGGCCCTGAAAGTTAGGACCTTTGAGTTAACGTCAAATTATTAGAGAAGCAAAACTTATTAGAGAAGCAAAAACCAATAGGAGAGGGTCCTCTTCGATAAAAAATGTTGCAGTTGGAATTCAGTACCCGCACAATTCGCCGTTATCTACTCCATGCTTCCGTTTATGAAGTACAAATGCAACAGAGTTACTATCTGTAATGAAGGAATGAAAGCTTCAGGTAATACTCAGGTATCGTACTGAGTCAATCTACGATGCGGCTGAGAAATCGGCCTGTATGGGGTCATACGGGCACATTTTGTTGCCTTGGGGGCTCTAGGCCAGGGCGTCAGTCAGTATCTATAGGCCATGTATAACCTGAAGTCTTCAAGTACGAATTTGAAGCTATGAAACAACGAATGATGTTAAGAGTGCTCAAGTTGATACTGCAGAGGAGGGGGAGATAGAAAATGGTATCATTGTTTCGCCCAGTACTGTTACTGTAACAATTTCTCTGTTACACCACTGTGTAATAGAGACTTGTTCGCTGTCGCTATTCCAGTTCTCTATTACACAGTGGTGTAACAGGGAAACTGTATCGTCTTGAATGATTTTAGAAATTTGATTTTCCTTCAATGTTTTTATTTGACGTGGAGCCCCACGTCATCGTTTTTATTTACGTAGTTATATTCTAGATAGTACAATTCTATAGTTACACCTCTACTTTCTAGTAAGTTCTACTGAGCTAACAGAGTATAGAATTTCTAGAGTAGAGTTACCGTACTGTCTATAAAAGGGGGGCTCATCTGGATTCTTGTGGGAATCCAGGTACACTCCATACACCCTTTGCCCCCAACTTTCTGAAACCCATTACCATCGCCTCTACAGTTTCTTTAGCAGCGCCCTGGCTGCCTCCCTCTCTGTTTCACTGGTAGCATCGCTTTCGCCGGTTCCGCTGCTTTTTCGCTTTCGTCTTGCTCTAGTTCGAGGTTTTCTTACACGTGTATTTTTTTGGGTTGTTGAATTTTTGGAAAAATTTTGCTGACAGGTTTACTGTAAGCAATATCATATACTGTACTTGTGGGCTGGAGTGCCAAGTACAGGAGAGTATGTGGGCTGGAGTGCCAGGTACTCTAAACCCATTGTTCACGCAGGTCGCGGTTACTAATTGGAGAACTAGGTAACCGGGAACTTGGGGGTGCAGCCTAGTCTGCGTTCTCTAGGTTATTCTGTTCAGGTAGCGTGCAGGCCTCACGAAGCTGCGTGATCCTTTTCAGAATACTTAGACTGGACAGTTAGGCTTAACTAAGTTGCCTTAGTAAAGCCGTACTTCTGACCAAGTCCCCATTTGAGGGTCCCCTCACAGTATTCCTATACAATCCTATTGCACTCGTTGGCTGTTAGCTAGGTGCACCGACTGGGTCACGGGTTCAGGTAACGCTTCATAGGGTTGACTTGGACTGGACTTGGACTAAGGGGTACGTGCTCAGAAAGGGTATTCTTTGGTTATTCGCTAGCTTAGAGTCGGCTTGAGAGGCTTTCCTATAGGGTAAGGACACCGATCGCGGTCTACATAGTGGACTGGTGGGGATATCCCGAACGGATTGCTGAGTCACATCGGAGTGTAGGTGTGATTAAAGCTGCTGGTGAGTCACTCTCTCGGCGGGTAGGGAGCCAACCCGTCGTCCAGGGACGAATCCCTTGCAGATTTCAACTTCAAGTGCTTGTATTCAAGTTTAGGTGTTATTGTAAGGCTTTAAGTGAGAGGTTTGTTGAACATGTCTTTCTTCAAACCAAATAAGCCTGTGTTGTTCGATGGGACTCGAGATGCGTTAACGGTTCGGTCATGGTTGCATTCAGTCGAAAATACCTGAGACTTATTCAGGTGGGCCATGAAGAAGTCATCAGTGCCCAGAATGCTATCGACTTTGCTTCGACATTCATGACCGGAACTGCCGCAAACTGGTGGTATACAGTTGTGTCCGAGAATGCTGTTCCTCCTACATGGGAAGTTCTTTCAAACTCCTGGTTGAGGCAGAGTTTGTCCCCCAGGACAGTGTCATTCGAGCTCGCGACAAACTTACCAAGATCCGCCAGAAAACGAGTGTGGCTGCGTACCTCTCAGAGTTCAGGAATTTGGTTATCAATATTCCCGGTATCAGTGAGTCGGAAAAATTGGCGCGGTTCTGTGAAGGTCTCAAACCCCACATTCTGTTGGAGGTTCGTAAAGGAAACCATCCAAGTTTGAAGCTGCGACTACCATTGCTCTCAAGTTGACGGAGCATTTTATGGTGCAGGTTTCTTCACTGGCAGAGGTTCATTTCACGCAAACCAAAATGCCTCAGGTCCTATGCCAATGGAGATCGGAAACCGGAACGTAAAAACGATGGGCAGCGTCAGAAAGACTTGATGGAGAACCGATGCTTTACGTGCCATAAGGTGGGATGTAGACCTTGGAAACACAGAAAAGGAAACGGGAATAAAGGTAACAGGGTGGTACTCGCATAGCGGCGAACAATACACAGGCAGGACACAGTAATGATTTGAATGGCTTTGACTCGGGAAACTAGTTGGTCCACCAGACTTGGTGAACACTCAGGTGAGACCAGTAGTGAGTGTGAAAAGATGTCCCAATGAGCAGAGTGAAACTGTTGTGGACATCACCGGAGCTAAATTCTCAGAGGACAGGGAAAAGTCGAGAATCTCCGAAGCCGAGTCTAATGGAATCACGTCTAGTCATGATGACAGCATCCCCACTGATGGACCTATACCAGTGGAGCCTTTGTTAGTACTTGAAGGTAGACTGAATGGAATAGCAGTCAAAGTACTAAAGGACGATGGATGCAATACAAACGTGGTTTCAGCCGAGTTCCTGAAGCGAAATAGGAACTTGTTTGAGATTCGGCGTGAACGAGTCATTGTTTGCCATTCACAGAAGGGAGTTACTGAGGAAGTATCTGAGATCATTTCCAACGGAACTATTAAGTTAGGCGAACATACATATACTTCTAGTTGGGCTGTGTCCCAAACCAGGTATGATGTTCTGTTGGGAATGCCGTGGCATGTTGCCCACAATCCACGTGTCGACTATCGGAAACGAATTGTGATGGTGAAAGATGCTTCCATTCCAGTGATTGATCCCGGATTGATCCCGATGAAGAAAACCGTATTGATGTGTCCAATTTGGGATTGAAGAAATTTAGACGAATGCTGAGGCATGGGGGTGACTTCGAAGTATTTCAGTTACTTGAAGTTCACAGTATGAGAGGAGTGACAGATTCAAAGTTTGATGGAAGACTGAGCAGATTACTGGATAATTTCAAAGAGGTCTTTCAGGACGAATTGCCAAGAGGGCTTCCTCCGATTCGATCAGTTGATCATGAGATCAAAGTGGAGGAAGGAGCAAAGGCACCTCATCGACCTTTATTCCAGTTGTCTCCATCCGAACTTAGGGCAGCAAAAGAGTACGTCGAGTCTCTTCTGAGGAAAGGGAAGATCAGGTCCAGTAAATCACCATATGGAGCACCACTTTTCTTTGTGAAAGAAAAGGATGGAAAACTTAGAGGTGTTGTCGATTATCGCGCTTTGAATCGCATCACCAAAAAGAATAATGCTCCACTCCCTCGTTCTGATGAAATGTTCGATCGACTTGGAGATGCGAATTTTTCTCCAAGCTTGATCTGAAAACGGATTCCATCAGATAAGGGTGAAACCGAGGACATCGAAAAGACTGCGTTCAATACAAAGTATGGGCAATTTGAATATCTTGTTATGCCAATGGGACTTTGCAACGCTCCTGCTACGTTCCAAACTTTGATGAACCAGATCTTCTATGATTGCATCGATGTCTTCTTGGTTGTCTATATGGATGATCTTCTTATATTCAGTAAGAATGAGGACGAACATTACGAACATCTGGAAATTGTATTAAAGAGACTTAAGGACACAAGCTGTACATCTCTCCGAAGAAATGCTCTTTCTTTCAGACTGAGCTGGAGTTTTTGGGTTTAATAGTCGGGAAGGACGGCATTCGTGTCAATCCTGAGAAGGTCGAAGTCCTACAAACTTGGCCGAAACCTGAATCTCTAACGGAGTTGAGAAGTTTCTTAGGTCTAATACAGTTTTTCCGTAGGTTCATTCAGAAGTTCTCGGCAATTGCTGCACCCTCACAGATCTGACAAAGAAAGGTCGAGGTATAGGTTAATTGGATCAACAGTGTTATAAAGCTTTCAGAAGCTAAAGGAAGCGATGACTTGGCTCCAATTTTAGTCGCTCCTAATTGGAAAAGCCATTTCGTGGTCATGTAGATGCTTCACAACTTGCTGTCGGTGGAATCTAACACAGTTGGATGAGAATGGAAGGGATCGTGTAATTTCCTTCCATTCAAAGAAACTTTCACCAGCTGAGTCGGACTACACTTCAAATGACAGAGAGCTTCTGGCTTTGATTAATTTTCTGGGAAGATTCAGGTGCTATCTTGAAGGTTCTGAATTTGAGATTTTCACAGACAACCAAGTGCTTAAGAGCTTCTTCACAAAACCGAAACTGTGCCAGAAAGAAGCACGTTGGTTGGAAACTCTCGGTAACTTCGGAATCTTTCCCATCACACTGAAGCCTGGAAGAATTCACGTCTTGGGAGACGCATTATCCAGAGCTCCGCACGTGACTAGAGGAGACCGTGACATCTCAGTGAATGACGTTGAATTCCCTACCTTGACGTTGATCAGATCATTCCTCGGTATGATGAAGACCAGTTCTTTGGTCCAGTGGTAAAAGCCATGGAAGTAGAGTGGCCAGAGGATATGGTTCAGAAGCAGAAAACTTGAAAGAATTCTGCAGATGTTCCGAAAAGATGGTTCGAGGCTGTTTTACAATGGAAAGTTGTGTGTACCTAGGTCTTGTGAATTGCTCACGACTCGAAAGTGGACATTTTAAATTTGCGAAGACACTGTCCAGATTACATAACTTCCATTGGAAACATAAGAGCCGGGATGTTCGAAAGTATTGTGAAGGATGTCTCACGTGTCAGCAGTATAAGGACTCTAATCAAAAAAGTTGACTGATCCAATGTCACTGGAATTGCCTGACCGCAGATGGGGATCATTAGCTACAGATTTCATCATGAGGCTACCTCTGACGAGGAGATGTCATGATGCGATCACGAGTTGGGTTTATCGACTTACTCGTTGAGTCCATTTTCTTAAATCTAAAACATCAGATACTGCTGAGGACACGGCTCGAGACTTCTTCGCGAACGTATTCAAGAACCACGGGTTGCCTGATGGTGTGACCTCAGATAGGGACAGCAAGTTCATTTCAAAGTTTTGGAAGACACTGATGAATCTTTGTGGGGTGAAATTAAGAATGTCTACAAGTAGACACCCACAAACAGATGGCGCTTCTGAGATTATGAATAGGATGATCGAGAACTATCTCCGTTGCTATTGCTCGTATCATCAGGATGACTGGGATGAACTGCTTCCTTCTGCAGAATTTGCATACAACTCGGCTGTGAGCGATGATCTGGGTATGTCACCATTTGAGCTGGACTTGGGACGGACACCTAAATTGCCATTGGACTTCTTGGCTAACAGCAGCATACCTCTTCAAAGTTTGGACGACTTTCGTGCCAAGCTCAAGGTTTCTCTTGAGGATGCGCAATTTGCCTACAAAGTGGCAAAAGCTCGGCAAGCTGCATATGCTTCAAGGCGATACAAGGTTCCAGATTAAAAGTCGGTTCAAAGCTTTGGATCAATCGCTCGTTGTTTACAGATGTTTATTCTAGGTCCCAGGATTCTAAAAAGCTTGGTGCGCGTAGATATGGGCCATTCGTGGTTAAGGAGCTAATTGGTAAGAATGCTGCTCGACTGGATCTCCCTGCTCATTTTAAAATCCATCCAGTCATTCATATCATTCACACACCACATTTGGAGCAGCCCGATGACATTGCTTTACCCATTCCTCCTGCACCTGCACCGCTTGAGCTGCCTGATGGACCAGAACAGGAAGTTGAGGTTATCTTGGATCACAAAAAGGTTGGACGCGGTTTCAAGTTCTTGGTTTTGATGCGGTGTGTGCCACGTCATGAGGCGGAGTGGTAACCAACAAAGGACTTCTTTGATGTTACGGAAGATGGATCTGCTGTAGTAACGGAAGCTTTCCAAGAGTATATTCGGAAACATAATAATCCCGCAGTATCATTGACGAGGACGTCAATAGTCCGGGGGAGGGAATAGTGTAACAATGTCTCTGTTACACCACTGTGTAATAGAGACTTGTTCGCTGTCGCTATTCCAGTTCTCTATTACACAGTGGTGTAACAGGGAAACTGTATCGTCTTGAATGATTTTAGAAATTTGATTTTCCTTCAATGTTTTTATTTGACGTGGAGCCCCTCGTCATCGATTTCATTTACGTAGTTATATTCTAGATAGTACAATTCTATAGTTACACCTCTACTTTCTAGTAAGTTCTACTGAGCTAACAGAGTATAGAATTTCTAGAGTAGAGTTACCGTGCTGTCTATAAAAGGGGGGGCTCATCTGGATTCTTGTGGGAATCCAGGTACACTGCATACACCCTTTGCCCCCAACTTTCTGAAACCCATTACCATCGTCTCTACAGTTTCTTTAGCAGCGCCCCGGCTGCCTCCCTCTCTGTTTCAGTTACTCTCCTTAGAAATCCGAAATTATGGTTTGAAATGATGTGTTGAGCAGAAAGAGTGTTGATTACAGTGAGCTATTCTATTGATATCCGTTTCGCTCCTAGTATAACGGAGCTAGGTCATACATAATTCCTGATTCGTATGTCACCGAGCTCTGTCAAATATCTCAAAGAAGCGATTGAGAGGCCATGGCTCCAAAAAATGGAATGGCAGCAACTTTTGTAGAAGTCCGTGATTTTAGCGATTACCAGACGCCAAATCATGGAGCTGACTTGACTTTCGAATGAGTCTGCGTACAATCTCGTAAGGCATCTATCTTCTCTCATAGTCTTGATAGCAGCTGCAATGGAACGGATATGAGAAATGATAGGGGAGGGGGGAGAAACGGTGATGGGGGGAAGGGAGGATTCCGAGTGGCCACGGAAAGCGCCGTAGGCGGATTACCGGTGGCAAGTCTTTGCGGGCGATTCGTTGAGGCCCGCACTAAACAGGCACGCACTGACAACCTCTACAAAATCATGGCACTTGCGAAACTGGTTCTACGCAAGAACGGCAGAGGTGAACCACGAAACCGGCATCGCACGAGCCTAGTCGCCTCCCGGAAGCGAAGGATCAGACTAGCACAAGAGCGGCAGTGGTCCCGCGTCCTTGACGAAGCCGCTGACGCCTTCGGCGCAGTCCTCCACCGCAACGCAATTCCCACCCGATCCCAACAGGGCCGCTGCAAACGGGCATTGCTCAACGCTTCTCCACACAAAACCGCCCAAGCCCTCACTGCTGCAGCCCCACCAGTCCCGCCCACCTTGGCAAATGCCAAGCTCCGGTCCCTCCATCCCGCTCCTTCCCATCCCGCAAACCGATCCGACAGAGGTACCCTGCTCCCGCCGTACAAGCTCACCGAAGCCGATGTCCGCCGCCAGCTGCGACGACTCCCGTACCACAGCAGTCCCGGTCCAGGTGGACTTCGCACTTCATACTCAAGGCTCTTGCAGATGCCCCTGGCGGGGCCGAGCCCTCGAACTCGGCCCTCAAGTGGCTCACTGCCTTCCTCAACAGTCTGGTCGACGGGAGTTGCCCCACTGAGACTAGTCAATACGTCGCAAGCGCTACTTTATTGGGCCTCCCGAAAGATGAAGCACGTCGTACCCTCCGCCCGATAACCATTGGCCTTGCCATCCGTCGACTTGTAGGGCGCCTGGTAATGAAACGAATTCGAGGTGATCAAGAGTCGGCCAACTACCTGCAGCCCCATCAACTCTGTGTAGGCGTCCCGTGTGCTACAGAAGCCATCGTCCATGCCACTCGGGGCACGCATACACGAACTGCAGAACAATGACACCACCCACGTGCTCATTCAAGTTGATGCCCGAAGCGCCTCTAACTCAATTAAGCGTTCCCAAATTCTCTCTCAGGCAATCCGCCGCATCCCAGCGGCCGCACGATGGGTCCACTTCCTCTACGGGGCTCCTTCCCGCCTCTTCTTAGGCCGTCACCTCATATGGAGTCGAACTAGCACCCAACAGGGAGACCCCCTCGGCATGTTACTCTTCGCTATTGCCATCCACCCCCCTTGTACAAGGATTAGCATCCAATTTCGCTGCCCTCCCGCTTCGCACATGGTACGTGGACGATGGTGCACTAATTGTTCCCATTTCACAAGCCCACGCCGTTCTCCACTACCTGCGCCTGAACGGCCCGAACTTCGGCTTCCATGTTAACCTCAATAAAACGTGAAATCATGAAATCGTCACTGGTATTTTGAAGGCAGTTTTTCGTTCGTGAATCTGCGTTTTTTCAGGTTTTCTTTGATGAAAAATTGACCTAGAGGTCACCCGGAGCGTAGTACTACGACATGGAATTTCTCGTCGGCGAAAGTCCAATGCTATTTCCAGTTTCACGAAGAATGGATCTGAGAAATTCCACGCTCCCAGTTTCATGTTCAGCGTTGCAGATCCCCTATCCCACAAGAAAGTGCTGTTCATTGCGCTTGCATGGATTGTTTCTTTAGTTGCCCGATCAGCGAGGGAAAGAATGCGGTGTCGTGCTGTTAGTGATGCTTTACGCTGTGTTGAAAAGAAAATTCGAAACGCATGATAGGTAAGGTACGGTATGATAATCAACTCCCAAAAAAAATCCGAGAGCGTACGACCGTACAGTGTAAGCGGCCAAATGGGTTGTGCAACTACAGTACACACGTGCAGTACAGTACAGTACAGCACAGAGCTTGTAAGTGTCTAGATTCGATGAAGCAAACTGCAATCAATGCAAGGAGGTGATGGGGTTATGCTAAGATTGATCATTCACCTCCTGCCGAATTGATCCAGGTCTACAGTATGCCGCAAAGAGGCATCGCACAGATACGCTATGAGCCTTCTTGTCCTTTCCCTACCTGCGGAGAGAGCAGCAACTTTATCGCAGCTTCATGAATTGGCATACAAACCTGCTCTCCAATACCCGAGATACAGCGTTAATTCTACGGCCATAATCTGCTAACAACAACAAGAAGGGCCATGGAAATCACCATTTCGGCTGCTGAATAAAACGCAGGGTGGGGCTGTGACCCTAGCCTACGCTGAACGCTGGCTTTACGTTCCCACTGACGACTGATTCAGCCGAATACAAGGACACAACGTTCGGAGCATTTCAAGCATCTCTTTGACCGTCCCTGTACAAGCTTTACCCTCCTTACTATTTACACGTCACCGTCTCCCTCTCAAGAAAAAACTACCAAAGTTTAACTTTCACCAGCGCCATTAACGGGTCTCAGCTAACTAGTGTTTCTCTCCTTGCCCGCCTGAAACTTTACCGGAGGATTTCTTCTTCGAGGATTTCGCCGTCTCCCCATTCTTCCCGTGTAAGGCCCTCGGATTGTTAGAATTCGACGGTTTGGTTTTGGCGATGGTGGGATTGACACCCAACGACTGCTTTCCGTTATTAGACTTGCTTTTCGCATGTCCTGAATGGCGGTTCACCCCTGTCGTCCCATTCTTGTTGTCACCCTTTCGAGATACATCTTTGGTCGACTTATGATGACTAGGACCAGCAATCGCTGATGGCCCACCTTGCGCATGCACCGCACTCGACTTGCTCAAGTACAAATCTCCCTCCAGACGAGTTTTAGCCTCCATCAAAGAATTGAATCTTATCCGCTCCTTCTCACAAGCTCTCTGATATCCCTCTGCCTCTGCCTCCTTCGTCTCAATCAGCACTCGCAGCCGCTCCATTTCCAACTGTCTCTGAGAAGGGCTCGCTTCTTCTTTATGGGTGACATCCATATTTTCGTCAGAGACAACGCTCTCTCCAGGCCGCCTCGCCTCCTTTTCGACATCACCATTTTCATTTTCATTTCTCTTCCTCTCTGGAGAACGGGCAGCGGTAGAATTTTTCTGGGCCGCCGGCAAAATATCTGGGCTCTCTCGTTCTCCACGAAGGTGACTTACAAGAATTTTCGTCTTGTCCAGCTCGTTCCGTGTTCTAAAGTCCCACGTTCTGTACCGTTCGATGACCTTCTCCAACCACTTCCTTCTTGATTCTTCTGCGGGCAGCCTTTTCGATGCTTCAATTAGCAGCACCTCAACGTACGCCGCGTCCATCGCTACCTTGCGGCGTACTTCAAGTTCGCAATCCATTTTGTGACGAAGGTCGTCTACCTCTCGCTGCGCTTTGCGACGTGTTTTCTCGAGTGTCGCCCTTTTCTTTTCAGCTTTTTCCGCTGTTGCCAGAGTGCGAGCTTGGGAGCGCGGGTAAGGAGGCGTGGGTCCCCCGCTCTGAATCCGCCACGTATCCATTGCCACATACGCCAGCAACTCGCTTTCAGTCACATCTTCATCTTCAGCAACGTCATAATGTTCAACTTTGTTCTCTCTGATATGCCCAACGGCCTTCCGGATATAGCGACGCACCCTCTGATTCGTAGATTCTTCAGATTTCCACTCATTGTCTGCTTTGAGTTCCTTAAGAATGTCATCATCGTTGGTAGACTTTGCCCGGCCAATCGCCTCTCCAATGCTGGTCAGGTCACTACCTGTCCAACCGTGAGCGTCAATCCTTTGCTCTGGATCGTCTTCCATATAGTCAGTGTGCTCGATGTCCATGTCATCCAAGTGCTCATCAGTGTCGACAGTACCGTCAGCATGGGCACCGGCATCTTCTCTTGTACTCGAACGAGTGCCATAATACGACCGGTCGTACCCTTCAAATTCTACAGCCTCCGATGAGATGTGTCGATATTTCCTGGCATCCGTTCTCGCACGCTTCCGGTCTCGCCCGTCCAATTTAGTACCATTCATTCGGGAACCGCTCGCCGATCCAGCATCAAAATCGTTTTGGGAACCACCAGCGCTACCATCACCACGTCCATCACTGCCTGCTCCAGGGGAAAAATGATCATGCTCCTCATTTAACGCCTGGTCCTTCTCTTGCGAGTTTCTCATTCGGGCCACGCGGTTTGATTTTCTCTGTGGGGCCACTGTTTGATTTTGGACAGCCCGTCGACGGGCGGCCCGTCCTCCCTCCCCATACGAGTCACCGCTATGATTGTTTTCAACCTCATCTTCATTACTCGGTGAAAACGCTCTCAAGCCATGTGCATTCCCTGCCGCTTTGTAGTCAACTTGCTTAATCGTTCCTGATGCAAGTCGCGTAGTTCGCCTTCCTCGGCTGTTTGCTTCATCTTTCTCTGCCTGGGCAGCGATAGCAACAGCTTCCATTGCCTCCGGGTCGAGGCCTTCCGTGTCCAGTTCAGTGGCGGTGGGAATCTCAATCTTTCTACCATGCCTGTTCCATTCCGCGCGCCGACGAGTTGACCGTTCCTGCCCTTGACGTGTCGGCGTATTAGCCTCACTAGGGACTGACTCCATCCCGTCCGGTCGCTTCCTCTTCTTCGTCTCCTGCTTTGATGGCGACAAAGATTTTCGCTTCCCCTGAACTGGTGTATCTCCGACCTCTTTAGGTACTTTCTCGGGGACTTTGGAATTGATGGGTGTATTGCTCTCCTCTTCCTCGGGTTTCTCAATGGATTCTCTGCTCTGCTCTCTTACGATTTCAGATGTGCCCTTGGCCTCTGGTGCAGGCTCTGTCTCCAAACCTTGCTCCCCAGCCTTCACCACAGCGGGATTCCCTTTGTCATCAGTTTCCTCGTTCGACTTCGCACTCATTACATGGTTCTGGTTCTTGTCAGAGAACATTTCCCCCCCTCGCAGATTCAGAATCACCGGATTCCTTTACCTTGTGTGCTCCTTCCTCCTGAACGTCCTCTTCTCGCTGCATCACGTCACGGGTCGCATTACTAGCTTCCAATCCATTAGGCTTTTCCCTAGCTTCAATCATATTCACCCCGCCGTCGTCGTTCGAAGTCACTTTCCTTATGTCCGGATTTACTCCTTCCGCATCCCTCCCTTCCTCATCTCCCTTATCATCGATAGTTCCTAATGAAGGCGATCGCGGTAATGGGGGGCTCAAGTTTGGGTTTGTCCTCTTTGGCTTCACCTTCGTCCACCGGAACATCACTCGTCCTTGCATCAGTTCTCTTTGGCATTCCATCTTCCGTATGACTGACGGCCACTGTATTCTCCTTCTCTGGAACAGTCGCATCGTCGTGTTTCTCCTTCACCCCTTTCCCTAGCGATACTGTACTTGTTTCCTTTTCTTTGCCCTTGTCTGCACAATTCTTACTGACATCGTCCGCAGCATTTTCCGAGACTGGCTGAACATCCAAACCTTCTTTCTTCGACACCGCCTTAGGCTTGTCCTTTGCATCGGCTGGTAATGGAGCGCCCAGACGGGGTCGGTTTGCGCTCACGAAGCATCTCACTTCGCAACGAGGCTAGTGAGCGGCCGTCAACGAGGCACTCATCCCAACCGTTGACACCAACTCTTCCCCGCGGTCTGGGCATTTTGGGATCCTGAGACAAAGCAAGATGGGCCATTTCGGAGGCGAATTCGGAAGGGGAGGAGTAGACTTGTGAAAGACGGGATGCAGTCTGGCGTCTTGAGGACGAGGGGCAGGTGAGGAAAGAGTGCCGTCAGGAAGAAGGGTAGCGGAGTATGCACGACCATTGTAGGAAAAATGAAGTAGAGAATTGGGGGAGAGCTTCTTGGCTTGGATGAGGTCGCGAAGTCTACGCATGGATTCCGAAATCGGAAGGTTCGGCGGTGGGGAAGTGGCGGGGATGTACTCTAGGGCAGAGCGAGAGTGTCGGGTGGAGGGGAAGAGGAGAGATCGGGGGATGGTGGAGGAGTTGGCATACTGCGGAGGGTGGTTTCGAAACGAAAAGGATGATTGAAAAGGGTTCGGAAGGGTATCGAAGAGAACTTGTGACGGGAGCGTGAGAGAGAAAAGAGGGTGAGAGAGCTTTAGAAGGAGATAAGTTGGTAGGAGAGAGGTAGGGGTGATTTGAAAACTTGAGTTGAGGGGGGAATGGAGGTTGGCAAGGGAAGGGGAGGATAGGGAGGGAATGGTGGAAAGGCAGGGTGAAGGTTGCAGCGGGGGGGGGTGGGGAGAGGGTTTAAAGGCAGAAGAAAATGGCAAAGCGGGGAAACGTACAGTAACAGCATAGATTAAAGAATAGAATTGGTTATGACGAATTGGTTCAAATACAATGCGGCAACCGGCACCATCAAGGCGATGACTGCAGCTGGCTTTAATTTTTTTTATTTAGATTTCCCCCTCTAAAAAATGTTAAATAAATGCTGCCCACATCTTGTCAAAAAATGAAATAAAAAACAGAGGGAAGCGAGACGTCGCATGCCAAAACCACTGGATATTCTCTTGTGATTGGACAATTTCTACTGGTGGTGATTGGTCGGTTACAACTGGCACGTTGTCTCCATTGGATTGGGACATTCTAAATCTGCGTTCATTGGTTCACACTGCAAAGCGCACAACTTTCGCCTTAATTGCCGACTGCGCTCTCCAAAAGTTTCAAGGTTCAATTCGAATACCTTTGGGCAAGCCTCACCAGTGTACAGTACAGTACTGTACAGTACTGTACTGTCCAGTACATTACAGGTAGTGCAGCGCTATGGTTCATTTGGCAATAATCAGCTTGCAGAAATGTACCCAATGCACTCGACAGTTCCGAAACGATGCTGGCTTTATTTCATACCGCCTCTGGTTACCAAAGTGACGGCGAGAGTATTGTACAGCACTGTACTGTACAGAGCAAGAGTACACAACTCCACAGTGCAGTATTGGCGGCAATACGCCTGGCCCAATGTACTGCTGTACAGTACAACCCGGACCCCGTACAGTACTGACCCAAACTTGGAAGGACGGGCCCTTGACTACAGAGCTACGTTAGACAACAAAATTGGTCTCTACAGTGCTGATTGACAAGCCGGCTTTGAGATTTGTATTTTCTAGAATTTACAGCGGTATTTTGTTGTACAAGTCAAATGATGCAAGTGGTGATCTGCACACATTGAGCAGACTCAGCGTACAGACTGCAGAGGGCTACATCGCTTGTACAGCGTTGTACCGTGATGTACAGTACAGCCCACAATGCTCTTCGCAACAGGAGATTCCACGCAATCGAGACTACAAAGAATGATCATTTGTTGAGTTGAAATACAGTAAAGTATACTGTACCATCCTGCTACAGCCAGTCAATGAAGCCGCCGAGCACCAAAAATTTATCAAGTTTACCATCTTTCCAGGAAAATCAAACTTTTCATATTTTTGACAAATAATTCAACAGGAAAACGTCACACATTCGGCCGTCCGTGTGGCATTTTCTGTCGACTCTTTGCCAGAGGTTACAGAGGTACAGTGTTGCACATTGTACAGTTCCGTACTGAGCTTGTACGGTACTTACGCGGTCTACATTTGACAAGACCACCGACGGGTACAACATTCTTGTACTCCAGTCGACAGCACGACCACGGAGGCAATGTGTCGATTTCCACAGAGCACAACCGTCGCGACACCTTTCACTAGCTAGCAATCCACCACTTTATAAACAAACGTCTAAAACCGTTTAATCGTTTTCAACGCCAGTCGAAATTTCAAAATTAACTTTCTCTATCCAACTGTCTCCATCATGCACATCCACCCTCTTCGTCCTCTGATCCCGATCTCCAACACCACAGCCTCCAATGTCGTCGTCCCTCCCTACGACGTCCTTACCGCCGCGGAAGCTTTGCAAATCCATACTACCAATCCAAAATCTCTTATCCCGGTTACTCGCCCCGACGCCATATATTCAACCTCCCCGTACACTTCTGCTCAGAAAGCCTTTACCGATCTAACAGCCTCTTCCTTGATCCGCCCCTCCACCCCAACCCTTTACATCTACTCCCAATCCACCTCCACCCACACACAGTATGGCCTTGTCACCCTATCCCTCATTTCCGATTATCTCTCTAACACCATCAAAAAACATGAACGCACCCGTCCCTCCAAAGAGAAGGATCGCGCCCTTCTCACCGATCATCTCTCCGCTCAGACTGGCCCCATCTTCCTCACCTACCGTGATGTCCCCGCCATAAACAGCCTCATATCGACCCAAACCTCCACACACAGTCCCATTTTCGATCTCACCCAATCTTCCGTTCGTCATCGTGTGTGGTCGCTTCCTACGAACACATCCGAAACTCTCATCAATTTGTTCGATCTTCATGTACCTACCGCATATATTGCCGACGGTCACCATCGCGCCGCCAGTGCTGCCACTGTCTCCCAGCAGCGTCGCAAACTACTCCCCCCAGATGCTCCCTTAGCTGATTCTGATTACTTTCTTTCCGTCTTCTTTCCCGCCAGTCATCTCGACGTCTTACCCTACAACCGTGTTGTCACCGATCTCAACAATCATACTCTATCCGACTTTCTCAACCTGCTCTCATCCGTTGGACCCCTTCGCAAACTGTCCTCTGATCCCACAGAGCCGCCCTCACAAGAACATGTTGTGTACATCTACTTAGACACATTGGTACGAACTTGAAGCTTCCGGACAATTCCTCGGACAATCCCGCAGATAACATCGATGCCGCAATCCTTCAAGATAAGGTCCTTGCGCCACTTCTCGCTATTGACGATCCTCGCAATAGTGAACGCATTGACTTTGTCGGCGGCATCAAGGGGCTCTCCTGTTTGGCAGACAGTGTGGAACAGGGGAAAGCCGCGATTGCGTTCGCTCTGAGCCCAGTCTCTGTTGATTTGCTGATGCAGTCGCTGATGCTGGGAAATCATGCCCCCCAAATCAACATGGTTTGAGCCCAAGCTGAGATCCGGGTTCTTTATTCATACGTTTTGACCGGTACTACTAACGTGGCGCAAGATGATTACGGGCAGAGACGCAAGGCAGGTACGCATCAGATAAGGGGCATAGTAACCACTAGTACATTTCTTAACGAGTGAATAGAGTTCAATATTCTTGTCGACATGTGCAGGCATACAGATGACAGCTGCACTGCTTTTTGAACAGTGCTCTGGACAAAGCTGTGAAGCGCTCGTATGCTTACGACGTCTTACATCTCTACAAGTTCAAAATAAAGACCACACAGTGCGGCATTCAGTGTGCACCTGAACAAACAAGTAGATGTAGCAGTCCCCAAGAGCCTCTTTCACCATCTCCAAATAAGCGCCCGAATGATGCTCACCTCACTTCGGCCTCCCATCCGACTCAGTAGCGGACGATGTGACCGCGGATCTCTCTGTCGCCTGTCTTACAGACACACCTCGATAAAACCCGTTCGGGGAACGACGGGCCTTCGGGAAGCGATTGCGCATAAAGCGGCGCAATCGCTCATCCGAAAGAGTCTGCAATCGTCGCGCTTTCGGATCGTTCCGAACCGCGGCTCGTACGTCCACCAGATGGCACATTCCTCGGGCTCAAGACGGCGTTCGCAAAGTCGTCGAAAAGAGTGTAGACATGTTCTTCACCTTCGGCGACGCGTTTTCCAGAGGCGGAACGACGTCCTAGTTCGTAAATAGCGCCGTACATAGCAACGGAAACACCTGCCGCGAGAGCCCAGATGGCACTACCTCCATTTGCGTTGCGTAGTAGGGCGTCGATGGTGAAGCCTAGGAAGAGGAAGGGGAGGGTGTGAAGGGCGGTGGCAATGCATCAGAAGGTTCTGTGGGAAGACCGAGGGAGGTGAGAAGAGAGGTGAGGAGGTTAAGCACGGCCGAACCCCATCGGCGTTTTTCAGAGAAGCCAAAGTAGAGACCGACGGTCCACAGGAGAGAGCCGGCAAGCTCTGGACGGAAATCAGAGGAGGCGGTGGAATTGGGGAAGGCGATGGTAGGAAATGTAAAGGGGTCAGGGAGGGGAAAGGGTACCGAGAAAAGAGCTTTGACAGGTGACGCTGATTCCGAGGATGGGGTAGGGTGGACACGGGGGGATAAAGGGAGAACAGGGGCGAGAGGAGTCACTCTAAACAGAAACCGGGAACGGGGAAGCAGGTTGATGGGTGCTGCGAAAAGTAATTGCATTGCTTGCGGCTTCGAATGGTTGAAGAGACCTGGAGTAGATGGTTCGGCATTTCTTCGACGAAGCGGTAGTCGGCATACCGCGTTGCAGAGGAAGATTGACTGTTGCGATCACCTCGGGCATTGGTGTACCGTACAGCACTGTAAATTGTTGTACAATAATGCACAGGATACTTGTTACTGTACTGAATGTCGAACTGAACACTTGGCTGTTGTGGTCCTTATTTTGATGCGGTCTGCTTAATGTTGTGAGGACAGCAGCGTCTTGACAGTACAGACGATCGTGAAAGGGAGGTTTAGGTGTTTCTGTCAAGCGTGCGGTGATGAGGCAATCAGTGCAAAGCTTGGACTTGATCCGCATGTACCACAGTAAAGTACTGTACAGTGTACGGTGTAGCAAAGACTTGGTTGTAAAGTGCTGTACTGTAGAATATTTACAGTAACCGTGGCATACAGTGCTTTACGGAACAGCTAGAAACTGTAATGTATGTAAGCAGGACGCTTGTACAGTACTTTGTCCTTTGTAGTACAGTACGGTAAAAAGTACAGTACAGTACAGCTCGGTACTACTGTACTGTCACAGGATGTACGGTAGTTCGGGCGTAGAATTATGATTTGTGTGACGTGGATGCTGTCCATTTTTCGACCGGTGTAGTGTACTGTAAGCATTGCTTACAGCCGTTAAAAAATTTGGATTTGTACATGTTTTTTGAAGTGTTGACGACGGCAGTAAAAGGTATTTTGGGATGATTATTTAGAGGGACTGGCGTTGATGATTAAAGCTGGGTGAGTTGTAAACAAGTGTCCAGCAGTGCGCATCTCACCTGGACTTTGTACCGTAAGGACCTGTGGTGGTGTGTCCGCCAAAGCGGTGTATGAAAAATGAAGCTACCATCAGACCCGTCCAAAATCTTTTTCATATGCTATCTTTTTTTATTTTTTTTCTGCGTTGCCTTTTGGAACGATTTAACCCTACTTGCGCTCCAAATCCCCTCCTGCCGTCTTGCATTTTATCTTTGACCGCTTTTCACACCGCGAAAACTGCTTTCCACTCAACTCGAATCCGGGTCCTATCAACACCCCTCCTTCCCCGCCGCCCTCCCGCTGCATCTAGACAACATCTCCTTTAGGAAGAGTGCCCGCACTTGTCCTCTCTATTTTCCTTCCCCACCGCCCTTTCCCCACCCCCCCCCGGCGGAATACCTTCCGCCTCCTGCTCGAGTCTGAAGGTTCTTTCGACTGCACAACCCTTCGCTCAAATTTTCGACCCGAAAGTGGAACATTCCACCTCGCCCTTAATAACTGCTTGTTGATTCGTCAAGGTTGCGGCTCCGCCATTTCCTGCACACTAGACCGTACAAGTTTCCGAATTTTTGAAATTGGCTTACCTTTGTGTCTGTATTAACTGAGCGCTAGTACATTCCAAACAATCTTGTTGGGAGTGTGTTTGATCGCCGTCGTGAAGCCGACGATTTGAAGACCTCTGAACTTCTTGTGGTCGTTTTGTTTCGGGGATTCTGACATACGCTCCCTTGTTTGCACTGCTTGACTCTTGACCCTTGAAGATTAACACGTTTGCTTCCTTGTTCACTCGACAAAATGGGTATGGATTTGGATGGATGGATTGCAAAGGTAAAGGGAGGCGGGTTTTTGCCCGAGTGGGATTTGAAACAGCTGTGCGACTACGTCAAGGAACTGCTTATTGAAGAGAGCAATGTCCAGCCGATTTCATCACCCTGCACCGTCTCCGGCGATATCCATGGCCAGTTTCATGACTTGCTCAACCTTTTCAAGACGGGCGGTGATGTACCGGATACCAATTACGTCTTCATGGGAGATTTTGTCGATCGCGGGTACAACTCTTTGGAAACATTCACCCTGCTTCTGTGTTTGAAGGCCCGCTATCCAGGCAATATCACCTTGCTGAGAGGAAATCATGAATCAAGGCAGATCACACAAGTTTACGGCTTTTATGACGAATGTCAGCGAAAATACGGTACTGCAAATGCATGGAAGTATTGCTGTGAAGTGTTTGACTATCTGACCATTGCCGCACTCATTGACGGTGCTGTGTTGTGCGTTCACGGAGGCTTATCACCGGACATACGAACTCTAGACCAAATTCGGACGATCGATCGTCGTCAAGAAATTCCACCCGAGGGTGCATTTTGTGATCTTATGTGGTCAGATCCGGATGAAGTTGCCACATGGGCTGTATCGCCAAGAGGGGCGGGATGGTTGTTCGGGGCCCGTGTCACTACAGAGTTCAACCATATCAACAAACTTGACCTGATCTGTCGTGCGCATCAACTGGTGCAAGAAGGATATAAATACATGTTTGATGAAAAGATTGTGACGGTGTGGTCGGCCCCTAACTACTGTTACCGCTGCGGAAATGTAGCTGCGATCATGAGCTTTGACGAAAATCTCAACAAGGAATTTAAGATATTTAAGGAGGACGCAAAGGAACATAAGTCGATTCCTCCCCGGAGCTCCGTGCCGTACTTTCTGTAGATTGGGGGAGTAGGTGGTTAGATGCATCCCATTCTCTACATGTGTACATGCCAAAGGCGGGGGTTGCTTATCTTTCACACGAGTGCAGCTACCCATGCGCGGTTTTCGCTTGTCGATTACGTTGCGTGACTGTATTGGTCTTATGTAAAAACGCGATGAAGTGTACCACGCTGCGGACATAGCTGGAAGGGGAATTATGCGGTTATCCGCGGTTCCTCTTATCGTACTAACACCTCTCGTTCATTTGCTCCATCACTTAGCCCGGTTTGCTTTGGAGGTAGGGGGTATTCCGTAGTTTCAGAAGTTGTAGCCATGATTCGCGATTCTCGAAGCCGGAAGGAGAGGAGTACTAGGTAAACAGCTCCCAGCAGTACGAAGATGTACTCCAAAAGAGCAGCACCAAAGTACAGCCCGTTACGATGCATAGTTAGCATGCCCGCTACAGCTGAAAAGCTCAAAACTATGCTGAACTGCATTCCCAGAACGCACCAAACTTGCTTGTAGTTCTCAGCGTTATCGCCTCGTATGGACTCCAACGTCATGCTCACAAAAACGGCCCACACGAGGTTACTCCCAAACGCCGCCATTATCGATATGGTATGTAAGGGCCTTTGTGTTGACCGCGGCACCAAGCAGCAGAAAAGCGGTTGCGGTTAGGCCGAAAATGAGGGCAACATTTGCGAAGAGACGTTGACAGGGTCCGCGAATGCGCAACGGCAAATTGCAGAGCCCACAAGCGGTTGTTGACAAGACACACGGAGCGTTGGCAACGTCCACTCTCCGGCATGCCCACTGTTGGGATACCATCCAAGTTAGCAACGCGGTACAAAGGCCTGAGAGAGCAGTCATGGTTGTGGTAACAGCGAAAATAGGACTCTGATGTTCATCGTAGTGAGCATCAGAGATGAATGGAGGCCTATCAATGGTGCGCCATTTAGATTGCCAGAGGAGGGTTAGGATTACGGAGAGGGCAGAGGTGAAGAGCGCAAAAATGGCGTTCAGAAGTGGAAAGAGGGACGGGCGAAGCTGAAGCGAAATAATGCGCATTGAGCCCGCAGTGTTAGACCCCGACCTTGCAACAGTCTAGTTACAGTACCCATGTCGTCTTGGCGAATTTCACCGCTGATATGAAATACTATGACTACGTCCCGTGGGCCATGCGATCAGGAAACCTGACAGCATGTGTGTAGAGCCTATAGCACCATGGCTGAAGTAGGAATAACAGACTACAACGATTTCGACACAGCGTAGGACTCAATTATCGTTGAGGATCTCGGTGACAAAGAGCGACCTGAATCCTGGAACCTTTGGAACAGCCGTTGTACCCAAAGCTACCGAAGCAGTAGTAGTCGGGCTTCAGTTCTAGCCAATGTCAGTTATAGCTGTAATAATTAGTGTAATGAATTTTGTCGGATGTCGTCCTGACCCGTGCATCGAAGTTCACTTTTCAACCGATTGCTTTCGATTCTCCCGGTGCGCCTGCCTCCAAACTATCGTATTGCTTGACGAGTTGATCCCGCGAATAGCGCGGAAGTATAGTGCGACTGCAGGCGTGATACACCGGCGTGTGTATCAGCGCCTTAGTTGCATCCTCTGGTCGTCTATCGCTATGGCTATCTTCTCGCGCACGCCTCTGAACGTGACCGACGTGGACCATCTGGTTAGTTCCTAGCCTTATATTCGGACTGCAGTGGACACTATAGAACCTATTTGCTGGAAATGAACGTAGTCCATCCCAGGTTTGGTGCAGCATGTTTCAGTTTACTAGCTACAATAAGAGTCCAACTACATTTAGTTGGTTAGTTTTAGCAAGTTTTTGCAGCTACGCCGACTCAAGATGCCTTCATTCTCTCTGGACATAGCAGTCAGTGCCTCTAAGCAGTACTGAATGTACAGCACCCACACTTGTCCCTCTATCAGAAGTTGATGGGTCGAAGTATTCGAAGTGTTCGACCTATCAAACTATTTGAGCCATCCTACTGTTCGATCCTTCTAACGTTCGTGGAGCATCTACTTTTCAGTTTTGTATATTGTGCGGGCGCCGCTATGAGCAGTGCGAGAGAAAGAGGGATTGATCCTGGATCAAATCATAACCCAAATCCTCTCCCCTGCACTTTAGAATACCAGAACACCCATCGCGGGACCAATACCATTCAAACATGCTGCTCTCGTACCCATCTAAAGCGACGTCGGTCACTCAGGCATCATCCTCACCCACCTCAAACATGATTCCCCATCTCCCCCTACTCATATCCCAAACCCACCCGTTCAGTCCCAACCACCAAACCCCTCCGCTACGCGCACCTCCACCACCGATTCCACTATTTTCCTCTGTTCACAGGTTAAGCATTTGCGCACCAATTGGTTCCCCTCGCCCCCCCTCACCTCACCCGCTTTCATCGTTACCAGCCTTCGCCCTTCTCCCCATCCTAACTGCGCAATCCCCTGCTGAATTCCGACTGTTCAATCCCCGTTCGCACCACAGCGAGGCAAGTTGTAAACAAGCGCAAGATGTCCGATCCAAGGCTAACAATCATGCCGAATTTATTCGACAACGAGCGGAGAATGTGAAGGATGCAGCTGTAGCTGCCAAGAACCGCCTGCCTATACCGGATAATACATGAAGTAAAGATGATTACACATACCGGACATGAGGGAGGATTCGGCCTGTCCCAAGCCTGGCCTGAATGCTGTTGAGCCCAAGCCTATTCCAAGCCTGAATTGTATACTGCTGAGCCCGGGGCCTGTTCTAAACCAACTGAACCTCAGTATCAGGCAGCGCGTAGGCGATGCAGGGTGAATACCAAAGACCGGTGCTTGCAAGTTCGACGCCCGGGCGCAGACTATGTTCTAAACTAGTGTACCAGAGTACAGTACAGTACAGTGGTGGACAAAAATATAAGAAAAACAGAAAGTATAAAAGATAAGCTAAAATACAGTAGCTACTGCGAGTTTCAAATACGTTTCCTAGCGTAGACAGACGTGCAGAATACGATACAAAAGTCAGATTTATATTTGCTTATATATTTTTGAAGTTATTCGTTTCTATGCCATCCAGGGCGGACAAAAATATAAATACAAATAGCTAACTGGATGAATTTGGCGCAAAGACAGGGAAACGCAATGCAAAATTTAAGTCATATGTTTGCTTTCTAAAATCCTCAGCAAGATTGGATGTATCCACCGACCGCACAACCAACAATTCAGCTGCACAACATGCTACGAGGCAATCGATTACCAGACAAAGAGAAGGGTCCAATTTTGGCATACTCTCATGGAGCAATGCCACCGGGGGAAATCGCTCGGGCCATCCACAGGAGTGCGACAGTAGTCCGCAACATTTGGCGGCTTAAGAACCAATATGGGAGGCACTTCTCCCACTGATCGGCAAAAAAAAGTCAGCGATGTAGACAAGCGGCGCATTACTCGAGAGGCAAAATCGACTGGTAGGGGATCTGTAACAATCTAGTGTTTACTAGAATGTTATGGACGCCTCTTGAGATATGCCAGCAATGCTATTTAGCGTGGCATTTTTATTTTGCGTGTAGAATTTTATTATGCATTGCTGTAATGCATCTAGACGTTTCGGATTAGTGTTCTAGAGTATTTTAGAGCACATTAGACGCGTCCAGTTAGTTTATTTGTAATGTGTGTTTTTACACCCATTGAGGGGGGTACAAAGCACTATATAAGAGGTCGTAGATGCCGAGTAGCGGCAGGAACAACCAACAAACATTTTTCAACATCGATCAAAGTCAACATCTGAGTTTATTTCAACTGTCTTCCTTTGCCCCAACTACTCTTTCGTTTCACTGGTAGCATCGCCCAGTTGGCCGAAGGAGATCAGTTAGTACCACGACTGTGGGCTGGAGTGCCAGTCGTTGGTAAGCACCACCTGTGGGCTGGAGTGCCAGGTGCGTGCAAGTAGTCCAGTTCTGCAGGGAGAACTAGATAGGCTGCTAGGTATCTTCGATATCTTCGCCTACTTTGATTTTGGTTATTCTGCGCCGAGTCGCCTACGTATTCTCAAATAATCCTCTCGACTATTGGCTGTTAGCTAGGTCGACCGACTGGGACAAGGATTCGAGTAACGCGCTCTAGGTTTGATCAGGTAGGAGCAACCTCATTTGGGTAGTGGGGAAAGAACTTAGGTTCTGTGATTGAGAAGTATCTTTTGGTCGGCTCGAGATCTTTTCTTATAGGGTAAGGACACCGAAGGGTCTTTAACAAAAGACTGGTGGGGATATCCCGAACAGATATAGATCACCGTAACTCCCGGGTGTGGGTTACGAAGAGTTTGTATCACTCTCTTGCGGGAAGAGGACCCGTCGCCAAGGGACGGCTCCCTAAAGTATCAAGTGGATAATAAGTCAAGAGAGAAAAATTGAATAGAAGAAGAAAAAAGGTTGTGAAAAATGTCGTTCTTGAAGCCGAATAAGCCAGAGCAGTTCAAGGGCACTCGGGATAGGCTCGTCGTGGAAACCTGGTTGTACCAGCTCGAACAGTACCTTACGCTCGTTCAGATGCAAAATATGGATCTAGCACTGAACGATAGAGCTAGGATTATGTATGCTACAACCTTGTTTACGGGCACAGCTGCAAGTTGGTGGTTCATGAAAGTTGCCTCCAATGCAGTTCCAGATTCTTTTGATGAGTTTAAGAATTTGGTAAGGGCTGAGTTTATACCCGCTGATAGTGTTCGACGTGCAAGAGACAAGCTGAGGAGTTTGCATCAGAAGTACTCTGTTGCAGCTTATCTCTCAGAGTTTAGAAACGTGGCTCTGAGCATCCCTGGTATCTCAATGGATGAAATGCTAGATAAGTTTATCTCCGGACTCAAGCCACAGGTTAGGCTAGAAGTCCTCAAGAATAATGTTACAAACGTGGAAGAAGCTGCCCGAATCGCTCTGAATGTTGACAGTGCTTTACGTGGATCTGGAATGTTCTCTAGGTTTGGTGAACAGTCGAGTTATGTTCCAAGCCAGGCTCCCGTTCCTATGGAGATCGGTAACGTGGAGAAGAGGTACAACAGTGGTCAAAATCGAATCAGGAATCGTCGATTTGACAAAGATAAAGAAAGGTTGTACAGAGAGAACCGCTGCTTTGTATGTCACAAAGTAGGTTGCAGGCCATGGAAACATAATGACCATAAGGAAAGTAAGATTGCATCGAATAATGCTCAAGTTATTGACAGTGGTCTAGAGTCGGAAAACTAAGAGGTCCGCCGAAAGGAAAAAGCGCTCCGGTTGGACCAAGTATGAGTGACTTTAATCGTCTTGTTGCAGAGGTAAAACAACTAAGACAAAGTATACAGAGTCCAGTGTTGAAAGAAGAGATTTGCACTGGTGATAGCTCTGAAGTTGAGAAAAGTCAAAGAGATCATGCGATAGAAGGTTTGAAGACTAGTTTGGAGTCCAATACTATCGTTAATTGTCATGAAGACGACATCCAGGTCAAAGAGGAAGATATTCCAACCGAGGAATTAATCTTACTTGACGGGACGCTAAATAATGTGAAAGCGTCTGTCCTCAAAGACGACGGATGTAATACAAACGTAGTATCTAGGGACTTTGCAGTTCGAAACAAAGAAAAGTTTCGATTTAAGAATGTCAAAGCCACTGTGAATCATTCGAGCAAGAAGTCAAAGGAGAAAACGTCGGAAGTTATCCTGGGAGCTACATTGAAGATTGGTTCCTATCTGTTCACGTCCAATTGGGTCGTTGCAGATTGTAGATATGATGTGCTTCTAGGAATGCCATGGCATGTTGCCAACAATCCAGATATTGATTATCAGCGCCGGGTTGTGAAGGTTAACGATGACGTGCTCCCGATAGTAGAAGATATTCCGATGGAAGTAAGAGTAACAAACATTGGAGTTAAGAAATTCCGGAACATGATTAGGAGAAAGAATCATGGGAGAGATTTCAATGTTTATCAACTGATCAATGCGAATGAGATTAAGTTGAAAAAGCCCTCTGCAATCAATAGTCAGAAAAATGCTAGTCTGGAAAAGCTGTTGTCTAAGTTTAAGGATGTCTTCAAAGGGAAACTACCAGCTGGACTACCACCAAAGAGGAAGTGTGGATCACGAAATTGAGGTTGAGAAAGGTTCTAAGCCACCTCATCGTCCATTGTTTCAGTTATCCCCAGCGGAATTGAAAGCTGCAAAAGAATATGTGGAAGATTTGCTGAGAAATAAGAAGATCAGGCCAAGTAAGTCACCGTATGGGTCACCGTTATTCTTCGTCCAAGAGAAAGACAAATTGAGAGGTGTGGTCGATTATAGAGCACTTAATCGAATCACAAAAAGAAATAATGCGCCCTTGCCTAGGTCAGATGAGATGTTTGACAGACTTGGTGACGCAAGAGTCTTCTCAAAGTTGGACTTGAAGACCGGTTTCCATCAGATACGGGTGAAGCCTGAGGACATTGAAAAGACTGCGTTCAATACGAAGTACGGACAGTTTGAGTATCTTGTAATGCCAATGGGTCTATGCAATGCTCCTGCTACTTTTCAGTCACTGATGAACCGTATCTTCTATGACTGTATTGATGTCTTCATGGTTGTGTACATCGATGATCTTCTCATATTCAGCATGGACGAAGAAAGCCATCTCAAGCATCTGGAAATAGTGCTAAGTCGCCTGCAAGAACATGAGCTTTATGTTTCTCCAAAGAAATGTGACTTTCTGAAAACGGAGATTGAGTTCTTGGGCTTCATAGTCGGTAAAGATGGTCTTCGTGTTAACCCAGAGAAAGTTGAGGTTTTGAAGACATGGCCGAAGCCTAAAACGGTGACAGAGATAAGGAGTTTTATTGGCTTACTCCAGTTCTTCCGCAGGTTTATTCCGAAGTTTTCGGAAATAGCGGCTCCGTTGACAGATCTGACGAAGAAAGATATCGGTGTTGGTAAATGGAATGACAAGTGTGATGTTGCATTCCAGAAGTTGAAAGAAGCCATCACCCAAGCCCCTATTCTTGTTGCCCCGGATTGGAACAAGAGTTTAGAGGACATGTGGATGCCTCACAATTTGCGGTTGGAGGAACTTTAACGCAACTAGATGGAAACGGAAAGGATCGTGTTATTGCATACTATTCCAAAAAGTTGTCTCCTACTGAAAGATATTATTCCGCAAATGATAGGGAGCTTCTCGGTTTGATATCTTTTCTTCAAAGGTTCAGATGTTATTTGGAAGGTTCATCATTTGAGATTATTACTGACAATCAAGTCCTTAAGCATTCTATTCACTAAAGCCTAAATTGAGTCGAAAAGAGGCAAGGTATATCGAAACGCTTGGTAACTTTGGAATATTTCCAATTACCTTGAAGCAAGGAAAGATTCATGTGCTTGTGATGCTTTATCAAGAGCTCCTCATGTAATTAGCTCTAAGGATATGGATAACCCTTCCATTAATGAGGTGGAAGTGTTATCTATTGATCTTGACGATATCCTTAGTAGTTATGATGATGATCAGTTCTTTGGACCTATTGTTAGAGCCTTGGATGGAAATTGGCCTTCTGATGAGACTAAGAAAGTACAGCTTGAAAAGATAATTCATATGTTTAGGCGAGAGGGAAAACGACTAATGTATGGTAGGAAGCTTTGTATTCCAAGGAAGAGTGTTTCGGATATATTGCAGTTTAGCACACGATTCGAAGATAAGTGGACATTTTGCTTTTGCTAAGACGTTATCGAGACTCTCAAACTATCACTGGAGACATAAGACACGTGATGTTCGAAACTACGTTCAGGGATGCTTCGATGTCAGCAAGCAAAAGATTCGAATCAGAAGAAAATGACAGTTCCCACATCTCTAGAGATCCTGAGAGAAGATGGGGATCTTTGGCTACTGACTTCATTGTTCACCTTCCAAGGACTAAGAATGGAAAAGATGCAGTTACGACATGGGTTGATCGTCTTACAAGAAGAGTTCATTTCATTCTTGTAATGTGAATGAAACAGCAGTGGACGTCGCTAATTCGTTCTTTAGCAACATCTTCAAGCTCCATGGTTTACCCGATAATATTGTTTCCGACAGGGACCCGAAGTTTACTTCGAAGTTCTGGGAAAATGTTATGAAGCTTTGCGGAGTTAAGTTGAAGATGTCCACCAGTCGTCACCCACAGACAGATGGTGCGTCTGAGATTATGAATCGTATGGTTGAGAACTACTTACGATGTTATTGCTCGTATCATCAGAATGATTGGGATGAATTGTTACCTGCTGCTGAGTTTGCATACAACTCTTCTGTGACTGAAGACTTGGGAATGTCGCCGTTCGAAATGGACTTGGGATATAATCCAAAGGCACCTCTTGATATGATTTCAGGAGCAGAGACACCAATTGAAAGCGTTGAAGAATTTAAGGCACGACTGCGAAACTCCTTGGAAGATGCTAAGTTCTCGTACAGAGTTTCTAAAGCTAGGCAATCTGCAGTCTCTCAACGGTATCAAGCTCCTCAATATCAAGTTGGATCGAAAGTATGGTTAAATAAGTCTCTGTTTACGGATTTGTATTCCAGATCGCAGGCAACGCAGAAGCTGACGGCTAGAAGATATGGTCCATTCATGGTGAAGGAGTTAATTTGGAAAGAACGCTTTGAGGTTGGATCTACCTATCATCTCAAGATCCATCCTGTTGTTCATGTAATTCACACAACTCCATATAAGGACCAGCCTGCTGATATTGCGCTGCCTATGCCTGAGCGACCCGATCCAATACCGATGCCTGGAGGAGAAGAACAAGTCGTTGACCGAATATTGAAGCATAGGAAGAGAGGAAGAGGATATTCAATTCCTCACTCTAATGAAAGGAGCGCCAACTCATGAAGCTGAGTGGCAGCCGAAAAGAGATTTTGTGGACCGAGACGGTACGGTTACGGAAGTTTGGCACAAGTATATCGTGGAAAATGGCATACTTCCAGAATATCATTGACGAGGACGTCAATAGAGAGGAGGTGGGAATAGTGTAACAATCTAGTGTTTACTAGAATGTTATGGACGCCTCTTGAGATATGCCAGCAATGCTATTTAGCGTGGCATTTTTATTTTGCGTGTAGAATTTTATTATGCATTGCTGTAATGCATCTAGACGTTTCGGATTAGTGTTCTAGAGTATTTTAGAGCACATTACACGCGTCCAGTTAGTTTATTTGTAATGTGTGTTTTTTACACCCATTGAGGGGGGTACAAAGCACTATATAAGAGGTCGTAGATGCCGAGTAGCGGCAGGAACAACCAACAAACATTTTTCAACATCGATCAAAGTCAACATCTGAGTTTATTTCAACTGTCTTCCTTTGCCCCAACTACTCTTTCGTTTTCAGGATCGCAAGCAATTGTTAAGTTCCTTCAACTGAATGTTAACCCTCTTACCGTGCGACGTGTGCTCAACAAGTGCTCGTTTATGACTTTTAAAAAAGGTATGTCTACTCCTACAATAAAACCAAGGCACGAAAGGGACCGTAAGGATTGGATACTTGGGAAACTAGATTAGAGCGTCGCGGATTGGTCAGATATGGTCAGATTCGATGAAAAAAATTTAATTAAGACGGTCCAGATGGTTTGGCGGTGAAATAGGAGGACAATCGAGAGCAGACGCAAACTTTTTCTAAGAGGCAGAACGGGTGGGAAGGGGCTATGATATGGGCAGCGTTCGAAGGTCTAGGAAAACAAAAATGATCGTACTGGAGGGGTCCCAAAATGGCGTGGCGTATGTTTTTACACATTATAAGGGAACTTGCTTGAATTTGCTGAGGATTTACTGATTAGCTGGCTTTTATTCATGATGGTACTCCCTGTCATAGGCCGAGAATCGTTAATAAACGGCTTGAGGATGAAATTGTGAACGTAATGTGATGGCCAGCGTACTTACCTGATCTAAACCCGATAGAAAATCTACGAGAGATCCGCGCCTGTCGCGTTTATAACAAACATAGACAGTTTGAAACGGTTGATTACCTCCTTGAGACAGTGCATCATTGCTGGGTTCAAACTAGGCGGGATATTCTCTCTACTCTGGTTGAGTTGATGCCCCGCCGTTGCAAACTTGTGTACAAGAATAACTGTGAAAAGATTCCGTACTGAGACAAGAATAAGGCTGCACTATCCCTTTGCCTCGCAAAAGTGCGTATATTTTTTTCCACACATAAATTCTGATTTGCGCATAACTTTTGAAATATGTATGCATATCTACATCATTTCTTTAAAATGCGTTCAGCGTTAAAAATTCAATTGAGAGTGTTAACGAATGCTCCCTTGCGGCTTTTTTAAAGTTCTTGTTTTATACTTTCTAATTTTCTTATAATTTTGTCCACCACTGTACAGTAGTACAGTACAGTGTACCTGTGACTTATCCTCGTAGTCCCTATCTCAGTGATATCTACCTATGTCACTGTAAGACTGGTGCCCCTCAGTTAGTGCTCTGTCTCTAGTACTTACGGTTTTTACCTAAGGGTTTTCACCTGTACAGGTACAGTACACTTAGACGATCATCAATATATTCTTTATCACAGTTGCTGTTCAACCGAAGCACGCTACGCTATTCCATACCTCAGTACCGAACTACTACTGTACAGTACAGTGTACAGTAGTAGTTCGGAACAGTACAGTAGTAGTCCAGAACAGTCTAGTTGTTGTACAGTGCATACTCTACAAACGGTCGTGTCCAATCGCGGGCCACGACTAAAGTGACTTGTCTATATCTAGTTCTATATTGCCACCCGAACGGATCTATAAGTCAGTCCTCACCACCCGATCGGGGCAGGTGAGGGACGAGAGGAAAAAGGAGAAAAAGGAACTACTGCGAGAATCCACCGTTTTTCTGTACTAGCTCACCCTGTTAAACTGCTCAAATACGGGACTCCAACTGCATCCCAGGGGACCTTTGTACCCGTTCACTATGCCTTCGTTTCCCGCCGCCCCTCGCGTACACCGCGCATACTACAGTTATGGGCCCAGTTATGGGCCCAGGGAAGGACTTCGAGAAATTTTTTGGCATGATGAACCCTCCGGTACTCGATCCGGACCAAGAACTCCTATCGTGGAGAAAGAAAGTTGCAAGTTGGGTTGACTTAATTGCAACCGCAGCCGAGAAGGGAGAAGACAAATTCTACAAAACGGTATTCCGCACACTTGGACGTCAACTGTGCGATCAAGGTCTTCGCCAAGCTCAGCTGAGTCTTGTAGGCGAAGCGCAAGAGCAAGGAAAGATCGATTACAAGCAGGAAGACCAAGTCAAAGCTTTGCAAGAGATCGTGGACTTGATTGCCCAAGATCCTCCAATCTCCGTGGTTACTAGCCTCATTGATTCATTCAATATGGTGACTTCTAGCAAGCGCAAGAACAATGAAGACTTGAACCGTTATGTGTCTAGGTTTCGCGGACTCGCCGCAGAGCACCTAATGAAAGCAGGATCAACCAGTCAATCTCAAATCGGAGAAGTACTGGCAATAACCCTGCTCAATAACGCCTCTCTCTTAGAAGCGTCCCTTACCAATGCCAAGCTCAGACTTATTGGAATGGTGGAGGAAAGAAGCAAGGGAACGATACGCGCTGAGAAAAAGTTCACATTGACTTTGGATGAGGAACAGAAGATATCTTTGAGTACCAGGAAGCTTGCTGTTTCGATTGGAAGACCCTCTGGGAGTTCCAGTCGTACTGGCAAACTCTCAATCAGGAAAGTGACGGGTTGGTTCAATGATATGTGTCGAGATCTCAAGCCCATCTTTGATAATGTCAAGAAAATAAACGGTACTCGAGATATAGCCATATCCCTTGCTTCATCTGGTCGTCGTTGCACCTCAAGTCTGGATGACGCGCTGAATGTACTCGGCTCTCGTGCTCGGACTACCAACAGAACAGAAGCCTCGGTAACGAAGGCTCAAATTGAGTCTACAGCTGACCATAGAGTTAGAAGTTTCTTTGGAAGTCAAGAGAATGGTCAATGAGAGTCAAGGATCAGAATCCAGTCAAATCATCGCGATTTCAACGGAAAGAAGCGGAAGACTTACGGCAACGACGGCGATAATTACAAATCCAATCGGGATGGAAAG
Organism: Kappaphycus alvarezii; assembly: GCA_002205965.3. Lineage (NCBI taxonomy): Eukaryota > Rhodophyta > Florideophyceae > Gigartinales > Solieriaceae > Kappaphycus > Kappaphycus alvarezii. Next base: position 1,554,245 of record NADL03000517.1, on the reverse strand, counting down.
AGGAAGAAGTCAAAAATGCTGGCGGAACTCGTCGGAGAAGCCTGCATGGACTGTGGAAGGAAGGAACACGCTCGAGTTGATTTGAAGTACCAGCGTCCGAGCTATTCCACTTTGAAGATCCTTGAAGCCAACTGTCGTCGTGAAGAACAATCCGAACAGAACCAAATACCCGATAATTTCAACGGATATTTTCGTCCGGGCTCCAAGCATTCCAAGGGCAAAGGATCCTGGTAAGCGGAATCCCTACCAAGTCTGATCTGATTCCCATGCATAACGACCCGAATCCTATTTTAGACGAGGGTTGCCCCGATCCGTCGGAGAAATTAAGTCAGCTGTAGCCCTCTCTTTAGCGATGTGCATCGAATTCAAGTTGTATTCCTTAGATTGTGAGCCATTTTACCATGGTTATGGACAGAACTGCAGCGATGCGGAGCTCAAATTAGGCATATGGGGACTATCTCTTGAAGATTTGAAAGGGAATAAAATCGTTATTCCGTTCTATATCACGAAAGGCGATGGTCCTCTTCTACTTGGAAATTGTGTATTGAGCAAATCGGATGTGCTAAATTCGCATACACCTCGTGTTCTTATTATACCTCCAGGTGTAATAGAAGTATTGGGTTGCAAAATCGTGCTTCCGATCTATGTTTCTGAAGGTAGAGAAACTTGAACTCATCTTCATGTTCTTATGAGCTAAATATCCAAGTTCCAAAGATATCTTGCGAGCCATCGGGCTTTGCTTGGAACCAATGGAGACTCGGCTGACGAAAGTAGCAAAAAATCGCGGTTTATGGGAAAATCTGCGAAATATTTCGCTTCAAAACTTCACCTGTACTCGCATTCGCCTCTAAAGGACATGAAGGATCGCTGCAAACGGGGCGTAGTTCTTTTCCCCACTCCTAGAACAAGGCCTCGAAGCTGTCGTAGAAAAGTGCTCTAGCTCCAGACTTCGGCAAATTCGAAATGCAATTGGTTGTGAGCCTGTGACGGAAAGTAAGATCGTTTCCATGGCGCCAAGGTGGCTTATTGACGAATCCTTCCAGCAGGAAAAGTCTAGTTACCAGGATAAAAACGCGTACGAGGAAGTAAATATTAGAAGCCTGCCAAGAGATGCAAATCTCATATCCTCGCATTGTCTCTTCCAAGCCAAGTCAAAATTGATGGAGAATCAGACAAATTGAAATTGAAGTGCAGATTAGTTCCACACGGTAACAGGGATAAGGAGAAGAACTTCGTCCATAAGGACTCAGGAACGGCTCAGTTTCCTGTAATACGGGCTCTTCTTTCTGCTGCAGCCATGATTCGGTTTTCCTTGACGACGATAGACATCTTTGACGCTTTCCTCCAATCCGGACCGTTGAATCGAAACGTGTATGTCCGCTTGCCGAAAGGATGGACAAAGAACAGCTTCTTCGTGTGGAAGCTGCTCGTCCCCGCCTACGGTCTTGTGGAATCAGGCCGGCTATGGCAACTTGCATTTGAGGAATGGATGTTCAGCAGTGGGCTTGAATGCGTTCCTGGAATGCCGCAACTATTCTTGAAACGGGATCCATCTCTAAATTTGCTTCTCATTGTCGCCCAAGTTTTGGATGAGTTCCTACTTGCCAGTCACGCTCAACAGATTCAAGATTTACATGATGCGGTTTCTGACCGATTCAAAGTTGGCAGAATCGTTTCTCAGTCGAACCTGGTCTTCAATAGACTCCATGTTCTTCAAGAAAGCGCTCTCAAAATCACCGTCTCGATGAAGGAATACATGTACACCATTGACAAAATCCCATTAGACCGTATTAGGAGGAAAGATAGAGAAGCTAAATGCTCACAGGATGAGATTAAGCCATTCCAAGCACTTGCTGGACAGCTTAATTGGCTTGGCCCTGGAGTTCTCAGCCCTGCTGCCTCTGAATCGAGTACTTTGCAGCAATGGACCTCCGATCCGAGAGTGCACCACCTGAGTGAAGCCAATCGCGCTCTCCATGAAATTCGACAGCTCTTTCTGGTCCTCAGGTATCGAATGCCTTCTAATCATGACGTCAGTAGCAAAGATGCGGCTTACTTAGCCTTCTCTGACGCGAGCCAAGGAAAATCGTCCTACGACAAAACAGGTTACTTCTCTGGAATATTCTTTCCGAACTCTAAGATATTCCATGACATCGACTGGCACAGATCTAAGCAGGCTCGAGTCTCTTTTTCGTCCATGGGGCAGAGATACTAGCAGCCGAAGAGTCAGCCGATCTGGTTGGACTCATGGAATACTGCTTGTCGAAGATATACGCGGCTGATCGTTCCCTGCCACTAGTATTGACGGTTGACTCACATGGACTCTACTCGACCGTCACTACTCTTCACGTATGTCGAGATTACAGGCTGCGACCAACAGTAGAAAGGTTGAGAGACTCCTTTACGTCAGGAGAAATCGCTGTTATGCAATGGATAAAGGGCGCGAACAACATCGCTGATGCCTTGACAAAGAGGAACCTGGGCACTTTCCGCAGACTCAATCAAACCTGTGCTCTTGGACTCTTGGACTCAGATATTATTCATGAAGCCGAGAGAGTCAAACCAGAAGGGGAAATCGAAACGAATATCCAGTGATTCATTGAAGCCATAAACCATTTTTCAGATTGTGTGCCATCATGGTGGCAGCTTAATGCCATGACCTTGATACACTACGTGATTATGGACTTGCGTTTCCGTTATACAATCTTGGATTTCTTCGTTACAGGCTTGCAAACTTGATTACATATGCCACGTTTCTGGACAGAACCATTTTATGCACTGTATACGAGCACCAGTGCAATATGCACGTTCTTCCTCGATTCGGATAATTGGAAACGCGGAATATTTGGAACCACTCCAACCGATTGGCCATTCTTTCTTTTAATTGGGAATTAATCCAATTCTAATTTCCTTCTCACCCTTCTGTCCCATGGAGATCCAAATGTTGAACACGTGTCCACTGTTTGGGGTGTACGGTCTTCTTCGCCGAAATCTGCCTCTACCGCCTCGTCATCTACCAATCGGTGCCGGGGATAGTCAGTGCCAGTTGTCTTCGCTGAATCCGTAGACGACACGCTGTCAGTAGTCAGTGACGTCTTTGGTGACATGTCGCTCGCGCTCGAAGAACCGCTTTCGTCCAGGTCAAATTTTGAGCCTGTCGCGCTGACAAAAATGACATCTGAAGTTTCATATACAAGGGAATTGCTGTCGAACCTGCACAAAGAGAAACCCTGGTCATTTCGAGGGGGTGAAGGGGGTGGTGTCTGAATGCTGACGTGGGCATTCACAAGGTCTGGATTGTTGAATGGAAACCTTGGGGAAGAAGAAATGGTTGATGAACGCTGTGGCTGAAGAACTACAAATGATAAAAAAGATTGGAGGTTATATGTACAACCTCTCGACGGATCAGATGTCGATTGCTTTTGTCAAGTACGTCATCTGGCAAACATTGTGACATCAAAGCTGCAGTTTTTTTATTTTTTTTTCATGGTGCCGAAATATGTTCGTTCTGGACCAATGAGAAGGCGTTTGTATGGTGCACTGTACTTTACTTCGCATGGCAAACGGCTGATTTCAATTTAATCGGCGTTCACACTTATTATTTACGTTTCGTATTATTCAGTTCAAGGATTTTAATTAATTGGGCCTTTTCCCGTATAAGGACCATTTCGGCCCAATCGGGGGGTATGTTATACAGTATGTACTGTAAAAACGGTCTTGTCGAATCGCGGGCCACGACTACAATGACTTGGCGAGTGTGATGACTTGTGCAGTGTTCGACAGGTGGCAGAACTATTTTATAGTGCAACCGGTAATACAGTACCTATGGAGCTGTATCTAGTTCTATATTGCCACCCGAACGGATATATAAGTCAGTCCTCACCACCCGATCGGAGCAGGTGAGGGATGAGAGGAAAAAGGAGAAAAAGGAGCTACTGCGAGAATCCACCGTTTTTCTGTACTAGCCCGCCCTATTAAAATGCTCAAATACGGGACTGCAACTGCATCCCGGGGGACCTCTGCACCCGTTCACTATGCCTTCGTTTCCCGCCGCCCCTCGCTGACACCGCGCATACTACACTAGTGGTAGTTTACTGTATAATAAAGTACAGTAGTAGTTCTGAACATGGTCTGAGCGCGCGAGACGCTCTTGTTGAAATATAGGGTATATAAAATTTATTGATGTACTATTAACAGTCCTATAGTGTACAGTACTGTAGCTTTTTGTCCTTACTACTATTTCTATCCTACTTAGTCTATATTTTTTCTATCCTATTGTACTGTTAGCGATACATGCTACGATTTTCCTAGTGGACCGTCCGCAGGACGATCCACTAGGAAATTTAGTATGTACTTAGTAAATGTGCTAGAGATAGTAGACGGCATCTACTGCCTATAAAATCCTTAGCTGCCTTAAGCACTGAAGTAAAAACAAAATCAAAAATTTTATTTCCAATCTGCTCAACTTGTCTACACTAAGCAAGAACTTCTACAGTTTTTTCAGGCTCGCATCTAACGCCGTCAGTCTAATTTTCATCCTTGAATTTTAAAGACAATCCGGATTTCACTTTTTCCGGGGAATTTAAGAAGTAAGTCTATTTGCTATTCGATAATTAAAATATACTTATTTGTCCAATTTTCTTGTACTTCCAAGCTACGTGTAAGCCGATAAATACTGACAAATACGTTTATTTTTTAATTATTTGTGAACGCTATCCTGTCCAACGATTCGATCGTGGTATCACGTAGCCCACCTGGCCAAACCGAATCCAGAACAAGATCGGGATTCCGATCTTGTTCTGGATTCGATTACCCAGAGTAGATCCGGATTCCGATCTACTCTGGGTAAGCTTTTATCGTCTTTCACCAATACCGTAACCCCTACTGTGAGCACCGCAAATACGAGTGTCACTCCAATTTCGCCAAGTCTCCCGATTTTCGCCGACTAATCAAAAGACTATACGTGGCACAGAAAAGTATCCATCCCAGACCAATTCAAGGCCTTATTTTTCGGCCAATGGGGGAGTGACATGTGTCTCTTCAGTTTCAGGAGCAGTTTTAGGTTCTAAATATGTGAATTTATGTTCAGGTCAAGTTCAGATGTCAAATCTTCCACGTGTGCCATGTCGTCTAGTTTCAGTAATTGATCATACAGATCCTTCTTTGCTTGAAATTTCTTACATTCCTACTTCTAGGGCTCCGCTACGACTGCGCCACAAAGCTGACCGTCGATTGGCTGATCGCGCTGGGGTTACTCATGCTACTTCTTCATGTGTTGCTGTAAAGAATAGGATCTGTAGGCTTGCAATGTTACTTGCAGTGGTTCTAAGCCTATTTTGACCACTTTCAGAGCCGCGAGCACAAGAACCGCTCACAAAACAAGAAAAATACCGTACACTCAGGAGTGCAAACGGAGCTTCGACGGCCATTCACTTTTACAGTACCGTAAGGCTGGAAAGAATCATTCAAGGGTTGTTTCAAATTAAATTAAGTTTAATCCAATCTGGATATTCGATATTTTTCTGAATAAATTGAATTATCAAATTAATTGCGATTCTTCCTTGAAAATTGAAAATGAAATTAAAAAAGAAAATAAATTGAAAAAACAAATTGAAATTGAAAACAAATTGAAATCAGCAAACAAATTGAAAACGAAAACAAAATGAAAAAGGTTTACAGTAGGTCCAAAATAAATAAAGCAGTGAACGGAAGAAATAATTGACCACGCACAAAAAAGAGGACGTACAGTAGTACAAGAAATAATATAAATTGGGCCAAGTTTTGGAAGCATTAAATTACCATTAGTTTGCACTTGCAAAGAGGTATATTGATATGGTTTTCGGTTAGGGTATTAGAAAGACTACAGAGTTGCATTATTCTCTGGCGGGCTGCGTCAAAGGGTATGTTGAAAATAGTTTCCTCGCTTGTGATGAATTAAGGGCCCGGTTACTAGAGGACTTCGCCGTCACAATGCTTTTCTCGGGGCAGATTCTGAGCAATTCATCCATCATTCGCAATTTGATTGTGTTTCTCACGGAGCTCAATGTGCCAACCGTCCGCCATGAATCTGTTGTCTTCTCAAAGACCTTTACATCAAGTATTCTCCGCAATGGTGACTTCATCAAAGCATTAAACCAAATTTATGCATATTTCAACTCTCTTGCGTCACCAACCGGATCAGTGATTAGAACTGCCCCAAACCCGATACGTTCAACTCCTGTGTCCACCCGACCCCCGGCGCCATCTGAAGACAAGGTGTCACATTACATGTGTATGCGCCTCAGGGAAGAAAATGAGAAATTTTCTGGAAGCCTAGCCAAATGTTGGAACGAGTTCACAGATGAGTTCAAGTATGGCTGCGAAGGTTACATGCTCAAAGCTCAATGACGAAAAAATGCTCAAGAATCTCTACCATCTGCTTACAGGAAATGCGAAAAGATTCTACATAACGAATGTTTAAGGTGTATATGAGCATCATTTTTAAGCTATAAAAGCTCTGGAAAGTGAATAAAAATAAGTCTCAAGGCAAAACAGAATTGCTGCGTATCTTCGCAACATTCGTGTCAGCCAGTATATTTCTCCCACTTGTACTGTAAATGATGCTATCGAGAAAGTCTACGAGGACTTATTTAAGCTCACTCCCCCAAGCACCACCTCATTGCCGTTCAGAAAGGCACAAGATTGATTATCTTCAGTCCGCCGTTATCGGATTCTCCTGGGCTCGTGACTCTTGTAGCAGAGCAAATTCTGGTGACTTTAAATTTCCATTATTTTACAGTCAGCTCATTTCTGACGCTCAATTAGAGCAAGAATAGAAAGCTGGACGAATGAGAGATCAGAGGAACCTACGTATTAAATAGATCTCAGATGCAGACCCTACACCACGTAGCCGCATTGCTGATAAATTGTATATTGAGGAACATAAATACGATTGTGGCCAGCGTTCCACTAAAGTCAATCGTCACGATGGTAACTTACGAATCAGCGACGCTTACAGCATGAGGAAAAAATAAACCTCGTGATGATTGAGTTTGTTGGGGTTGTGGCAAAAAGGGCTATATTCTTTCTCAATATCGCCAATCAGTAGCTAAGAATGTTGCTCGGAAGGTTCAATACTATCAGAGAAACTCATTTGGAGATCCGCCCAAAGCCACTAAACGTGTACTTTTTGGGCTCTGTCGGGAATTGGATCATGATGATCCATCAGTTGATGAAGGAATACTATTTGCTCAGGATTTCTTCGGAGACGTCAACAGTGATGATGATATTGAAGAATCTGAAAATGGAAATATGGATAAAGATGACTCAATGTATGCCCGTGAACAGTCATTCTCGCAAATTTCAGTTAAGGACCAATTGTTTTTAGATAACGAGGATTTTTGACTAGGGGTACGCAAACAAGCTGAAGTGCTCCTAACGAAAGGCAAAATGTAAGGTAACGCGAGAAGCCTCTCAACTATAACGTGAAACTTGTCTCTCTTCTATGGAAGCAAAGAAAATGGAGAACGATTACGTAAAAATGTATGGGATTTTAACTGTCAAGAGCAGCAAATTACCAAAGCACTCCAATTCAGAGAAATCCCACGGAATGTGTCTCGATACTGATGCTCAAAAATCAGGGATTGGAAAATCACAACCAAAGGCATAATGTGACGTAGCTGGGATTAAGATAAAACCTAGGCACGAGACAACTGCTTAAAAGTTTGGTGATGGAATCTTTCCAAGCATTGCACAAATTCCAATTCGTATTCCAACGCCTGACGGTGCTTTTATCCCGCTAAACGTCGATTCAATAAATGCAAATATTCTATTTTTGATTGGCCTGGAAACTTTAGACAAATTTGGACTTTTTGCAGACAACGTTGACAAACTACTGATGTCCAAAATACATGGATGGGCTATGCCAATCACACGCAAACACGGCTATCCTTACGTTGTGTGGGATTTTCTGAAATCCTGTACACAAAATCTCAATTAGAGCGCCTCCATTTACACCTTTTACACCGGTCAGCATCAAAGCTGTACAATCTGATAAGCAGAGCTAGACCAGACGAAGCAACGCCTGAGACGCAAGATTTGATTTCGGAGATATCTAAGCAGTGCCACACATGTCAGCACTTTGAACCGAAACCCAGATCATTCCATGTTAGTACGCCCAATGTAATCATATTTAATCAAGAGTTAGCTTTTTATATTATTTTTCTTGACAAAAATCCTGTACTTCATATCGTGGAAACGCAAACCCTTTTCGGTAATGCTGTATTCCTACACAGTCAAAGTACGTAATCTATTCGGAACTCTTTTCTTGAGTGCTGGGCTACAATTTACACTGGATTTACTGGTAGAATGGAAGAGGAAAAAGGTAGTCAGTTCGTTTCCAAAGCGTGGAAATATTCGATAAAATCGAATGAAATCAAATTCAGCCTATCTGGATTTGTAAGCCATAATTCTATTGGTTTTGGTGAACGTAACCCTGATCAGTCACGCCGTATCTACCACAAGTTTCGCAATTCAAGACCTGAAGTTGAAAAAGAACTCGCCCAACTTCTCGCCGTTAAGGCTATGCTCGATACTGTGAAACCAGAAGGATTGGTTCCATCGTTACTCGTCTTTGGAATTGTGCCGAGTTTTCCGGCCGTAAAAATCGAGCTTCCGAATCAAATGGAACGAGTGAGAGCGCTCTAAATGGCAAGATCTGAGATGTAAACTATTATTTCAGAACTCAGACTCAGAACCACTCTGAATTCAGCTTCTAAATACCGCTCATCACGAACTTAAGATTGAAATTTAAGTTCTAGTCTATCGTGAAAAGTCCAAACCTAAGTGGACAGGACCCTACAAAATCACGAAAATTAATGACAGACAAGTCATTATTGACAGAATGGCGAGGAAGTGCAAAATTTACGCTCTTAGGTAAAGGCTTATTTTGATGATCAAGTTGAAACACTAGTCGAAGCTTGGTATCCATCAATTAAAGTGGTATACTCCAAAAATCTTCAATAAATTGACGTCAACCTCAATGAAGTTTTAAATCAGAGGCGAGATCCCAGATCCAATTCAGCTGAATTTCTGAAAGCGAAACAGATAGAAATAGAAGCAATCGTTGAGAGAAATACCCGGAAAATAGTCGCTAGAGTCGAATACGAAAGAATGCAAATATCCTCTCTGGAAGTTTAGTTCTGTCAACTAAAAATAAGAACACTGGCAAAGAGATATACAAAGCAAGGTTTGTAGTACAAGGTAATAGGGACAAAGAAAAGAACTACCTTGTACATGACAGCACGGCTATACGCCAGCGTTCCACACGCTTGTTGGTTGCAATTGCTGCAATACACGGTTTCAGGATTTGGTCTCAATATGTTAAACAGGCGTACTTACAGTCAGCTCAAAGTCTGATGCGCAAATTTTACCTTAGACGAACGGAAGACTTTGGATTACCTGAGAACCACTTACTCGATTTACTGAAACCTCTTTACGGATTATTCGATTCAGGAGATTATTGTAATCGCTCTATGAATTCAAACCTTAAGAAAGATCTCGGAATGACTCCAACTGATGGAGATCCCGCAATCTTCTCAAAGCATACAGACGGAGAACTTCAGGGCCTATTTGGAACATATGTGGACGATTCTCTACTTTGTCGCAACAATGAGTTCGTTAAGTTATCCCAAAAGACTCTTCATAAGTTTGAATAGCGAGAGAATGAGTTAGATGACACTGTATTTGCAGGCGTCAGAGTAAAGAGAACTGATTATTGATTTGAGCTACGTCAGGAACATTATGTCCAGAAGTTACGCATTTTGTCGATGGACGCCTATTTTTCTGAACTCAGTTTTTTGAGTTATAGACTGGCTTAGTTAACACATACAAAGCCCGAAATATGTTGTGTCATTAACATGGCCGCGCAAGTGACTGAAATCAAATTCTGGGTAGAAGCAATAAAGCAGTTGAAAAAGTTGTGAAGCATGTGCATAACAACCTAGTTCTCTGCTTAAGTATTACAAGTTGGACAAAAGCTCCATAAGATTGAAAGTATATTCTGACTAGTCTTTCGCAAACAACGACGACAATACTTCCCAACTTGGATACATTATTTTGCTCAATGAAAAGACCGGAACTTGTGATGTGCTCAGTTATTCTATTCACAAAAGTCTCAGAGTAACTAGATATGTACTAGGCGCCGAAGTTTATGCTTTCGCTGATGCCTTCGACATTGGATACATGATTAAGCACGACCTTGAATCCTTGACTGGAATCAAAATTCCACCTTGAATGTTTACGGACTCCAAACGTCTATATAATGTTATCACCAAGTATTCCTACACTTTGGAAAAACGCCTCATAACTGATATTAGTTCTGTAAGAGATGCATATGAAAAAGAGGAAATATCCAATGTTGGATTTGTACAAAATGCGGACAACCTTGCGGGCGCCTTCACGAAGATTACAAAGCTTGATGTACTGAATTAAATTATCACAAGTAAGTGTGATCTACCTGCTCAACAATGGGTAATTCGTGACTAAGGATGGAGAAAACAATAGGTCAGGGCAAAGAGAGGGAGTGTTGAAATACAGGACACATAAAATTTATTTACGTACTATTTACAGTCCTTTAGTGTAGTTTTTTGCCCTTAACACTATTTATATCTGACGTAGTCTATATTTTCTCTAACCTATTGTACTGTCAGCGATGTCTGCTAAGGCCGTTGTAGTGTAAGGGTCACTAGGGCCGCCCGCAGGACGATCCGCTATGGAATTTAGTAAGTAGTTAATTGGTGTGCTAGAGGTAGTAGATTGCATCCACTGCCTATAAAAAGCCTAACCGCCTTGAGCACTGAAGTAAAAAAAACATCAACAGTTTTATTTTCAACCTATTAAACTTGTCTACACTAATCAAAAACGTCTATAGTTTTTTTCAGGCTCGGCGCTAACGCCGTCAGTGTGATTTTCATCCATTGCGTTTTCGCGACAGGTCTCGCAAGTGGACCCTGTCTGAAGAAATACTACTGTACTGTACTACTGTACAGTACAGTAGTAGTTCGGAATATTACAGTAGCAGTACAGTACATTAATAGTTCGGAACAGTCCAATAGTAGTTTAGCAGTAGTAAAGTAGTAGTTCTTAACATAGTCTTCGCCCGCGCGACGCTCTCTTCAGTGGGTCCTGCCTGAAAAAATACTACAATAAAGGACAGTAGTAGTTCGGAACAGTACAATAGTAGTTCTGAATATGGTCTGCGCCCGTGCGACGCTCTCGTAAGTGGATCCTGCCTGAAGCACCGGTCCTTGGTATTCACTATGCATCGGCTGAACTCTGCCTGAAACTCTGAGGTTCAGTTGGTATGGAACAGGCCCAGGGCTCAAAGTATACAATCCAGGCTTGGATTTGTATAGCTTCTTGCGTTGTTGGCAGTGTAGTAACAATGACACTGTATTGTGTGTTTTATTCCCGGAGTCTTCGACCGGCTCCGGTTCGATTGATAGTGCTCGCTCCGTCGGCGGAGGAGCAAATGAGAAGAGATCAATGAAACATGATTCAATGCGGTTGTGATGGGAGAGAATTGAGAGTGGCAATGGTCTCTCCCCTTTTATAGGCAAATGAAGACGCAAATATAATAGCACTAAGTAAAAGCATTAAAAAAAGGAATGCTATGAGGAAAGAAATAGTGATATTAATCCAGTCGAAATTTATGAAGGCAACAAATAGTGCTGATTCATAGACCGTTATTGTATTGTAACAACTAGGCTCGGGCTGAACAATGCAGTAAGCATAGCGAGTCGCTAATAGCAATAAATTATTGTTGGGCTGCATTCATAGTACTGCAAAGCTGTGAATGTACATTGCCTGCCTTGTGTAAGGTAACGGGCGTACTGTAATGTATCTGTGTACGTACAAGCAGCTGCACTTACAGTGAGGTTCAAAAAGATGGCCCACCCTCTTGAATCGCTCGGTGCGCCTGAATTTTTTTATTTTTTAAAACTTTTTCTTGTCTGCAGAGGAGAACAGAGGGTGGAGGCAAAGGAAAGAGAAAACCGAGAAAAAGAAATAGCTGTTCCATCACGGGGAAAATTTGGGGATATTTATGATTTGGAAAGTACTGTAATGTCATTTCTTGAACTGAGGTAACATGTTCCATTAGGGATTGAGGTGAGTAGATGCGAGCTTACAGAGTTCTGGCTTAGCAGCGTGGCCGCATCAACACAGAAAACGGGCGAGAGTCCGGCCATCAGGCAGGCAACATTAGATATTGATGCCGCTGCGATGTGCCTTTGAGTAAGGACTTCTTTAACCTTCCCCGTACGTCTCCATTTTCTTTACCGCCACATTCAGTGCGACCTCGCTCAGTAGCGCGTATCTGCTGATCCATAACTGATTCAAAATATAGCACCATGCCAACAAGATAGCACTGGAACTCTCGAAAACAAACTGTAATGCTACCGAGGCCCCTAATAGACATTTTACCTTTTTTTGGAGGTTTTCGGGAGTACAAAATTGGATGTCATTGGAGGATATGCGGAGGATTGGCCAAGATCGCTAAAGAAGTCCAAAAATCCACCACGCGCACTCCAAAGTCCTGCACTGCCCTCCAGCAATGCTCCACAAAATCCACATTGGTCTTCCATGCGCCAAAAACGTAACGTGATTCAAAGCGATACAGCAATATTTAAATATATTATGGCTCAAAAGATTATAGGATAATGAATCCCACCGGGAATGGAGGAGGATGCCCTAATACTATCGCTCAACCCAATTACCAAGGGACATCTGGCCCTCTTAGGTCCTCATTTACAGGTATATAACGGCGGCTGCAGTCCGTACATGTGCTCGACTATTAAAGTTCATGTCAACATTGTTTAATTGCTCGATACTCGTGCACAGCTGGCACTCACATACATGTGTCAACGCTGTTTATAATTATAGTCCTTTCAATGGCTTCGTGGCTTGCACAGTCGAAACGTTTCCATTCCACATTCGTCAAGTTAAATTCATTGTGTAACTAGCCGTTTCTTTATCTAAATCATGTATGGCACTTACACCCTGCTCCTGGTTCTCAGCTGTTAGTCATAATTTAACATCAGGCTACTCTTGCATCTCAGCATCAAAATCACGCGGTGAGGTTTCATCGCGCTTCCGATTTACAGCATTGGCACAGAGATCACAGAAAACATTCCGACTTAGTTCATTCCCAAGCAGCCGCAAGTACCCTTATAACCATACAATTACCGCAGTTGACCATCCAAATCCCATTCCTAGCTCATAGAATAACCTTCTTAGTCCATTGTACTGCAATTCTTGACGCAAAAGTCGTTACAAATACTTCACTTGCGAGCAAGGCCGCGAAGAAGACGATTATTTCCATCGGGAGATAGCTTTGACGCGTCAACCAATGCGTCAATATTTTGATGCGGGTCCAAGGAGACCCACTTGAGTCCTTTGTACTTTGAAAAGTTGCAGTGTGAAGGGTACTTGCGGACTGTCACGCCAATCAAATTAAGAATCGCACAAACATCTGATATCGTAGGCTTACGGAATGCCTGCTGCGTCGAAATTGAATCTTGAAACACCTCCCAGTAGTCGTTCATTCGGAGCCTTTTTATCCAGTCACCGACAAAAAGTTGTCTTATTACACCTCCAGATGGGAGGGTAAACCTATACTAAAGGAACTTCAAAACTCGACCATAGTAGACACCGAACTTTAGAGGACTCGTTTCTTGAGAATTGCACTCGATGTACTCCGCTGAGATGAAAAAGTTGGCACGGGACGAACCGCCTCTCTTCCTACCCGAAATAATCGCACCAACCGTTTGGAAACCATCACCACATGAAAATCTTGCCCCACCAAAAGACAATACCTCATCGACCGCAAGAGCTCTATTAGCTTCCACCTTGTCAAGCCCATACGTTTCTTGAATATACAAGCGCAGGAGCTTTTTTATCTTGAACCTCTTATTGAAAGCATCAGACAGTTTCTCACTTCGACCGGGTCCCGTCAACAAAACGGTCCTGGATTAAGATGCGCCAGAATCGGAAATTTTTTCCGGATATGAGTCCAGGTCAGGTTAGGTTCTGCCCAGAAAAAAGTGCTCATCGTAAAACAACTTGTAACCCTCGAGCAACTTAGCACTCTCGGTCATCGATTGCGCGGCCTTTGACCTCGCATTTAGTCTCCCCTTCGTGAATTCAATGAAACGCTCAACCCAGAACTGGCTACAATTCACAAGCGGACCACATCGTAGCACATTATCCCTGACATGCGAAAGCATGTGCAAAGTCAGGTTGCGAGTCCAACTCGCTCGTTATCGTAACGGTAGTGTTTACTTTCAAACTTTGTGTAAAACTTTAATGCATGACTTCCCAAATTCTCAACATCTTCCAAGGTTAAAGAAGGTCTAGACCACAGATCCACAATCAAAGAGAACAGGTGCAGTCCAGAGAGCACGTTTGAGGGCAGGTTCCCGTCTAGTACAATTGTCCACTAACTCATTATAAACTGTTTGTATTCAGCCGCTTTCCATGACTTGTACTGTGACGTTTCCCTCGGACGCGATCCAAAAGTACAGTGTGGTGTACCGCTACCGAGTGCAGCTATCTCCAAATCAGCTATATCCCAACCATCCGCACCTACCACAAAGTCCTCGTTTGCATATCCCTCACACCCTAAGAGATGTCTCTTCTCCCCTTTCAGAATTTCAACCATATCCTTAGCAATATTCATGCCCAGGTGCATAATATCCAAAGGAAAAGAGTGAAAAGGGACAATGATTGGTAGCTTATAAAGAAGGGCAGGGTCTAACTCCCGATACGCGTGAAAGAACCTTCCGTCGACTGTCATAAAAATTCGAATCGGGACTCAAATAATCTAATTAAAGCTCTTTTGCGGCTGGAGTCGCGATATTTCAGGTAAAGAGAATTGAAACGGCGAAAAGATCTATGTTTTGTCACCCACCTCGCTTTTTTATTAGGCGGACAGTCAATGGAGCATGATACCTCTTCGAAGCTCTCAAGTAGACCAATAAGATCTCGCAATAATGACAAGGAGATTTCGCAAGTGGGCTGTTTGCTCCTGAGACTTTTGGTAAGGCTTGCAGATCAGTAGTGAACCACTGCATGTGTACTCGAGTCCTCCTCGTTTCCGTTGTGCAAAAATTTCCACTCAACCCCACCGCTGCGGTTAATATTGTCAATCTCATATACAAGAGGAGCCAAGTAACTCTCAAGGTTGGCTGGCTGACGAGAACCTCTGATAAACCCGAACGGAATCACATTATGCATCAAGAAACGGTACTTATGCGCAAGATTCAAGTTGATGGCTGCAATTGGCCAGAAGTCGTAGCTATGGTTAAAGAATAACTGGAATCCATCAAACGATGCACCCATGAACAGGTCATATTTGCAATACTCTTTTCCACCGCTTGTTGTAACAATTTCTTTGTAAAGACTCCCATCCGTGAAGTCGTTGAAACCACCGTTGGTCCGTTCTGTTTCTCGGGAG
Organism: Kappaphycus alvarezii; assembly: GCA_002205965.3. Lineage (NCBI taxonomy): Eukaryota > Rhodophyta > Florideophyceae > Gigartinales > Solieriaceae > Kappaphycus > Kappaphycus alvarezii. Next base: position 1,538,752 of record NADL03000517.1, on the reverse strand, counting down.
TCAGATCCATCTCCAAACAACACGTTGATGCTTTTAGAATGGGACGCGCACGCACGTATTCTGGGTAACAAAGGAATGTAATCAAAGTTATCATATATTGGTTCCCGTCGCTCTTTTGAGCATGTGCCACAACAATTACACATTTCGGAACTGGACTTGTTGGTGCTGATCTCGTGGCCATATAGAAGTCCATGATTACTGCAGTAAACATACTTGATGGTGTCCAGGCTGGCGTACTTCACTAGTTTCGCAGGAAATTCTTCCAAGAGTTGTACGGTGCGTCTATATTCTACAGCGCTCGTTGCATCAGGGTTTGCTTTGCACTGTATTACACACACAGATCTATCTACTTCTTGTTTGAAAAGGCCCATTCAACAAAACGCTCGAACGAAATGCTGCGCCATGAAGGTCTATCATCATCGTCACCATCAGCATCATCTATACCAATCACATCTTCATCTTCTGTAGAATCGTATTCCTCGGAATTCTCAACACTGACTCCAAATTCCTGCAAAAAGTATTCAACAAGACCTTCGTAGTTTTTTTGTCACCATCATCAAAAATAACAAATGGAGCAAAGGTCGAAGACTCATTATTTTAGTCGAAATCATCAGGTTGAGTATTCTTAATAGCCTCATCACCTTCTACTTCCAGAACTTCTGTATTGGACTGGAGATTTGTTCTTGAATCGTTACTCGCAATGCCTGAAGCGACCACTGACAACTCCATAGCACTATTCTTGGACGTTTTTCGCCTCTCCCAAATCTGTGCTGCATTCTTCTCCGTGAAGCGAGATCCCATAAGCCAATATAGAATCAGCCTCGAGCGTGCAAGGTTCGAATTCTTGCGGTGATTTCATATCGTGGTTCTAGAGACATGCTTGCCAGGTTTGCACCGACATCGATACTCTGGTAAGCATACGAAGCATTCCATCTTAAGCGACCACCAACAGGCAAATCTCAAAAGCCGAGGGTACTTGAGTATCTTGCTTTATCTCGTCGGAGATCATATCTGATGGGGAGCCCAATTCATTTCGATACAAAACGAAACTTGCCTTTCGGTTCAGGGACTCTGACTAATAATAATGTTGATAGAAATGCCAGTCCATGTCTGTTCATATCCACACATGCCTCCGAAACTCGTTCTTAGCATCAAAGATCTCCCTCAAGCTCATCATCCACTGGACGCCCTTGCCTTCTGCAACTTTCCAACATGACTCGTCCTCCTCCCATCCGAAAGCCATCTCGAAATGCCAAGGGAAGGTACCAGTATCGCTTTGTCAACATTGCCGCGTACGTGAGTAGTGTTACACAAGAGCTCAATGGAAATCCCGGTATTTGAGATAGCCCAGAGTCACAGTACGTATCATTTCCTTATGAAGCGGTCTCTCGTGAACGCAATCGCAAAGCGCTGCAACTCGTTGGGGAACATGTGGAACGCCTGCTTGAGTATGAGGATGACGGGGTGATGAAATCAAACTATGGCCAATATACATTCGCAGAACTTCCAGTTTCGATCATAAATGCATTGATTAATTCTGTCACGGCCGACAAAGATATGAACGTCTATCCTCAAGGTGAGAACAATTGGAAAATTGAGAAATGTATCGAGCAGAAGATGGCAAGCAAAGCATGACCAAACAGGAGCAACAAGAAGTCCAAGGATGTACCAAAGTCTCCAAAGCTGTCGCCTTCCCAGGTGAGAACTGGTTCCCAACACTGTTGTCCGAGGGAAGCATCGGAAATCAAAACCATCGGGACAAAAGACATCCTGCAAGATGGGGAGACAACTTGTATCGCAGCAGAGAGGTGTATTCAGTCATATCGTGAGAGTAATGAAGAATATGAGGCCAATAATCAAAGCCAAGCGATAGTCACCGAATTCGGGCATTCCACCATTCCACCATTCTTGCTCGCGTTCATGCGGAACAGGAGGACGAAGAAGAGGAAAAAGACAGCGTGGATGAAATTAGACTCATTACGTCGGTCTATGGAACCATGCAGGCGAGGGTCGATTCCAGAGAACACTCAGACGCAGAGGAGGAGTCTACATCTGCGCAGATTGCGGAGTTGAAAAGGAAGCTTGCGGTACTAGAAAAGGCCGACAGGCAACGCCACCGCGCTGGTTCTCACCGTGACCTTACCACTAGGCGAAATTTAAGAATTCCAACCGGACGTAGCCGTTTCACGAAACCACAATCCACGGCAGCGGTGGGTGAGAAGAGGCCAAGAGAGAAGGTCAGCAGTAGATTAGATAGACGTGACGTTCATGGAAAGAAGCATTAGCTTACCAGTATCCTTTATCACCATAGAATACGATGGATGCGGCCAAAGTAACCGCGTTTATATGATTCTCGAGCCTAGCAGCGCGTTGATGAAGTTGATTGAAGGAAGAAATCTATCCAAAAGCATTCATTTCGTTATCCAAATATTGAGGAGATTGGAGATTCAAATTGGATCAGCCCAGAATCCCTGAATCAGACATATTAACCTTAGTTTTTAGAGACCAAGCATTTCAGCTATAGCAGAGCGCGAGAACATACAGTCCGAAGCAGAAGAAATTTGTAGGGAGCTTGAAAAGCTGCGAAGACATCAAAATAGCAGGTATTTCATTTCAAATGTAAGAAAGATAGCAGCTCGCATCCCAAGGCTTGTGCTTATATAAGGAGCAAATAGCTGAAGTCAGAAGAGGAAAAGAGGTGGAGATAATGATGGTGGATCCTTCATGTACCTTTTTGCGAGAGGAACGCACCAGAAAACGTGAAACAGCTCGCGAATTTACCCTATCCTGCAACTGTTAACACTTGGAGCCGCTTTGTACTGAATATCTGATAGAAGATGCAACTTAAATGCAACGTACACGCATGACGTCCTTTGTTTCTTGATAGAATACACCGACTGGGAATTTTCAGGGCCGATAAAATTAAGCGGCTTCAAAACTTTGTAGAAGCGCGACACATTGTGAGGTTCGGTCAGTAGATTCATACCGAATACTTGCAAAACCTTGCTCGGAGTACTTACCTCGTTAACTCAGAAACCGCAGTACTTTTCGACTATCTTTGCCTTCCAACCTGTTGCGTAAGCGGAAACTCGTTGTTTCGCCACAACATGTTTCAATTTGCCTTTGATACTATACAGATGTCATCTTTCACAAATAGTAAAGTCCATTGTTTCCATACTGTGCTACAGCTGATCTTCGAATTTCAAGACCTGCTTCATGTTCCTCACGTTAATATGGAACGTACTTGACAGCTGATTTCAACTGCGCTCGTGATAGGCAATCATGTCCAGCAGGTGCAGGCATACTGAAAATGAGTCTCCGCACGCCAATTCCACGCATATTTCCGTTTGATACAACTGTATACTTCGCGGCTTTACCCCATCTACCTGCATTCGCATGTATTCCATGCTTATACCCACCCGTCCAACACCTTTCAACAAGAAGCTCCACTTTCCTACACGGATGCCACGACTGACAGTTTGAAAAGTGCGTGCATTGCTGCACTACAAGACGCAATATCTCTCCGTTGGCCCATCAGGGTCTAGAAGAAGTTGAATGTTCGTCGCAAAGTTCCATCTGTTTTGAGCTCTTCTTTTCCTGTCCAGCACCAACCCTTTTTTCTGACACCCTCGGCCCTTAACCTCCCTCTATCTCCCTCCCTTGCCCCATATAGCACGCCAATGCAAATTAATTTAGAATTTAACTGCGTCATACAGCTTGCGGAATCGAACTCTTCGCATGAATCAGAGCAAACACGTCTGCTGTCCCATCGGCGAATAATTAGCGCGATCAGTTATTTCTGGCTCTGTAATTTGGCATTTTGAACAAGATGAGGCCGTTGGCCATTCGATTAGAATGAAAAGAGGGGAAAACTTGCGTAGAAGCACGAATGGACTGTAGAAGGTCCATGTGGAGGATAACATGCCGTTCACAGCAGTCTTGGAACTGCGAGTTTTGCAGAGTGCGGCGAAATGGTTTCAAGCAACAAAAGGTCCGGAGATCGCTTAGGATGATACAAACTGCCGGCTCAGTCAACATGGAAGGCTTTTGCTCTGACAGTCATACAGTTCTGAATGCCGTTGCGTTTGAAAGGCTCATTGTACCAAGATGGAAAAATCTTCTCACGCAAGCAGATTTGTAATTTGTGGCTCTGATGTGTCCGTGGGGTCAAGATGTAACCATCTTTGGCTGATCTCGTTTTGATCTCAAAAATATTAAGTATGCATGCACCATTAGAAGTAGCATGATTCAATGCATAACTTGGACAATCTCAATCTACCTAAGTGCACCTGCCAAGGCCTTTTTCTTCAAGCAAAAGGTTTGAAGGCAAAGAGCAAAGATGTGGATAGTATCGTACGTTGCACAACTTAATGATGTCCGAAGAATTTCACGCATGGTTCATTTGGTTCACTAAAAACCGCAAAAATGGCCTAAGTCTATCCTGAACTTCGTTTTGGCGAAAGTCACATGACGACTAAACCAAAGTGGATATCGCAATATCCAGGATATTATCGTGAAGTATATTACGTTTGATCAGGAAGTGCCAGCTTTTTTTATCGACGAGGTGAAATTAAGAGTTGGCAGGGTGGGCACATCCGATTAAAATGCGAGACCAGAGTCACTGCGGCCGCGGGCCCCCCAGACAACATTGACGCCCTTCCACATGCAACCACGGCCAGATTTGCATGGTGCAAGTACATACCATCAAGCGCGTGTCGAACCACTTGGTTATCAGCTTCGCAGATGAAACACACGAAGAGTTCAGCAGAAAAATTTCTACCTCGACGAATTCCTTCGACTCCAGCGCTAACGATTTCAACTAATACTAAAGCTGCAGAGGTTTCCGCAACCTTGAAAGCAAGTGCGGAAAGACTGAATTAATTTCTCGGATTCTGTGGAATACCCTCTACTCCCTCTGATAAAACTCCGGCCAGTAAGCAAGCGGCATGCCCATCTGCTCGCGGATTCCGTTCAGCAGCTGCAACAACTAGTTCGTATGTTTTCACAGCCTTGATGCGATTTCCGCCTAGTGGAACTGCCATCCTTGTTGAACGTCATCGCACGTAGGGTTCGCGGCGCCTTTGCTACGTCTGATTCCACATCTGTATGCCCGTGAGGTGAGGTCGCAACTCTCTTATTGCTACGTTTTCTGTCTGTAGTTGAACGTGCGCACAGCGCGCAATTCACAATGGTGCACGTGGTTAAAAAGAGTATGTGAATCATGCAGGTACTGAACCGCTGCCCTGGATCGACAAAAATGCTGAGGCCATGAGGACTTATTCAACAGCGTGAAACGAACAATGATGGTGACTCACAGAACAAATCTGATAGTTAAGAGCATTTGAAGGTGCGCGTTTTCCTAGTTTGTTGTGGCGAGAGCCACCCTTACCTTCGCGCACCAACCACAACTGCAGTCGAAAAGCGTGCTCGTGTCTCCTTACAAATTGTCCTAGGAAAACTGCAGAAAAAGCACTTTGATTGTACTGTGACCACACGTGAGTATCGCCATAGCTGTCATGGTTGATGGTGAAAAGCAGTGTTCGGGGATTACGAGGCAATTTACAAAAACTTGTGCCGGATGTTTCCGCAATGGCGTACATTGAGACATACTGGTTAGCCCCACGTCGACCTGACGCAAAACGACTCTCGAGCATAAATCATGTCCTGTTCACAGTTTCTCAGGCCTTTCTCGGCCAGCTTAACAGTGGAAACTGTGCTGCAGAGATTTTGTTCATGGTCCGCCACACTTGTGCCAATCCGTAGAAAAGTATCAACTGGATCTGGAAAAACCAAACAATCTTGCAAGATTCTTAATGTGTGTTTGCGAATAGTCACTAATTCTCCGATCTCTTCGGAGCGCGCAAAGTCGGCACATAAGATAATGCTGAGCCCCAGATTGAAGCACTTGGTAACCAGTTTGAGCATATCATCGTTGCTTGGCAGGACTGAATGGCCCAAAAGATTCTGAGCGAACAGGTAAGGATGTGAAGCATAACTATCATAGACCAACACTGCTGCGAAAATGAGAAGAAGAGCATTGACTTAAGGTCCACCTTTTGAGCAAAGCAATGTTCCAGCTGTTCTAAACTAGTACCTGAAATCCCCGAAGTGGCTGCAACTCCAGTTGAGCGAAGTGCTCCATACCTAGAAAAACTTCCCTACCACAAGCACTGCGAGATGAGGGGAGATTTCGGATTTTCACAATAGTAGACACTTTTGACAATCGGTTCGGGCCTGTCATTTGTCGACGTCGGACTACGATTCCGGTACCACTGGTAGTAACGGCCAAAGACAATCCTTCTAATCCCCCACGAGGCATTGCGGAATACTGTACGAGATACTGAAAGAGATCTAACCATGTCGATAGCAATGACTCACCAGGCATATCCCGGGGTGCTCGATGATTCACGTTTTGGCAATCTCTTGATGAAAATCACCAGATAAACTATGTTCACTTTGCAACCGAAGGATCACCTGAGAGCCGTACATCAGAAAAAATGAATTGCCACCGTGGAATGCCAATTCAGCCGCGGACTCCCGAGACCACAGAACAGGCAGCACTAGTCTGCTCTAGCCCAAATGAGTGCCAATTACTAACGAGAAAACAAGCAGCCCAACGACATTCCTCTCTCGAAGCACACCTGCGACTATTGTGCTGAAACCCTTGAAAACCCTCCAAGACGCCAAATGGAGGTGAACTTTCAGTGCACCCAGTATCAGGTTTCTGCTGAAAGCACCTCCACGGATAAGGCATTCAGGGCTTCCAAGTTCCTTCATAGTACCCTGATGGGCGCGATTCTGCAGTGACTGCATCAAGAGCCGTGCCAGAGGTAAGTTCCTCAGTGCGTGTCAGGCGTAAAGTCATCTGTATACATAAAAAAAGTGCTGTGTACAGGGATCCGGTGATTAAATATCGCTGGTACTGATGTCTACATGAACAGTGACCAGATTCCTCACAGAGCTGATGCTGAAACGCGAAATAATTTCGCCATAATCTGTGTGAAAGGCGTCAAAAAGAAGCGACTCGTATTGGTTTGAATTTGTCGTCTAAAGATGAGCTACATGTTCAACTTGATCACCCGCGTCACAGCAACTGAGCCCAGTATCCGTATAGAAGCAAAAGGCCCCTCCGAGAGGCTTAAATCGACTGGGGTGCGCAAAACCAGTTGTGAAAGTATTGCAGATCCCGTTGGTTGAGCAAAACACAATTGGAGTGACAAGCAAAATCTGGCGGCTTACGCGTAGAACGCGAGTTGTACGCTTCGATTGAAATGAATTGTGCATCTTGTAGTACCATGCGTTTGACTTCGGATGTTCACTGTACCACATGTGGTTGAGCTCAGCCTACTACTCTGTATTTACAGCCGAAAAGGTACAGTTACCAGCCGCTTTAGTGACCTAGCAGGCTTTGTACCGTATCGAGATTAAGAAAGCTCTCAGGGTCAGTAGGCTACTGCTTCATGTCGATCTTTGGTCACGGGCGGTCATCCGGCGCAAACGTTTTAGTGCAACTCGTTGCCATGGTACGTGAGCTGAAATACTCCAACTCCGCAAGAGGGACGTGATCCCAGACCGTGTCATGGCGTAGGTCATTTGCAATCTTCCATCCCTCCTGAAGTTCCTCTACGGAAGATAGTTATCAGACATCGATTGTAGGTAGTATAGATGCAATTCTTGACTGTCATGCAAATCATTGTTTGGACAAAACGGCTTCCGCTACAGAAGAGCACAATTACCCTGGTTTTGGAGTCCTCCATCTGGGAATAAAGCCGCCATGAAACGCAAAATGAACCACCCCTTTTCCGGTAGGCAGTTGTTTGTATCGTGCGCTCGGTATACTCACATTTGTACAGCCATTCCCTTCGTTGCCGAATATTGTCCGCCATAACGACTGCCTCTATTCTGAAACAGCCATTATGATTCTAATGAGTGTTTCCAAGCGCTATGGTTGAAGCTTTGGCTGAAATATTCCCTTGTATGATGAAGAGAGCTGCACGACAGATTATGTTATAAAACAAATGGACAAATGCATGTAGTACCGCAATTGATTTATAAAGCAAAATCACCTACCGTACAGCGTTGCAAAGATATAAGCCAGCAACATTTAATCCAGTGGCATGCTGATTTGAACACCGCAAATCATAACACCGTGTGCCTAATAATCTGTAAGACGCGCGGAGATAGATAAAATTGTGAGACTTTGCGTACTGGCTTTAAGACAGAGAGGGAGAAAAACGGCTCGATTGGATGTGGAAGAGGATGGAGGAAATGAGCAGCGTAGTTAGTGGGTAAAGTATGGGGCGTGCAAGAAACTCGACGTTAGAACTGCTGCTCGATGTTGAGATTGTCGAGTCCGCGCTGCTGAGACACGGCCTGAAAATTTCCAAACTGGAATGTTAATCATCCACCTATCGTCCAACACCGCTGCACGTAAAAATGTGTTAATTAAACACACTCAAAAAAACAACCGTAAGTAATCCGGAAGACATCCAATAACAGTGCGTACTTCGCACCCCCACATGGTATCCTCCGAATATCCTCCAGAGGACATCCAATCATCGCACTCATCACCCACGTATCCTCCATTAACCGAGAAAATGTATACTAGGGGGCCCTACTGCTCGTTTGGCCGAATTCAATACTTCACTGTGCGAACCTGCGCTCTAGTAACGCTCTTTATACGCCCCAGTATCGAGTACGAGAGACGGCGAAGCGCCTCACCGTCTATTCCGAACCAAGCTGCACGCTTAGCAGCTTTGAGCTCCATTACATTGTCAAACTGGAGAGCATTTGCGTACACGCGATGGGCTAAAATAGACCATAGATTTCAAGATGCATTAAGCTCGGGACTACGTGCGAGCCGCAAAAGAAGACAGATGCCGTTATTCATAAAACAGATATGGGTGTAAATCAAATTATGTATCGACTCGTTGTCTTGTTGAAAGGCCTAGTCCACTCCGTGTATCACTTTAGCGAAAGTTAGTAGTACTTCCTCTGTAACTCTGACATACTTACTTTGCGTCAACCCAGACTTCCACAAACACAATTTTGAAATTTACGTGGTACGAAAACCAAAACACAAACCATGACAGAACCACAACCCCCACCCATCTTGCGGCTTGAGAAAATGCCTTGATCGTCTGCTCTAATATCAGCACAGTAGTAGGCCCATCTTTCCGGCCCGTCTAAATTGAGCTCCTTCTCGTGCGACCAAATTACAAACTGCTATTCATCCACCTTGTAGCTAATGTGATCCATCGACCATTACAACCTTTTGATATTGTTGGCCGTCATCGAAGGTTTTTTCTTCACGCGCTTGTGACGCATGTAGCCGGTAGACAGAAAGATGCGCATAATTGGTGACTTAGATACTGATTTTGTGCCAGAATGGCGCAGATCTTTGAGAATTTTGTTCCCCTCTAGTGGGTCGCGCACTCTTTTGCACTCTTCATTTTCCGAAATGGCACGTGGACGCCGCATTTGTGGTACATCCCGTATATTCCCGGGATCTTCAGGTAATTCGTGACGAATTTGCGGCTCTTGTTGATACGACGAGCTATTTTGGAGAGCGAGTAGCCGGCTTCTCTGAAGGCTGAGAATTAAGTCTGTTGCTCTTCGGTGAGCATTTTTCCACGTCCCACTTTCGCTGCGATAGTACCTCTTTGCCACGGTTTACCATTCCCTCTCCATTCTTAATAGCGAACTCTTGCTTTTTTCGCTCTGCTGTGAAGATATTACCGCGTTTTTGCGTCATCTGCTGTCTCGGCGGTATCTTTTTGGTACGGTGCAATATTTTTGAAACAATTATGGAATAAACATTTTTTTGATTTTTTTTGATTTTACTTTCCGTTTGCCTTCAACCTATGCTCTTCCCCGTAGACAAGAAAAGGGTTTAAAAAATAAGAATTTCAGACCCACCGAGCGATTCAGGTGGTCAGGCTATTTTTTTGAACCGCACTGTAATTTTGGTTGACATTGCGCCGAGGAATGTAGCCGTTTCTTGATGGATGGTCGTCGAAACTAGAATGCAGTATGCTTACAACTGCGATTTTGACATAGTACATCCTAAAGTTTAGAATGAACATGAGCCGCTCGACTACTCGATAAGCCGTGGGTGCTGAGTCGACTAGAGCCCAGAAATCCCCGGTGAGAATAGGGATGAATGATGGTCTGCTCCCGAAAATGCTCGAGTGCTGAGCGGGAGCGCTGAGTCTGCATCGGTCGCGAACCATTGGACGCATAGCTACACTACACTGGAGGCGGTAGCGTTGAGCTAGAGACGGTTGCTGATGGGAAGCTGTTTATGGGACATACTGCTACAATAAACTGGAGGCGGTAGTGCTGAGCTAGTGACGCTTGCAGAAGCTGTTCATGGGACATACAGCTACAATGCACTGGAGGTGGTAGTGCTTAGCTGAGGGTCGCCAACGATGAATACAGGAGTCCTAGTTAAGAGCATTGGCTTGGCCTTAGACCTGCGAGGGTTGCGAACGGTTTATGCTAGCATTAGCACAATCTCAGAACCGGAAAGTTTGCTGAAGCTCCAGCCGCAGAGGATGGTAAGTATAGTAATAATAAAGCGGTGCGCCTCGAATCCGAGGGGGACCCGACCCAGCAATTTGTGTTGACTTGTGACTCTTGTCTGGTGGCTAACCACAGCCCATCAACCCACGTTAATCTTACAGTCCTCATAGCAGTCGTTCAGACTGGTACAAGAACAGTACAGTACACTGTATGATACAGTACTATGACTTCCGGCCCAGCAGTTGCGTAAATACAGTAATCTCTCCTGCAGTACAGAGGTACAGTCAAACCTCCATAACTGGGACCCCTCACAACTAGAACTCACCCATAAGTGGAACCAATATGGATCGCCGAGCACGGGAGATGCAAAATTTTTATCAAAATGTAACATCGTTCCACTTTTCTACAACTGGAACCGGTTTTCCAGATCCTGATATCAAGAGATGACAACACGTCGCAAAATGTAGAATAATTTCTACTGAAATTGGAGTGTAAAATTGAACATTAATGCACACGTCACATCATTATGGTCTGCAATTGAGCTTAATCGAATTTTTCTGTGTTACGTAAGATATTTTCTGATGCAATTTTCTCTTCTCTAGAGTTCATTGTAAAAGCAACCATCCCTTTCGCACGAAGTGAAGTCTTTTTGTTCAAAAATGCCTCTACAATCCCTCAGCATTTCCGAGAAGCGTGCCATCGTGAAGGAGAGCAATCGCCCTAAGGCCAACGCACAAAAAGCTTCTTTGGAGTCCCTGTCGTTGTGGGCATTTAATGAGTTTGGTCTCTCCAAGAAGCCCCCAAAAAGCACCATGTCTCGTATCCTCAATGATCAGTCACTTCAATCGAAACGGGAAGACGTTTCAGACAAGCGCTACCGACGTTCCTATCCCAAATATGTCGAACGCGACAAGGCTGTTTATGATTGGGTGTGTGACATGAGTCACAGACGTCGCAATATCATCGGAGCTTTGATCCAGCATAAGGCCGTGCAGCTCGCCTCTAGCGCTAATTTAAATTTAGAAGAAAAGGATCATATTTCTTTGAAGTTTTCTGGAGGTTGGCTTCAGAAGTTTAAACATCGCTGGAACTTGAAAGCGTTTACTTCTCATGGAGAAAGTGGAGACGTTTCTGAATCTGTGGTGCACAGTGCCATCCACGCTCTTATATCCAAGCTTCGTCAGTTTACACGGAGAGACATCTTCAATGCAGATGAGTCTGGATTACACTACCAAATGGATCCTGATAAGACCATTTCATACTGCGCGATCCCTGGACGCAAAAAGCAAGAATCTAGATTTACTTTTATGAACTGCTGTAATTCGGACGGATCTGAAAAAATTCCATTATTTTTTTTATCGGAACATCAATTTCTCCACGATGTTTCAAGAATAAACCTGCTTCGTTCTATGATCTCGACTATGCAGGAAACAAAAATGCTTGGATGGATGGGCATATTTTCTGCAACTGGTTGCAAAAGTTCGACAATTTTATCGGCAGTACCTCAGGACGTCTCGTTCTTTTAATGTTTTATAATTGCTCTGCACACAAATCAAATCAGACATTACTCAGTCTGTCAAATGTGTAGGTCCACTTCCTTCCTCCAAATACTACGAGCAAATTGCAACCGTTAGATGCTGGCATAATTGCGGCAATGAAAGTAAGATATCGTAGGAAACAAATGAATCGTGCAATAGATCTTGTGGACATTGGGGAGAATGACTTATACAAAGTCGACATTCTTTTGGCAATGAAATGGTGAACAGGAGTTTGGAACGATATATCAGCTCAAACTATTTCAAATTGCTGGAGAAATACAGGAATTCTAATGGAAAGGCCAGCAATTGTTGATGAATCAGACACTATCAGCATTCAGAAGGAGATCGATTCTGTCGTTGCATCCATAGTTCCTCATCATCGAAGAATTTTAATTGAGGACCTCAATGACATGGATGATATGGCATGCACTGCCCAGAGAACGGATGAGGACATGGTTGGTTCTATTGTAGGTGGAGATGATACAGAAAAACAGGAGGAGGATGACGAAGTAGACTCGTTGGCGTTGACACTCGACCTGAAAGAAGCAGTGGACCGCGTGACATATGAAGCCCAACTGGCGGTAATCTCACGTGCCAAAATGTTGTATGAGAGCCACTTTGGGTATACCGACTCTGACCCAGTTTTGTCGGGACTACAACGATTGCAACAAAAGGTGCGTGCTGACAAAGCATCGAGTCTGAAGCAGACTCGTATTGATACTTTCTTTAAATAAAATGACGTCGTGACTTCGTGCAAATTCGCCACTTGTACTTCTGGAAGTGGAACACTCCTCTAAGCGGAACTAATAATTTCCCCCATCCTGTTCCACTTATGGAGGTTTGACTGTACAGCAAAGTACTGTACAGTTAAGGACGCTGGACATATCACACGTGTAATCTTTCGGATAAAAGTGACAAAGGCACAGTATTGTTCCGTTGTAATGGAGAAACTGCTCTTCAGACGGTTGGGAGCTCAAGAGAAGACGCGGCAGACGTGGCTCACGTACCAGAATTCAGTTGCCCGTGAAGTTGAGATTGAACTCGACAGATAGGGGTTCCGCTGCAGCTCGCGACAGCAGAACTTAGCCGTTGGTGACCAAGGAGGTTGTACAAGATGAGGGTCCCTGAGAGCCGGAACCTAGCGGAAAAAATTTCCATCAGCGTCCTAGTAGTGCCTTGAAGGGATTTCCGACGACTTTGGATGGGACGCGAATTTTCTTGTTTTTTGTTGTCCCGCTGCATTTGCTACGGCACGCGCCGCCCAGGTTCCCTCGTCCTTAAGGCTCCCTTGTAATAGCGATGAGACTGAGATATCGACGGCCACAGAGACATGTGGCATTGTATGCGACTCATGGGACCTAGTGCAGACCAGTATGTCCGGGGGTCACGACTCCAGGATACGAAGCGATTGATTTACCTTGCCGTGGAACTCGACTCCTGCTGCCTTATTCCAACCTTTACCAATATGTTCGCCAACTATTTCGCGGCGATTTTTCCGGCCAGGACCTCAGCTGCACAAATCGGCGGTCTGGCCTCCCAAACGATCCACTGGGGCATTGAACTTCGCATAGCAGCGTAATATCATGAGAAATGAACGCCCAGGTGCCCACGCAACAAAATTCCGTAGTAATTTTTAAAAGAACTTTTGGGCGTGGGTCAGAATAGGGTTGGTGAAACATTTCTTGGCTCGCCTTTCAAGGACTTTGCGGTCAGGGGAATGAGAGAGTGGTAAAAAATGGTGAATTAGGATAAATTCAGAGAGAGGGAGGAAGCGATAAAGATTGGAATTTCTATAATGCCTCTTGAAGGCTAAGGTAAGTTGAGACACACAGGAGGGCGTCAATAGGAGGTGCAATATTTGCATAAGCGAGATGCCGGCGACAACATGGACTTGCGAAGTTCGCAAAGATCGCCGATATCCAGAGGGTGAAAAGTTGGTTTTCGGCGTTGAAGGGGCGCGCGTAAGGTTTATTTTGTTCGCATGACAGACAAGTTGGATGTCGTTTTGCTGGTAGCCGCTGTGGAGGCCGCTGCCTGCTACCGAGGATGTCCGCGCTAAAGACATTAATGGCAATGAGAATGCATATGGCAAGCACGATGTCTTGATTACGATGAAATCTGGTATTGCGTGGTAGAATGGTGTTACTGGTAACTCGCCCACAGACAGTTATGACCTCAACACTGTGATGCTGCGTGAGATTTACCCAATATGTAAGAACTACTGTCACAGGATTTCAATGTTGAGCTATGGATGAGTATCCATTGCGCACAGCATTTGGGTGGGGTTTTTAATGAGTTTTCTTCCGTAATCTATGCTGCAGCCGCAGATAGATGTTTTCATTACATTAGGAACGAGTAGGGAGTGAAAATGTAGCGCTGTGCATTCATGTCGTAAGCAGATCCACAGAGATAAGAAGCCGTGACTGTAGGGGCATATGATGGCAGGAAGAATACTGGAAAGATGGGAGGTCATAGTAAAGCAGGCGACATAGATTTGCCAAAGGTATTATTGCAAATACCAAGGGTCGAATTGTTTTATAAATGAGAGGCAACCACCAGGCAACTGCGGCTCGCCATGTTCATAACGGATCCAGACTTTTCTTTCTTCCCACACGGTTTTAACGTTTCTTTAATCAGCCTGCAGTCGTCCTGCAACCCTCGCGCTGCGCCTTTTCTCACCTCGTCCAGAAAGAGACGGAAAAACATCGTCATTATGAAGCATTTTGAACCCTTTACAGCATTCAGCTCCACCACTCCTTGTCGACGTTTCCGGTTGCATTGTTTCGGAGTTTGAAATAGGTGTCCAGCAAGTGGCCAATTTCGTCGCTACAAAGAATGTCACTTCCTCAGCGTCCAAGACAGGGAAGCACCTCACCAGCATTGTATGTATTGTCGTCCATTATGTTGCTGTTTCCGTCAATCACCGTCGCCTTCACCACTTTCCCTCGTAGAAAGCAATATTTACTCATTTATGAACTCTCAATAAAGTGATGCACATAGTTTTGAATGATGGTCAACTGTTCATGGATGGAAAAATAAGGGTACTCTAGTCACATTGTGGCGGACGGTAGAGAGGACAAAGAGTCGCGCAATCTTTTTATTTACTCGATTATTCATATCTTGATCGCAGATTAAAGGAGACGCCCACAGAATCATATCCCTATTCAGGCACATCGATCCATAATTGTTTGTTCGCAGGGAACTTATGTAAGGAAGGACTAAAAGCAGATTGTCCCCCTTTACCACCACCTCATTGTCCGCCGCCACCACCACTGCATTGTCCGAAGCGACCACCACCAAATTGTTTGCTGTCACTACTACCACATGTTCCGCAGTCACAGCCACTGTAATTTCCCTTGCCCCAGCCCTCGCGGCTTTTGCGCGGAGTCAATGGAATGTTGGCCGATCACAAAAGCACGTGGTTTTATCAGAATTTATTGCGGGAACCTGGCACTTACTTTTCGCGCGCATACTGTATCTACCACAGCATGGACATGCTGTCCTGTACAGTTCCACGTGTAGTTGCCACGTTGAAGGCCCACGTGAAAGGTGGCTGGCAATTACTTCTTTTTCCTTTAATTATCCCTTTATCTTAGTAATTAGCTGACAGTGCCACAGTAAGTGGCACTTCTACTACTTAGGTTCGCCGGCCTTATCCGCCTCACAGTGAACCAAACAACGAACCCCCGATCCATAGTCTACCCTTTTACTTCTGTGACCGGCGTAGTCCGGAAGTTCGAAGCCAGCTGGGATTCCGAGCTAGTGACCGGCAAGCCTACAGCTGCACGGGCTCACTCTGTCGGTCAGACTGGGATCAGTATGATCCCGGAGCGTGTTTTCCGTTACGTACTTGGCGTAAAACCGAACCGTGCTGTACTTCATCGCTCAATGAGACAGCAGGCGTACCCTGCGTGGTAAACGAGAAGTTAAAAAGTGAGACTGGTATAGTCAAGCGTTCTGTTTTTTATTCATTCATCCTTACTCCTTTTTGTTTCTCCTTTCGTGAACCGTATTCATTACGGTATTTATAGCCTACAATTTGATCCCGATACAAGTTCAATTCCACTCCATTCTTCAGACCCCTCTACCGCTCGTGCCCTTTCGTTCACTGGTGCAATCTAAGCGTTGCCCCAAATGGTTGTCACAAGCAGCCCCGATTAATCTATGACTCGACATGCTTGCCCTTGCGAAGCCTCCAGGCTACAGCAAGCCCCTTATTCTGTTCACGTTACTGGCTCGACCGCGGTTGTAGCGTTTCCAAATTGTACTGTATTTGGTAACTTACTGTAATGCCTATTATAGTACCGTACAGTACATCCTGGGATTGAGTATCTTAACTCCTCGCGTACAGTAGCACCGACACTCCCCCTTTCCCCACCAGTGCAAGTATGTCGCTATGCTTTGGACTGACCTGGTTGTTCCTGTGTGAGCATCCTATCACGGATCACCCATTGGTTGATGGGATGCGAGATAACATTCTTCTTAAGAAGCCCCCATAACGTTTCGTAAGAACATTCCTTAGTTATTGCATCTGCTATATTGAATCGTGACTGTATCCACCCGAGGTCAGCGATTTCCCGTTTTTCGTACGCCTCCTTCACTACCAACAGATCCACCATTAGCCTCCGCTCTGTAGTCATGGTACCTTTCGTGATCACATCAAAAAGAGACTTCGAGTCCACAAATGCACGGATAGGTAAGCGTCAATCAAATATCTCTGTTAACTGTGCCTGAAGTAAGAAGGCACTATCGAATCCATCCACGAATGCGCAGATCTCAGAGGCAAGTACTGACTTCACCATTCGGCGGCACTTGTATGACCGAAAAGACAGCAAACATGACGCGCCGCTTCCGTCCGTAGTAATCACTACGTGTCCAAGCTGGGATGAGAAATCCCCGATTGTTCGCAAACGAACCGTCTGAGTAGACCCTGATGTGTGCAGTGCGCATGTCTAACTTCTTGTAATGCAGCCACAGATCCCCGTTCTTGGAAACAGTCCTTACTAAAGCGTTTACCCTTTTAAGTATTTCCTCCTTGTTCCGTTTGAAGGATTCGGCAGTCTCCTGTGCTAAGAATGCCACGGGGAAGGCTGCAAAAGGCTTCGTTACGACCTTCCAAGCGCAGCGCATGAGAATAGAATTAAAATCCTTATAGTCTGCTTCGCGGGGCAGTGATTTTGTCAAACGAGCAGACTGGCTTTGATTCACATACACTCCAGAATGGGCGACTGAAATTTCTGTTCCCACGAATGTGAATTGACTGCGTTTTGCGGGTTTGGACTTGAAGTGCTGTATGAGTGCCTGTGCCCGCTCAAAAAAACTCGATATGCCTCAACAGATAACGTCGTCAACGTAGGTTGCTAACGTAGATTAATCTTCCGTTTTCGTGCGCTACATATAGCGCTGTGTCCCCAACCACTGGTTGCATCTCTAGGTGAACAGTGAGATAGCGATGCGGTGTTTGCGACCAATAATCCCCAGCATTTGCCAGGCCGTACAGTGGCCTTATTAGTTTGCAAAAGCGTCTGGTGGCATCCCCTGGTCTCTTTGGCAACCACATGTAGACATCTCGCCGCAACGGGCGGTCACTTTCCACGTATGCTTGGGAAATATCCAGCGACCACAATTCCCACTCCTTAGTCGCGGCAAACATCATGAGCATTCTGATAGACTGAGGTCTGGCGGTCTGGGAGCCGTGAACTAGGTATGGCTTGTCATCGTCGTAATTCCCCCCGGCGCAAAGTCGCGACTTATATTTTGGCGTGTCAGTGTCGTAGTCCTTGATAGTGTCGACGAAGTGCGATCCGATAATGATTGCTCCCTTGCGCAGGTCATTGGGGTGTATGACCTTCCAGACTCCACGGGACTCAAGGCCACTCTCTTCCCTCATTCGTGCCTCCATACACTCTTTGCTTTGTTTGTGCGGGTCTCCCGAAATTTAATACCTCCGTGAGGTATAGCCGCTCCACGTGCTCATCATTAGAATTCTCAAAGTCCTGCAAGCTATTCCGCACCACAATGTCCAAGAAATATTTTGTTTTCACAGCTCTTTGGTTGTCCGTAATGACCCGGGTGCGGTTAAATTTCTTGCGGGTCCCATCAACGTCCAGCCAAACGTGTTTGTCGTCCACGTCGAGTACTTCGAATTTTCCGTGTATGCGGTTGTCTGTTTCCCTGTATACCCTGACTTTGTCCCCCCGCACGACTATACGATTGGCGGCTGCCGGCGTGCGTGATCGCAGTGCCTCCAAAATTCGCAGCTCTGCCACTATGGCTTCCATCTCGGCTCTCGCAGTCTGCATCGCCGTCATTCGGCTTTGCTGGTCTGAGTATGAGGAACCTGGTATTGTTAGGCGTCCATGCTCGCCGTATACGAGTACAGTTGGTGACAACCCGGCTGGGTCAGTAGTATCGTTCATGCTCTTCACAGCTAGTCATAACGCCATCTCTTGTGACACTTTGGGCGACGCATGACGTATTTTTTGGTATATGCGTCTTAAAGGGGCTTGGTACCGCTCGCCAAGTCCTATTGAATTCTGACTTTCAACGCCGGAGAGTTGAATGATAATGCCAACTTCTGCCGCACGACGTTCCCACCTGACGGACGTAAATTGGGAGCCTTGATCGAGACGGAGTATTTCAGGGTACCCAAGATAGGGTAATACCCAGCACTCGAGAAAGGTCTGCCATACATCTTCCACTGTATTACCGCGTAGGAACACAGCGTTTCCATAGCCAGTCTGTGTATCGAACGCATGCAACGTTGCCCTGCCATCGAGCCAGAAAAGGTCAAGTGCGACTTCCTTGTTGAATGTAATCGACTCTGGTGGGATGGCAACTCTGAAACGCAGTGGCCGAGCACCAAAGGTTGTACACGTACGACAGGCTGCCGAAATCTCCTCTAGCGTTCGGAAAGTACTACTATCAGTTTCAGTGGGACGTGCTCTCTGCAGCAAGCGGTATAGTCTGGACGAAGGTGGATGGTTAAAGTGTTGATGGAGTATTCGTAGTTCAGACTCTGTGAACATTGTTGAGGCGTTGAAATATGTGGCAGCGTTTGACTTTATGTCCTAAATATGGTAGATATGGCCTCTGAACCATCTGCACGGTACCTTTTCGCTTCCATTGCCAAGGGAGAGTATGCAATCCCCGGTGTGTATCGAAATTCCAAGGGTATGCATTACATCAAGCCCAAGGAGCGCTGGAAGTGCGGTGTCCACAACTTCGATTTGTAACCGGAGCGGCCCGTCGCACACTGAAAGGGGCACTAGAATTTCCATGGTAGCCAAACTATCATTGGCACCGCAGCCAAACACAAAGTGGGCCTTACTCTGGTTGAGCTCAAAGGTCATATTCATTGACTGTAGGTATGCCAGGGCTTGAGGCGCACCGACCACAGACCTTGTGGCGCCCGAATCCACGCAAAACCCCCAGAACTCCGCATCACCCATGGGACTTGATACCGCGTTAATGCTGACCACCTCACTCTTCAATCCATCAGGTACAGTGCTGATGTAGGTGATATGGTCGACTGAGCGTAGGGTATCTTCACAAGGATTGATTGTGAAGTAATGGGCCAGAATCTCCTCCTGAGCGGCAAGTGCAGTGCTAGCGTGCTTGCAGAAGTTCGTAGTAAATACGTTCGCGAGGCTTTCATTTTTAGTGCCGTCGGTGGACAAACTAGGGTGAGGAATTGGTGCACCGAGCTCAGTATATCCCGTCGGATTGATATGGGTGTCTTTCTCATCCGGTACGTAGGGTAGGCTCTGCCCATCGTGCAATGCTTCATCGAATACCTCTGCAACCGCGGACTGCTCAACTGATTCTTCGTCGACTTCAACGATATAGCCTGCATCAGCACTAGCGGCAAGCGCAAACATAACCTGACGTATCCCTTCCGAGTCGTTGAGCAGCCGTCCGCCGCGCTCGTTGAAATCTCTTGCGCGATGAGCAAACCACTTTACCGCACTACCATGTGGGCAGTTCCGTACTCGATGTCCCAACCTTCCGCAGCCGAAGCACCTGATATTTTTGTTATCGCAACCTATGGGAGTACTGGGTAAAACGAATCGCGAAGGCGAGGTGCTACCTTGTCGCGGTCCTGCCTTCTGTCCGAAAGAGGTACGCACTGTCTGGGGGTGCCTGCCATATTGAGAGTGCAATATGTCCGGCCTTTCATTGTTTGAGGTTGCTGGCCCCGTTTTCGCTCGACTCGTGTTCTCCTTCCGAATTCGTTGATCTGAATGTTTTGGTTGGGACGATGTCCATGCGTATAAATTGCTGGTGAGGGCACGTTCTAGTGTCTTGTACTCGCTCTTCTTGGACGGATCTCTGATGAAACTAGCGCTCCAGGGTCGTGCTCGTACAGCGTCGACCAAATATCCGATTTTGTGAAACTCTTACTGCGCTTCAGGTTCCGTCAACAGGTATAGCCTGTCAATCTCATTTGTTATTGCCTTCAGAGCTTTAATCTCCGAGCCTGTCTCTTGAACAAAGTCCTGAATGTTGAGGGCCTGGGGACGCTCCATCACGAGCTGTTCTGTCTTAGGGCCATTGTAGTGGGCTGTAAAAGCTGATATTGCAGCCTCAAATGTTCCGCACACAGCATCCACTCGTGTATTGAAGAACATATCAGCAGTTCCCTTCAATGTCAAGGGTAATCCCTGCATGCGCTGAGATTCAGACATTCCTGCGCTTTTCATTAGGGGCAGCATGGTCGCCAAGTGCGGCTGCCATTTTTCATCGTTTGTTCCGTCGAAGCAGTTCTTTCCATCCTTGTACACGTCGAAGAATCTTCTCGGAACTTCGTCAAGGCCCAATGGCTGAGAGTAACCACGTTTTGTCTCCGTGTCGCACCTTCGACGATCGGGAGCGCGATTCCGATTGTGGCGTTCATAGTCGCCATCGGTATCGGTTTCGTCGTCATCGTCGTCACTGGGGTCCTGATCGGGGAATGAAGAGTGTTGCCCGGTCAATTTATGATCAAATCCTCCATGCCCATACTGTTGGACGGCACTCGATGGTGCTGCAGCTGATTCACCACGGGGCTCACGGCTAGGGGGCACAGCCTCATTAAAGTGTAGGGTAGGCACACCAGGTGACGGCCTGTAGTTGGTTGCTTGCTTTCCAACAATACCCGCCCTTGTGGTCATCAAATTCTGCTGTGCATTTGCTATGGGCTCTGTAGGTCCTTTTAGTGTGCGGGGGGCCAATGCCATAGTCTTCGCTTCACTGCTTTCTGCATTCTGGTGGGGGTGCTGGAACGGCTGGGACATTTTACAGTGCTGGTTGATTAGGTTCCTGGCCGCCACCAGTTCTTGTTCAAACATATCATCACTGTACAATGGGCGTACCGCGCGTTCTTGTCCGATGCCCGAGGAGAATCCATAGCCACTTGGTATTTTCTGAACACAAATCCTAATCGGCGGTAGTAGATAGGTTGCCGCAGTATGTCCGGGTGGAATATATCATGCACACTCATGTGGCACGAATTTCATCCAGTAAGTCCGCTGCAGACAGTTACTTACCTCCTAACGCCAATATGAGGCGGATATTGTGCACGAAGTAGTATTCTCCGATCGTGTCTTGCGTCTTTCGTGGTACAAACACAGAAGAAAATCGAGTTAGTTCTTTCTCCGATTCAAAAACGACGTTGGTGCAGAGCACCGGGTTGTCTGAGAACACAAGCTCTACCTGTTTTGCACTCTTAGCTTTGGGTTTACCGGTATTAATAGGGGTCAGTCCTCCATGCGCAATTCCCTCGGCTTCAACCTGCTAAGGCTGCTCAGCGATCTCGGCCTCGGCTGGCTGCTCCTGATGGGGGAGGTTCTGCATTTCTGGGGTCTGCAAGTCGTTAGCCTCGCTCCTTATTTCAGTGGTCGATGGTCTTGCGGTAGTCTGTTCATCTGTCAATGCTTCAAATGGGTTTCCACCCGCACTTCTTTCCCTCGATGTAGTCTTCCTGCCGCGTCTCATTTTGCCGTCAATGCGATTGACTGACTGAGTTGGCTTGGTGATTTCTGAACCATTCCTGATTCCTTGAGTGCGGTGACACCAGGGGCTTAATATAGTGTTCACACTGTCCGTCTGGTATAGCTCGGAAAACTCAAATAGTTCGACTGGAGCCTTAGAAAAATTCCTTTTCCGCGCTAAATTCAGAACAATATTCATCCATCCAGCTTTCTTCTTGCACTGCTTCTTTTGGACCTTCCCGACGAATCGAAATATTACTATTATCCTGGCTTGAGGGCCAGAGTCTAACCTGTAATCATGATTGACGGTCAGACTGGGATCAGTATGATCCCGGAGCGTGTTGTCCGTTACGTACTTGGCGTAAAACCGAACCGTGCTGTACTTCATCGCTCAATGAGACAGCAGGCGTACCCTGCGTGGTAAACGAGAAGTTAAAAAGTGAGACTGGTATAGTCAAGCGTTCTGTTTTTTATTCATTCATCCTTACTCCTTTTTGTTTCTCCTTTCGTGAACCGTATTCATTATGGTATTTATAGCCTACAATTTGATCCCGATACAAGTTCAATTCCACTCCATTCTTCAGACCCCTCTGCCGCTCGTGCCCTTTCGTTCACTGGTGCAATCTAAGCGTTGCCCCAAATGGTTGTCACAAGCAGCCCCGATTAATCTATGACTCGACATGCTTGCCCTTGCCCTTGCGAAGCCTCCAGGCTACAGCAAGCCCCTTATTCTGTTCACGTTACTGGCTCGACCGCGGTTGTAGCGTTTCCAAATTGTACTGTATTTGGTAACTTACTGTAATGCCTATTATAGTACCGTACAGTACATCCTGGGATTGAGTATCTTAACTCCTCGCGTACAGTATCATCGACACACTCTAGCTAGATCTATCTAGCTAGCGACCGGAGTAGTCGGCGCTACCATTTTTAGGTGTCCGGAGTAGACTCTCTACGAACCGTGGTCGGAGTAGTCACGCTACCCTTTCCTTTACCCACTTTTTTCCTTTTCTTCGTTTATTTTTCTTTCTTTTACCCCCTTTTCCCATTATTTCTAACCCCGGATAAATTCCCGGAGGACCGTAGGAAATCCTCCTATCTTCCGAGCGCGACTTACAGTCGCCCTACCCTGCTAACCCCACTTAGCTGTCTAGGACTCCCGAAGAACCTCTGCTTCTAAAAACCCAACCACCTGGTGTGTGGTCTCCTTAAGGGTCTATTTTACTACTTTTATGTCAGGTACAATGCTTCAGTTCCATACTAGTCTACTTATCTCTGAAAGTTGAGATGCTAGCTTTACGAGTTAGAGACTGGGCCACAACAATGTCCTCTAATTTTTCGAGCTTCAGAATAGACCTATCCTTTGTGTCAATCTTGTTTACAGCAGGAAAAACGCGGTCACTAGCACAGGAGGAAATGGGCGTGGAAAACACTCGACTTACCACTTTAAAAAGCGATTGGTGCGATGCCCTCCTCTCTATCCAAAATGAAACAGCAGAAGAGTCATCTTCCATAAAGGCATCATGATCATTTTTCTGAAAACCAGTACCAATAGCTTCATAGCGTGAGATTTCATCGGAAAAGGACGTCGGAATGCAGTGAGAGTCCGAATAGTTGACGAGGGAGAATTTTCTCTTCGCACGGATCGTGGGAGGAGCGGAAGAGTTGACTATACTGCCACTTTCAGCAGAACGAGGATCAGGGACGGAGCTGAAATTCATCGACTGCCCAACGACTTACCTCTTCTGCTTCACTCAAATTGTCGCCAACCACCTCGGGGCTACCCTAAAATCTGTGTAGGGAGAAAAAAAAACTTTGCGCGAGGAAAGGCGACTAGAATAAACATGTGCTTCTGGTTTGGGCGCGGTCTCTTCTTTGTCTCTGCACTAACTACCTCGGTTTGTTTTGTGGCCCGTCTTCGTTCTACGTCTCAGCACTACAGAACACAGTTTTATCTTGCGGCTCGACTTCTTCCCTTTGCTACCCGTCTCGTCTCTGTGCTACATAATTAGGTTTCTTTCAAGGCCAGTGGCTTGTTTCAACAGTAAGTCCAATCCATTTGGCACTTTTGCTTCCTATATCTACCCACTCTACAGCCTCCCTAATCGAGGCACAACATGTACTACATACATATAGATGCGGGATGGGTACTGAGGCACGGAAGCTCAGACAAGGGAAGGGTGCGCGTATAAAGAAAATTTAAAACTATACGTTGGTGGGCATCGTCGAATATGGAGCACCGAACCAGGAAGCCGTGTCGGTCATAGACGTAATGGCACTTGCATGTTCCAACCTCTTCCGCGAGCGTCCGCAAAAGCGTTTGGGTGCCTTGGGCTTCCAAAAATTATTGAGGCGTGATCTGCATGAGTTTCGTTTCCTCAGAGATCACTGCGGATGGCTCAAAATTTCCATCCTTGGTTTCCAAAATGTCGGATTTTTCCGTGGAACATACGTGCGACATTCTACCAAATAATCGTTGTAGCTTATTGAAAACCAATTTATGATCTAAAAAACCAAAAGGGCTCTTCGACTTCACCGTCACCAAGGGATGCGTGAACTACTTACACAATATTTCATCGTCGACTGGTTCCGGCTCTGCGTCAGTCCGAACTCGGGAAAAACCTTGTGTGAGTTGATGCTTAGCTCCAGGACGGTAATGATTTTCGTAATTTAATTCTAGAAGACGGAAACGCAAGCACGCGAGCCTTACCGATGCATCGGACAAGTTATGAATGCAGAGAAGCGCGCTATGTTCCGTTCTCAGGGTAAATCTATCACCATAGAGTCATTGGGCGAAGCTGTAGCTTAGTCAAGCAGCGACTCAAATACCGTATATGTTCTTGGTGTCCATGAAATCATTACTTCTACGACCTAATATTCGCTTACCTTTTTCCGGACTATACCGAATACCGGAATGCAAGCAAGCAATGACAGAAAAGGAGGCCATAATTTGCTTCAAATCCGAGAAAGCTAAATATTCTGCACCATCATATGTATTCTATTAATTGTGTCCTTATTTTCTTTTCTCAAGACGAAGCGGAGCGGCAAAATGCGCAAAAAGCGGTTGACGTTGCACATATCAAGAAACGAGTGAAGCTCTCCGGAACTGGTAATCGTGAGTTCCTAAAGTTTTTTTAGTAAGAAACAGAAGTAACGGTAAGTACTGCAGCAAGGTATTGCAGGGAAGGAAGAATTACCGTACGCTTCGATAGATCACAGCGCGATTGGGGAAGGTCAACAAAATTACTGCGAATAGCTCCTTTGTCATTGTATTTGTAACGTCGTTGAAAATTTGATCATGTCGATGGACCCACTTCCCGTGGTTCTGAAAGGTCTGAAATCCATCGACTTAGTTTGTTGCGACCGCATGAATATGAATCATGGGTGGAATCACAACGCACCTCGCAAGGCGAACTCTTTGTTGCGCAAGGTCGTTGCCACGCTTTTTTGTCTGTGTTAAAGCTGTTATAAGGTTACGTTATCACACATATGCGCCTGAATTGTTCACGCGTTCAGTCAGCACCACAATTCAATACTCACACGCAAAAGTGGCGTCACTGCTTAACGCAGTGGTAGTGTACAAGAATTCTCCCTCCAACATCTAGAGACTCCTAGGCGCAGACAAAAAGGCCTCGTGCGAAAGCAAGAGGTCACCCGACACGAAAAGGATGAAAAAACAATTTTTTGGAAGTGCGGGATGCACTTCCTGTTTTTTCTCCTCTTGATAGTAGCCCCTCCGTTTCCTCTCTGTATCATCTAGGTGCAGCCCAGCAGATAATAACACTCTATCAGTCACTATCTTCTTCAGTATAGTTAGTGAGACTTGCCTGAAGTATGGTTCCGGGAAATCAGTTCTCTGATTCTTTCGCTGCGACTGCGTCGTCCTGACAATGCATACGGATTGCACGTCGTAAAAAACTTCCTTCAGGTATTTGGGGATTTACTTGACAGGGATATCAATAATCAAAGTCTCGAGAATGAAGTGGAGAGAAAGCGGCGACCAGAAAGTGGAAGCACATCTTTAAGTGACCGATAGCCAAAATCTAAAAGATCGCACCGAAAACAAAGGGGGGCTGTTGAATAGCAGAAAGTATAAACAGTGTCTATATCGGACGAAAATTTTGCATCCAAGATTCGGAGATTGTTAAGGCGCTGAATAAGATCGCTTGTGAACCGTTATCTACCACCGCGTTTTAAGAACTCATGAACGACAAGGAGAGGCCTATGACTCCGTCCACCTTGTAATTCTGCTTTTTGAAGAAGCATACCTCTGTTTCGACGCGAGTTTCGAGCATTACTTCAACGGACAGAAAGGAAGTACCAATAACATCCGAATAAACAGTAAGATTTTGTAATGAAGGATACAGGAATTACAGCATTCAAACAGTCACTTTTGCTCTTCCCAAGAGTCTTGCGCCGTCGTAGCTGGCTCTTCGACACCGACTAGCAGCATAAACAGCTAGGCCTTATATAAGGTTTCATCCTCCAACATCAAATCTCTGCGAATAGTCGAGGTCGTCTTCCGAAACATGAAACAGGCACGTACTGCGCCTTATTGATTGCCAAGTCAACGGCTGGCGGCTAGATTTTGGAAATTATTATCCGTAATTGCCATGATATGGTGTCATTGCACTCGGTCCGATATTAAATTACATTCTGTGTGGTCGCTAGGCGATCAAATACAGGAACAGGTGATGTTAGATTCTTTTAATTTCCAGCTTTGCTCATCCAGTGATTTTGAAAAGCGGGGGCAGGTAACCGACTGCAGAGTAGACAAAATTTCTCCACCTGTATTTGTCGATGCATGGGACTTCTAGCCGTTGTCGGTGGACTTACTACCTCTTAGGATGCTCTGAGTTTTTCATCTGTCTGGTCCACTACTTCTTGTCGGCCTGAATCGCTATCCGATTCAAAGTTAAACGGACTACTCTTCTGTAACGTCACCTTCCTCACATTTCGATTATCACGGAACAAAAAGGATACCCAATCTAGGCGTGGCGCGCGATGAGATGATTAAAGTCCCCGGAAGTGATTAGCTGTCGACTTATTATCCGCTATCGGGTGGTTTGTGGCTTAATTGCTCAACTGTGTCCGAATGGACGTAAGGTCACATTCCTTAAAGTGACCCTTCATTATTTATCCGTAACAGTACAATAGCGCAGCTTATTCTTCCACAATTCATTGCAGAAGTATTTCTCCGTCATTGCAGTACTTTTTCGACTACACTAGACTTTCGGCAAGGCTTCCGGTATTGCCTCTTCGGTTGTAAAAGTCCTGAGGAGGAGTTAACTGGCTCGTTGTACAAGGTTAGCATATCTTCTCGACCGGTATAGGTGTACATCGTCTCTCCCAGCAATCTTTTTGTACTATTGAGGTATTTTACCGGTGAGGAAGTACTGCATACAGTACTGCATATAGCTGCTCCTTCCGAAATATAGTTCGTGTGGAAATTGTCCTAAAATCTTGCGAAGAAACCCAAAATCGTGACCGGATCGCTTGCCGAGAAAGTCCAGTTGTGAATCTAAACGGAAAACTGCTTCTGCGTTTTCCAATACTACGACTGGTCGACTCGGTTTACTTCTGGCTCCGGTTCTGCAATCGTTCTGACTTTAAACCAAAAAAAATCTAGAAGATTACGGAAATCAGCAGTACCTCTTCCAACTTATGATTTCTTCGCGAACTCTGATACCAAATATCGGAGTCATTAGAGCTGTACCAAACCTCTAAGTCGCTCGACTGCACTACCTTCGACTCCTGGGTTGAGAAGACACGGTACTTGTACTTTTTGCGGGGGCTTCAGGTAGTGTTTATAGAAAATTTAAGCTACTTACAGAGTACTGTATTATGGTCCTCGGGCAAAGTGCAAAAGTGCATACAGCAAGAGATGTACAATGCAGTAGATGCTGCGTGAAGCCATGGAACACCCCCACATGACTCGAATTACAACAATGTGACCTCTGGAAAATTAAAAACTAATCTCACCACTGTAATCAGCATTAAAATTAACATTATAAACATTGCCCACTTGACTGCAAACATATGGTAATGCACAGTGGTACAGCGAAATGTAATTATTAGGCTCTTTAGGGTCATAGAACAGTGAGACGAAACGCAGCTCCTCTTCCTCCACGCAGCTCGCAGTCCCTTTTGCTTGTACCCTACATCAAGTGTAGCTCATTCCAAGTCATTACAATGCCCCGTGGCCGCCAGCTACCCCCATAATAGCGATCTCAGGCTATCACGCTCAAAACAGCTGGCCACAGCATCTCGGCAGTCTCATCGCAGCTCAAACGATTACGAAAGGTAATCTCAACCATATCGCGCGCGCCTGATTACCATGGAACAAGAACAAACGGTAGAACAGCAGAAAGGTGACAATAAGGGGCGAGAAACTGCTCATCAGGGCGGCTTCAAATTCATCCTACATTTCAAGAGAGCTTCTTGATTCTCCACATTTGCCCATTTCAGCCAGTAGGACTCGTGCATACCTCTCTAAATGTGCGAGCTTTCGATATCAACGCGTTTTGCATATAACGGCATTGATTGAAGGGCGCAAAAATGCGCAGATCAATTGTGCAAAAAGGTATGTTCAAGTGGGAATCAGTTCCGGGGGAAGTTTTCTGTTCACAGACAAAACGAAGTTTAACTGCGATGGCCCCGATGCTTTTCAGAACTACTGGCACGATTTGCGAAGCGGACCATTGGTTCTATCAAAGCGGCAGCATCGTGGAAATGGAATCATGGTTTGCGCTGTATTTTGCTCTCGTGGGAAGACAAATCTTTATCAAATTAAGGGAAATCCAAACGCGGACCGCAACATAGAGTTTTTGGAGAAGTCATTTCTTCCATGGGCAGAAGATGATTTGCCGGTGAACTGGACTTTTCAGCAAGATAACGCACCTGCGTACTCAGCCGCCAAGACATCCAACTGGTTCAAGGAGTCTGGAGTTCGAGTTATGGAGTGGATGTCACGCTCTCCTGACTTGAACCCCATTGAAAATTTGTGGAGCATACTAGCGAAGGCAGTTTATGCAGGAAATAGGCAGTTTACAACGACCAAGGATTTGATGTAGTGTGTTGAGAATGCATGGGAGTCCATGGGCAAAGAGGTGATAGAAAAGCTGGTTAGTTCGACGCATAAGCACACCGTTGATGTTTTCACACGCCAGGGTCGTTGTATTGACTATTAGAATGTCAGTGACTGGTTTCTAGTTCTCTTAGGAAGCAATAAAAGTCAAGTGTTCTATGACCTCAAACAGCCCCCGACCATAATTAGTTTCATGTTTTCGCAGTTTTCTGCAACTACCGTCCCGTTTGAGACGTTTCTGTAGTTACTTTTAGAGCTGAATAAATTGGACAGGTTAGTTTTTAGTTTTCGAGAGGATTTGGGGGTGTAATGCGTGTTGTGGGGGGGTGCTCTATGGCATCAAGCAGCACTGCAGCTATCAACTTTCCGGTAATAACTTTCAAGGAGTATACGTATTAGATGTCAGCGAGAGGGAGGTGACGTGCTCGGGGTAAATGGGGTGATGAATAGGCAAGGTTTGATCGGTACAAGTCCGCCGGCTGTCCTTCCCTCTTTCCCAAGGGAAGAACCGCTATTCTATCCTTTATAGCCTCGCGCGTCATCTCATCGAGTTCTACTCGACTACGTCGCTGACCTTTGCATTAGTCCTGCGTCACACAGCTTGGGCTTTGCATTCGCCCCGCGTTACAACTCTATGAGCGAATGCTATCTCACATCCGCCCATACTCTGTCTCTAGCTCTGATAGCGGCTCCCACTATCACTATGCATTAAGGAAACGTACTCTTTCATCTCCTGACTACTTCCTCGCCAGGTGTTACCTCTGTCAACTTTGACACGATTGACAACAGTACAGTAGAATAAGAATGAAATGTGCAGGACCTGGTCTCTACAGTACTGCAGTGTACTGTACTGTACAGTACGGTACAGAACTGTATGCCTATAGCGAAGGCGTCCTGCTGCTTCTTTTACAGCTTATTTTTTGACATTGGGCAATTTAAAATTTTTAGATTTTCCAAAAAGTTTGGTCCAATTCGACAGTACTTAATTATTCAGCTTCTAAAGATCATCCAGCGATGCAAGGCGGAGCCACGTCGACCACCCTCCCGGAACGTATCCTCTCAACGGGCCCTCTCCCGATATAAATGTACCGCACCGCCTTTGTCTTCCATCCGCCGGTGAGCCACGGCCTTCGTATTCCAAACAGTTTGGGTCAATCCTGCAACAAACTCTTCACTGCCGGCCGAAGAACAAGCCGTCCCGTATTCAAAAGATTTGCGGCTAAGGCTACTACTGCGGCCCCGGTAAGCGAAACACTCATGGATCCGGCAATGGACACACGCAATGTGGTTGCCTCTCGTGTCGTTGATGCCATGAAACGCGCCTATGGGGACGATGCAGGAAACGATCCAAAGTTAACGACGGCGACAAAGCCAGAGTTTGGAGATTATCAGTGCAATGCTGCAATGGCGCTCAGCAAGAAGTTGAAGGTAAAGCCCAGGGACGTAGCAGCCAGGATTGTGGCAGAGTTGCAAATTGATGACTTGTGCACAGATCCTTCTATTGCAGGACCAGGTTTCATCAATCTGACACTAAATGATGAGTTTGTAAATGGAAAGCTCAAGGAAATGTTGCTTGACAGAGAGAGGTTGGCGGTGAAGAAGAGAACCCCAGCGAAAAGGATTGTCGTGGACTTTAGCAGTCCCAACATTGCGAAAGACATGCATGTAGGGCACTTGCGTAGTACCATTATCGGGGATACACTCGCGAGGATCCTTGAGTTTTTGGGACATGATACAATTCGCCTTAACCATACAGGTGACTGGGGGACGCAGTTCGGACAATTGATTACGTATATGAAGACCGAGTGTCCGGAACTGCTCGAGGAGAAAGTTGGTGGTACTAGTGAAATCGCTGCCGCGAGAATAGGAGATCTCGTTGAGTTTTATCGCAAAGCGAAAAAGCGTTTTGATGAAGACCCCGAGTTCAAGCAAGCTGCGCTTGCCGAGGTTGTGCAACTGCAAGGTGGGAACCCTGACACCTTGCGAGCATGGAACCTCATTTGCGATCTGAGTAGGATTGAATTCCAAAAGATCTACGACAGATTGGATATCAAACTGGAAGAGAGAGGAGAATCGTTTTACAATCCTTTCCTGCCCGACATTGTAAACAATCTAAAGGAAAAAGGGCTCGCTGTTGAAAACGAGGGTGCGATGGTTGTATTTCTAGAGGGAGATCAGTTCAAGGGGAGAGATGGGAAACCGCTGCCAGTGATTATCCAGAAATCAGATGGCGGGTTTTTGTATGCGACGACAGATTTGGCCGCCGTGAGATACAGGTCATCAGTGGACAAGGCTGAGCGTATTCTTTACATCACAGATATTGGACAAAGCTTGCATTTCCAGCAGATATTTGCAGTGGCTCGTAAAAGCGAGATCCTGCCTGAAGATGTATCCCTAGAGCATGTCCCATTCGGATTGGTGCAAGGCGAGGACGGGAAGAAGTTCAAGACGCGATCAGGTGCAGCTCCGAAGCTGTCGGAACTTTTGGACGAGGCACGTGACCGTGCACGCGGTGAGATGGAGAAAAGAGCGGAGGAGGAGAGTGCGAAGGCTGTAGAGGCTGGTCAGGAACCCCCAGAAAAGAGAAGTGAGGAAGAGTTGCAGTATATGTCTGAAGTGATTGGTTGTGCAGCGGTCAAATATGCGGACCTGAAGAACAATCGAGCGAGTAATTACAAGTTCAGCTTTGACAAGATGGTGAAGCTGGAAGGTGATACAGCACCGTCGATTATGTACGCGTTTGCGCGTGTGCAGGGAATATACCGGACGGCTGCTTTGGCGTCGGGAATGGATGGGGAGAGGGATATGGGTGATGTAAGGTTTGAGTTTGTGGATGGCAGGGAGAGGACACTTGCAAAGGTGCTGTTACGGTTGCCTGAAGTGTTGACGGAGCTTGAGAAGGATCTGCTGCCTCATACGTTGTGCGATTACGTGAAAACGGTGTCGTACAGGTTTAATCAGTTTTATGAGGAATGCCCGGTTGTACATGCCGAGTCGGAGGAATTGCGAAAATCGAGGCTGGCCTTGTGCCAGATTTCTGCGGACACGCTTCAGTTGTGCTTGGGGTTACTTGGAATTCCGACATTGGAGAAGATTTAAGGGGTGGATTGGGGTGAGAGAGATGGTGGGATTGTGAGAGATTGGGTGGTGAGGGGATGGATGGGTTTGTAGATGTGGGTCGATTTGAGTTGCGGTAGTGGTTGTTAGGCATGAGTTGAATGTGCGGATAAACGTTTGAGCGGTTGTAGTTTGGTATTTTGCTAGTAGGAAGGGAAAGTGGGGTAAGATAGCTAGCGGGATGGTTTGTGAGGATATGAAAGATGTGTGTGGGACGAGGAGGTGAGTGGTTGCTTTTTTGACCAAGAGTTTTTATGTAGGGTGTCTTTTAGTCGTGTAGAGTTGTCTGTGCGAATCGAGTTGACGGAAGGATGCATGTCGTACAGATTGTGTGATGGTTGCAGTGTATGTGGACATTTTGAGGCAGTATGCAGGTCGGGGCGACGATAGGTGCAGAGTGCACAAAAGCAGCAATGTGAAAGACGAGTTTGTGTTGGTGTGTCGGTTTCATATGTGGAAGACATAGGAATTGGTATGGGACGACGGAGCGGGGGAGTTGTGTTGAGGGTGTTGTCATCCATTGCTCAAGCTATCCTGTCCCGAGCCCGGATGCGCATGGACGACGAGGTACATCCGGTTAGATCTTAGCCGTATAGTTAGGACGTGCGCAGTCCTCAGTAGATATTGAATGCATTAAACTTCTTTGTTTCTTGTATTGGGGTTTATTGGGGTGGTATGGGCCATGGATTGCATGGAGAATGTGTAGAGTGGGAGGCGCGTGGACTGGGGATGTGGGTGTGACGGAGGGGCTGAAGTTGGCAGCGGGGTTTGGGGTGGTCATTTGGATCGTGTTGAGTTGGGAGGGTGATTCGGCAGCTTGGTTGATTGGTAGTATGTACTGTACTGTACACTGTACATGGCTGTACAAGGTGTAGTACTGTTTACTGTACAGTACAGTACAGGACAGTACAGGACAGTGCTGGAAGCGTAATGGAGATCAATAAAGTGCCGTAGGAGGGCCTCGGATGAGGATGGTGTACGGGAGATGTGGTCTAGGTACGGTATGATACTGTATTGGATGGTACAGTAATTGCAGAGTTTGTACAAAATGAGGTAGTACAGTACAGTATTTTCTGGGCCATGACAATACAGTGCCAGTTGTTGACATCATCATTGCTCAAGTTGGAACCCCGCGGGCCCATGCCATTGACTGATGGCATGTGCCGATTGGATAATGCAAGCGGCATTCATGACTTGGGTCTTATACTGATGCCCCTCCATTTTTTCCCAAAATACCAAAAAAAAACATGCACTGATCCTTGCTGTGCGTCCAAAACAGGAAACCATTAAATATCCCAAAAAAATTGCATATCTATTCCGTTTGTCCAGCTCCACATCACAGGGACATCAGCATCACGCCAACTGAATTCCATTTCCACCACTTCCTTCGAGTCCTGGCGCTGCGCATTACTCAAGAACCCCGCCCTTGACCAATCCTCCCCTTCCTCACACCGCCTCAACCCCCAGCCACACCATACTGCACCGTACCTTCTCCGCCTTGTTACCAATCTTTCATACTTTCCCCCATTTCTCCCTTCCACAAACACCCCAACCACATCCGCACCCGCATCCGCATCCGCATCCCGTCCCACTGCTCCCATCAATCTCCCACTCATGACCGAACCACTTACAGATGCCGTGGCGCGCGGCACTCGCAATGCCATGGAACTTATTTACGACCTCAGGGCATGCGGCGTGGAACGAGATATCGCCATTCCGCAAGTCGCCGTCATCGGCGATCAATCCTCGGGAAAGTCTAGTGTTCTTGAAGCCATCTGCTCTATCCCTCTACCGCGAGGTGCCGGCTTGACCACTCGGTGCGCTATCGAACTTCGTTTGTCCAATACTCACCCCAATGATCTCCACTTACCTCCCGATACATCGCCCCCCGACAGAGACCCGTTTTGGGTCGGTTCTATTTTCACGTCTGTCGATCAGACTCCCGTCAAGTTGGATGGAAAGGCTGAATTGGAGGATGCTATCGCTGCCAGGGCCGATTCCTTGTCTGATCCCAGGTATGCCAGTGGTTTTTCAAAGGAGCGCGTTATTGTCCAGATTGCTGCTACTGGCGCCCCCAATCTCACCATTATCGACTTGCCGGGTATTATTCGCACAAAGACTTTTGGGTACGTTGCTATCATCTCGCCTGCGTTTCTACTTTTCTTTTTTGGGTTGGTCCTTGTCACCGCCCTTACCTGCCCTCCCTTCCCTGCCGTGCGAAAAGCTAACAGCGTCCGTTTCATATATTAACAGCGATTTTATGTCTGCCCTGCCTTTTGTCGACAGTCAAGACCGCAACGCCATTCGCGAAGTCACCCATCTTATTCAGAGTTATGTGTCCCAGGAACGCACCATTATGCTTGTCGTCGTCC
Organism: Kappaphycus alvarezii; assembly: GCA_002205965.3. Lineage (NCBI taxonomy): Eukaryota > Rhodophyta > Florideophyceae > Gigartinales > Solieriaceae > Kappaphycus > Kappaphycus alvarezii. The sequence continues at coordinate 1,504,146 of NADL03000517.1, read as the reverse complement.
CGGCAACACAAGACGTTGCCACCATTGAGGCCCTTGAATGGGCATCCAGGGCGGATCCCTCCGGTCAACGAACTATTGGAGTTATAACCAAACCCGATCTCATAGACGATGGTGCCGAGAATGAAGTCGCCGCCGTTTTGACAAACAAGAGGAAACCGCTCAAGCTCGGCTACGTTATGGTTAAGAATAGGAGCCAGCGGGAGGTTGAAGAGAATGTGTCCACTCAGGTTTCCCGAAAGAACGAGGAGCGCTTCTTTTCAGAGCATAGACTGTTTTCTTCTATGGACAAGTCATATTTTGGCGTCGATAATTTGGTCAAGAAACTTACTGCCGTACTTGTATCTCGAGTTTACGATGCCTTACCAGGCATGCGCGAGGAAATTGTCAGCCTGTTGGACAAGGCCAAAAAAGAACTGGAAGAACTTGGACAAGGTGCCGGGGAAACGCCTGCAGAGGCCAACATGACGCTAATGAGGATCATCTTTGAATACAATAATTTGCTCACAGAGTCTAGTGCGGGTCGGTACGTGGACAAGCGATTGTGGGCTGCCAATCTGCGACTTTGCACACGCGTTCGAGATCTGTACGACGAATTCAAGGTGACCGTTGAAAACACGCGGCCTCCGTTTGAAGGCGATTCCAAGTTTATTGACGAAGTTGAAAAGGACGTTCGAAATTCGCGCGGTCGCGAGCTCCCCGGGTTTCTCAACCCGAGAATTTTCGAGGCTCGGGTGGCCCAATATGTGGAAGATTGGCGCGGGGCGTCCAACAAGTTGATTGCTGACGTTCGGCGGCTGGTTGCGGATGTTGCAAACGATATACTGGCAGGTTTGGCGCCTGAGTTTCCGGGACTGCGGCATAAAATGCACGAGATCATCACGGAGGTTCTGAAAAAGCTTGAAGGCGAGGCTCGCAAGGAAATTGGGGCTGTGTTTGAACGGGAAGTCGGGCAGCCTTTCACTATGAATGAACAATTTTTGAACGCTGTGAATGCAAAGCGACTAGAACGGTTTGACAAGGCGGTTGTTTTGGCACTGGCGCGGGCAGGGCGGGACAATCGGGGAAATATCCGGGAGAAGAATGTGTCGGACATGCTTCGGGCGTGGTATGAGAGTTATTACTGCTCGGGAAGCTCGCAGCGGATTCGTGCAGAGGCGGAGGATATGGCGACGATGCTGGGGTGTTACTGGGATGTTTCTGCAAAGCGGTTTGTTGATAATCACGTGATGGTGGTGGATACAAACATCATTCGTCCGTTGGCACATGCGGTGCATGTACCGATGAATGAACTGGTACTCAAGGTGGGGACGTCGCAGCATGCGTTGGAGGCGCTTTTGCAGGAGGATCCGGAGACGGTGAAGAGAAGAAAAACGTTGCTTGCACAAAAGGAACGGTTGGTTAAAGCGTCGGAGTTGATAGACCGTTTTTAGATAGGTCAAGTGTTTTGACTGAGGAATGTTAACACTAATATAAATTATTCATTGACTTTTGAGGGGGACGTGCGGGATAAGGCGTTGGAAGCTGTTGAAGCGAGGCTTGTGCGCTGCATTGGTTGGATTTCGTTGTGGAGCAAGGCGGAGAGGGATTGGAATTGTTGGGGTTGACGCTTTTGGACAAGATGTGGGTTACCAAATCGAGGCAAGTCGATTGCGCAGTATGGTAGTGTGCTCAGAGTTTGAACAGAACTGGTGGCAGCGGTTTGGCGCAGGTCCGAATGTTTCCGTCACGGTAACGACAGTCCTCTTACCGCAGGTTACTCCTGAACTTGACCCGACTCCAACACACTGGTAGGATCACTGTTTAGTATGATGGCGAGAGAATTTCGGCACTTGAATGATCCAAAAGCCATGAGAAAAGTGCACATCACAGTAGTGGTGTGATTACAGTATGGCACAACAGATTTTTGTACCGCCATTGTACAGTACTGTACACCAATTCCGTTTTGCAACGTAGTACAATACTGTAATGCAATATAGCCGATACATTACAGTTGTGTACAGCTCAAGCGCAGCCTGAATTCATGAAAGACTAATCGACCTCCCGCCGATAGTATAGCACGATACAGCTAGCTAGTAGAGCAACTGTATCGCCATCCCGAGCCGCGCCACCCAACATCCCCGCCATCCTAGTCGCCACCTTAGAATCCCCCCTCTCAACTTACCCTTGCACGCACCCGAATCCCAACAAAATGCCGCCCCCCCTCTTCTTCACCTCCCCCTCACCCCTCTCCCCAAACCCCATCACCCTCCACCCCCACCCTCACTCAACCCGTCCCCGCTTCACCCGCTTCTCCCCCCCACCAACCCGTCATGCAACCCCCCTATCAATGTCTCAATCCCCCTCCCGCGACAAGTCCATTCTAGTCTTTGGCGGCGGCAGCACCCTCGGCAAAGAGATCGTCTCACATTTTCTCGACGCCCAATGGCGTGTCTACACCCTTGATTTCTACGACGCAAGCGTCGAATGCGGTGGTGTAAACGGCTGCGCCTTACCTACCACCGCACATGTCCCTATCAGTCTCGCACTTCCTGCCGCTGCCCCACCGCGTATTCAAGTTGCAATCGCCACCAAATGTTTACAAGCCGCATGTGCCAGCAAGTTTGATGTCGTTGCGAATGCTACCTTGGGGTATGCCACGGGCGGTATTGGAGATCATGACTTGTTTGAAACAAGCGAGTATATGTATCGCACAAGCGTGGAGAGTAGTCTCGTCGCTGCAAAGCTGGCCAGTTTGTTTATGGCGGAGGGGGGGATGTTGTCTATGATTGGAAGTGTGGCTGCGTTGCCTGCGACTATGGCGCCAAAGTTGTTGGGCTTTGGCGCTGCAAAGGCCTCGGTTCATCAGATGGTTCGCTTGTTGGCTGGTGCTGTTGGTACCGATTTGCCGGATGAATCGGCCGTTGTCGCAATTGTGCCGGAGGTGTTGGACACCCCGTTGCATCGCTCTATGAATGGGGGAGAGGTCGGCGAGAATTGGACTCCGTGTCATGTCGTGGCGTCAAAGTTGCTCCAGTGGGCACAGGCTGATGAGTCGCGACCGCCCAATGGCTCGCTTGTTGCTGTTGCTTCGCATCGCAATGCAGGTGCTGACAATGAGAATGTGTTTAGATTAATTCAGGACTCTAGCTTTGTTGAGAGTGGACGGCTGTAACATAGAGATGGAGGACAGTGGTTGGGATGTGACGGTGTGTGTGCGGTTGATTTGTGGGACGCTGAGTGCGCAAATTGTAAAAGCAGGAATCTTGAGGGGTCTGCTGGGGGGAATGAGGCTACAGAGCGGCCCAACGCAACGCGCCTTAGCTGACGTGCACCATCGGTATCGGAGAGACTTGAACCGCGGCTCCAGTAGACTCTGACGGTGGACGAGGCACGAATAAAACGCTCAAGATGTGTATTAAACTACCAAGTTACAAATTATTAGTGCGGTCTCAACAGACCATGAAAACGGGTGAAAACCAAGCGGTGCCGTCCGACCCAGGGTCAATTGGTTCCCTTCTTCGGGAGGTTAGGGTGCGTCGAGGAGCCCGCCTTGAGGGCGACAACATCGCCTCTCTTTTTCTTCTTTTTGCCCATGGACCTCCCCTTTTCCTCGCCATTTGTAAGCAACCTGCCATTGCTGATAGTCTCGGCGGCCTTTTTCATCTTGTCGGCTGCCTTATCCTTATCCTTATAGTGGCCAAACATGCGTTGCAACAACTTTTGAAACTTGGATCTAGATTTCTTATTCTTTTTCAACTTGCTCACCATGCGTTCCAAATAGGCCATTTCCACCTGATCATGATGCTTCTTAATCTCCCTCCGAATCGCTTGGGCCCGCAACTCGACTCCAATAACCTGGGTATACAAGGCAGTCTTCCTCATCCGAACGCCCTGCTTCACATCCCTCAACTTCCACTGCTCCTGCCTGATAACCCTCTGCAATTCATCATCCTCCTCCTCATCCACCAGTCCACTCTCCACCAACTCTCTCCGAATCCTCTCTTCATACGCGACCTGATAGTCCCGCACGTCCTTTTCCCTTCCAGCGCCAATCCACAACTTGCCCACATCCCCTCCTGTGCGACTCGTCTTGAACGACACATTGGACTTTTCACGCCCTCCTCCCCCCCCATCCAACAAAGCGGCCACAAGACGATGCGTATACGGAAACGAATTCAATGCGGCAGTGATCCCCCCCCCATCCCCCCCCTCATCCCCCCCCAAACTCCAACTCCCCGCGCAACTCCCCTCTCCATTCGCGGGGGGCATTTTCTTGTCCCGTTTTGCCGACGATGCATGTGGTGATAACGGCAAGCGGAGACGCGAATCGCGACATGCTGCATATGGGTTGACAGGAATGGAGCGTAAAAATTGGACGTGTTGTTGGTTGACGGGTTGATAGTATTGGTCGATGTGATACCAGAATTGCTCCCAGTCCTCGTGCTTGGCGAGATCGAAGCGTGGTGTGGTAGGGCGCCCGGGCCGGGTTTGATGCGGGTGTTATCGAGACGGGGGGGAGGGCGGAATGAGTCGGTGGAGCTTGCGGAAGTGGCGTCCGGCGGTCGCTCGGACATGGTTTGGTGTAAGCAAGGGGGTGGATTGGTTAATATTAGTGTGGGTTGGTTGAGTGTGGTTGTGTTTTTGTGGTATGAATTGAAAGGGGTGGGGGGGGGGGGGAGGGGAAAGGAAATTGGAGTTGAATTGGAGGGGGAGAGGGGAGAGGGGAGAAGTTGGAGTGATGTGAACAGCAAACTGTGGGCAATGGTGGAGACGGCAAGGCAAAGAATACAAGGTAAAAAATAAGGATACGGTGCAATGGACACGACTTTGACAGGGGCTGCTAACAAACAAACAAACAGGGCGCGGCTTTGCAATGAGTGGTTTGGTGGTTGGCTGCAAGTGTCGCCTGGCCGCATGCAACAAAATTGGACGAATACAGTAATTCGGGCACTTGCAATTTTGTGCTTAAAAACAGTGTCCAAATGAGGTGAGGCCAGCCATGGACGCACCTGTACAGTACAGTATCGCTAGTAGACACAATCTCCTAGAGAAGCCTCTGCTGAAACCGCAACCTGCCACAGCCGCTCAAAACACAACTCCATGTCTTCCCCACCCTCCTTTCTCCAACCCCCCCATCCCCTCCACCTCACCCCTCGCATCAACCCCCCCTTCCACCACCCCCACCGCACCCTACGCAGCGCAGCCACTCCCCCGTCATCAATGTCCAACTCTACCCCAACCACCATCACCACCACCACCATCCGCAACCTTCGTTTCTCCACCATTTTCCCGCCTCTTCCCACCACCGCCACCCTCTCTACCCAACTCCACACCATCACCCACACCCTTCTCGCCGTTCAATCCCAACACCTCAACTCTGCGCTTTTATCCTACTGGCTCCGTCTTCCCGCCCCCCGTCCGTCCCGTTTACACCTTGCCTCGCTTTTTCAACACCCGTCTGATCTACATGTCGCTCGCATTTGGGCAAATCGTGTCACATTGCACTATATCAACCGGCCCGATTTGTATCATGTGCGTAACGCGGTTGGAGATTCTGTAAAGGCGCGTTGTCTGTCTACTATAAACCGTACGAGTATACCTCAAGTAGCCACGCGAGTATATGACAAGGTATGTGACATGGTGCGCACAAAGTTATCAAAGGGGTGTAAAGTGACATCCACGGATGTGGATGCCATGTTGGAGGCTAGTTTGCATGCAGAGGGGGAGGATATGACGGATGAGATGAGGAGTGTGCGTGGGGCGGTGTTTGTATGGTCGACGGTGTGCGGGTATGGGGAGCGTGTGGTGCGGGATGGGATGGGGGTGGGGTCGTGTGTGTGTAGCGGCGGTTGGAGGGGGGAGGTGAATGGGGTGGGGGGGTGGAGGAGGGGGTTGTGTGGTGTGCGAGACGGTATTTTGGGACATATGGACCTTGTCGGGAGGTGGATTTTCGGTATTGGATGGGTGTTTCGGCAGAGGTGAGTCGAAGGGCGGTGGGGGTTTTGATGGGGGAGGGAATTTTGGAGGAGGTGGAGACGGAGGAGGGGGGGATGTTGATGGTGAGGGGCGGGGTGGAGAGGGTGGAGAGGGGTGTGAGGTTTGTGGGGCGGTTTGATCCGCTGTTGTTGGCGCATAAGGATAAGTCGTGGATTGTGGGGGAGAGGGAGAGGGTGAGGGTGTGGAGTAGGCATTCGGAGGTAAGCGCTTGTGTTTTGAAGGATGGGCACATTCGGGGGAGCTGGAAGAAGGAAGGGAAGGGGATTAGGGTTCGGCTGTTTGCGGACAGCTTGGAGGAAATGAGTTTGGCGGATGTTGGGGAGGTGATGCAAAAGGGGAGGGAGATTGTCAAGGGGTTTTATGGTACTGACGGGGCGGTTGTTGTGGAACAGGAGACGGAGGGTGAAGAGTTGCGGGTTATGGAGGAGAGTGATGTGTTGTTGTGTAGCAAGGAAGAGGATAAAAATGACGACAAGCGAGAAAACGGTCGGCAATTGCGGAAGCGGAGGAGAAAAAAGTAGGAGCAAGCGGGGGGTTTGAAATAACGCAGTTCTCTAGTACTCGCCTCACGCAGCTGTTGAAGATGGCGTTGTGAACGACATGCTAGTACTGCACCTTTTGCGGGGAATCGGATCTAAAGTTTCAATCAACGGGATCAAATGCAGACATTGGTGCATATCACAAGTTGTGCACTGTACATTCCGGTACTGTACAGTGCAGCACTGCTGTGCCCGACGCAGAGGCATTGAAATCGCATCCACTCAGATCCTCTCCACAAGCGGGAAAGATTCCGCCTTGCATGCAACTCGTGTTCCCAACTCACTCATCCACAATGGCTCTCAAATGCATCACCATCGAGACACTACCTGATACCGACGCGTGCCTCCTCTCCGACATTCTCCTCGAACTCGGCGCACATTCCGTCACAACCACCGACCTATACCGCGGTACACCCCAAGAACAGTCCATATACGGCGAACCGAGTCCCAAACTCCCCACCTCTCCCAACCTCCCCCCCCCCAACCATCTGGACCAACACCAAAATAACCGCCCTATTCCCCTTATCCACCGACACCGAAACCCTCATCATGACCATCGCAACCAACTTTAACCTCCCCCAAACACCCACCCTGCGCATTCAAACATCCGCCTTCCACGACAAACCGCCCGAACAATGGGTCACCGAATCGCAACAGTCATTCCAACCCATCCGCCTCGGCGACATTATCATCAACTTCCCATGGCACGCCCCAGTCCCCAACCTGCGCAACATCACCCTGGAACCCGGACTCGCCTTTGGCACCGGCGAGCACCCCACCACCCAACTCTGCATCACCTGGCTTTTACAAACACTCCAACCCGGCCAACGACTATTAGACTACGGAACCGGCTCCGGTATCCTCTCCATCGTCGCTGTAAAAGCCGTTGCAGCGGTCACCGCGATGGGCGTGGATGTGGATGCAGATGCTGTGCGAATGGCTCGTGAGAATGCGAAACGAAATCAGGTGACGGGGTGTGTGGAATTTGTGGATCAAGGGGAGGTGGTGAGCGGTTTGAAGTTCGATGTGGTGGTGGCGAATATTGTGGTTGGGGTGTTGAAAGAGTTGGCGGATTTGCTGGTGGGATGTGTGAGGAAGGGGGGTAGAATTGCGGTGAGTGGGGTGTTGGTGAGACAGGCGCAGGAGGTAAGGATGTGGTATGCGAAGAGGGGTGTGGTTATGCAAGATGCGGTGGTGGAGGGGGAGTGGGTGTTGCTGACGGGTGTAAAGGTTGGGTGATGCGATGGTGGGGGTTGTGTATGGAGTTTGCGAGGCAGTCTTGGCGGATGGGCTGGTGGTGGGGAGGGCGTGTGGCAAAGGGCTCAGTTGATGGTGCTGTAGTGGCGCGTGTGTGGGTTTTGCGGGAGGAATTTGACCTCGTTGTGTAGCAGACCCCTACCGGTCTAGCTTGCTTGGCGGGTAATGGTGATAGATTGAAATAGTATCTAGGTGTGAAGCGGACGGGATGGTGTGGGGAAGTGTATTGCGGTTTACTGGGGCGTCACGGGAATGGTGTGGGTTGTGTGCTTGGACTCAGTTGGGTAAGGCTGTGGCAGCGCAAGATGGGTTTGGTTTGGAGGTTACTCTTGTTTTCTTGTGTTGAAGGGCGTGTGGTTGGAATGAGGGCATCACCAAGACGCTGCTTTATGTTTGCTGCACTTCGTTAATCGATTTGCGTGGTGCATGGACTTTGGGTGTGATGAGAAAAGTCGAAACCCGTGTGCGCTCTAGCCATGGCTGTGGTGCTTGGTCGTGTGGACATGCACTTGAATTATTCAAGACAATCTCGGCTCTCAATAGAGTTAAAAGTGTTGGTGCTCTCAGATCTGAGCGCTTACACTGTTCAGCATCATAACTACTGTACCCCTAAGGGTACCGTACAGTACGAATAGTATCATTGACAGATCCATTTCCATGTTGAACAGTTTCTCTACTGTAATGGGCTGCCTCTACTGTAGCTACAGTAATTTCTTCTTCAAGAAATCTTCCCACAGCCCGTTGGCCACAGTCCCATTCCATTACAGACTCAAAAGTCTCGCCGTGGGATCAACTGTAAAGAGCCTGTCCAATATTGTAGCATCCACCCTGCCCACCCTCACTCTGCATTCCTAAAGCACCAACCTCTCATCCCTCCTCCTCGCACCACCAACACCCCCCTCTCCCCCAATGCGCAAGCTCAAGCACCACGAATACCGTCTCCTCCGCCGCTCAGATTTTCTCCAATGGAAGCGCGACAACAATCTCCGCGAAGTCAAAGTCGCCCGTCGCTACCACCTCCACGACACAGACGAGTACCACAAGTACACCAAGCTAGTCGGTCAAATCAAGCACCTCTGCCACAAACTCCAGCAGCTTCCGCAAGACGATCCCGTCCGTCTCGCACGAACCGACGACCTCCTCACCAAACTGTACGACCTCGGCCTCATCTCCATGAAAACAGGACTTGAGGCCTGCGCACATGTCACCGTTAGCGCGTTTTGTCGACGGCGATTGCCAGTCGTTATGATGAGGCTCAAGTTTGCAGAGAATCTTACGGAGGCTACTACCCTTATTGAGCAGGGGCATGTTAGAATCGGACCCACTCAGGTCAAGGACCCGGCTATGTTGGTTACGAGGAATATGGAGGACTTTATTACATGGGTCGATACGAGCAAGATTAAGCGAAAGGTTTCTCAGTTTAATGATCAGGTCGACGACTTTGACCTGCTCAACGCCTAACTCCACTGCTCTCACTCGCCCCCAGCCCCTTGCGTGTGTCAAGTACAGCTTAGAGATCCTAGCTTGTAAATTGTTCTCCTTATCGCCACGCCCCACTAATTGGTCTTAACTGCATTCGCAGGTCACTGCAATTCAAACTTTGAGCATATTCTCTCCGGGACCTCGCAGGTGTCAACGTCGATATGGAAAGCTGATTGGGACCTCTGCTACCTCTTGGCCCATGCAAACCTCTTATACAACCCTCAGTAGGCAGAATGTGACATAGCCCGTCTCGTTTCGTAGGATCCCTTTTGTGAATTCACCAACATGGTCTCACATCAATCTGAAAATCGATGCCTCAACCCCTCTCAACCTTCACCAACCTACATGTAAATGCTGTCAATGGCGTGTTCAACGGCACAGATAATTCAGATTACTGTCATACCGCGCGTCTCACACTCATGCTTGCAAGTAATAATACGCCCACGGTATTGCCCGCTGTCAATTTCTTGTTTCACATATTTCAGTTTCTTCCGTCTATCTTATGCAAGGGGTATCGCGATCTCAAAGACTCCCAAATTCCAACCAAAAGCTCATGTGGGACGCTCAACAAAAGGTCGAAACTTGGCACCATGTTTAACTACACATATACATCAATCCTTTGAACTACCTCGTAAACTGCCGTTTGTCCGTCTCTTGCCGCTTCCCGTAAGGATTTGAGGCGGAAAACCCGTGTCCTGTTCCTTGCTGCCGAATAATATCCCGAAGCTTATCATTCTTCTTATACCCCCCACCAACTCCCCTCCCCCCCTCTCCTTCGTGGGGCTCTCGCACTACCCATCATGCTTAGATTCACTCTCGGTGGAGTATCAAAACAAAAACTTGCCGCCACCGCATTCAAGTCGAGCATGTGCACGTCAAAAATTTCCTTGATCCCGCGACTCGCATACGCCTGTAAGTAGGACCTGTATGCGTCTTTGGCTGACCGGTTCAGTGCATAGTTGGTGGATACCAGCTTCTCGAGCTGTGGTTGAACTTTGGCCATCTTCTTTTCAGGAAACTCATACTCGTTCAAAGGAACACGCGCTGCCTTGAGGTGGCGCAAGAATGCAAGCTCGGACGGAAGAAGGAATAGAAGCGCCTTACCCTTTGCATTTACACCCCTAGCTGTACGTCCGACGCGATGAATGTACTCCTTGGGCTCATCTGGAGGATCAAACTGAATAATCCAATCCACGGCAGGAATGTCCAGACCCCGTGCAGCAACATCCGTGCAGATCAGTATGGCTTTTTCGGCCCTGCAGAACGAGTAAAATGTGCTTGTCCGCTTGTTCTGCTTTTGACGCCCATGCAGATCCAACACAGGGATATCCACATGATTCAAAAGCTCGTAGTAGAACTTGACAGCATTGCAACTCGACATGAAGACGATTACCTTTTTCTTCAAGTTGCGGCGCAAGAATGTATACAGTAACAAGAAGCGATGTTCGCTGGCGACAACGACAAATCCCTGCTCCAGACCGGACACTGTTGAAACAGGACCCTTGTCATGCACACCAACGTATATTGGCTTATTCCGAAATGAAACTTTGACAAGGTCTTCCACTTTCGTCGTCTGGGGTCGCAGAAAACAGCATTGTCTGCCTCTTCTTGGGCAAATACTTTATGATTTGATGCATTTCCTCCTCAAACCCAATTTCCAAGCATCGATCAGCCTCATCGATAATCAGAGCTAGCAAATTCTTGTGCACAAACCCCGGGGTATTCTGAAGATGATCCAGCAATCGCCCTGGCGTAGCCACCAAAAGCGCGACTCCTCTCTGCAGTCTATCAGCCTCCATTTTCCGATTAGCACCCCCCATGACAATACCATACGTCTGAGAGTGATATTTGCACACATCCTCGACGACACCTGAAATCTGCAATGCCAATTCGCGCGTAGGGGAAATGATAACTGCCGCTGTGCCATTACGGTTCGTCCATTTGACACGCGACAAAAGCTCTACAATTGGCAGAAGAAATGCTAAGGTCTTACCGGAACCGGTACGAGCGGCGCCAAGGACATCTCGGCCAGCCATGGCATGTGGGATGCAGCGGGCCTGCACCTCTGTCATCCGTTCAAAGCCCATGTCTTTGAGTGCATTCAATGTGCGGTCCGAGAGTTCCAGCTCGTCAAATCTGCGCTGCGTCAAAACTCCATCGGTGGCCTTATCCTTTTCGGGTCAACTGCGCGACTTCCATCTTGCTTGGTTCCTTGCTAATTTTCTCTGTCGGGGTTGCTTTCTTTCCCTCTTCTTCTTTTTGAGACTCTACTTCCGCCGGAACCTCAGTAGTTGGGGTGCTTTCTGCTTGGATGCCGTGCTGTTTTTGCTCCTGGTCCACTTTAGGTTTTGTCAGGTTCTCGCCCTGCTCTTTCGGTACTGTCTTTCCTAAATTGGTTTTCCCATCCATAATTTCAGTCGTCGGGTTTTCAGCGCCGTCGGCATTCTTGTTTTTGCGCTGTCTTTTTCGCTTACGCTTCTTTTGATTGGCGTCATCGTCTTGCTTTCGCTTCGTGGAGGGCATCCTTGTGAGTGCCGAAATCCTGTGGCAAGGTGCTCTGGGAGTTTGAGGGTTCTTTCCTCAAGATTTGTGAGCTTCTCACAAACGACTTTGCGCGCAACCGCAAAAGTTTTCGTTCACGGTGGATAGCTGAATCAATTTAACGATTTCCGACAAAGTTCCTATTGCCAAAACATCCGATGTAGAATACTGAACCTGACTAGCCGACGCCACCGCCGCCGGAGAGTGTCGAGAGTACAATACTGTACACTACCTACGTACCATCAAGGTCACTGTAACGTAGGCAACCACTATCGGTAGTTCTAAACTTGTCAGTGCACTTTTCCAAAAAAATTCCAAAAGTTAAACTTACCACTCGCGTGCCTACCACACGTCGTATCCCTCTCAACAGCCGCACTCAACACCTATCATCGTGTGACCTCAGAACCAACAGAGCAGCCGGTCCCATCGCAACCGCATCCGACCTGCCCAAAATGAGCGTCCGTTCCAGCGACGTCCGAAAACTGTACAAAGCTTTGCTTCGCCACGGGTCGAGATTCAGCGATTACAATTTCCGCGAGTACGCGATTCGTCGCACGCGCGATTCATTCCGTGCAAACATCTCGGAGACAGACCGCGAGGTGGTCAACAAGCTTTATTATGATGGCTTGAATAACCTAGCGGTAGTCAAAAGACAAACGGCTATAAGTCAAATGTTTAAGGCAGACCCTGTCGTTATTGAACGGCCGGCTGGTGCGGGGGTGTGAACTCAGTTTTTGGAGGGCAAGTCGGCTGGCGTTGTGGAAAGAGGATGGGAATGAAATGGTCTTCATTCTAGATTGGTTTGTGTCTTGGGATATTGCGGAAGATGGTACCGCTGTTGGACCGTCCTGTGCGTTATTTGTGCCGTGTTCAGTGCGGCGACTTTTGAGTCTCTTGGAAAGCAGGATTCATGCTGATCTCTGCCTGGGATAATGTGGGACTGGATATCTTCAACTAGGCACGTATCGTGTAAGGTCAGCTGTTCGAAGGGCCTATCCCTTTATTGCTGCGCAGAAGAGCTGAATCAATCAGAGAGTCAAAAGGTTCCGCCGCTAGGTCAAGGCGCCTTTTTGAAGGACTCCCAACCGCATCCATCTCACTGGCGGCGTAAAGACATATTCTGAACAGAGCCTCTACTCCTCCAAACTCTTGCCACTAAGGTCCTCCGCGGTCAACACCTCATCCATCCTCACAACTCGCTTTTCCGCGATGGACAATTGCGCGGCAATCCCCACCGCCACCGCTAACATTCCTGCATGTAAACCCGAAGTAGAGATGTCCACCTGTTGTCCACGCTTACTCGCTTGAACAGCCTTTAAAATATCGACATGTTCCAAAAACGAACTCCCGTGATGATGCCCCTCATACTTTACGCTTGCGTTCTTCACAATCTCAACTTGGATGTCACCGCATGCATGTTTCCCTCGAAGCCCCGTCCTCAGTTCCCCCTGCGGTAGAAACGCCTCCAACTTTCCCTTATCCCCAACCACACTCACCTCTTCCTGCGAACGACTGGCCTCTGCAAACATGCACAAGTCAAGGCATGCTCTTTTTCCGCCTGAAAACTCAACAATGACGAAACCATTGTCCATGATATCTGACCTGACATTATCGTAGACCTCTTTCAGGTGGTTGACATCCTGCGCACCGGAGGCCATGACCGAGACTGGCAGCTCGGGGTGAAGAATGCGGTTGAAGAGGTCGAAAAAGTGGCAACATTTCTCAACAAAGGTTCCACCAGAGTTGGCGGAGAAGCGATTCCAGTTGCGAACCTTGTGCAAAAAGGGGAAACGATGCTCGCGTATGGCGACCATGCGGGGAGTTCCAATGAGACCGCGGTGAGTGTCGGAGATGAGACGGGTTATGGGAGGCATGTAGGAGTATTCGAGGCCGACGTAGGTGAAGCCTGGACGAGTTTTGGCGAGATGAAGGATCTGACGACAGTGGGCAATTGTGGTGCAGAGGGGTTTTTCAACGAGGATATGCATGTGAGGGTTTGCGTGATTGTAGGCGTCGAGGAGGATTTTGTGGTGGGTAAAGTTGGGGGTGGCGATGATGGCAAGGTCGCAGAGATTGGCGAGGAAGAGTTGTTTGGCGGATGGGAAAGTTTTGATGGTGGAGGCAGTGGAGGGACTGAATTTGGTGAGTTCGGAGAGACAGGAGTGGAGGGAGGGAGGGTAATCATCGGCTATACAGGTGATGAGGATGTTTTTATCGAGGGACAAGAGGTTGTGGATATGCTCCATGCCCATGAGACCGACACCGATAATGCCGTAGGTGATGGGAGGGCTGGTGGAGCAGGGGGAAGTGGGCATGGTTTTGGGATATGGGTAATGAATAGACAGGGATGCGTTACGGGTAGTGTTTCGGAGGGTAGCGTGGATGCTTTATTGTTGGATTGCTAGTTTCGGCAGAAGTTCTGGATTTAAACGAGGTCAAGAATGGGTAGAATGAAGAATGGATGCTTTGGTGGAAAGTGTTTTGTGTTTGCAGAGACACGGTAGATTCGGCTGCGTCCTGTGGAAACAGTGAATGGCGGGAGATTACTATGCTGAAGCGAGGTGGGTGGTCATCTTGGTTCCACAAGCCACAGGTGATTGACTCGTCTCTTACTATCACTGAGATTTCGCCATGGCTGGTTTCGAAGATCTTCGTGGAATATCCAAAAATAAAGTGTCACATTCATTTATCCAAGGACAGTTTCGTCGTTCCCTGTCTACAGAAATATAATTGTGCTGCGAATAATGCCTGTGGTTTGTTCATTACATGGAGAGGCGGCACGGGCGTGATGTAGTCAGTTGTTGGACTAGAGATTCGTGCTCGATCTCCGAAAATTTGGTCGCAAACTGAGCATATGGTCTGAGGCAGGAGGGATTATGATAAAGTCAACGACTTTGGAAAATTCCTCTCTCCAGAGACGAGAAAAAGTCTTTTCACCCATGGAGGCATGAGCCACTACGGTACAATAGCAATATTTAATTCAGGCAGGATGCTCCTCAGCGACAGTATGATTCATCCATGTGGAACGAGACAGTTCCGGTCTTGAGATTATGCCCGTACAGTACAGTACTTTCTGTACTCTTGTACAGTAGTATATGTACTGCCGTTTACAATGTACAGTACAGTACTCTGTATCCAGCTCGAAAGATGAATTTATTCCAATGCTTTGATCTCCTGCGACTTCCCATCAACCATTCCTCTTCTAGCACGTCACCTCCATCCGCCGTTCCCAAAACTCCAGTGACCGAGTGTGCGACAGAGTGAGACGCCTCTCATCGTCACAAACGCACCATGCCAATTCATTCGCGTCCTTATCACCACCGCATCCACAACACACCGCCTCAACTGTCTCCCACACCATCCCCTCCCGCCTTCCTCCTTCCCCTACATCCCCCACTCCCTCCACCTCTCCGCCACCCTCGTTTCCCTCGCACCATTCCAACATGCACTACCCCGACCCCTTTATCCCGCCTAACCTTTCGCAATCGTCCCATTTACGTGAAACGTGACGACTTATTACACCTTCCCCCTCTACATGCCAACAAAGCACGCAAATTATACTCCCTTCTTCACGCAAAACCCTCGCCCTCCACCCTCGTCTCCTACGGAGGCCCCCACTCCAACAACATGCTCGCCCTCGCCGCACTCTCCCGCCACCTGCGTATCCCCTTCTCCTACATCACCCGTCCTCAACCTCCAAATCTCTCCCAACTCCCCGGCAACTTTTCCCGCGCCCTCGCTCTAGGCATGCATCACATCTCTCTCTCCTCCTCCACCTATCAAACCCCTTTTCTCAGATCGCGTCCCCAATCGCCATTCACAACCTCCACCGCTTTTTGAAACCCCCTGAAAATACCCTCATCATTCCTCAGGGCGCCGCTACACCACTCGCAGAACCAGGCATTAAAGACTTGGCCAATGAACTCGTTCAACAAATCACACAACTGCGTCAATCTACCCGCCTAGCCTTGAAACGTCCTTTCTTTTTCCTTCCCGCCGGTACAGGCACCACCGCCTATTATCTTAATAAGCATTTACACCACATCGCCACAGTGATTGCCGTCCCAGTATCTGGAGATGAGCGATATTTGGTGCGCCAAATGAGATGGTTACAGGAAATGTCCGGCGAGACACAAGCCGTTTTACCGGGCGTCCTCAGGCCACGCTTGCGCGGCACCTTGCCGATATTCAGGATAGAGAATTGAACATTTGGCACGAGATGTGTAGGGCTGCTCGCATTATCAATTCGATCTCGTCTACGCTCCGAAAGCTTGGGAGGAAGTTATGCTAGCTGTGGAGGAGGCAGAATTGCGACGGATGGTGAGGATTTGATATACTATCATAGCGGCGGTTTAGAGGGCAATGACTCTATGTTAGGTAGGTCCATGTCTGCGTTTCAACCTCTGAATTCACTTTGTCGCATGGAAATCATTCTCAGTGCATGCCTTTTCCCTGACATGTCTTTTCTTTGTTATATTATCACTCCATACTCCTACTTGATATCAATTTCAGGGAGGTTTCGGCAAAAAGGTCTCCTGTAATACGCTACACAGGTTTGTCCCAGGTCGGACAGCCGCAAAACTTTTCGTCATTCAAACAGCTTTGATACATCTAATCACCATTGATGGAGAGCATGCTTTGAATGCCTCCTGAGGCACGTTCACTTTTCCTACAGCCTTCTTCTCTTCTTACGCTGCCTGTTTTTGGATCAGCTTCTTTTTCCGAGAGATATCACCACCGTAGCACCTGGTTTTTTCCGGAAAGTCCACAGATTAGTGAGCACAGACAGATAATGGAGTCACGTTAGTACTAATATGTCCACACAAAAGATGACTTTGGAATCATTCGTGAAATTTGAAAACGTACTTTGCGGTCACATCTGCCGGAGTTGCGCAGCAAGGAGTAAAGAAAAATTGTGTAGGTTAGCTCCAAAGTTGACTCAACTGTTCCAGCCGGATATCTGAGACTGAGCCCAAAGGTTGTCAATCCAAGTTTCACCTTACCTTTTTTCAGAGCAGATATATGCTGACTGCAACCACTTTGGCCCCAATCCTTGCTTGTATAGGATTTTGAACTGAGCACGCGGAACGATTTCCTTCAACTTTGTCACCAATGCTTTGCCCACCACGTAGGACTTGTCTTGATGAACAATGCATGAAAGCGCATCTACTGACTCGCCATTGATAGCGACGTCGAGTCGCACCAGGTTATTTTGCGGTAGCAATGAAAGAATATTCCATTGACGCGTAACCCTTGGAACGTGATTTCAGATGATCAAAGAATCATTAACAATTCGGCCAGAGGCATGTCATACACCAAGGTTGTCCGACCTTGAACGAGATACCTCATGTCAACGTATTCGCCCCGTCTATTTTGCGATAGCTCCATGAGCTGTGCCCACCAAGCGAGAACAAAACAAATGTAGAAGCATTGCCTCCACCACACAAACAAAGGAGATGTTAGAAATACCCCTTATCAACTTGGGAGATATGGTCTCAATATTGAATATTCACAACGTACCGTTCCAACATATTCTTCAGGGGTAATTATCTCAACTTTGCAGTAAGGTTCGGATATATATTCTCGCTTCGTTGCCTCAGGCAAGTCTGCTGGATTGTCCAAGAAAATTCATCCCCTTTGGTAGGCTTCACTGAGTACCACACAGATGGGGAAGTGTGATTATGTCCAAGTTGTACTCACGCTCTAATCGCTCCTGCACGACATCCATGTGCAAAAGCCCTAGAAAGCCACATCGAAAGCCAAAACCCATTGCAGCGGAATTTTCAACTTCGAACTGTAGGGCAGCGTCATTCAGCTTGAGCTTCTCCAAGGAATCCTTGAGATGGTTATATTGCTCACTGTCGACAGGAAACAATCCCGCAAAGAGCATTGGTTTTGCTTCTTGTAGCCCGGTAGGGCTCCTCTGCAGGTTTGGTACCTGACGTGATTGTATCCCCCACACGGGCGTCTTCGACTGTTTTAACGCCCGCTATAATGTAGCCAATCTCTCCAGATCTGAGTGTCTCGACCTGTTGCTGATCGGGGGTCATGACTCCGATTTCCTCTGCGTAAAACTCTTTCCCGGTTACCATAAACTTAATTTTGTCTCCTTTTCTGATCTGTCCATCAACAATTCTAAAATATACAACGACGCCTCTGTACGGATCGTAGTAAGAATCAAAAATCAACGCGCGAAGGGGAGAAGAGGAATTATCGGGAGGAGGAGGGATGTATTCAATAATACCGTCCATGATCTCATCAATACCAATGCCAGCCTTGGCGGATGCAAGAATGGCATTCGACACATCTAATCCGATGACCTCCTCAATTTCACGACCTACCCTGTCTGGTTCTGCGCCAGGGAGATCAATCTTGTTAAGCACGGGGATCATCTCCAAATTGGCATCTAGTGCCAAATACACATTAGCAAGGGTCTGGGCCTCAACGCCCTGAGACGCATCGACAACCAACAGAGCACCCTCACAAGCCTCCAACGAGCGGGATACTTCAAACGTAAAGTCGACATGACCCGGAGTATCAATCAAATGAATAACGTAATTAAGTCCATCACGAGGATTAATATAATTCATACGAGCTGCGTTGAGCTTAATGGTGATACCTCGGTCCCGCTCAATCATTGGTATCCATGTATTGGTCCTTCATATCTCTGGCCGAAACTGTTCCGGTTACTTCGAGAAGGCGGTCGGCGAGAGTGCTTTTGCCGTGATCAATGTGTGCAATAATACTGATATTGCGGATACGTTCGGCAGGAACACTGACATACTGGTTGTTCAGTTGAATAGCCGAAGCGGCTTTTATCCTTTGGTCTTGCTTCGTTGGCGACGGAAATTGTGGGGAGGCGAAGCACATGACTGGGGCGTCTGGAGTAAGATGGTGTGATGGGTAGAGGGCATGTAACGGAGGGCTGAGAAACGCGAACAAAGGGCGACTTGGATGACGAGAGTCTGTATCGGAATGTGTGGCCGTTGGGAGTCGCAAATGCCGGAGCCAATTGCTCCTGGCTCATTGTACCAGAAAGGGCTGTCAGGACTAATTCCGAGTGAGGCACTCTTCTCCCTTCTGCTCTCTTCACTCAAGGATTCAGTCGACCGAGTTTCAGCTGACTAGAGCGTTGGTAGGCAAGCAATAATTGGAATGCGCGGAAGTACAATTGGGACGATGACCTCCGGCTCAATCTGTACGGTAGCCAGAGCTTTAGTGATTCGCCATGACTAATGCCAAGTGGATCGATTTGCCCGTAACATACTGTACGTACTGCACTTCAGTGTACAGTACTGTACAGTTCGGTAGAGTCTTTAATAGCTGGTCCGTGGAAAGTATAGTTGAATACAACCTTACTGTAATTATGCTTACAGAACAAACATAAAAAACCACTAAACAGAGTTGCTATTATTTTTGACTTTAATCCAATGCTAGCATAGCTCGACCATCTCTCCCCTATTTCGCAGCATCCCCCGCTTTTACCCCCCTATCGACGCATTCCTCCACAGCCATGGCATCGTCAACCCTCACCGCCGCAGCATCTCTTGCCGCGCGTGGTTCCGGAGGTCGATCCTCTGTGTCAGGTATCGCTGCCACCGTCTTTGGTTCCACCGGGTTTTTGGGTCGCTACGTGACAAACCAATTAGGCCGCATCGGGTCTCAAGTGACCGTGCCATTTCGCGGCGATGAATTGTATTCCGCCCTCAAAGTCATGGGTGATCTGGGCCAGGTCGTTCCCGTACCGTTTGAACTCCGTGATGAGGATTCCGTCCGCGATGCGTTACGAGGCTCGGGTGTCGCCATCAACCTTATTGGAAAACATTTTGAAACGCTGAATTTAAGTTTGCGGATGTTCATGTTGACTCTACGAAAAGAATGGCGGAGATTGCGAGAGAGGAAGGCGTTGAACACTTTGTTCATGTATCCACGGTGCCTCCGTTGAAGGACTGTACGAGTGAGTGGATGAAGACAAAGATGGAGGGGAGAGAGCTATCAGACATATCTATCCGGATGCTACTATTGTTCGCCCCGCGGATATGTTCGGTGCTGAAGATCGACTGCTTACGAGGATGGCAAATAACGTCATGCAGTTGCCGTTTATTCCCATGGCGGACGATGGTGAATCACGTATACAGCCCGTCTGGGTCAATGATGTTGCCAGTGTTGTCGTCGCTGCTGCCAGGGATCCCGAGCGCTTTGTGGGGAAGACCGTAGAACTAGCAGGCCCTGATGTTATGACTGTGATGGACCTCTACAAGTTGGTATGCACAAAGACCAAGAGGGAGGCCAGATTCCTTCCAGTACCCGCTACAGTAATGCAATTTGGTACGAAAATGGCGAGCCTTAGGTTGCCACTTGTTAATCCGTATCCATTGTATACGGAGGACAGTGTTAAGGTTGAAACGGCGGAGAGGATTTTAGATACCGAAAAAAGAGGGCGTGATGCGCTTTGAAGACTTGGATTGCTTCGCCATGAGCATTGACTCGGATGTGGGCGCGGAAGTTTTGCGAAGATTTAGACGTGGCGGTGATCGTAGTAGCTTGTTTTACGTGGATTAGTACATGAGACAATGGCGTCGAAATGGCGACATCTGTCTTGGCGGTGGATCTCGAGATCGGAATCCGGAGAAGCATCATCAGTAAACAATCGCCTTACGTGTCACGTCCTACAGCCTGCGTATGGCCTCGAGCCAGTCTGCGTTTTAGGGACTGGGTCCTTTTAAACAAATCGGGACGGAGAATGATGTCTCCTCTAGTCGGGAAATGCCGGACCCCTACCGACTTGGGAGACGTGCACATTCGTCGATGCTTAGCGATTCCTCGGAATGGAACCAAAACCCCATATCCTTTATCCGCTGAACTTTTTCGGAACTGCCTGCAACGTAATTTGCATGCACAGCCACCACTTTAGGGTACCTCTCCACAAAAGCACTGGTTGCATTGCTCCATAAAGATTGGTCGCTGCCATTTGGAAACATTTCCAAAGAGAGCAGCTTTGCCGTGGCACCAATGCTCCGATATGAACATTCATTTGCGCCGACGCGAATTCCCGGGCCGGCATGATGATCTTTGAAAGCACCGCATAGAACGTAATTAAACGCCTTCTGTTCGGAGCGGCGAATGGCCGTGGCATACTTGACAATGGCTTGCAGGGCAGTGACGGCACGCTTTGAGGACCGAACTAGATAGAATCCAGAGTTGATATTGTAATTCAAAGCCGTGTCCTTGTTATTGTGGGCGCGATCAGATTGGATGACAAAGTCCCCGAGTCGTACTCAAGAAGGTGTGGAACAGGGTTCTGGATCCATACGACGTCAACATCGGAGAAAACAACTGAATAGCCCAGACGTAGAACCTTGAGAACTAGCAAGGACTTGCGACGCGACGTCTCAATGAAAGATGCGGTTCCAAAGACGTCTTCGCGGTCGCGGGATGTCTCGGCGGAAATATCTCTCTCCGAAAGTAAACGTCGGGAGATGCGTGGGGAATCATCATAAAAGAAGACCTGAGCGCGTCGGCCAGCCAAATAGTGATAAACAGCTTTGTCCATGGCTAGGATGATGTAGTTAGTAAGATGCAGTCGCTTCAGATTGCAGACAAAATTGAGGGCTAACTTTCGGTAAGCGTAATTCACAGCAATGGTGATGACCAGATTTCCGTGAGCGCTGTTGTTAGTAACGGCTGCAGCAATCGCTCCAGGTCATGGATGGACCCTGTGACGGCATGTGTTCCAAACGAAGCGGGAGGGTTCGGTTTAGAGGCGGAGACATTGGTGGAAAGGATCGAGGAGTAAGAAGCGGAGATGTTATCATCGGAAGTGAGGGTGAGAATTAAAAGGATAAAGAGGAGGAACAGGATGAGCGCTACAAGAAGATGCTGCAAATTTTGGGTTTCGACAAGGCGACGAACGAGCTGCACGGTACGTCGTGGGAGACGAAAGGAAGGTTTGGAAAATGGCCTGGGGATCTGGCGTCGTCGGCGGTCCATGAGAAGGAGATTCACGGTGTATAACTGGCGCTTGATTGTAATGGGCTCGAGTAGACCCAAAAGGCCGTGTTGAGGTCGAAGGAAGCAGTGTCAGAAGCAGCGGAACGAGGATGCACTCAATCTGTTTAGGAGAAGGGGCAGGGATGCCCCTCACGGACATGTGATATAACGATACTGTACAGTACAATGTTCCCAAAGCAAAAAAATCTGTACGTCCGCAACGTCAGTATCTTTACTGTATGGCATTAGTATAACACACTGTACTGTAAGGTTTCGGGCACATCGTTAAATCTTCGACCCGAGTTCAAATGACAGATGAGTAAATACTGTATTGTTTGTTTATGTGTTCTCCATACTTAATTACCCAGAATAGTCGCAGAAGTAAATTAAAAACCGTACTGTACCGTAGAAACCAGCACTGTCCATAAGGACACTGGAAAACTTGAAAACTAGTATTCAGTGTGGTACTCTTGCGCAGGGCCGATACTCCCAGCGCCAGCGCTGTCGGGTTGGATGGCACGAGCGACGTGCGAAAATTCTTCTTTTTCTTTGAAAATGTCGCGATGGCATCCAAACCCGACGAGGAGAAAGCTCTTACTCTCCTCGCATACCTAGACGGCGCAGATTTCGACTTCTGCTACTATAAATTTGCGTCGAATGGTGAGCTCGTCCTCGAAGCGAAAAACTACGTCGAAGTCGAGCAGAAGTTTCTCGAGCATTTCGTGAAGGACAAGGACCCTGAGGACGTTAACTGCCAAGCTCTAAAAGTTGAGCTTGAGCTAGAAGACATTCCTAGAGGGAAATTGAACACCTCTACCAGAAGGGGGGGTTCAACAACATCGCTAGGCTCTGACTCCTTCGCAACGCCGCCTGTAGACATAAGGAATTGCAGCATTTCTTAGCGTTCCGGGGATCCAAAGATTTTCCGGGAATCGCCAAGGCGCTGAAAGATTTTCACTCTAATCGTGTAGCTTTATATGGTCCTTCGAGTCGTACCGCTGAAGTTCCGCTGGAAAGTCTGCTGATTCGTCCGGATTCGAGTTCGAGAAAAATCGAAGACAAGATAGACGCTCTATCTGAAGACCTCTCCAAGTTGACCCTTTTCCTGAAGAAGACTACGGGAAACAACGGGGCTGATTCATCCTCAGCACCTAAGGAGAATAATAAGGTCCGTCAATGCTCTTAATGTAATGATCTTGGCCACAACGCAATGAATTACGAGAAGACCCCGCATCGTTATACCCACTGTTCCCTTTGTGGAAATATGGGTCACGCAGATGCTACGTGCCGGTCTATCGGTGGAAGAAGGGCGGCCATTTGCGAAGAAGCCCCCTTTGAGAAGAAAGAAGACGGGGAAGGAGGTGACCGAGTGAATGTCCTCCGGGAAGACTCGTCTGACACAGACTCGTCACAAGATGAAGAATTCAATTTCGCGAAAGGAAATGCGGACAGAGAGACACTACCCAAACATCCCCTTCAGGACAACCATTGAGGCATTCCGATATCTCTCCTCGTAACTGGACCCCGCGCTCGCGCTATGCAGCCGGGCACAGCCCTACCCCCGGAAGAATTTCGAATCATTATTCGTAAGAAGAAGGCGAAGAAACCGAACGGCGGAAAGAAGAATTCAAACAAGCTGCAGGAATACGTTGGCAATTACGATGTTGCTTCCGAGCTTGCAAACGAAAACTGTGGATTGACATTCGGTCAGCTTCTTCGTGGAGATGCTAAAGGAGCTTCCAAAGTTATGCGCCTTTTGCTTGGAAAATAGTCCATTTCACGTGTTCCAGTCGTTTCGAATTCAGGTCTTCGATTATGACGGTTGGTTCAGCTCAAATTTTACGGTACCGAGGTCTGGGCTCTACTAGACTCCGGAGCCGTACCGGACGTCATTACAGCGGATTTGTCTCGACGTCTCTACCTCTCGCCGAACTATACCTCTAAAAGGACCACTGTTGCGAATGGTGACAGCTATTCCTGTGTCGGCTAGCTGGTCAAGGTCCCGACGACCTTCGGAGACCAAGCCGTGAAATTAGACTTCCTAGTCATCGAGAAGTCTCCTTTCGACATCATAATAGGTCTCCCCACGCTCACAGATATGCGTTCAAATATGGATTTCGGGTCGCAGAGAGTCCGTTTAACCATTGGTTCCGAAGAAGCAGTGCTCCCGCTCGAGCCTGATACTAAGTCTACCGAGAAGAAACTAGTTGAGGGCGAAGAGATAGGGACTCCCATTGAAGATTTCACGTCTAATTCGAACAACGGCCCGGAGTCGTCGGACTCGTCGGTAGAAGAACTGGTCCTAGCTATCCGCGAGGAAAGCTCTTCCGAATCGAGCGGAGATCCTACCGGTGTTGGAAGTACCGTGGACGAAGAAGAAAAGAAAGAAAAAATGCGTGATGATCTGAGAGCTCGACTCGCTCATTTGAAAGAAGAAACGCAAGGTGAGATAAATGAGTTGCTTCGCGACACGGAAATCGTCGCCTGGACTATAGACGAGCGAAGTCCTTCAGCCGTGCTTACGAATCATTCCTTTGAAATGAAGGACCCTACCCTGATCTACCACACGGCTCGCCGAATGTCGCCTCGACACAACAAAATCGCCCGTCGAGAGATCGACAGCATGGCAAATGCTGGGATCATCACCCCAATGTCGTCGGCATGGTCGTTTCTAGACGTTATCGTGACAAAGAAGGACGGTAGGCCTCGTTTCTGCGTGGATTATCGCACTTTAAATAGCAAAATGAAGGAAGATAGTTGGCCACTACCCAGGATAAAGGAGATCTTCGACGATCTAAAGGGTAGCTCTAGCTTCACCACCTTTGATTTGTTTGTGGGATACTGGCAAATCCGCATGGCCGAAGAGAGTAAGGAAATGACTACGTTCGTCAGCCTTTTTGATACCTTTAAGTTCGAGGTGATACCATTTGGTCTAATGAACGCGCCTTCTACATTACAGCGCATGATGGATTACGTATTGAAAGACACTCCCTTCGCCAGGGTCTATCTAGATGATGTTGGGATCTTCCTAACTCGATAGAGGAGCACATTGATCACTTGACTGTCGTTTTCAAGGCCGTCGGGGACGCAGGACTTAAATTCAAGATTACAAAATGCGCGTTTTCTATGCCAATCTTAAAGCTGCTTGGTCACTTCGTAGACAAGCGTGGAGTCCGCGTCGACGACGAGAAGGTTGCTGTCATTAAAAGGGCCCCCGTTACTACCAACTCAACGGAGCTCCGTAGCTTTCTTGGCCTCGCCGGGTACTATCGTCGTTTCATCAAGTATTTTGCCGGAATATCTGCTACCCTTCACCGAACAACTTCGGGTAACAAGAAACTCGAATGGACAGAAAAGATGACTGCCGCCTTCGAAACTCTAAAAGAAATGCTTAATTCTCCGCCCGTGCTAGCCTTCCCGTACTTCAAGGCCCTCTTCATCGTGGAAACCGACGCTTCTAATGTCGCCTTTGGGGGAGTTCTAGCCAAAAAGAAGGAGGATGGCAGGATTAATCCCGTGGAGCACGCAAGCCGGACGATGAAATCAGCAGAGCGTAACTATTACGCCTGCGAGAGGGAGGCCCTCGCCGTCATTTTGGCTCTAAGAAAATTCAGGTTGTATCTGTTATCGACGGAGCCTTCAAGGTCATTACCGACCATCAAGCCCTTCGTTATTCCTTCAAGAAAAACGACATTCACGGAGGGCTGGCGCGCTGGATGGACTTCCTTGCGGAGTATGAAATCGAGGTAGAGTACAGGCCAGCTGCAAGCAACGAAGCAGCTGACTACCTCTCGAGATCAGTACCTGCCGGCTCTTCTCCTACCTCTGAACGTAATGTAGGAGACTTATTTGCGGCACTGGATTCTGCCACTACTGGAGAGAACCCCACAATCGGGCCTTTCCTTCTCGACGTCGAACCTCATTTGCAAGGTTTGAATATCCCAGATGATGATGAGGAAACGCGTCGTTAGTTCAAGCATATGGCTGAAAAATTCATGATGTGGGAAGGAGAGCTTCTTAGACGCAACAGAAACGGGCTAAAGCCTGTACCGTTTATGAACGACAGGGTAGCGATATTGAAAACCTTTCATGACGATTTTGGAAACTGGGACAAGGAGAAGAGAAAAGAATTTGTCGTCGACCGTTATTGGTGGCCGCAGATGCACCGAGACATTCACATTTACGTGAAAAGTTGCGAAGGGTGCCATAAGACGAGGCTTCTCGCCGTACCGCACAACTTTGAATGCACCATTGACTACTATCTTCGAAACTTATTCAATCGACTTCGAGGGACCTCTATCTATGTCAAACGCAGGGAAGAAGTATCTGCTCATCGCCATCGAGCATTTGACAGGTTGTCCAATCGCAGTTGCCACCACAGACTCCTCGGCCGCAACTGTCGCGAATTTCATAGAGAGCGAAGCTATGCACCCCTTCGGTCCCCCGAAGACTACTATCTCAGACAACGCTGGGTGCTTCACCGCTGTCGACATCGCGGATTCCATGGAGAAGCATGGAATTACGTGGACCACTGTTCTCACTTATGCTCCCGTGTCTAATGGTAGAGCCGAAAGGATGGTACGAACCATCAAAACCGCCGTGAAGAAGATGGTCGTCGGTCAAGGGATAGATTGGGAAGAATGTTGGCCCCTTGTATTGTACGGATAGCGCCGCCGTCGCCTTTCCGTCGGATCTTCGCCGTTCGAACTGATGTTCGGAGTAGTTCCGCGCATGAGTCTATCTGACCCCATCGCGTTGATATACTGCACTTCCGATACACATCGAAAGTTGGAACTTCTGGCCTCCTCCGCTCTTGGAGCTCAGCGTCGAGAGGAACAGATTCGTAGATTTTGTGATTCAACCTCGAAAGAGCCCCCCATTCTTAACGTAGGGGACTGGGTTCTGGTGACGCATGAAGAGGGCTTAACATCTACCGCTAAGCGGCCTGCCCTGCGGTCTCGCTATTACGGGCCTTGTCGTGTTTGGAAAGTTGCACATCCCCGATACTGGCTCATCTCATACGGAGGTCGCCATTACCGCCGCGCCATCCACTCGAGGAGATAAGTTCCTTTTGTCTTGCGCCCGAGCCACCTGAAGGCCTAGGATCACTGGACAATTATCATTTCATCTCTTTTATTGGTGCTACCCTACGATTTCTTGTTTTGATGATTAATAGGCACCCACATGGAATTTGAGTTTGCCTCTTCGTGCGGGTAAGCCCGACCTGAGACTCTTCTTCACCCGCGGAAACACGTATCTTCCGGCCTTGTACTCCCCCTCAGAACTTATGCCATTTATACGAGTGCTCGCGGCATTACCTAGATCTTCTAGCCGCCCCTATTCACAACCGATGATTCACTGGTGGCTTCTTGTGGACAAGAAACGCAGTGCGTCCTTTCACTATACATATCCTCAACGTCTTCCAAGGCTCCCAAGCTTGGTTCAATACACACTAGATATTTGCCTCGATCCGCCTTCCGGCTTTTCCCTAACCGCGATTTGTTTGGTATCGCCATCATACTAGTCCAAGAGGGAGTTTGAGATGAAGATAAAAACGTATTCCTTCGCCTCTAAATGCTCAGTAGATGGGCCAGTCGCGGTGGCTTTGCCTGTTCTGAATCAACGCTGAGCTTCGAGGCGAAGGCGGTGCACGGAAGGAGATGGAAGCCTTTGGAAGTGCATGGCCTCAAAACTTGCCTGCTTGGTACTTGGTTGCCGGGGGGGATGTCTGTGTTGCGACTTGGACGGGGTTTCCAAGGGTTGCCCTACTTCTAGCTTGAGCTAATAGAGCTCACTGTATACTGCCCACAGGTTGCCGTTGGAGGACGGAATACTGTTGGTAGCAGTTGCTCGACGGTGAGTTTTATGTGTTTCTAGTAATGTCTATGACGATTTTTTGGGGTAACCTACTGTACTTTCTACCTTTTTACCTCTTAGCTTTTAATGACTTTTTATGACCAAGTACAGTAGTGTACAATAGTACACTACTGTACTGGCAATTTTCAGCCACAGACCTCTCGGTTTTCGGTTACAAAGCTAGAACCCGAGGCGTCTGGACCGTTGGGGGGAGACAGAGCCACCTAACCGACCCCTCCTCGCTCCAAACATAAACTTTTCTACTGTCTTCTTCGAATAGCCACTTTCCACTCCCACCACAAGGAACCTTTTGAACCGAAATAGCTTTCGCTCGAAACGTTTGATGAGAATTTGGCAGGGACAGGAGAAAGTAAAACACGCGAGAGGTGTCTGAACAATTATTGAAAAATATTCTGGCTGTTGGCCTGGCGGCGAAAAATAAACCTGGTGATGCCATAGTTGAAAGTATCATGACCGTTGATTCCTTGAACTGCTGCTGTATAGTGGTAATAGGCGCGGGGAGCTTCGTATGAATAAGATACTCAAATGAATGATAAGAGGAGTTTCCTTTTCTGGCATGACTAGAAAAGAGAGTAGGCTGCTGGGCGTATGGGAAGAAAGTAACTCCTTAAAGAATCAATTTAATCTCAGAGAAAGTTTGAGGTTAAACCATGGAGAAATAACCCGAAAAGTTGATCAAAATTTTGTCGAAGATGTGGCATTTTAGTGCCTCAAAAGTGGCAAGGCACTTGTGGCGCTATCAGGTCGGGTCGTTTGGATCGGTGCTGTTCCTATGGAAAAAGGTTGTCTGTGTTTATTGTTCTTTCGAAGCCGGCTCGTCTGGATGCCTTTTATCGACTTCTTCCTCCCCCAGACCACTAAAGTTCCCAGCCCAAACTCCATGGTTCGTGGCTATGGTAGCTCCGTCTTTTGACAGGATGAAGGACTTGTATTAACCGTCACTAACGCGAGGTCTATTGCTAGACGCTAAGTGGCAAAGCCGAACATCGGTGGGATTCGAACCCAGCACCTAGCCCTAAACCCAACCATTTGTTGTGTGAGGTGACGAAGTGCTAGCCAATTGAGCTACCGAAAGTGGAGAAATGCTTGAAATAGCCACGTGACCGTGAAACGCCCGTGACAGCACTGACTGCCTAATTCAGAAAATAACTAGACTTCTATCAATATTTGGTTCTGCGAGAGGGTATCATCCTTAGAAGAAATATGACGACAATCTCTGCGATCGTATTAAGGTAAGGACCAATGGGGTTAACCTCGGAGTGATTTAAGGCTATGTTAAAACGAATAAGAAGTCTATAGTGGATTAATTTTCCTCCTTGTGTGAAGAATCAATTATTTGCAAAGCTTTCCGTAGTTCAATTCGTGGCAAAAGCGTGGTAACGGTAGGGAAACAGAACAGAACTTAGAAAGACGCAGAAATAGGTTCTGATGAAACTCGATATTAGTCACAGATTATTTCTCCTAGTTCATTGGTAGAGGGGCTCGACTTTTACCGGTGTAATAAGAGGATTAAGCAAGGCACAATCGTCATTGGGAACCAGAAATGGATCCTTCCGTCACAAAGCTTTTCATGGATTATTGCCCCTAGTTTCACCCTTGTCCGGCGAAGAAGCAAAGGAGCTGTAGCTGTTAGCACAGGGGGTCTACTGGAAAATCTCGTAGTAATGCTTAATTACAAAGATTTTCATGTACTAAAATTATTACTTTATTGAATCTAGTGAATAAATGTAGAAATTCTATAACAATGGAACTAATTCACGAGCATACTAGCTCCTGAGTTATGACTACCCTACTGTATATTAGTTAATTTTTATTTTGATACCTCGACGCATTGCGCAAGGGCAATACATGGGGAAAAAATAAAGAATAGTCATTTTTTTCCGATGCATCTGGCACGGCGACAAGGAAACAATCAGAGAACCAAAGTGTGACGAATACGCAAGAAAACAAGGATTTCGGGTGCTGCCCTCACATTCCGTTCTTCGGCGGAGTATCCGGAGTATTCAAATTCCAGAATCTGTTTCAATCCGAGCAAAAAATTGAAAAAAGGAAAAAATCAACAACGAAAAATGAGCAACAATCATTTCAGCGACCATAGTGACAGGCATGATTGATCTCGTCAAATAGCTGGGACTAGAACAAGACTATTAGGGACTTGAAAAATTAAGGGGAGGAGAGCTTTGGCTTTTCCAGTACGCAGGATTGGCCCCGGTGTCCTAGGCGCTGTCCACAATTCTAGAATAATCTCACGGGGGCCTGGGTACTGTGTCCTCCGGTGCGGTGCTGTCTAAAAAGTCGTGCAACTATTTTGGAAGACTGGGTTTCGTGCGGGCTCAATAAGCTGTTCCGTCTGACTCTACTGGAAATTGTTACCGGGGCGAAACTCTGTCAACATGGCAGCTTTTCAGACGTGATGCCTTACTGAAGTTTATTTAGAATACACCGAATCCCTCACTGGAGCGCAACCTCTAGGGACATTAGAAAAAGTAAACAGCCACCCAAAAAACTCCTCCGTCACTTGAGGCGGTAATAATTTCCATCTGACATGAACAATCTAGCTAAAAACACACAGATCCTTCTGGGGTCGGGGCAAAATATTGGGGCAGTATTTTTTAACCAAAATGGAAAAAAATTATTGGTATACTACCGCAATCTGTTTTCGACACCATGGAAGGAGTGCAAAGGAGACTTTTTACTACTGTCCGTGTATTTAAGGAAGATGAATCCACGACAGGTGCTATCCTAAGGAATTCCATTGCTGAGATTTTTCCTTCAGGTGCACTTTTAAAGAAAAAGTTGAGAGCAATTCCAGCTCTACACACTGAACTAAGTAATTTACTAGACAAGCGCGGATGGGGCCTTACTGAGCACTCATATCGAAGAATAATAATGACCCTAGCATGCTACGCGTTTAAGGAGGTGTTAGTAGTCTGAGGCTGCCCAAGTCACACTAAAGAGAAATGAGTCCGCATTCAGAGAGAAAAAGTTTCAGATGGAAATCGAATAGCTCGGTAAATAGCGCGAGAAACGACGCGCCGAGTGCGAAGGGAACTTAAAATTAGATTTAGACAAGTTCAAGCTGATGATTGAAGCACAGAATAGCATGATTTAGGAACCTAGCCTTTTAGTCTTCGCGCGCTTATGCTTTACCTACAGCATGGACAGTTGATTTAACAGATAATTACTTTTAATTCCCAATTAATACTTTTATGTAGTATTTACCATTAGACTAGCATGGCTGGAAGTGCTGCATTAGGTGGCGCCATCGCACACTATTTAAGGTTTCACTTCCTTATTAAGTCTACATTAAAATCAAAAATCAACGGACCAAGACCTGAACCACCAATTACGTGACCAGCACCATCGAGCCCGGAGTAGTCCGGTATACAGAGAAAACTCGCATTTTAGTGACCCCTATTTGCAGCGGCGCGATTTAGTCTTTTATGTCACTGTATTGAGGGGGTCACAATAGTAACAAGTGACGTGTACACGTGTGCCAGTCCACAGACCGGCAGAATAAAGGTATCAATTCCCAATGAACTATTTACAGTTTGTAACGGTGTGTTAAATAACATGCCATGTACTGTACTGTATTACACAACCCACCGTTACAGATCCACACCCGTTCCCTTCAGTAATTGAATGTAGGTGAATGAAAACTAGGCGACAAGCATTGCAGTTACCAAACCCACTCCACACTTCTTCCTTACCATTCACACAACACAACCGACAGCTATCCTTTACAATGACAAAACGACAGCAACCCAATTTTGAGACGAAGCAAAAGGCGCTCCGCCTTCTTGGGGTGCGAAACGATGGAACCTTTGGAACGGCACAAACTGACCCAAAAACCAACAAGCCGTACACCAATGCCGCTGTAGCCAGAGAACTAAACATATCAAAAGCCGCAGTGTTTGCTTGGAGAAAGAAGAGTGCCGAAATAATGGCCTTATCGAATGGCAGCAAGAAACTGCGCAAAATGTCTAGAATGTCAACGGGACAGTTTCCAGAGTTGGAAAAGGCACTTTATGAGTTCATAATGGAGCGAATTGTTTATATGAAGGGAGAGTCTCTGTTCAGAGCTGACGTCTGCATGCGAATATCCCTTGAGTTGCGTGATAAACTTGTGGAATCTCTATCAGCACGCATCGAAACAGCCGATATGGATTCAAGCACTGCCATCCAAGCTAAGATTGACCGCTTGAAGGCGTTTAAGGCTAGCCATGGCTGGGTCGATAACTTCATGAAACGGAATGCGTTGCATAGCAGCAAGGGTCTAGGACAGAATGGTCACTTCACTGAAGCAACGGTTGCTTCCGCACGATTGGCGTTACAGAAACAGCTCGCCGTGTTTCCAATTCAAGAAATCTCAAATACGGATGAAGTGGCACTGCTGTATAGATCGTTTCCAAGTCGGGCAATTCGCTCTAGTAATAGGGCGGCCACGTATGGGCGTGTAAAGGATCGATTGACAGCAGTACTAACTGTATTCGCTGATGGAAGGAAAGCTTTAGTGGTAATTGGAAAATCGAAGACGCCACGCAGCTTCCCTCGACATTTCGATCCGATGCGAGATCTGGGGATATTTTATCAGTCCCAATGTAATGCCTGGAATACGAAACATTTGTGGGCAATAACAATGAGAGGGTACGATAAGATTGGCGAACTGGAAGGAAGGACACTTGTCAACATTTCGACAAGTGTTCAGCTCATGCAATTGACTACAACGTGTATCATAACGTCGTTAGCATGTTTTTGCCTCCCAACATGACTTCATGTTTACAGCCGGTGGATGCATCCATTGGCAGATCTTTTAAATGCGCCTTTCGACGGCTTCTCGTGGAACATATACTTGAATACGTGGACAAGCTTATGTTGCTTCCAGCGGAAGAACGCGGTACTTTAAAATATGGCAAGCCGTTACTACCTATGATGCTGTATGTATGATGGCAAAGGCGTGGAATATGGTCCCTCAGTCAGTTGTTATTAATATTGGTTACAGACGGGAATATTGGCCCCTTTTCAGCAGGAGAAACTGAAATCTATTCGTGACGAGAATATCACAAAGGTGGAACCCTCTTTTAGGCCTCCACGTGGTTCCGCTCTAAGTACAGAAAAGGCTGTTTTTACGTTAAGGGCAAAAAATGCCAAAATGGAAGGTGAAGCGTGGCTCAAAACATTGGATGATGCTGCCGTAAACTCGTTGATTGATCCAGATGAGAACTGTAATCGATGGAATGAAGACAACATGAGGGAATTTATTAACGATGTGGACACATTGGGTGAATTGGAGGTCATTGAAGGCTTTTCTGAGTTGGATATGGAGGCATTTCTGAGCGAAGAGGATGGACTGGACTGTTGCCAACCAGTAACAGAGGGAAATGCTGTGGATGTAGCCGTATCAGCGGCAATAGAGGCGGATTCAGAAACGGTCCCTGCGCTTAATATATCAGATACGGAACCAGATATAGAAATTGATGTGGAGCACCGCCAACAATCTATTATTAAGTTTCAGGGCAGCGGAGGCGTTTGCCCAGGAGCTCAAAATAATGGTTGCAGCCAATCATGAGCTCCTGAAAGGATCACGAGCAGACCTTGCTGGTATTATTGACCTGGAAATTCAGAACGTGATGGACTATCGCAAGAAAACCTCTCGTCAAAGCAGAATCAGTGAATTTTTTGTTAAGTCCAATGAAGAGTAGAGAAATAAATTAAATCTGTTAAATTTAATTAAAAAATAAGGTTTTTTTTGAATGACCGTACATCAAACGAGGGTCACTCTGTGGAAAAAGTCACTGTCATGGAATGGGTCACTATTAATATCCATTTGTGCACTCATAGATTTAAAACACACATGTCGCATGATATTATAGGCCAAAAAGACACTCTACCGCAGATGGTCACTAAAATTAGTGGTCACTAAAATGCGAGTTTTCTCTGTATTTCTCTATTTTTTGCCTAGTTCAGCGACCGACAAGCCTAGCGATGCTCGGAATCAGTACAGCTAGACACACTAGCGTACATCCGGAGTGGACGTCGCTACTCGTGTCAACAGTAGACACAGTGGCAGAAGGAATCACAATCTACTAAACTTTTTGGACGTTGTTTAAAAGAATAAAGGAACGAATAGCAAAAATTTAAGCAAATATATGCTATTGGGTCTTACGTCGTTACTTCAGAAGTTGAGTCCGGAGTAATCGACACCAGATCTGGACCCCGAGTCCCTCGGTATTTCAGGGCACTTGTACTCTGAGTAATCGCCAGATTTGGGCCATTTAAACTGTTATTTCAGACGCAAACGTCGGAGTGAAGAGCAGAAAATTGTGTTTATAGCCAGTTGAAAGGCGAGTCAGTCGGTTGGCTCGGCAGTTGTTGGGTCTAAGCTGTCTCGTTCAGTTCATTGTTCTTCTTCTTATTACTTTTTCTCTTTACATGTGGAGGTATGGTCTGCTGTATTTATACCCTGCCTGCCGAATTGGATAAAAATTGCACTAAAAAAAAAGACACGCAACAATTTGAATTAAACACAATTGAACTAAAACAAGACACAAAACAACTAGATTTGGATGAAAATTGCATTAAAAGAAGGCATGCAACATTATGCATTCAGTCAACTCACAACTGAAACAATACACACGATTCCGCCGCCCTGTGGCTTCTTTGGACAAGTTATCCGCCTCTTGGCGGCTTTATTTTGCCTCCCATATCTTTCGTCTCATCAGTATTTTCGCATCAAGAGGCGTTTCTCTGAATAAGTTCGGTTAACCTAGCTGAAAATCTCTCTACACCATTCTTCCCCCGATTTTCCTTCTTTCGAGTACCACTCTACCCTTTACTCGAGGACCCTAGGACAGTCTCCTAGTCCTTACGAGCGCGTTATACAGTAGCTCTACCCTGCTATACCCGTTGCTGTCTAGCCCCGCTAGACTGATATCCTGATGAAGCTTCGCTTCTAACACCCAATCTGGTGAGTGGAACCTCAAAAGTACATTCTACTACACATGCTGAAAGACATATTTGCTTCACTAAAGAGGTGAGGATCGAGCCATCTTCAAGAGACCCAAGAATGGCTTTGCGCCGTGGAGCGGCCCCATTATTAAGCTACCGTCCTGCCGAGGTACTCATCAATGCTGGGAGGTTTGCAGTTGAAAAACCGTGAAATATGGTTTGGTTAAAAGCAGTTTCGAATGTTCATCAATAACATAGCGGAGAGGTACATGTTTAAAACTAGTGATTAGATCACTCTCATGTTTCCTTTTAAGTCCATAACTGGCCAGCACATCTTTTTCCTTTTCTAGTACCATTCCTGTGTGACCCTTACACGGGCGATCGCTTCATTTTAAGTCTCCGCCGCTACATATAAAATAGATCCCTGCACAAGGGTCGACAAAAAGCTCCTTTCCTTGTGACCATTATCACGGTAGATAAAATATTGAACGAAATTCATCGGTAGAAACTCTGCTGATATATAATCCAGGGGACTGAATATATACAAAGCTCAGTCGTGATTCGCCCTCATAAAGGACCAAACACATGCCCAGCCGGACCATTGGGGAGTGTGATAGTTTGTTATTTAAGTACATGAGTGTTCTGTTGTCACTGGTTACCAAATATGATTAGAAGGACGAGCTGTACCAATAACTGTGCGATCCATAAACCCAATGCAGTTTTCCAATTTGTTCGTTTTAGCATAAATTCTACTTGCCATGTTCCCTAATTTGGACCTACAACACACCTGGTCTAATACGTCAGACAAAATTTAGCCCAGGAGGCTCAAGAAATTCTCCGGAGTTTCCCAAAATATCTCTGACAGCTTAAGTCCTTACTTACCAAACATCTCTTCCAGATACCACTAAGGAACGGGAGAAGACAGTCATCTGAGCAAGGCGCTACAGCCTAATGCTGGATCAGCACCATATCTGTCTCGTGCAATGTGAATCCACAGTGCTGGCCATCTTTCAGCTCTTATGACCTTCAAAACGCCAATCTTATAGAAAAGAAAGTAGTTCAGACAGTACAGATCGGTAAATGCTCTAAAGTTAAAGGAGAAGTACATCAAACATATCCTGCTTCTCCGAGGAAGAATGAGCATGTGATCTTCATTTAATGCAAAGAAAGTCGAAGAGGAGTTTATTATTAGAGAGGAGCTGTTACATTCCCCGTGTTGGAGACATTGACGTACTGTTAGCATAAATCGAAGAACCTATTTGCGACAAGCAGTGGCATTTTTAGCGATCATGCGGTCGGAGAGTCAAAAACGAGTCATTGGTACTGGTTGTGGTTATAAGTGTTGCGTAAGGGTTTCTTTTAGTACTAAAAGAGTCGCTCACAAACTTCATGAATAGCAGTGCATACAAAACTTTTCTCGAATTGGTTTGAAAATCATTTTAACAACCTTACCTATCTTCTTTATAGTATGTACGGAAGAATTTCTGTTTATAATTGAACTGCCGTTAAGGTCCTAATGAATGTAATTGGAATAAGTGTTGGGCTCAGAAAGCATTTTGGGGTCGCAATACCACAAAACTGTGTACATTTCATTATATGAATGCCTATAGACTGACAATTTGTGCCTGTTTTCCTTTTAAAACTATTTTTATGCACAGAACAGCAAATTGCTCTGTCGGGAACAACTCAGCTATAGTTAAGTGGTCTTAAGCAGATCAGATGCCGAATATTTATGGCACACGAGATATTTTCGAGGTAGAATCCGGTTCGCAAGGCAGAAAACCGGTTTCAAAGGGCCCCAAGAAGTACATTTTTTCCAATATTACTATGAAAGTATCGCAGAATATTCCAAAAAAAATCTTTAGGTCGATTTAAGTCAATACGCAATCATATTTGAAAGCTCAATAAAAGAGAATTGTTAATAGGATTGTAAAAAGTAGTAATTTTTCAGAATTATGATGATTTTTGAGATCTTGGAAAACTTAGAACAAAGGCGTCGCTGATATGATAATATTTTAGCTTTCTCGGCTTCTAAAAAATTAAGTTCAGCACATATTTACCGTTTTTACTTCCCTTCGATGTAGTTCTAAGTTACCCTTCTATTATCAGAATTGGGATTGTCGTTGAAGAAGGGACTCTACTCACTCATTGGGGCTAGTAATTGTGCGCCAGGTTGAAACAGATTACTGATAGAGTTATCAGAAAAGTTTTTGGGCTCGAATTTTCTTATAGAAGAAGTTCGAGCCAGAATCGACAGCAAAAGACAGGAGCCTCATTCCACCTTCAAAATTCACTAATACACATTCTATCCTATCAGATAAAAATAAAAGTAAAATAAATCTCATTCACCCCAAATTCACGGGTACACATTCTATTTCTACTGTATCCGAGCATCAACGAACGCTTTATAGAGTTTTCGAGCCTTATGATAGTTTATTGCGCAACAATTGGAGTAAGAGCAGTACCAAACAGTATCTTGTAATTAACATGTGATTAAAACCGATTCAATACATTGGATTAGAGAATAATGATTGGGAAAATAGTTACGTGGTATCTATAGTGAACAAAATAATGTTACTGCGAGCTTAAAATATCTAAAAAGTCTCTTAAAGAAATTCAAAATAACTTAAAATATCAGGGAGAAACTCTTTACCTACAGTTGACCTAGATTTGTGACTGCTAGAAAAACTGGGCGGTGTAGAGTCGAAATATTTCGAAACCTAATATTTTAAATTTTAACCTGCCTGATTCAAGAATTGAAAAATTTTGGTTGCTCTTAAGCAGCTGTACATAAATTCAAAAGTGATCCTTTGAGGTTCAGCGAAAAAACGAGACAACCTCTATTATTTATAAAATTTCCGTTTGTATCAATTTTAATTTCGTAATATCCATAAATATCAAAGCATCAGTGTATGCTTCATTTGCATAAGTGTAATTTATACATGACTAGCTCCCTCGCGCTTTAATCCATAGAGGTAGTGTAATGAATCAAATGGCAACGGCTCGTTGATCTGCATATAAGTTTTGTCAATTGATATGTAGAAGTGGTCAATATGCGATTTATCAATGCGAGTACTGAACGAAAAGCTTTTTAAAAAATATGCAAAAATATATATATATTCAAAAAATTGAAGACAATGAACTGGCCAATTTTATTTGTTTATTTATCGAATAGTGCTTACCCCGCGTTTCCAGGAAATGATACACCTGATATGTATCACTTACATATTTTTCTGCACCGAATCAGCATCGACAGAAAAACGCTCCCTCCAAAACCCCACATTCAACCGTGGTACAATTAGCACACAGTTATTCCCGAAAAGATTCCAACAATTTCCAGAAAAGTTCAAACAGCTGTAAATTATTTCGTCCGAATAGTAGTTCTACATCTGACCAATGCGCAGAAGAAGGTATTTGGCGAAGAAATACTCAAGCTGCAAGAGGGGTATCCGCTGCATACACGTTGTCCTGAGTGTTCATACTCTATTCTGAGCACCCGATAACCGGTACAATTCGCATTATACTCGAGTGGTTGAATCGTAATAGAGAGAGAAACACGCAGTATTTCAGTTGTTGAAACACTAATTGGAGGGAAGTACCGGA
The DNA here is from genome assembly GCA_002205965.3 of Kappaphycus alvarezii. Classification (NCBI taxonomy): domain Eukaryota; phylum Rhodophyta; class Florideophyceae; order Gigartinales; family Solieriaceae; genus Kappaphycus; species Kappaphycus alvarezii. The sequence goes on along the minus strand of NADL03000517.1, from coordinate 1,465,933 downwards.
AATGGAGTCAGAACTCCGTCTGAGACGTCGTTCTTCCTCGTCGAAATGCTCAGTGCAAATCGGCTAAAAGATGGTAAGAATATTACTGTCGACTCCAGGACTCGCGTCATTTGAGCCATGGCTCCTGCAGATAATCGCGGAAAGGGATAACACCTTTGAACTCGCCCATTGATAGCTAAAGCTGTGTTGTGACGAAGTCAGCCTAGGGTTGTATTGTTTCCGGATGCTATCTGTCTTCGCATTGGTGTTACGAAAACTTTTGGTGATTAAGTACTCGGCATATGTAAATTTCAGAAAATAGATGTTACGGAAATCCTGTATCTGAGGTTGCATTGCTGGCTATTCATTACTCAGAAGTAGTTGCAGAAATATTTCAGCGTAAATCTATAAAGCGATAAGAATTGATTCAAGACAAAATCCACAAATATTTCTCGTTCTTCCCCAATGAAATTATTCAATACTTCTAAGTAATAATAATACGTACTTGTTGTGGACTTTGAATCAATCCAAAATTTGCCGAACTTTTTAAATTATACAATATAGCTGCTAAAAGTCTAAAATGAAACCTCTAGCTCATTTCATTTAGGTTCTGTACTCAGGAAAGAAATAAAATCGCAAAAGTTGTACTTCACGCCTTTTTACATTTTAGACAACATTTTATCGCTTTTCACATGCTTTTTGAAAACAAAGATATTATATTAGAGGCACCATTGTATATTCGTTTCAATAGATCTAGTCATTAATTTCTAATCCGTTTAAACTACATGAAGAAGAAATAACTCCACAGATAACCATTACTGAAGCAAATAATTGCGTAAATTTCATTTTCCCCCGTGATCTGTACTAGATACTCAAAAAGAAATGAAACATAAAAGGTTTCACAAAATTAAGAAATTAATTTAGAGGTTGGGCCAACATTTTTATACTCCGAAAAGAAACTGCAATGCTGTTTGCACTCCCAATTTTCTCCTCACATTATATTAAGCACTAAGTTGGGTCAAATTAGCTTCATCTAATCTAATACCCCCATTTTAGTAGCAACGTGCCTCATAGGAGACTAAATTACTCCCAACTATTGGATAACTCGAGAGCTTCTCGGTAAGGATCAAATTAATAGTCTGAAAACCGCGATGATTGAGTTAAAAATGAGTCCGTTTCTCGCCCAGTGCAATCAGACTGTTGTAAATAGTTCTTTGCTGAGATAAAATTGGAAATAAGATTCAATTAGGGACATTTTCACGTTTTATTTTCCAATTTACTCCCACAACAAGAAAAAACGCAAAAATGTTAATCAAAGTAGTTTGAAGCCTCTGAATTACGGCTTAAACTATATATTACTGTTAGTACCATTAATTTTGAAAAACAAAGATTACTGTTTGATCCGCAAATAATATTAGCTTTCAGTTTGCAGAAATTTGGTCACATTAAATACTATGCAATCCAGTAGCCAGTCATGCTACGTTTTGCGGCATTCCTGAAAAATAAGCTGATTCCGGAAATATTTAACGAGTTTCGCTTCTGTCGATATTGGCAGAAAATTATTTATTATATGAAGCGCTGAGACCGTATGAGGTGAATATTAGACCTGTAACGTTCCATTTTCGGCACTTGGTTTGGCAATTGCGGTCTTCCTTTCTGATTTAGGATCAGATGTTTATTGTTATTTTTCTGCTCTAATACTGCATTATTGAAGTAAATAGCGATTAGAGACTGCAACGGAGGCATACTTCCGGGGAGGAATAGAGAAAATCGAAGGAGTCCCACGGAATCTGAGAATTGAAGCGTAAGTTTTTGGCATTGGTGGCAGTGACGATGACAGTATGAGGTTTCGTAATCGTCTGCGGTGGGACTCTTGAACCTTAAAAAACGATCATTACTGCAGTGATGTATTAAAAAAGTTGCATTGGCTGTGGCTCGACATAAATGGAAGATATTGACCCTATTTCAGAAAATCAAATTTGCAGTATTCAAGAATTTCTGTATATTAAAACTAAACTGTTAAATAATTAACATTACTTACATTAGCTGGGTTTCTTATTTTCCAGTATTAAATGTGAGATTAACTTAGCTGAAGAATCTGAGAACCATAGATTCTGAGGCTGACAAAAATTAAACTGATTAAAGAGGTAGCTGGAAGAGATTTTTACTGGTGCTACAGTGTTAAATACCACTAAATCAACAGATGATAACAGTTACACCGAAACATGATCCATCGCAAACATCGGGCGCACAACGATAAAGACGCTATCAAAAGCTGTTCCAGTGCACAGTGGTCTCGGACCCTAAGACTGTTAATTTCGAGGCAAAAAGGAGGGCATTATGTCGAGAGCATTTATATTCGTCCCTTGTTCATGGGAGAAACATGAGCTTTGAATCTGATGTGGAAAAACAGATATCGTACTTTGCAAAATGAAAACATTTATTCTCGAAGTCTCAGCTTTGAAGTAGTTTTGAAGTACATGTGAAAATTTGTTATTGAGAAAATTAATTAAACAGTTTTGTTTAAGTTGTAGTTCAAAGTAGAGTTACTAAAGAAATTAAGCTCACAGTTTCGTTTGATTTACCATTCAAGTTGTATATTGTGTAAGACAGAAATTTCGTCGGAGGTGGGGACATGGTTACGTTTTTTCTGTGTTTTGAACTAACTACTACCCAGTACTAGTCCTACGATCATACTATTGGAAGTGAGTTATATTTTTAGAATAGGCAGATCAGCACCCAATGGTGAATTGTCCTGAAAAGCATATTATGTGAGAGGAAAGGACCTAAATTGGTCACCTTTGGTACCTACATCTCTGCTATTGAGAGCATTTTTAATTTTATGATTTTCTGAGCATATTGATTACTTGAATTTCCGCTTTTACCCTCAGATTTCACTTAGAATGACAAACTGGATAATAATATCTCTTAAAAAATGTAAATAATTCTGCCACATTTTAGGATTTACGCAGTGAGAAATTCAAAATCAGATATGAAGATACCTATAAGACAGAAAATCATAAAAGGCGGGACCTGCGAATATGATGAAATCACCGATGACTCTTTATGCAGTAAGAAATCAGTTGCGAGTTGTGATTATTACCAACCATGCTCTCCCTTGCCCTAGCAACACGAAACCATTCCCCAAAATGCCTCTCGGCAGGCGATCCGATCATTCGCACTCCCAGAGCAAAGCACGACAGGTAGTGTGGGTAACTATACTACCTACAGTTGAGCGTCGCAGAAAAAAAGTCTAGTTACGCCTCCCATGTTTCCCACGTCCTTTTTGAGATTTCTACTCAGTATGTCTCTGAAACAGAAGAAATAGAGCCCTTCGAAATGCGCAAGCGACATTTGCCAACTACCTCCCTCTCTTTCAAGCTCGAAAGCTTTAAGGATGCTACATGCCTTGCGCTTTTCAGGTTTCAGAAGAACGATAACTTCCGTATTGTACTAGCTCTCGGATAGCCTGCTACGTCAAGAGACACGTCTAGAAATAGATAATCTTGTAATCCATTGCTAGTAACATGCGTTGTGTTACGTCGATTAGCATCTCCTGCACGATGGTTTGACCTAGAACTTCTATTTGGCAAGTACTATTCGCAACTGTCCGAGTTGTTCTGGGAGGGCATAGAAGCGTTTCTTAACGCTCTCCGCCACCTCATTATGGAAAAAATATAACCGAAATACGTGAATGAGCGCGCTGAGATGCATTCCAGAGCAGTTCATGGAAAGACTGGTGCACTGCCTAATTGCGTGGGCTTCGTATACGGAAAGATTCTTGGTATCTCGCGCCAAGAAGAGAGCGGGGAACAACGTTTAGTGTACAATGGGCATAAGAGGAAGCATGAACTGAAGTAACAGGTTGTAAATACTCCAGACGGCCTCATCTTACATGCCGTTGGTCCAATTGAAGGAAGAAAGCACGCCTCGACGCTTTATGTTCGCAGCGGACTGGAAGAGCAACTATCGAAGCTTTTGGTTATAGCTGTAAAGCAGTAGGTTATCTATGATGACTCCGGATACAAAGTCAGGTCCTTCATGGAAGTTCCGTTTCAAGGGTCGAATCTTTCTACAGCACAAAAGGCCTTCAACCAAGCCATATCCGCGGTAAGGGTGGCGGCAGAGTGTCTATTCAAGGAGGTGAAGTTGAACTGGACAACTGTGGACTTCAAGAGGAAACTTCGCGTGTCGAAATCGCCAGTCGGAGCTTTGCATATCGCTGCGTTACTGCTAACGAACCTGCGAGCCTGCGTGTACTCGAACACTATAAGACAGTACTTCAAGTGCGACCCTCCGACCCTTGAGGCATACATCGCACACAAGAATAGTTTAACGTTAAGTATTTGTCCTCGCTCATCGGGCTCCCTTGGTCGCCGGCACGGGGTGCCCGCGGATCTGTTAGCAGCCCCGCAGGGATCCCGCGAGAGTGGGGAACATTTGAGATTCCGCCGGCCGTTCTGCACTCTCGTGGCTCCTCAGGATTGTCAAAGCGGATTCCTTTATGTCAATGGGCAGCCTATTATCTACTCACGTTTACTCGCAAACATTTCCATCATTAGCTTGAACTTGTCCATTTCCTGCTTATCGCGCGCCTCTTGTTCCTCACGGCGGAGCTCCCTCTCATTTTCGCGCTCTTCTTGCTTTATCCTGAGCCGCTCGCGCTCTAGAAGGAGAAGTTTCTGTTCGAATTGGACCCTGAGCATGTACGCTTCCTTCAGAGCCTGCCCGAAAGCGGACAGCTCCCCTGCCATTCCCCCACTGAGCCTGCCAGTAAACTGCCAATTCTTCGACACCGTCCCTTCTCCTTCACCTTGCCCATCCACAACGTCGGTAAAATCTACACTACCCTTGCCTTTCCTGACCAACGACAGCGCAACCTTCTACTTTCCGAACATTTCTTTGTCGGCTTCTTTGAGACATTTCTCTTCCTTCTCGGCGCTCTTGTCCCGTTGGATACCCTCCTGCGCTTTCGCCATCGCACCCAGCAACTCATCCATCTCGGTAACACCACCACCAACCCCAGACATCACGCGCTCTCTCGCATCTCTCTTGTCGAAGATGTCTTGCAGCTTCTTGTAACGATCTTGAATACTCTTGCCGCTTGTCTTGACAGTTAGCGCCTCATTCTTATTAGCTTTCTGAGACGCCACTGCAAACGCTGCCGCGATCTTGCCGTATGGAGCAATGTGAGCGTTCACGGACGCTACTTCTCTCACGATGATGAGGTCTTCAGTGGCAGAGAAGCGGTACGACTTCGCTTTGGGAGTGGTAGAGGGTCGCGAGGCTGGAGGAGGACAGGAGGTAGAGGGGGTTTCGTTTGGAACCATCGCGGAGGGCGAGGTCGGCGGTGGAGTGGATGGCAACACCGTAACCATCTCAGTTGGCGGAGAAGGAAGGTCCGGCATGTTCGATGCCGCTTGATATAGGAAGTTGCCATACTAGCACTTTGAAGTGCACTTCCCGCCATTTCTGTGGATTTCATAGTCGCTTTTGAAACGCTAAATCTTTGTGAAATCGCGTCACAAAATGGCCACATGTGACAGCCTTTTGCCATTTCTGTACAGCGCTTTTCACAACGTGTACCACTAATGTAAGGAGTAAAGGAGAAATCTTCGTACAATATTCGTGAAAATCATCTGCGTAAAGACTCTATTATATATATCATTGCTTGACACCCCCTCTGTGTTGGATGGCATTTTAGCCCTCCTACAGTAGGAGCCCCTTTGCCCTTTAAATTAAAATTTTCACTTGAAAATTACAAGTTTGGTTTAATACCCGTGTCTAACTTGTTTTTCGGATACTTTTTTGAGCATGGGCCACTGGTCTTCTTTTTGACACTTTTTTCGACGCTCTACAAGGGCTATTCATACTGAGCATGGCCAAGTAGGACCACCAGGACACATCGGCACAGACTTTTCCTCCAAACAACAAGTGACACACGCGTTAGGGGAAGAACTATGACATGTGTAAGCGATCAAAAGAACTTGTCAACTATGTGAACAACATGGACATAGGAGCGCCTTGACAGTACAATATTACTGTCAACTAACGGCTACCAAACTACAGCTACTGTCCACAACTACTGAGATTTTTTTTATACCTCACGCTTGGCTAATATCTATCGAACTAACAAAAAATCCACCTAATATCATTAACTCTATGGTCAAGACCTAACTTTGATGATTTACTCGCATAGTGAGGGCAACATATGACTGGGGTTATACAGAAAATGCCAAATGCCTGGATAAAGTGGGGAACTGTGGGAGTAGTATTGTTCCAAAAATAAATGTTGAAACACTTGGTGCGATGCACGTGTGCAAAACACGTTAATCTTCATTTTCCGTACGTAATGCAGCCGCGCAAAATAATTTTCATCTCAGCGTCCATCGAGGCTTCATGAGTAAGCCGGCAAACCTCTATGCAATAAACCTTTCAAACTGCGTAATGCGGGCGTAGTAGGTGATAACTAGGAGGGCGATGGTGATTCGGCCGAGGATATTATTATAGTGATAGATCGCTCGACATCGCAACTAGGTGATGGAAGAAAAAGTGGGGAACTTGAAGATGCGGCTGGAGCTAAGAAGAATAAGTTGCATGCCGGGAGATGAAGGCTGAAATAGGAGCGATGAATCGATGTAAAATCCCTAACTGTGCATATTGAGGAAATGTCTAATGCTGTAGTGCAGTTGGTGCAGAATATTTTCGATGGTACTGATTCAAAGAAGATGGAAAAACATGAGCAGGGAGCGAAGGAGTTAGAAGAGGAGCTCTCCGATACAAAGCGTTTAATCGATGAGCAGAGCAAAGTTATTTAGGAGCTTACATATATGATGCAGGACTTTACAAGAAAGGGTGTCTAAGATCATTTAGTTTTCTTCTGAATTGCGATAAAGATAGCGAAATCAAGGCATTCTAGCTACAGATGACTAAAGAAAAATGCTCTCTCGCCAACTAAAGTGTTCGGGCTTCCACTCACGCGGGCTCCCTGCTGGCCCCGCTTCGCTCCAGTACCCCTGGACTTTATATGGTGCTCCGCGGTCACCGTGCTCTCGGTTATTCCTTCAAATACCTTTCCGACCAGGGTTGCTGACTTGTGTTTGAATTCCCATAGACAGTCCTAATTTAATTGAGTCCAGTATCCCGAACTCTTAGATTGTATAGATGAACGTACAACTGAAAGAGGTGGTATTTAAGGGCTGAATCGGTCGGTAGTATAAGACGTGTTAGGCCGAAAGGGGCTTTCAATATACGAAAGGCCTATTCTGCGCTTTGCCGTTCACTGGGCGTAACACACTATAACAAAGAATCTACAGGAGCGAGGAGCTACAAGGTCGAAATATCTGCTTTCTCTTTAGTTTTACTAGCCCACAGTATTTTCCCGTGCGTTACCCTTGATTTTGTAACGAAGGCGCTATCCCCCAAAATAGCGTACTTTCGAGGTGTTTATTTGTCTGAAAAAAGATCCAGAATCAAACTAAACGCGAACACTACCCTTTTTCATGCCAACTACCGAGTTAATTGATCCCTGAGTGTATTATCTCGCCAAAGCAATTGAAAACAAAGACGCAAGTCACTTCAACGTTTCCGGTAAATCTATTTTAGAATACATTCTGAAGATTACAATCTTGATAATCCGCGCACAAGAAATTGCCACCATCTACAACTGCGAATACATTCGGGAGAGTTGATCCATTAAGGTGATGGAATCTCAGAATGCTATGTGAGTAATCCATCTCCGCAATGCTCGGCCACGCCACCGAAAAATCGCGCACGCTTTTGTCACGAAGTAATCGCAGAAGAACCTCGAGTTCGTAGTCAATCAAAACCGAAACACTAGCTGGGAAAATACCAAGCATTCCACAAAGTTCATATTGTTTTGTAGTGCTTTTTAGGTATTTTAAAAAAAGGCCGAGAATATCGACAGACAAAAGAAAAGTGTTGACAGACAAAGGGAAAGTGTTGGGTTCCTTTGTCTTCGGGGCATACTAATAAGGGCTTTAATAGTGAAAATTGGGCCATCACATTATTTAAATGTGGAAGGATGATCGCTGGAACGCAGTGACGATCGAAATTAGATTATTTGATATTGTCGGAGGACGAACCACAGGAGAGGAGTTGTTTCCGGCGTGTCAGTATTGGATTTTGCATTGGGTGAGGAATTAATGGCTGATGAATGTATGGATGCAAATTTCCCATTCGGCGCGATTTCTAATGTTCACTTATTGACATTGCAACAGTCGTAACTTCGGGGGCAAGACTACCACAGCAGATTGAAAATTTTTCGATGTGTCGCTCGGTATCATGGTAAAAGGTTGGAGTGAGGCTGCGGTGCCGATAGAGCTAGCGCTTGCACGCTGGCACTGGAGACGCTCAAGTAACCGTCAATATTTGGCGCATAAAAATGAAGTGAGGGTTTGGTCATCTGCGACAGGTTGGAAAGTGGTTCACAGATGTTGCGAGAAATCTTATTACTCACAAATTCCGATCTTCTTCTTGTCTAAAAGATCGGAAACTGGAAATCTGTTATTTCTGCTTGACCCAACTGTCAACTTTCATAGTTGGCCAGTTCTTTGGAACTTTTCAGTTGCTGAACCAGTTTTTTTATAGTTTAGTGTAGTTAGGAATAGTACTAATACCTTTCAGCTGCGATTACTGTAAAAGCTCTGGGGGTAGGCGAGTTGTCCCCCAGAACTGGGCCTTTTTGGTGGTTGACCTCTTTCTTCGCTTAGCAACTTTTCTACACTCGTCGCCCCGACTACCTATCCTTGATTCTCCTGCTCTTACTTTACTTCACCATACTCCGCCAGACTCTTTGGTTGTCCGGATTTATTTGCCAGTTCGACGGCGGATTTGTAGATCTCTTCTTGGATTTTCACTGCTAGGTACTTACTTCGCGTATTTAAGTAGATGTGGCCACGCCGACACTACTACAGCAAATAAAAACGCATAAAAATTAACTACCAGCAATTTATGGCCCGGACCCTTCTCGTCAATGCATCACAAACCAACAGTACTATACAAATAACAGGTTAATTTCTCATTTCGCCGTCCATTTCGCTCTAATCAGAAAAATCATATGATTATATGCGTTTATCGCGCAGTGAAGCTTGTTCAGAGTCAAGGTTAGCCCTAACCGATAAGGATGCGATGCAAACTAGAGGGGAGAGATCAAACTCAGGATTTGTTCAGGTGCTTGATTCAGTGGTCCCAAATTCTAAAGTTAGATCCCGGTAGGCTATCGAAAGAACGACACAAATTAAATCGCTTCAAACTTGAAACAATTCTTATCAGTCAAATACATCCGAAAAACTTGATCAGCAAAAAAAATTTTAACAGCAATCGCAGATGCGTATCAATTAATCCATCAAGATCATCATCAATAGACTTGGTTAGAATTTATGTCACTTTAAGTACTGTAGAAAAGCACTACAAACTCATGAAAACGACTTTAACCACATCAATAATATGATGAAAACTTACATCGACTGCTTGCTCTCTATGTAATTTTCATCTCCTTCTTTTAAGATGCTTCTTTGCTTAGCAATCGATAGTTCTGCAGTGTTTTAAATAAAAATTGGGATCTTCGGGATAATATATGCAAATAACAGATTAAATAGTTGCTCGAATTCCCAAAATTTCCTTTGCACTCAATTTCTTAGCTTAAATAGGCATTGCTACATGTTTTGCCTCCGCAGAACACAAGGAGACAATAGTTGATCCCAAGCGTTTCCAATTTCTCCTTGCGTCATCAAAGTTTATTATAAAACCTGTTGTAGACTTATTTTTCTCTCTTGAACCTGCACAGTCTGTATTAGCACATGCGGGAAATCCTTAAACATGTCCAGACAATTCCGTGCAAGTAAAATACATAGTTCTGAGTCCCTTCCTAATACTTGGAGACCCTTCTGGGAGCCATGTAACGTTTCGCATGATCATACTATTTTATAGCTGTACCTGCAATAAATAAAAGGTCTGGATCAAACTTACATGTATAAACGTTCGCCGACGGACAAAAGAAAGTGGTCATGACAGTTACGGCTTAACTATTCTTCTCAAGAAGCGGCAGATCAGATGTGTGCATCGAGTAGGGAAGGTTTCAATGCTTTATTTCAACTTTGTATGTGGTTATTTTTAAACAGATCCAGCACAAATTTCGACTCCGTATCAAAAATGCCACCAATTCTTTGCGATAATTATAATTAAATGAATTTAATAAATATTTTCACACCAAATATTGTTCCAAACCGATAATTGAAGTGTTCCAGGAGCTCTTTAAGTTTGATTCATGATCCCAATAGTCCCACACGATAACCACCACAATAAATTATTTACTAAAATTTTAAAAAGTACACGCGGATTTTATGTAGTTCCAACTCAAAAGCTTGTTCCAAAAAAGCGAACCCCACAAACGTTTCGGGTCTAATTCAAGGCTGGAGTCTTATAGGTGACCTCCAACGCTAAATATGGCCTTCTTGCGTCATTTTTCTCTATGATAATCCAAAGACTTAAATCAAAATACCCATTTTTATGGAAAAGGTCTTTTGGAGTTTGTGCAAGGTATTTTACCCCATGAATCTATGGAAATTAAGGCGTTTTAATGCCGATCGATCGCGTAACTATATTCTTTATGGCGAGCAGCATCTTGAAAGGAGCAAGGGATTAATCCATCATATTTTGTTCCCTTTATGCAAATTTCTGCATCACTGAGTGCCCCATTTGAAGAAAAATCCGAAGCTTTTCTTCCAGCCCACCATGGATTTTCTCTTGTTCCACCAATTAACTTCTGGAATTCCATCGGCAAAGTTTCAATCCCTGAAAGCTGATAGTTACTAACATGGCGAATCTCACCATTTCTGATCAAGATGATTTTTAGGCAACCATTGGTGTAAATGGGCGCGAATGATTCGAGGAAGTGACGTAATATTTTCAGAGCATTCACTTCTTTATTGAAGAGCGAATAATAAGATGGCATATTCTCCAATATCTTATGAATAGATTACATACGCGATTCCCAAACTATCGATATCTTTAAAAAAAGCGATTCCAAGTCGTATCAAAAGTTCGTAATTCGCGTCGGAAGAATTGAAATGCCTAGCATAAAATTCCAAGAATTCCCTATAAAAGCGTTCAAAATGATCTATTATTGAGCCGGTTCCACCCAATGGTCCTGATCCGACGCCATGGATATTAACATGCCTGGCCTTTATCATGAATCTCATCCATTTTTAGCCGGATGCGGTTGAAAATTCCCGGTTCCTTGTTAAAAGTCCAACGACCTCACACTGGGAATGGTGGATAAATTCATGTACCCTCTGGCACTAATTAAATTTATGCTTTGGAACTTTTCAGTTAACGAAGTATGGTAGCGGGGTCTTGATCTGAGAGAATTTTGGAAGAATATGTGTAAAATTTTTTCGTGTAGTCAAAGCGACGTAAAAACTGAAAAAAAGGTACCAAACTTGTTACCGTTGCTACCGATAACTCTACGTGTGAGGGGATTTGTAACAATTATCCTTCCAGAGCTTATTTTTCACACAGTACTTTGTCTAAAGACTCCGAGTTCACCTGTAGGTGCAAAATAAGATACTAATATCTATCTCAATGTGTAAGCGTTATCGCCGCATTATATCCAGGGATTCTTTGACACACTGCACTGTCAAGGTACTTTACAGGACTTTTGCGCTGTATTGTAGAGTACAGTAGAGTGGTCTCGCGACGACTGGAACAGACAATTATTGGAATCCCGGGATATTTGGAACGGGAGCCGTCTCTCAAGAAAGATACCCTGCAAACTTCTTTCAAAAAAAAGATCGGTCCAAATCAAATTATATGAAACGTTTAGTTGGAGTGCAGTGGGTATCTGCTGCGGTCTTGGAACTTTGATATGCACTAGGTGCCGTGATTTATTATTGAATTCACAAAATATACATTCTAGTAGTGATATTTTAATTGAAACCGTTCAAAATGTAACGGTAATATTACTGTTTGGAGACAATTTCCCGCAAAAGAGGAACAAGAGAGGTTCATTCAGCTCACATATATGCTAGCTGGTATGAATTTAATTTTTATTTTGGTATTCATGTAGTTAAATTTTGCGGCCGTCGCATAGTAAACTCCACTCTACCATTAAGTAGAATGGAGGCCATCAAGTAAACGAGTTTCTGTACTTTACATCAAAATGCATTTACTTGTTTTTTGGCTTTATAAATATTCAGAAAGTGCAGCATTGACTTCTCAAACAAACAACACGAAATAAAAATTCCTATCTTTGATTCAGAAAAAGAGATATCCGGGGTATACAAAAATAGAATTTGGAATGGAGAACGGAGAGCGGAGGCTACTATACCAGTTCGCAGCATGGGAAACTGAAGTCCTACAATTCTCTGGTAAAGCCAAAATTTCAAGAATAAATAGAAACTCTGCAGAGAGACCTCGTAAAAAATAACAATCTCTACAAAATGTGAAACGAAAAATACACAAACCACTCTGTGAAAGCGTCCACTTCTGAGTAGATATGGGGCCGACGTGCTGCCCTCCATGTCATACATTGTGATTTAATAAGCCTTAAAACCAAAAGAATGCAGCAGTTAGCTAACGATCGCCTTCCACGCCGCAAAGCATTCTGATGAATTTTCCAGGAGCCGGCTCAATAATTTTAAATTTCGATGGATATAAAGATCTTTTCGTTCCAATAGGAAGACATTTGACGCAAAAAAAGAGAAATTTCTGGATATAGTCCGTAGAAGTTGGGAACATTTGAGGCAATACTAACAGAAAGAAAGAAATTTTACAAAAGGATACATTTAATTCTAACAAATTGGGGTAAATAACTTCGCTTTTTTAAAAAATAGTAGTAGAATTGACTTTGAGGGTCTACTCACCTGGTAGAGTGTTTTAGAAGCGAAGCTTCTTCGGGAAACCAGTCTAGAGGGGCTAGACAGCTGTTGGTGTAGCAGGTTAGAGCGACCATAGGTCGCGCTTTTAAGGAATAGGAGGATACCCTAGAGTCCTCCAGTAAAGGGTATAGTGGTACTCGAAAGAAGTAATCTGGGAAAGAAGGGCCTAGAGAGATGGCCAGCTAAGACAGGCGATTTTGCTCCGGGAAACGCCCAAAAGGGATGATAAATTGTGGCTATTATGGTCACTGTGTCTACTATGGACACGAGAGGCGACACGTACTCCGGGCGCACGCTACTGTGTCTACCTATAGTGATCCCGAACAGCTCTGAGCTTATCGGTCACTCAAATAGGCAGAGCCTAGAGAACTGCACCTTACTACCCCGGTCTCGGTGGTGCTGGTCACCAAATTTGGGGTTCAGGCCTTGGCTCAATGCTTTTTAATTTTAATAGAGAAGGCCTGAGGTCGTGAGACCTTAAGTAGGGTGAAACATCCCCACCTAATGTGGCATTTTCACCAATGCTAGTCCTACATTAATTACTACATAAAGGGATGAATGGGGAATTAAAAGTAGTTGCCTTGAAAATTGCACGAGGCACTAGTGGTCCAGGGCAAGAAAGCATATCCTTTCTGTGGGAAGAGTATATGTGCCCGAAAATGAAAAGGCCAGGTTCCCCTCAAAATTGCCTCTGGTACAACGACTTCATCCGCCCGATTACATTCTTCGGAGAATAATCTGAGGGATGTTATACATAGATTCCCATCTACAATGTTGATTGAATCGAAACGATTGGCTTGATAACTATTTGATCGCCACTTAGGCCCGCGATTTCAAAAAGAAATCCAGAAAACAGTTGGTACAAGGTGTTCTCCTGGACAGACGCCTGCGTATACGTAGCCAATAAGAATAAAAGGGTACCGGACTCAGTGCAAGGTGCTTCCGAATAGCTTTTTGAAAGGTCCATCCAAATATATTACCATAAAGTAGATTCAGTAGCCCGGCTCTTAAAGCCGAGCCTATAGAAACTACGGTTTCAAGCCAGTTCTGTATGTTTCAATCGCTCTCTGAACCCTTTTGACACCAGAATTAATTGTCTAAAGTGATCCGCATAGTTAATTATTGTTCGAAATGGGAATATGTGCCACAAAGTACCAATTAAATCAATAGGGTGTCTATTCCGTCCGCCGGGTTTAGTCGATGCAAGTAGCTACCATTACAGATGCCTTGTCAGTCATAACTGTAAAGTTGTCTGTGAACATATCTATACCAAGAAAAATAAGAGATCCGGAGCCCCTTATTAAGCACATCGCGGAGATGATCTGCGTTCCTAGCCCCTTTTCGTCTTTCAGAAAATTTTTGCGGTACACAAGCTTCACTTTAGAGGGATCTTGAAACCTAGTAAATGACCAGTTCTCAAAATACCGAACTTTTACGTTATAAAATTGTCTATCTTGTACTTTTAGAGAAGCTTCCGCAATGTATACTCACACTCCACTCTGTTATGGTCCGTAAAGGATAAGTTTCTAAAAACTTTGGCCCAGTTCTCTCACTAAGGCACTTATTTCATCCGAGACGGTGCCGAAATTAGACAATATCAACGATAACATTGTCTCGACGTTTCATTAAAAGCCCTGTCCAGCTCTGAATACAGTGCCTATAAACGAGTCTTTTCCCTTCTTTCCATCAAAAAATGATATTTGACGGTAGGCGAGTGAAACTGCTGAATCAGAATCTCTATTCATTGCGTTTCTGACGCCCAATGGAAGAGCTGTCAGCAGCATTTTAGACTCATTTTTCTCATAGGTAGACATATGAAGATTACGATGACCAGTTACCCAAGAGCACAGTTAAAATAAAGAACTTTTGTGATCACATTTCCCGCGCTTATTAAGAAAATTTTGGGGACCAAATGTATCCCTCTTGGCATTTTGTTGGAACTGGAAAAAATAAGAAAATCCTTTTATTTTCTACCCGTAAATTGCTCAATAAGTTGAAAGTTGAGAAAATATGTAACTTTGATTTTTAACGGCTTTGTATAACCTTTTGACCTCCAAGTTTGTTTTCTGGCGTTTAAGGTTTTGATTGTACATATTTGGAAGAGATATTAGTTTTGAAATAAATTGGTAGGGCTCAGGTAGAGTTGGTATTACTCTCACGGGAGCTTGAAGTTTACCCCAAGTAGTGCATGGTAAACCGCACCATACAGAACAGTACATATGGGGAAAATTTGGGTGCTTCACTGACTAAAGATGTAATGGAGCTATTTTGCGAAGATTGGGTGGCAGTGGATGTAATCAGTTTGTTTTTTTAGTGCGCACAATTGGTGTTCTAGCCTGAAGTACTGGAGAATACTTGTGTTTCCCGCGTAAAATATTTTGCTTTTAAACCTTTTTTTGCAATTTTAATCGCCATCACGACAATTAAATACTCAAGAATGTGTAACAAGATGCTGTACCGCAAAATACATTTCAGTACAGAAGTTTATTTCACTATAGTCTGGAACCAGATTGATTCAGGGGCGTTCAATGACTCTTTGAAACACGAAGAAATTTTAAAAAACAATAAAATAATCCCAACTGGCCACGTATTTTCCAGCATTTTGAACAATGAGCGGGAAAACTCTGATTTCCCGATCAAACCTTGAAACGTGACGCGAGAGAAATCCCAACATATTCCAGCTCTTCACCACTGCTCTAAACCTCCAACTGCTGAATTAAGCAATCAACTGTATTAATACAACCCAAGACGTATGTCACGTGTGGAAATCTGCAAGGTTACCGGTGGAAGTCTACTGTAAGTTCTACAAGCCGAGCTAAAAAAGCCTTAACTAACAAGTTAGAGATGTGCTCGACGGATTCTCTTCCCTAATAGCTCTAATAACAACTTTTTATTTCTTGTCTGATGTTTGATTCTTGTCTTGGACTTGCTCCCCTTCTTTGTAATAAATCCCTGATATAGACTTCTTTTCGGACCTTACTGCACTGTAGATGTTAGTACAGTGTAAAATTGAAATACCACAAAAATTAAATCTAGTTGGGTACAGTTGTAATTGGTACTCCACAAATATCCAAATATATATCTAGTAGAGATTCAGGCATTTCTGCTAAGCTGTAACCAATGCAATGATTTCATTTCACAGCAGTGCTATGCTTGCAGAGCTAAAATCACAGCCGTTGCATAGTGCTTAACATCCACTGCTTCCCCAACTGCTCTCCACTCATTAACACTCCCATTCACATTTCCAACCCTCCACCTCCTCCCAAACACTTCGGCAAACATCATCCAAACCATCAACTGTACCCTACTCCAAACCACTCCCCCAACCGCTGCCTCCACCACCACCCGACCCACCCTGCCCAACCCTTCCATAAACTCCTCCTCTAACACCTCCATTAACTCCTCACCCTAAAAGTTTCTCAACAAATCCACAAACCACAGCTCCAACTCCATCTCCAACCGCTCCGTCAACCACCCATCTAGCCCGTCATCCAGGTTTCCATGAACTCCCCAGTCAGGTTAGCCCACCTGCTTCCCTTTCTGCCATGCCAATTGTCTACCAAGTCTGGTTCTTTATTTGCTCCCGAATCTAGCTACTACACCTTTTACACCCCTTTCCCCCCTAACAAATCCACACTGTGACACCTCCAACACCTCACCTCAGCCCACACCAACCACAAGACGGTTCATCGCCTCATCCATTTCCGATGACATCCTCGACACCCTCCCCACAACTTTTCTCCGCCGCTCCCCGAAAGTGATGCTGGCGGAACTGGACACTCTGTACGCCGCAGAGAAGACGCCGGAACGACATCTTGAACTCATGGACCAAGCCCGCCAAACCACATTCACTCATTCGGACACCATCGCCACCTACCTCCATAAACATTTACAACTCCGTCATCAAATAGTGGATGCAGACGTCCCAAACATCGAAGACGAAGCAACAACAGTCAAATACAGTATACATGGACTTCGCAACCACCCCTCGCTCCGCACCTACGTCCCAGTACTCCACGGGGCCAGCATAGAAACAATTCAGAAGGCCAAGAAGACGATCAACTCTTACGTCCAGCTCGCACCACCACAGGAAAACACACCGCAGATTGCCCACAACAAGACGAACACGAATAGCCTAAAATAATGTGCATTTCACGAAAAGAGGGGCCACCATGACACAGATCACTGCCAGGCCATGCAAAGGGCACGTGGACATTGGACCCCTCGACCCGCACCCACACGGGCTCCGCCGCCGGCTACACAACGACCGGAGGCTCTCCAACGGACCCCGCCAGCACGCGGGCCTGCTATGAAGACCGGGCCGCCTCGACTTCGTGGCGCCTGCACCGCCCACATGACCAACTTCGATCATGGAATGGAGGATCCTCATCCAAATCATATGGAGTCTGAGCAAATCGACCTCGGCCTAAATTACGCTGGAAAGGACGTCTTTTTTCACTCTTACATCTTGGATTCCGAATGCTACCCAACCTTTTCCAAGAACTCTTCAACCGACTAGACTCCACATGTCTCAACGGTCAACATGTCAGATGGGTCGGCATCTCCCACAGCGGGGCACAAGGTGTAGACACTATACACCAAAGAAGGTCAACCACTCCTAATTGCGCATCTGGTGCACGCACCATACTTCACGGAAAGCCACATGTCGGTGCGCCAGATAACGGCGACAAATAACTGCGCGGTAATATTTACACCATCTGTGGGCTATGTAACACCAATGAACATGCTTCGCGAACTGGAACATATATTCACCCACATACAACTCCGAAAAGCCCTCTATCGCATCCCGCTAACCACAGCGCTCCCACCTATGCCTGCAGCAGGGACAAATTACCCCACAAGAATACCCCAGGAATACTTTAAAACGCGGAAGCCACCACAGACAACGAAACACCCACGTGCTGAAAATCCACGGCGCCCCCACCACGGAAGAGACGTTCAAGGTACTACCACCGCCCTCCCACCATCCTCGCGGCCGCAGGACAGACAAGACCACACAGACGGTCTCATACCCCGCTCACCTGCCGTCACCCCCGCCTCGCCAGCGCCGACTCACCGATCTCACCCATCCCTGGCATCTAAGCTTCAACCACATAGCCTCTTCTAATCTCAACAGTATAGACAAGCTTGATCTCTGTCTTGGGTTACCGACTGAACTTCGCAATTGCACCCCACCTCTCCACTGCCAGGGATGATCGGTAGGACACTTCCAAAAAGCACCGCACCAACAACAGACAGTTCGCCCTCCGCCCGGACACACCCTTGCTGCTGACATCGCGGGGCCTTTTCCAAAGACCCCAGAAGGACAACAATACTTCCTCACAGTAACGGACGTACATAGTCGAATGACACATGTACACCTGCTACGCCAACGCAAAAATGCCGATGATGCCCTACCTAGCATGGTTGCCAATATTGCCAAACAATTTGGTACGACTGCCGCCCGCATTCTCTGTGACAATGCTAATGAGTTCCTCAAACGTCTACTCATTCGTCACTTCGGAATGTGCGCTACCAAGTTAGATACAACGGTACCCCATACGCCTCAAGAAAACTCCATCGCTGAGAGTCTCAAACGCACGATCATGTGACGTATACGTGCCACTCTCCACGCTGCCTAAATGCCATTTGACAAGCATTGGGCGCTGTGGGTTCTTGGTACGGTAGGAAAAACCAATGCAACGCTCCACCGTACCATTGACGACATCCCAAGACAAATTTTGGAAACACACCGACAGCCGTACTATCCATACCCGGGGCGCAGCCTCAGCCTCCAACCGTTTCGTATGTTCGGGGAATACGGGCACATACCTGTACTAACGGCAATCAAGAAGAGGTCTTCCAATCGTGCCGTCCTGGTACGATATTTATTCACTCCGGACGGATCACACTACCGCCTACTCAATCCACAGACAGGACAACTCCTCGCGGCACGCATCTCCAACTATCGACCGTAAAACCCCAACTATGATCCGAAAAGAATGTATCACTACGCGATACCCCCCAAAAGAGACACAACCCCAGAGTGAATCAACACTATGTCATCCTATACAAAGCGCACGCGACGAACACAGGCGAACCCACAGCCTTGTTGGGGGGCAGCCGACAACCGTCACTACCCCTTGCTATTCCACCTCGCACGCTACACGAGGCCCGCTCTCGCCCAGATGCAGATCAATGGCAGTAGGCTTACGAAACAGAAGCGGCTATGCACCGCGAATTTGGCACGTTCCAACCAGTGCCAGGCAAAACTATACCCCACGGTGCGAAGGTATACAAAGCTGTGGTTACCTTCTCTCACAAGTATGACGCCGATGTTGAAATCACAGGTCACAAGGCTCGCTTCAACTACCCGGGCCATCTCCTCACACCTAGTCAACACTTCGACCCCACGGTTTTCGAGATTCACACCGCTGACTGAGACGCAATCCGCATGCTCCTATCCATGTCAGTCAGCACAAACGTGACAGTACGGCACTTGGATCTCAAAAACGCGTTCCTGCACGAACCATACGAGGGACCAACCCCGCTGTTCTTCGAGACCATGGCACCCTTCCAAGGGGCACCACCGGACCACACTGTCTCCCAGGTTGTTAGAAATATTTACGGCACCCCCCACGCAAGCAAGTACCTGAGACAAAGGTATGCGAACCCACCTCACACAACACGGCTACAAATCAATGGCAGCCGACGAGAATATGTACTGCAAGCGGACCGGACAGGACATTATTGTTATGGCGGTCACCATAGATGACTTTGGGGTAGCTACAAACCAAGAATCAATGTACCAAGAACTACTTGACATACTTCGACGCAAATACCGGGTCAAGTATTTAGGCGTTGCTTCAAATCTCATCGGATGGAGCATCAGGCAAGGCAGGGGGAAGCGGAACATACAAATCTCTCAGCCCCGCTTAGCACAGGCCTTCATCAACGAGATGCACATACAAGCAAGTCACCATGCCTCCACCCCCTAACTCTCTGGCACTGACACTCCCGCACTTCGGCCTGAAGAGTCCCCGCTTGACACGACTATATACCCTTATGCCCGCGCATTGGGCATGCTTCGGTATCTTGTTGACTTTACTTGTCCCGACCTGGCATTTATCGCCAGCGCGCTCGCACGTCACACAGCGCGACCAGTGTTTCGACACTGGAAAGCCCTCAAGCAAGTGGCCAGATACGTACAGGGCACAGAAAATCATGGGCTCCTGTACACACCAGGTATGGATATACCCCAGAGCCAGTCAGACACTGACTTCGCTGCGTGTAAGAACACTAGGCAGTCCACCTACCGTAACTTGGTCTACCACGCGGGCAACCTCATCTCCTGGTGCTCACTACGGATACAAACAGTCGTCACCAGCACGTGCGAGGCCAAGTATATCGCAGCCAGCCACACGGTAATGCAAACCGGATGGCTGCGATCCCTGCTCGGAGAGATTCAAGTGGCCGCCACTCCACCCAATCTGCACGAGATGGACAATCAGGCGGTACAATCGATCGCCAAGTCCCAATCTCACAGTCAGCGCAGCAAGTACATCGATGTTCGCTACCGTCACCTTCGGGACGCCGCCGACAGCGGGGAAATCACTATTGTTCATACGCCGTCCACGCTCCTGCAAGCCGACATCCTCAGCAAAGCCTTACCACCGACAACTTTCCTACGCCACCGTGCCAAGCTGTGCTTGATACCCGCCAACCAGCCCATACCCACGGCTGTATAGGTATCATAATACCACAAGATTATGGGCTGGTTACCAATGTCGTAGGACCCCCGTAGAGGTATCATAATAGCTTACAGTAGGTACTTCCATTTTCTATATAAAGCCCCGTCAGTCGTCGGGAACTGCCGGTGCAACGGGAGTCAAGGTAAAAAGGAGCGATTCCTCTCTACATATCTTGCAGACACAAACAGTAAATTGCAATCTGAACGGACTACATCCTTCGAACAAACCACAAAAAATTTCGTCTTATAATACATTCTTAGGTCTGGAGTGTTGGCTACACTAGGCTGTTGGATCTCAAACGTACTTCCATCTAGTGGCGCCATTATTACATTCAATGTATACTTTCATTCTTTGCAGAAGCGATCTGCTTCTCGGCGATACTCTTGCTCAGACCAAGGAAAAACTATAGGATCAAGATTTTCGTTCAACGCATCCAATTTTTTATTGAACACGTGATGTGCTATTTCCATCCTTACACCATAAAGTCAACTAATGTGTAGACAGGTTTTCCCTGCTATTGTCCTTAATTTAACGAAAAGCATGACTTCAACAGAAATTTTGTCAGCTTCTCGGTCTCTTTGCACGCTCCTCAACAGACTGATAGAGAAAAATAAACGTAACTTATGAAACTAATACGACGTACGGTGTTACCCAGGAAGGAGTCTTGAATTTTGTCTCCCTCATAAAGCGAAAGAAAGTTTTAAAGTAAACTGATTCTGGGGATTTGAAAGATCGATTTGATCTCCCGGCTTTTCTGTGAATCAGAACTTGGGCAATGGCTTATTTTAAAACAATAGACCCCATTGCGCAAAACGAAAACCTACTCGGCTTCCTGGTCAATAAAGCAGAGCTAGCGTTATTTATTCCCTGTTGCATTTTGTGCTTCGAAAGTTTTAAATAGGAGAGAGATTTTTTCTAGTACGCATATCTTATTATGAATGTTTTGGGAATCGCGCGTTCCTGTTTTTGTGTTGGTTTATTCCAAAACCTACTCTCTGGTACTCAAAAGGAGGGAAACTAAAAATAATGTCGCACTCATTCGAAGCAGTGCTACTCATCTGAATCTGTATAAATCATGTGAAGCTGTAAG
Source organism: Kappaphycus alvarezii (assembly GCA_002205965.3). Taxonomy (NCBI): domain Eukaryota; phylum Rhodophyta; class Florideophyceae; order Gigartinales; family Solieriaceae; genus Kappaphycus; species Kappaphycus alvarezii. The sequence goes on along the minus strand of NADL03000517.1, from coordinate 1,444,214 downwards.
ACGCATATAACACGATATAACATCGATATACCAACATCCTTCAAAAAAAATAATTTACAATCAATTGTACTTGAAGTAAATGGGGTATCAATCGATACCAGTGCATTCAAGAAGCCAGCTTACATTATTCCGCACCAATTGCACCCAACTGCTATGTAAGGGTGACCTTATTGCCTTTTCCGATGGCATCTCAGCTCGCGAATCGATCGCAGAGCCCAACAGACTTGCAAATTTGCGACCTTCTACATGTTATTCTCTAAAAGTCGAGATCTGAAACGCTGTGAAGCTATTCAACAGCCGCAATCTTAAATAAAGCACCAAAACGGGCTTCCTCCGAGTTTTTCATAGTTCAAAAGTTTCCATGAGCACTGATCAAGGGTAGTAATCCGGGCAGTCGTCATGGGGTGGATAACTGTGGTGCCTAGGAGGGCCGCTACCCTTAATCTGTTGAAAAATCTAACCAATGATCCACATGCGCTGGCTCTGTAGTGCCACTGAGCGGACATATATATTTCGACATAAACACCTAAATAATTTGTCCGGCTGAACCTTATGGCGCTTCTGCGGGGTTCCAGAATTGTATGACACGCGGTTTTGGACAGATCTCTGGGAAAAGATGCCCCTGCGAATCATGCCGCCATCCTGGAGTCGAACAAAAGTTGCAGACCAAGGCTTTATTCTCATACTCATCCATGCGGATTTTAAAGGATCCTCGAAGAGCGGGACGCGAAAGTAGTACTGGAATCACTACTAATAGTTCCAGTCAACTATATAAGTCCCCAGCCGCTAAACAGGCTCGAAAATCTTTTGATCTATCGCCCCAATTTTCTAAGCTGCCAAAGCCCTCAATCTACGCTGAACGGAATAGTTGGTTCTAGCGAAATCGACGAGACGAGTCAACCGCAGTCAAATGAGCGATGCACCACTCTAGTACTTGGCTTTTCCACGTTTCCAGGACTTCACCGCAGCATTGAATAACTGTAGAGCAGTGTTGGGAAGCACGTGGAGAAGCTTGGCACAGAGTGAGCGGGTAAAGGACATGGGGGAAGGAAAAATTGCCGGTGCCATGGTCACAGCGGAAAGAAGCCCTATCCCAAACGTTGGTTCATAATTGCGTAAAAGCTTGATATATAACTTTAATTCCTTGAACACACCCTTAAAATAACGCATTCAATGAGTTATCTAAAGTGTTTTCAATCATTTCATCAAAAACTACGCCAACAGACTTTGCATCCTGGGAAAAAACCGTCCGTAGCAAATCGTTGATATTTTATACAGGCTCGAAGCACATCTACAGACACCTGGGTATCTTTGAGCTTCGTGAGTTACTCCAACAGGATTGCGACTGAAGCAATGTGAGAAGAGAAGTACTTTCCCATGTTGTCATCATCTCTAACCTGGAATTCGCGGAACAAAGGTCCAGGTAGTATAATATTGATGGAAATCTTGCGAGTAGGCATCTGCAAGCAGGTGACGGCGCAGTGGGCCAGCACACAGCGCACTCGTCATTTGCAGATGCATTACGGGTGTCGCGCTATTCGGCGCTACAGTTGGAAGTGGCCGAATTGTGGATCCACAAGTCGAGGGATGTCCGGGGTTGTTGTTGATGGTTTTTGTTTTACTTGTCTTGCCCTTTTTCCCATCCCCACCTTTCTCTGCAGGGTACTTATAGCCCCTCATCGATCTACAAGCTCTTCCCAAACTAAGTGAAAAACAAACGCCAACTATAGAAAAACATTGCACATTACTCAAGGACTCTAAAAACCAGGAAAACAGCGACCCAAGAGAGGACAATCCGGGAACCGATGGCTATGAAATGCGATACAGCGTGTGATACATCAAAGTCCAAGTGAGACTGTCCGAGCACAAGCGATGACCACAGAATCGTGGTAACTGTCCGAGCACAAGCGATGACCACAGAATCGTGGGTAGCGCAATCCACGGCTTGACTTGAGCATGTAAAAGAGATGTCGGTAAAACTGATATTGTTGTACTGAATGGAAATTGATTAAGTTTCACGAGACATTTAATTGCTTCATTCGACACTCGGCCAACTTTATGGTCGAGTGAAACTACTTCTGCGCCCAAGCCGGTGTGGACAGAGGGCGGTCAATCCAAGCGTTCGGGGTGAGGACCAACTTGTTGTCGCGCAACAAGGCATCCAGGGCAGAATTAGCACGCTCCTTTGTAAACCCATCGGCAGGGTTCTGATCCGTCGGAATCCACGAAACTTCTTATCTCACGACGCTCGTAGCACTGGCGCAGCACACGGAGATCAATAAGGAGGCGCTTCTCAGTGGTGGTGTTAATCGAGACGAGACAGTCGTAGAGGCTGCGGCTATCAGTGTAGATCTCGGGGGACGTGTGAGTTCATGAGAGACTGGATTGCGAGACGTATAGTAGAACAGACGTCAAAACCGTACACCATGGCGAGAAGTTCTGCTGCTAGGACACTGTGGGTCACGCGTCTTGCCTTGGTGCTTCCGTAGTGAATGGTGTTTGCAGCACCAGAGGCGTCCATGAGAACCATGATAAAGCCGAGCTGCGACGAGAAGTCGACATTAGTTGCAAACCCTGCATCGACAAACACCGCAACACGTAGTGTCTGAATGTCTAGAGGGACAAAATTGAGTCCGCGGTAGGGCTCTTCAAGACAGCGCCGGATGTGGCGGTTCAAAAATCTTGCCGCCTTTTTGTCAGGTGTTGTAGACTGAGACGCAAAAGAGAATGCGTAGCTGACATCTGGGCGACAGACTGCAGCGACATATGCACCCCTTGCGCGTTGGGCCACGTACTCGTCCTTACTGACACAGTTTTCGTCGATAACAGCCAGACGTTTGATATGGTCAGGTTGTGTGATACTGTACACGCCATCCTGTAATGAGATCACAGCCCCATTGAAGCGAACCTTACCACCCTCAACCAGCATGTCCCTCGGCTTACAATCAAATGACTTAGATTCTGTGTCCTCGAGATTCATAAACTCGCCATTGCCAGCATTTGCAGTGTCATCGGTCTGTAAGCACGTCATACCCCTTTCCCTATCTCTCTCCACGGGCTTGAGTGACAAACTGCCTGGGATCGTGAGGAAGCAGACGTCGTGGATGGCGGCTTTCATGTGAAGGCGATCCTCATGGTGTTTGTGATAGGTTCGGAACCAGTGCACACCAGCCTCGGGCAGTCCATACAGCGGTCGGTTAATGCGAAGCAGAGTGTCCTTTGAGAAATTGAGGCAGGACGGTGGGCGGACATAGATATGGCGATTCACAGGGGTAGCCGATTGTACATAGGCCTGAGATACATCCCGAGTGAAAAAGCGTAGGGACGAATCGGAAGCACAGCAGGCGAGGAGGAGTCGCAGTGACGCACGCTGGACAGTCGGTGCGTGGGTGAGGAGTCCGTGGCCCTTATCGTTGAAGGCTTGTACCACGAGGCGTGATTTTCGAAAGCATCTGGTTTCCCTTCATTCTTGATAAGGTCAACGAAACGAGAACCGTACACACGATGAACATCAGCATGAGACCTTGGAACTGGGGTGAACACCCCTCGGGACATGAGTCCGTCTATTTCCTTCTTTCTTGACTCCGTAAAGCGCTCATTGGTGACCGCGGATGCTAGAAATGTGGAAATGATGGAACCATGCACGGCAGGGGCGGTGGTGCAGAGTTTCGGCGTGTGTCAGAGTTCTTCGTGCTATCAGTAAAGAATCGTTTGACAACTGTAGAGCGGAACTTGGTTGGTCCGTGGGGTAGAAGTACCGTGCACGTTTCCCCTTCGGTTCCCAAAAGCTTAAATGGACCATCCCAGGTGTCTGATTTTGTCCGGTAGACCAGAACCGAGGAACCAATCGGAGCTTCGCGTGTCTCAGAGGTGTCTGGGCCATTACGTGTGCGAAGTGCGGATGATACTTGACGCTTGGCAAAGTACCGAGACATTTTTTCAGTAGCTTTTCGAACGGCCATTGCTCTTTGGTACATGGATGGCGTCGGCGGGTCAGTCGGAAGACCGAGGCGGGGCAAGGCACCATATACGAGGAGGGTAGTAACTAGCCCGTTGGGCCCAGCAGAGTCATTGATTGACTTGAAGGCCGACTGTAAGGCTGTTTCCTTGTCCAGAGTGGGGGCTTCTTCCCTGATTATCTTGTAGGCTCTGCGCACTGGCTCATGGTACCTTTCAACCACAGTCATCGAGTTCGGCGATTCAACCGGGATTGGTTTTGTCTCAACATGGATAAGATCTGCGTTAGCTTGAAATGCCTTAGCCATGAAGTTCTTGCCTGCGTCGTGGGCGATGACATCCGGGGGACCTAGGTACACGTCAATCCAGCAGAGTCGTAGCGCGCGCCAGAGATTGTCAGCTGTTACCCGTTTCAACCACCTTCCCGCCTGATAGTTGGTGGACTCGTCAACGACATGAAATACGGGTTGGCCGTCTATATAGAAAATATCTACATAGATAGTGTGGTTGAAGTGCTTGTCAGCACGAAGGGTGAACTTGAAGCGGCGGGGCTTCTGTGAATATCGTTGGCATGGTCCACAAGTACGGGCAATCTTCTGCAAAATGCCGCGGGTCTTGTAGTCAACGTGTCGCAAATCTGACTTGGCGAGTAGGTTGTACAGTTTGTCCGTACTCGGGTGACCGAAGCGGCGATGAAGTCGCTTTAGTTCACTCTCGGTAAAGAAACATTGCAACACGGCATTCCAGGTGACAAATGGTGACCGAACTTGCGCGTAACTGGTGCATGTTGGCCTGAAGCGGGATGTTCCAATTGGTCCGTTAGATTGTTATAGTGTACACCCATGCGGTCCATGTCGGAGAGGCAAAGTAGCAGAGGGATGTCTGCGGTTACAATGTGAATGTAGAATGTCAGCACGATATTGCCAACAGGAAAATCAACTCGTGCAACTCCTTTGGACTTTGCAGACCCCAATCCCGAATGAACAGGTAGCTGAACGTGTGTTGTCAATTTTTGGAACCCTGCCAACATGTCGGCAATATGCAAGGTACTGCTCTTCACTGGATGTACTCCCCTTGCAGCCCCGGTATCGACCATAACACCGTAGAAAATTTCTCGGCGGTAGCGAGAGGGCTGGTATACTTGACCGGTGAAGGCATGGTTGTGGTGGGCGGATTCACAAAGCTTGGCAGCGAATGTTGAGACTGTATCATGCTCTTTGGTAATTTTCATGTGGACGGAGGGACCGTCTTCCTCCTCGAGGTTGGGATTGTCAACATTGATCATGTGTGAAGCGATGTCCTCAAGCTCGTCAGCCAAATCTGCGTCGTCGTCTGTCTCCTCTTCATCACTACTGACAGCCGCCATAAACTGTCTGATAGTCTTGTTTCTGCGGAGGGCTTCCATACGTTCCTTAGTACTGTGATTGGTTGACCAACAGCCCGGTTTCTTGCATACCAAGCAGATCTTCCCCTTTTGGTGAGTGTTCCTCTGGATGCGGCGGTGATACCTGCGGTCAGTCATATGGACGGAGATGTCATCTGGGTTCCGCCCAGGTTCCGTGGCAACGGATGCGTGAAGGTCTGATATGATGCCCTGTAAAGTGTCTGCCGGCTTGTGGTATGCCAAACAACAAGAAGAAACGTCCTTAACACAGTTAAGTATCTTATCCTTCAGGATATTATCGTTTCTGTACTCCGTGGGAAGGGACAACTGGATGTCAGAAAGCCGGGAGATGAGGACCTCGAGACATTCCGATGCTGATTTTGTGGAATTGCGGCCCATGACGGACGGAAGGGAGAGACTCTCCCATTCTCGAAGCAGCGCCATAGACCTCTCTGCGGTTTGAAAGCGATTTCGAACGGCGGATGCAAGTTCGTCGAGGTTCATTCCCTTTCCCTTACAGTTGTCAAAATAAAATTGACTAGCGCTGTCACAGAGCATAATAGAGAAAGCCTTTCGACGGTCCTCCCCGAAGATATCCGACTGCTCACATCGCTCAACAAAAACTGCGAACTTACGGTCAAAATTGTCGATGGTTGACCCACTGTAGCGATCTGAATTACTGCCATAGGCCTTGAAGAGGTTGGCCATGTTCGATCGGCGATGAGGTACGGCGGTATTGGCAGTACCCGGAGTGTCATCAGGGATTCTCGAGTCCTTACAGCCGATAGAATCGTTAGGGTCAGGCGTTCCGGATGTGTTTTGGCCATCTCCAGTGCCAGGGGGGGTGTTCTACCTGTTGCCTGCTCAGGAGAGCGAGCGCGAGTTGGTTGTCAAAGGACGATCGGGGTCATCGTCGGGCCAGTCGAGTTCTTCCTGGACAACGCGGTGCAGAGATTTGGCGATAGAGATACTCCTTCCTTTCTGTATATAGACGCCACGGGAGCGGAGGAGGTCGCGAAGTTCACGGCGAGTGTCTAAGCTGACAGAACAAAAGTCGGCGATGGAGAATTCCTTGAAGTCGATGGCGAAAAATTCCGAGAGCGAAGAACCACTCCATCCCTTTGCGGAGTAAACTTGGAGGTAGTGTTCGGAAAAAAACCTCTTAACATCTTCAGTTGCGTTACTGGGAAGACCTTGGCTTAAATCGATAGCAAAGCCAGCGGGAACGTATTCCAGGCCGCTCATAGTAGTGTTTACTGATCTGCAGCGTCAAAACGGAGGCCACTGATCAGTGTCGCGCTATTCGGTGCTACAGTTGGAAGTGGCCGAATTGTGGATCCACAAGTCGAGGGATGTCCGGGGTTGTTGTTGATGGTTTTTGTTTTACTTGTCTTGCCCTTTTTCCCATCCCCACCTTTCTCTGCAGGGTACTTATAGCCCCTCATCGATCTACAAGCTCTTCCCAAACTAAGTGAAAAACAAACGCCAACTATAGAAAAACATTGCACATTACTCAAGGACTCTAAAAACCAGGAAAACAGCGACCCAACAGAGGACAATCCGGGAACCGATGGCTATGAAGTGCGATACAGCGTGTGATACATCAAAGTCCAAGTGAGACTGTCCGAGCACAAGCGATGACCACAGAATCGTGGGTAACTGTCCGAGCACAAGCGATGACCACAGAATCGTGGGTAACTGTCCGAGCACAAGCGGTGACCACAGAATCGTGGGTAGCGCAATCCACGGCTTGACTTGAGCATGCAAAAGAGATGTCGGTAAAACTGATATTGTTGTACTGAAAGGAAATTGATTAAGTTTCACGAGACATTTAATTGCTTCATTCGACAACGAGGGACTATGTTGCTGGAATAATAAGATTATTTAGTGCTTTTCGGAAGCTCTGGTGGGTCTCAACTACACATTTGTAATTCAGGTACCACTGAACTAGCAGAACTGGTTTATCTCCGGGTCCGTTCGGGGCCTCTGCAACTCCTGTTGCAGTCGCAACACTACATCATGCGAAAAGCAGGTGTCCTAGCGGATCCCTTGCTGTACTCCCGGGACGCCGCGAATAATATGTTCCTCGCACCACAAGTAGGCCGGCTTCATAGCATAAATGTACTCGACCGACATGAGTATATCACGGAAAGAATCTTTTGCCCTCTCGAGAAATGCGTCACGACTGACCTGATTGAAGCCGTTTTTAGTCAGCAGCTTGAATTTGATTGCTGGTATGTAAAAAGGCTTTATTATTTTGGGACTTTTATTTACTGGTTTGGACGTTTTCATAGGACACAGTGCGCATTACAGGACGACAAGCTATTTTGTACTAAAAAATTGCCGAGCCCATAGTACTGGCCTTACAGTTCTAAAGAAAATGTCAGAGTACAGTACTTGCCCGCTGGCACAACTTCACCACTACAACCGAAAGAAGCAGGAGAACAAGCTATAAAAATTTATGGTATAAGGGGGCTCTGCATGCGTTGCATGATGAAGGTGATGATACCCACAAGATAGATAACCGCTTAGCAATGAATATCGTTCAAAGAGCACTGAGAGCCAGAATAGATATCAGCTTTTCACTAAACTTTGATGAAGAAGATTGCTTCGAATAGTTTACAGAGAGAATTATGGCTGAATGCATAGCTTGACAAATAGTGGAGTAAAAATGGACCACTGACGTTCACGAAGGTGATGAGAGGGTTTGTGACTGCCCTCTGAAAAAGAACATGTGCGAACTCACTCAATGGCAATACATGTACTCTACGGAGACAGCTCTCCGATTTTCAACGCATAGCGCTTCCCCCATGGGTTGAAGAAAGAAATGCCCATGAAGTCAAACAAGAAACGCCAGACAACAATGGATTCATTTTTCAAATAGATAATACTGCTTAGTCGGACCAGGCAGAGTACCGCAGACACAGTTTGAAACAGTGGCTTTACTTGCTGTACTATTGTAGAACTCGATTTACTAAGTGATCCAAAGTCGAAATAGATCAGTGTGGACCATTTGATCCCTTGATTGAACAAGGGAATGTAACGTCAGAGTTCGTCTATTGACATTTCATTTCCTCTAGCCAATGAGTAGATAGGGCTTAGATACAATTTGAGCATCCTTGAAAGGGTGCCATTGCAGAATGTACGCCCCGGGTGCTTCAAATGATGAGGTATTTTGCGACTATCGACAATGATCGATAGGCGTAATTCGAGGACTAATGCAAAAAACTGATACTCAGGCGTCTGGCCGGGCTTAGATGTAAGCGGCGATTTTGATACTTTTCGGGGCGGTTTGGTAGAAAATGGCTTCCAGGTTAGGGGTATTCGCGTTGCATACGTGCACGTCAAGTGCCGTTTCTGGGCTGTATGGGCCCCTTTTTTGGCTTTCCGCCAATTACTAGCGGTTGAAACGACCAGGGGCCCTATTTTTAATTAGAATTCTACGTTTAAGTCTGTCTGTACGGACTTCACTCCTTAAAATGGCGAAGCTAGAGGGGTCCCCACGGTCGACGGCTGACCTTCATCGCCTTCATGACTACAATTCTTGCATTGGTAGCATCGCGTTATTGCGCCGATCTGTGACTTTTCACCAATATCTCTTCTCTGTTGTTTTGATATGGCCAGTATGGAGGCCTTCAAAATGAAGCCCTACAAGCCCGAGTCGTATGATAGCACGCGAGAGTTTCCCACGGTGAACACCTGTATTTTCAAAATGGAGCAATTCTTGACTTTGACACAGCTTTGCAATCATTTTTCTCCATTGTCTGATGCAAATAGCATAATGTATGCGTCTTCTTTCCTGACTTTTACGGCTGCCTTTTGGTGGTACGCGATGGTCCAGGGCAATCGTACCCCTGGCACCTGGGATGATTTTAAGAAGGCTGTTATGCGAGAGTTTGTTCCACAGGATCATGTTCGTCGGGCAAGAGATAAGCTTCGAAGGCTCAAGCAAACAAGCTGCTTGTCGAGTTATCTTGCTAAGTTTCGGAACATTGTGTTGATCATACCAGACGTGACTGATGGAGAGAAGTGGGATAAGTTCTGTTCAGGTTTAACGTACGAAGCTCGGATTGAAGTGTTGAAGTCGGCAGTGACGAGCTTTGAGGATACAGCTCGAATTGCACTTCGTGTGGACAGCGCTTTATTTGCTGCTAGAGGCCTGGGTGAGCCGCCGAAGAGCGGAGGTGCAAGTTCCAGTGGGGAGGCACCGATACCCATGGAAATCGGGAACATGGAAAAACGACGCCGACGATTTACGAAGGATGAGATGACGGATCTTCGTAACAAAACCATCATAAAGTGTCACAAGGTCGGTTGCAGACCGTGGAAATGTGGGAAGTATGGTCACGGTGCCTCTGTTTCGAACACTACGGTTACATTTGAAGAACCAGCCGATAAGTATGACGTAGACGAAGAAGAAAACTAAGAGGTCCTTCTAAAATAAAGGAATACGCTCCGGGAGGATCTTTATCATTTGAGTGTGAATGTGAGAGCCCTACTCCGAAGAAACACGATAGTGATGACCCTATACCAGTTGGGGCTCTCATTGTTTTCGACGGTCAAATGCAAGGGCATTCTGTTACTGTGCTTAAGGATTACGGCTGCAATACGAATGTAGTGTCGAAGGATTTTGTGCGGAAGCATTGGAAGTCGCTCAAGGGGGAACTGACGTCAATGACTGTGATGCACTCAAAGCGCGATTCGGTTGAAACCACACTTGAAGTACTAATTGAGGCCGAGCTATAAATCGGGTCACACGTCTATAGATTGAATTGGGCCGTCGCCGATTCTCGGCACGATATTTTGCTTGACATGCATTGCCATATCCCTGAATTAACTGTAGGTGACTTGGTCTTACCCACCACTGTGGAACCCAGCTATAAGAATCATTGCAAGGTAACCAATTTGGGAGAGAAGAAGTTCCGTAGTTTGCTGCGAAAGAATGGCGCGAAGGAGGATTTCGAGCTTTTTCAACTTCTTCTCCCTACCCATTTTTGGAGGGATGGCGGAAAAGAGAAATTTGCTAATCTCAAACCGAAGCTGAAGGAAGTATTGGGAAGATATGCAGGGGTGTTCAGGAATGAGCTTCCTGAAGGTCTTCTTCCGTCTCGTGATGTGTACCATGCCATTGAGACGGATCCAACACCAAAACCTCCCCTGCGGCCCTTGGACCAGCTATCTACCACTGAAATAATGGAAGTGAAGGAGTATGTCGTCGAATTGCTGGAGAAGGGGAAGATTCGTCGCAGCAAGCCACCTTCTGGAGCATCTCTCTTCTTTGTGAAAGATAGGAGCGGGCCAAGGGCTCTCGTAGACTATCGAGCCTTGAATCGTATTACGAAACGGAACAATTCCCAACTGCCCAGATCCGATGAGAGGTTCGATCGACTCGGAGAAGCGAAGTTTTTTCCAAACTCGATCTCAAAACGGGGTTCCATCAAATTCGCGTCAGACCCGAAGGCATTGAGAAAACTGCCTTCAATACGAAGTATGGACAATTTGAATATCTTTTCATGCCAATAGGCCTCTGTAATTCCTCGGCAACATTTCAATCCTTTTTGAATAGAATATTCCATGATTGTATTGATGTTTTCATCGTGGTTTACATGGATGACCTGTTGGTGTTCAGTAAGACAGAGGAAGAGCATTTGATGCACCTGGAAACGGTACTTACTCGATTAAGAGACAAGAAACTGTATGTATCTCCGAAGAAATGTACTTTTATGAAACAGGAAACGGAATCTCTGGGAATGATCACTGCAGAAGATGTTATTCGTGTGAATCCCACTAAGATCGAGGTGATTCAAAAATGGCCCCGTCCAAACTCTCTGATTGAGCTTCGAGGTTTCATCGGGCTTCTACAATTCTCCGAAGTTTTATCCAAGGGTTTTCAAGGATAGCAGCCCCACTTACGTTCGCTTACGAAAAAAGGAATGGGAATAAACAAATGGGACGAAAATTGTGATGCCGCGTTTGCGTAGCTGAAAGATGTCATTTCTGCTTCCCCAGTACTGGTGCTCCCGAATTGAGAGAAACCGTTCCGCTGTCACGTTGACGCGTCCTAGTTGGCGTTCGGTGGAACTCTAACGCATTTAGATTCAAAGGGAGCCGAAAGAGTCGTGTCGTACTTTTCGCCGAAATTGTCGCCGGCGGAGGAAATCTACACTGTAAAAGAGCGAGAGCTATTGGGATTTGCTTACTTCCTAAAGCGGTTTCGCTTCTATTTGGAAGGAAATTCATTTGAGGTGCTCACTGATAATCAAGTTCTGCACCACTTCTTCACAAAGCCGAACTTGAGTAGAAAGGAGGCCCGTTGGCTCGATCTACTATCCCAATCTAATATTTAAAAGGTGAATTTGACACTAGGACGATTGAATGTTTTGGGAGATGTTCTGTCTAGGGCTCCCCACATCATGAACGGGTCATATCTTGAGTTGAGAAATACAGAGGTGAGTCGTGCAATCGTCACCAACGACTTCAGCCATGATTAAAGGGAGGATCAATTTTTCGGGGAAATTATCAAGGAGCTAGAAGGAGATATTCCCACAGAAGCCCCTTCAACGAGAAAAAATCGTACAAATGCTCCCCTTGTTTTAATGGGATAATGGGAGGTTGATTTACAGGTCAAAGGTTTGAGTGCCTCGACGACGAGTTCGGGATGTTTTGTTTCTGGCTCATGACTACAGATTGGCAGGAAACTTGGCTCTTTGAAGACATTCTCTCGACTAGAAGGATATCGTTGGAAAAAAAGACGCGCGATGTAAAGCGTTAATGTGATGGATGTCTCTCATGCCAACAACAGAAAGACCAAACTGGGAAACGGTTAACAGACCCACATACTTTTGATGTTCCGGACCGACGCTGGGTATCTGTTGGGACAACCTTTACAATAGCCTTGCTAAAGACAAAACGGGGGTTCTATGCTATTACCACATGAGTGGATAGACTTTCTCGCAGGGTACACTTTCTGCCGTGCCGTACAATTGATACAGCAGAAGATGCTGCTGACGATTTCTTTTCCGAGATATTTAAGTATCACGGCTCCCCAGATTCTATTGTATCCGATCGAGATCGATATCTGAAGTTCACGTCGAAATTCTAGAAGCATCTTATGCAATTGTGCGGGGTTTCATTGAAAATGTCTACTACATATGCCTCAAAAAGATGGAGCATCAGAAGTTATGAACCGAATGTTGGAAAACTACTTGCGCAGCTATGGCTCTCTTCAACAAGACTACTGGGACAACCTTCTTCCGGCGGCAGAGTTCGCATACAATTCCGCTCTTTCTCAAAGTTTGGGAGCTTCTCCATTTAAAGTTGATTTGGGATGGATGCCAGGTCTCCATTACATCTTCTGACTCGGAATAAGACACCAGTAGAATTAGTCAACGTGTTCAAGAAAATAATGAAGGCAGTCCTGAAAGATGCAAACTTCTCGAACGAAATCGCGAGAAGGCAAAGAAAAGTGGCTACTCCGCAAAGAAATTTAGGCCGGCAAAATATTAAATAGGAGAATAAGTATGGATTGACCGCGTTCTCTTTAAAGATGCAATTGCGAAGGTATAGCCATCAAGCAACCTTGGTGGGAAGCGGTTCAGACCATTTAAGGTTTTGGAGATGATTCGGAAGAATGAAGTTAGATTGGATTTACATGCTTCGGCCAAGATTCACCCGGTTGTACATGGTGTCCACACGACCCCACACCGAGAGCAGCCAGAAAAAATAGCAATACCCATCCCGCAGCGTCTGAATCCCTTACTGTCACCTTCTGAAGAGGTACTTTTCGAAGTTCAAGGGATTTTTGCACACCGGAAACGTAGGAGAGGATACTAATGGATCACGATATTGAAAGGGACACCTCGACATGAAGCGGAATGGCTACCCACAAAGGACTTTATTGATGAAGATGGCACTGTAACGAAGGCTTTCCTCGATTAAATTACAGTTCACGGCATACTGCCACATTTACAGTAGTTGACGTGGGCGTCCACTCTGTACGGGGGAGGTATAGTGCAACAAACTGATACTCAGCCGTCTGGCCGGGCTTAGATGTAAGCGTCGATTTTGATATTGTTCGGGGCGATTTGGTAGATACTGTTCGGGGCGATTTGGTAGAAAATGGCTTCCAGGTTAGGGGTATTCGCGTTGCATACGTGCACATCAAGTGCCGCTTCTGGGCTTTATGGGCCCCTTTTTTGGCTTCCCGCCAATTATTAGCGGTTGAAACGACCAGGGGCCCTGGTTTTAATTAGAATTCTACATGTAAGTCTGTCTGTGCGGACTTCACTCCTTAAAATGGCACCTCTGGAGGGGTGCCCACGGTCGACGGCTGACCCCTATCGCCTTCACGAGTACAATTCTTGGAACTAAAGAGCAACAGTCTTCATCCGAATGGCATGGAGAATGCAATGAAAAGGTACTGACAGGGATTTGTGTTGTAAACTCAGAGCCCATCCGCCCCTTTTAAATGCGGTGCTAGGCGACAGGACCTGAGTGAACAGCGGGAAAGTGAAAAGGTGTCGAGCAGAGAGCCCAGCAATTGCGTTTAACCCTATTTGATCAGTCTGTAGCTCGTATTCGCACATAAACAACCAGCAACAATACTCGACCTACGTATCTACCATGAATCAATCCCACAAAAATTCTACAATAGTACTGGGGTAGACGCGTTGTCAGCGAGGGAGAGCGAAAAAGGACAGGCACAGCGAAAGGGCAAAAACATTCTCTGGGATGTCGTGGAAGTCCCGCATTTGAGTATTTTAATAGGGCGGGCTCCTAAACCAGCCGATTAGCCCAATTCACCAGTAGTGGTCTATAGTCCCTTGTCCTTCTAACGCACCGATCGGGTAGTGAGGAATTCCTTATATAGGCGTTCGGATAGCGATAAACCAGTAGATATAGTAGAAGGTAGCCACTTTGCACAACACAGTACTGTACAATAGTACTGCCGCATGGCAATCTAGGGCACAAGTCATTGTAGTTGCCAAGTCAGATCAGTCGTGGCCCGTGATTGGTCACGACCGTTAGGACAGAATCCACTGTACAAGTACCATACCTTGCAGTACAGCCCAGTACACTCTTCAGTATAGGAATGGCATCTATATAAGGATAAACAGCTGATATTCCGTGCTTATTCTTGTATTCACGGTTCAGGTGGTGGAATTTTCTTCCTGTCCCTTTCTCGCTTGAGCGCTTGAGTGGGCAATTGGTTCAGCCATTGCCCGGAGTCGTCCGTCTAGCAGAACCCGAGATCCTGTGAAGTGCAGACTTGTTTTCAAACAATAAAGCGTCATTCTTCTTCCTCTTCATCTTATATCAAGATGTAATTGTACATGAAAATTTTATCGGCGGGTACTGATACCCATCCCATCATCAAATTAAGGGCCTTTTCATATTTCTATCTTATTTGGAACTCATGATAATTGGAACGACGTTTAGACCACGTCCGGGTTCCTCTTATCACGAGACCAGCGTACAGTACTTGTCATCGCCCTTTGGTATAAATCTGGAATGTACATTCCGCTTCTTACAGTGGCAGCAGTGTTTGTCAAAATGATTTTGTAATAGACCTTTTTAATTAAGAGAAAATAAGCTTAAAAATGCAATAAGCAAAAATTTGGTCTGAAAATGTGTTTAATTGGGAAATAACGGAAATGAAAAATCAGACTAAATTAATGTGTCACAGAAGTTTTAACAGAACCAAAGAGAATGCTACTGTTAAGGTTACTGTTATCATTTTGGCGGGAATTCAGACACGCATAGGTCAAAAAGTACTGTACATACCAGGAATGGATGCAAGTTCGTTCCCATCATCCTCATCCCCATCCGTACCAACTCAATCTTCGACATGAATACACCTACCCGGTCCACCCAGGAACCCATGCTTCCTGCAACATCATCTATTGCTGTATCCATCGGGGCAACATCAACACTCGGTACGCATTCGAAGCCTACATGTGAGCGATTTCGACCGAACGTCATTGAGCGCGCATTGATCATAGAGCAACTAACTGCAAGGGATGCTGCATGCCAGAAAGGCAAGACTTTGGAGTGATCTCGCCCATGCAGCGCGCACAAGACATTATACAGATCAAAAGAAGGTAACGGATCAGTTGCAGTACGGAATCACATGGAGGCGTGAGGACATGGGCAAAGTCACGGGAAGCAACGTAGGCTACACCACAAGTACGGTACCGGGACTATCAAAGAAGTTGCAGACGATTGTGGGGGAACACGGGGAGTTAGTGGCGATGGTAAGAGATGGGTGCAAGCCGGACGGCGCTGAGCATTCACTTCACCAGGCGGTGTTGGAATGGAAGGTAGAGGTGGAGAAGAGGAAGGAATCAACAGATAATGATACCCGTAAATCAATGCAGCGACAGAGGGAATCCCGTCACCAGAAGTTCGCTCGAATTGAGAAAAGAAAGGCTGACTATGCGTTGGGCAAGTCGAAGTTGGCGGCCGCAAAGGAGAAGAAGCGCAAGCAGGACACGACTATCACGCTGCAGAATCTGAGGGCTCAAACACTGAATGCAAACGCCGCCGTTGCCAGTGTTCAAGTCAGCGTGAATTCGTGCAAGGAGCTTGGATCCTTCCTGGCCTTGATAGAACAGAAGAACGGACTTTTAGTTCCAGAAATCGCCTTACGCCCTCCGACTTCTTTCGTCAGGGAAGAGCTAACCATGGATCTCAATCTCCACGAGAAAACTGATGAAACCCCAAAAGACTCCGCCGGAGTTCTAAGTACCTCGGTTGAGGCCGATTACACTCTTCCAGAAGCAATGGAGAATCCGGAATACGATAGCAACAAGAATGCTTCCTGAGCGTTTTCAAAGTGCAATTTTACCATTTATGGCCCAGGGCGTCGCTCCGCGGGCGTCTCCCCGACCCCCCGCGGCCACGCTCCGCGCGTCCTCCGAGCTTCGCTCCTTGCTAAAGACCCTTCGTTCCCGCCCTTAACTAAACGAATTTTCATGCTGCTTCAACATCTCTATGTACTGTTCTATCTTCATCAAGGCGAAAAAACACCTGTCAAAAGTCCAATTTGCCAACAGCAATGCGCTTTTGTAGGCCATACAGAGAAGCGTGTCATCAAATGGCCATCTTCCGAGGAAAATTCTGACCCGGTTGTGGATGTAGCCAATTCCCCACTCGTTAACCATGCGACAGGATCGGATGTCACGACTATAACTACCCCTAAAAATCCACTCCGTGCTCTCTATTCTCTTGTATGGAACGACTATTTCTCCATCCCCGGCGAGCCCCATGTCAGCCATTCCGTGCTCTCCATCCGAAAGATACTGCTCTCTAAATCTGTAGATATGAGACTCGGTGTACATGTTACGGTCGCTTTCAGCTCCCTTGTCGGTGATTTCGACTCGAATAAACCTTCCGAATATATCACAGAATACCATAATCGAAAATTCATGCGCCTTCTTGTAGCCGTCGTACTCCCTTTCTTGCATCTTATCATGACCAGGTCTCCATCTTCGATTCTTGTTACCATCGACAAAAAAACGCAGTTGGGGAAGCCGATGATCAGACCGTGACACAATGAACGCTCGCCAGCTGAAGGCCAAGAAAGTAGCCCTGGAAAAGACATGTCCAAGGCAGTATACACTGCATACAAACGATGTCGGAAGTAGTTTGAGACGGTACCGCTAGAGATTCCCAACCTTTCACCAACACTCTTCACCCCTTCCCCACTTTCGTTTGTTCCGCCGAGTATATCGAAATAGATAAACAAGAGCCCCCTTGTGCTCATGATCTTCTTCCTCGGAATGCGATGGTTTACCTCCTGAAATTCCGGTGTGACTTTTAACGGTTTAGCAAGTTCTGCTTCACACAACAAAAAAAGTTCATCAAACGCTTCCCGACTCCTGTGGCAGACAGTTTCAAATAAGGTGACATTAGGATCTAGTTCACGTACACGTTGATACTCGTTAGTGTTGCCCCTCCTCGCATAAATTGCCATCGGTAGACCATCGATCGTAGAACCTCGTCCCACAACCATCGATTCCTCCCTTTCTTCACAATCATCTGTGTTCTTGCGCATATTTTGAAGAGCTTCGTTGAGGAAACTATTGCGCGATAGGTACCGCTGGGTCTCGGCCGCTTGCTGCATAGATCGCTGCAGAAAAGCTACTGCCATCAGTACATCATTGTCGTTGAATAGGTCCATGACCAAAAGTGACAGTGCTGTTCAAGTGAACATGAAGAGAGGTCTCTGTTGTCGCCCACACCATACCATTTCAGAAGTTCTGAAAAGTCAAAGTCCTGCAGTTTACAGTTGAGCTTGTGTAAATAACAAACATATATCAGATATTTTTTTAGCAGACTTCTGTCAAATGAAAAATAAGAACACACCAGAATCGCATGGTTTGTAAAGTAACATAACTTTTCTTTATCAGAAGGGCCTATTACAGTTCCGCAACGTTTCTGTACTTTACTGTACTGTACAATACAGTGAACATGTACTGTACAGTAAATCAATGTCTTGATCAGCCTTCCCTACCGCACTTTACTGTACTGTACTGTATCATACAGTACAGCGTTTTGCAAAGTACCGAATGGCCGGCAGAATAGGTTCCGACTGTTGCGGCATCAACGGTACAGTGCTAAACTTCGTGCGCAGCAGTTCGAATCTAATTTGAATTTCATCTGCAGTAACGCTTCGGTACCATCGACAATGCGCAGTACACTGTATAGTACTGTACAGTACATTATTGTTCAGTGCTATATTGATGCCAGATTTGGTCGCGTACTTTATTGTACGGTACTGTTCTGTACCATTGCACTGTACTGTTGGAGAGAGATTCAAGCATTTTAAGTATATTCAAACCATTTTCCTTCAAACCTGAGGCCCTGCACGAGTATGCAGCGATGAAAAGTTGGAAGTAGGCCATGGTAATCTGCTGAGGCAGCCAGCGTACAGACGATGCACGAAAAGTTGGTCGGGTATGAAGCCACAGTTTAAACTTGAAGCTTCCCGCGGATGGGCAAATCGGCAATCTAGCTAGAACTAGCAGTAAATTCAGGTCTGCACGTTATATCCGAGGATTCGAGGTACCCGCGGATGGACAAAATCGGCAATCTGGTGCTACCAACAAATTCATGCCTGCACGTTATATCCAACCTACAAGCCCAATTTGTCCTAAAAACTAACGCTGTGCCTGGGGCGACCTGCCGCTTACTTCTGCCCACCGCCTTTGTGAATCCCGACCCGACGCCATTCCAACAACTCCGCCGTTGCTGTCATATCTTGTCGCATAACTGCATCTGTCCTCCGCCAATTTCCACCTTTCTGCGCTCCATTGCTTCATCGTCAACTCTCCAAAGCGTTTCGATTTTTAACACACTGATGGGTCACTCTTCCTCGAAACAGAGAGCCAGCTCTACTCCCAGGGTCACTGCAACCTTTCCAGGAGACCCAGACCACGGCAGTAAGTCACACCATTTTCCTATTCTCCACTTCTCTCACTCCCCCTTGCCACAGTCCCGGACTAATTCGCCATCCACGCCCCTCAAATGTGCAAAGCCGTGGTTGTTGAGAATCCGATGAATCCCGCTAAACCGCCGAAACGGAATCGAAAAAAGCGCATCAAATGTTTTATGGACATTGCCATAGATGGCCAACCGATTGGCCGCATCATTTTCGAGTTGCGTAATGACCTCAAACCACGCACTTGCGAGAATTTCCGCTCGCTCTGCGCTGGCGATCGAAATTTCTCCTACAAGGGATGCAAGTTCCATCGCATAGCGCCTGGTTTTGTCTTGCAGGCCGGCGATGTTGAATTGAAAGGCCAACCGAAAGAGGGCAAAGGTGGCGTTTCAATCTACGGCAGGTCCTTTGCGGATGAGAAGCTCGACAAGCTTTGTCATGATTCTTATGGCGTCGTTAGCATGGCAAACTCGGGTCCGCATACCAACAATTCCCAGTTTATGATACTCATTGATCCGAAAGGAGCCGATTGGTGTACGTTATCCAGCTTCTAACTGGCACCTCCCCCGAAAAATGCTCATTAACTTTCTGGTGCTGACTATAGTTTCCCATCTCCCCAATTCTCTCTGCCCATTTTTTCTTCGTGTCTTTTATCGCGCAGTGGATGGAAAGCATTCCGTATTTGGAAAAATTAACAAGGAATCGTTTCCCATTCTCGAGGAAATTGAAAAATGCGCCGAGATCTTCGACCGGGATGACAAGCAAAGGGCGAGAGTAATCAAGACATGCATCATCACCGATTGCGGCGAATTGTAATTTTTACTTGATGGCACGAATTGATACATCATTCACGTGCCTCATGTTTTGTCCAGTTCACAGACCCGTCACCCAAGCTGTTGCATATTTGGCGCAACGCAATATGACATAGCTTAGCAACGGATACTGGGTCTATGGATTTCTAACTTCGGCAAACCAGTCCGAATATTGCTATAGTTTTCAATGCGAATGATCAATACGAAAATGCTTCTGTAGCTAGGTAGCGTGCAGTTGACCTTGCCTCTTTTGGCTTGTGGCGAAAACTGTGCAGTCACACTGTAAAAATCTGCATCACCCGGCAGTGAACGTCTCGCAATTTCAGTAGCGGCATATGCTATTGCCTCTCTCTGAATAGCTATGCAACTTGTTTTCGCAGAGAGGCGTCGTTCAGTACATTCTTACGAGTGCTACTAGTGGTACAGCCTTAAAGTCGAGTTGGAAACTGACGTCCGCCTTCATTCTTTATTCTTCCGCTTGTCAGGATCCCTGTCACACATGATTGGACAAAAGAACAGAATTGCCTACCATTGGAGAAGGCCCGATAAGTAATTTTCATCACTGACGTTCTCAATAACTGTGACAGGAAACTTGATTGGTGAGCTTGGAAATGCTAACATCGACCAACCTGCCAGCTGTAGGGTGCATTCCCTACCACACTTGCCTCTGACACTTGGTTAACATAGCATCGGATGTGAATCTTTATTTTCTGTTAAACAGCTTAAAGATTATAGGTAATAATTGTCTGATCTGTTGAGTCATTTTAGGTCTGTAGATAGAAGGTCCATCTGCTCCTCGAGCGACAAGACCCTCTCTGTTGTTTACAACGATGTTCAAATTTTCTGTACTATGCGCTAAGCGCCGGGACAGATGGCGAATCAAATAGCTTGTTTCCCAACATCTGCTCCCGTTTGCAGAAAGTCGCATAACCTGACATCAGTTTTCAGCTCTAATCTTGCATGCCAACGCACATTACACGCGCGCTGAGCCCGTAGCAGCGGCATCATCCGAGACAGGGGTTGGAGAAGCGGACGGCAACTCTGATGCTTGCTGTGGGACCGGAGAGACCAACTCGACTTCTGAATCCTCAACATCAATGACCTCTATCTCATCAACATCGATAGGTTTCTTGTTCAACAACCTAGCTTCCTTACCCGGTTTCGATGCTGCCTTTGTAGTAAGTGAAACAATAGAAACGTCATCGACCTCAACAGCCCCAGACTCTGCATCAACGTCAATCGGCTGGGTGGTGAGTAAGCGAGGCTTCTTTCTTAAACGCTTCGAATTATTGACAGCTTCAATCCAGTTGCCATCATGCTCCCGATCCTCGTCTGTAGAAAGGGGTCCAGCAGGACGCGGTAACAGGGATGCAGGGGCTTCATGAGTGGGAAAGAAGGTCCTCGGGTGGATAGGCCGGCGGGGGGGCGATCGAGAGAGGGACCGATGGCGGCGACGATACTGGGGATGCTGAGCAATGAAACTTGGCACATGCTCCAAGGCAGTGTCCGGGGGAAGGTGTTCGCAATGGCGTTGGTTGACGAACCCTGACACCAGAAGCGCGTGAAGAGTTAGGCTCGATCAAGGAGGTTGGGTCCGTAGGCGACGAGTGAGAATCGGGTTTCCAAGAGTCAGCGGCGCCTAGGCGGGGTTGGTGGGAATCCGGGCGACGTCCATCACTTGGAAGAGAGTTCTGGGGACGAAGACTCGGAGAGCGAGCGTCAGAAGGAGCGGATGCACGGCGGCGGGAACGTGGAGCGGTAGGAAGGAATGGGGCCGTGGGGTTGCGATGAACAATTTGCTTTTGAAACGGGCGACGAGTGGGGTTCGGTTTAAACCCAGCCCGAATGAGACGGGATTGATTTGCAGCGCGGTCCGGAGTTGCAGTCATGGTTGGAACGGAGTTGCTCAAAGTGTAGCCGAGAGTCGGTGGGAACAAGTCCAGATGGTGCGGTAAGCACGAGGTTTTCCCTGTGGAACGCGCGGATAAACCTGGGATAGTGGGATAGCGGGAGGTGGAGATAGTACTTTGTTGTGAACGGGCGAGTGTGGACTCAAGTTGTTTGATCCGTTGGGGACGGATGAGCGTTGTGGCGAAATTGTTATCCTTGTATTTATAGCGTTTTGTAAATGTGGAAATACATTACACATAAACGAAAGCTTACAGAAATAGGAAAGGACACGTTGTATACCGGCGATAAAAAAAATATACAATTTTTTTGAACAGTTTAGTCGCTACAGTGATTAAACTTCGGCCATTGCAGCATTGCAATTTCATTGAGCTGATCTATTTGCTGAAAACCACATGTTTCGACAGGAATGAAGGCTTTGTTTTGACTGTTAGTATATTTTATCTTCTTTATTTTAAATGATTTTCTGGTTACAGTAAATTCCAACGCAAAATAGTGTTTCAACGATATGCCTTCGTCTATTGTGCTTGAAATTTTTATTATTTGGACACCTAGTCCATTACCAATAACTGTCACACATGTGGCGAAAACATGACTTTTTTCGGGGAGAATTTTTGAGGGAACGGCTGAAATAGGAAAATAGCGAATTTTTGATTGTAATAGTACATTCTGTACAGTACACGTGTAAACGGGATGAGCAATAGACGCATCAGGCGCTGCAGGAAGAATCAATGCCAGACCGCGGTCGGAGTAATATTGGAAGCAGCCATCGGTCATTCGGTGTACCACACTGTACAGTACAGTACAGTACACTCTACTGTACAGATATGGAATAAGTAAAAACAGCAGCAATATCCATGTCAACTCAACGTTATGCACAGTACAGTACACAGGGTACAGTGAACATCGCTGGTTCCAGTAAGGTTCACTGTATAAAGGTCCATTCTGTTTTGTCAATTACTGTACCGCAACACAAAGCTATTTTGGTTTTCGCGCCAAACAACCTTCGATTTCTTGTCGACTCCGCAGCTTTCTGGCGGCCTGCGTACCTCAGCACTACACAGATAAACGCCGCCGCTTTTGACCGCCGTTTCCTTTTGAGCCCAATCCCTCTTGATGCAAAGACCAAACCCCTCGCGCTCGCTCAGTCGTTACTCTTTCAGCACACCGAGCGCCATCCCTACCGAAGCGCTATTCTTCATTGACATTCCTCACCCTTTCTACCACATCGCCATTTTGATTCAACAGACGCGGCCGACCAAAGCTACATCCGTTACAAACATCGCTCCACTTTATTGCTCCCCTTTCAATTGCTGCTAACCACTCGCAACCAACGGATTTTTTTGCTTGCATTGCCGAGCATAACCAGCCATTGCGTATCATCGCGGCTGTCAACTTGCTGCATCCGTGGTGATTCGTGCGCGTCGCCCAGGTTCTTGCACTTCGTGTTGAATCTTTGATCTTACTTTCCCACTGATCTTTCTAGACAGCCACCCAACACAACGTGCTGTCTTTTTTTTGCTGTGTATTCTGGAACCAACTAGTTCAACTCCCTTCCGTGCTGAAAGTTATCCTCGTATCAGAATGATCAGTAATTTCCGTGATGCGAAACGTCCGCGCCCACAGAGCGATGCTACGATTCTGGCATCTTTTTCAAAACTCAAGGGATGGAACTCGACAGCCTTTCTCGAAGAACTAGCAAGGAAGGTTTCGACTCTCCCGGCCCATCCTGAATCCGACACTGGCTGGTGGTGTGCGCATCAACCGCTCATGAAAGAGCTCTTACCGTATCTTGCGGATGGCGTGGATGAGGATCAAGCTTCCTTTTGGGAAGGTTTCCGAAACCTCGTTGGCGATCAGATTAGCAGCTGTCGTCTTTGCTGCATTCAGTACCATAAAACCATTCTCGACTATGAATTGGATGACTTTGACGACCGTAAGGTGGTAGCGGACCGCGTTCGAGCTTTCCTCAACTGGGATGTTGAGAGACTGCTACCTAAACTACGGAGATTGGCTCAGGAGGTATGTGCCTCTAGACCAGGGATTGATCGCGATGGGTTTTTTGAGAAGTACGCTCTCCTAGAGGCACTGCATAACTTTCGGATTTGTAACAGACGAGAGATTTCCGAGATTATCGGCGAGATTCTATCAAAGGCAACACCCCTGGACATGAAGGACATAGTTCCCGTCGTCAAAAAACTGGAAGTCATTCCATCTGGTCTTTTGGCGCTGTGTTTCCACCCAAAGCCAGCAGTGAACTCCTGGGCACAACGGCTATGCACTCAACTTTCGAAAATACGTCATCCCCACAGAGACTCGGCCTACGCCGTGCTCCAAAAGGTTTGTAAGCAGCTTGAGCGATCTAGTTTCGGCGAAAACGCGAAGGGCGTGAATACCGCATACGCCATAGACAAAAGAACCGCGTGGCAGGGATTTGGGACTATTTTTGTTTTCCTTGATGGTGACGCCGTCGTCGACCTCTGCGCACGTTTCGGCTCGAACAAGCTGTTCAAAGTATGCCTTTCCGCGATTACCGAGAGCGATGAGGAAATTGTCATCCGGTCCGCCACATGCCTGCTACGAATCTTTGAATTTGTAAGTGGTGACCGATTGTTTACTTCAGAATTGACGCCGCAACTTCTTTTGCAAAGAATCTGTACCTCTTTCAAGCAGGGTAGACGTCGAGTAGCCCAGCGGGGATTGTTGGACCTTCTAGCACCGACAATCTCCGGAGCAAGAAAAATTTATGACCGCAACGGAGTAAGCCGCCTCTTTCACAAGGCGTTTGACTTCCTTTACAAGGAGACACATTTCGTACAGCAAAATGGATCTGAGTACATTGCGCATACGAGTATCGGCTCTACGGATAGGCCATCGACGGACCGGAGCGCTATTCTTAAGTGCGGTGCAAGGTTATTGGAAGCATTCTATTCACATTCAGCCCCGTCCCCTCCCATTCGAAACCCGCACATGATTTCGAATTTTGTTTTGACCGTGTTGCGAGAGGAAGCGGATAGCGACTGTAGCTGGGATCTTCTGCGGGTTGTCTTGGTTACGGATGCGTTCAATTTGATCCGTGCTTTATGTTCATCCGGAGAAGCCCGAGAAGTGGCAACTATTTATCCATTGCGGAGAACAGAAAGTTTAATGTCGACAGGTCAGGAAGCAAAACTTGTCGAGAGTTTCAAAGATATGCAAATCGCAGAAGAAAGAGAAGACTTTTGGGTTGTCCCCTTATGGAAGAGCTTAAGAGCCGGGATGCATTCGCCCAGTGGCACAGAGAGGCAAGGGCATGTCTGCGAACACGAAGTAAGGCTTCTACTGGACTTGCACATGGTCATTGGTATGGTCGACTGTACACGTTTAGAGGATGCTGCGGATCGGAAAACAAACACTGGCCCATTGACAGATGTCAAGCTTGCCAAGGAAATTTCAAGAGCTGATGCGGGTCGCTCGTCTGTCAGCGACGTCTACGCATCATGCAGAGCACAATTAGCGACCGCTTTTTTTGGCGTGTCAAAACAGCGGGTCTCAAGATTGGTGGAGCGCATTACCGTTTCATGCCACGCATTTGCTGGCCAGTGCCCGAAAGGAAGTTTCGCACAAAGGCTTCGCGGCCCTTCGAAAGTCCAAAAATATTCTTGGTGCGTCTTGTTTTGGCTCACAGAGTAAGCTCTTGGCGACTGTTGTGAAGGACGATTCACTCAGCGCAAAAATGATGGCTGACGGTTGTTACGCTGCTATGCGCATTATTGACGCTCTCGGGCATCGTAGTTCGATTCGGGCTTTTCCCTCTGTGATGTTGTGGTATCGTGTGCTGTTGGAATCGACGTACAACGACCTTTTTAACAGTGGAGACCAGACTTGTGCTGTTGGCGTGATTGTTGTCTTTTTTACAAATTGGAGGCGATTCGAACGGTCTACCGAGAATTTGGTCTTTCGCGAAGTCTGTTGCCGCTTGTTCACAAACTTGAGGGATGTGTGGGGGCGCCTCATGCTTGAGTCAAACGGAGACGATAAAAGCTATATGAACGCTGATGGAAGGAGAGATGGCCTGCGCAAAGCGCTCAACGGTATTATCAGCATGCATAGATTACGGGACAATGCTACACGTGGCGCGTGGGTCAATTTAATCTGTAGCATTGGGGAATCATGGCGAAATACTCACTGTTTGCGAGAGCAAATGGTCATAGCCGTACAGTATCATGAATCGAGCAGAGAAATGCTATCCTTCGATCAGTGCCAGAGAATCACGGAGGCAGGAAACTTGATAGAGTTGGAAGTGACCATGCACCGATGGTCAAAGGATCAGGAGTTGCGCATGGCTCAAAAGGAATCAAAGCCTCGTAAGCTTGAGACAACAACTATTGATCAATTCTTTGGCTCCGCACCACAAGCAGACAGAATGGTCCGTGCAGTGGTGGAACGGAAGAACTCAAGTACCCCCTTCATTGGAAAAGGATTTGCATCCAGAGAGACACGTTTCCTCCGACCTCCGAGTAATGTTCGGTCTCTGAAAATGCCCGGACAATCATCTGCGCTTCTGGAACTCCGCAAAGATATGAAAGCAACGCAGAAGGGGAAGCTGACGAGAGATGTCAGGTCGACCAGAAGGGCACCGGTTGCAAGGGGCGGGAAAACAGCTTTTGAACTCCTGGTAGCGAAGAACCAGGCTATGAAGAAAACCAGAATGGCAGCTGAGAACCGGCAAGGAGCCATAGTGATCGACGAATCAATGTCGACAGGCAGCAATATGCGTCCGACAGCGCTCCCGACTTCTGTGAAACAGTCTCAAAGACGATTCGTTGCATCTGACTCTGAACATGATGAGATTGAAGCTGCCAAAGAAAGGTTTTCGCTTCCATCTTCTCGCCGACGCCTTCACCCACGTGAGTGGGAGCAGGTCTACCGTAACGTACTTGGTAGTATTCAAAAGCTCAGCTCCTTACCTCGTCCTGACTCCGTCAACTCAAGTCGTCACAGTTATGTCGACGTCGAGGAGTACGTTAGCTATTGGGAGCCGTTCGTAATATCTGAATTTCAATCATCAGTGCAGAAGGCTGTAGCGGAAGAAGAAATCTTGTGGGATCGTGAGAGCGTGAAAGCCTCCTTCTCTCCCTGGCGGGCACCATTCACAGTCGAGGGTGCAATGGAAAGTGTCGGCTACGTGCAACATATTTCCGTGCGTTACTGCGAGGACGAATTACCATTCAATGGAAAGAGGAAGAGCACTTTCTCTGACTACGAAGTTTCAAAGATACAAGTCTCAGATCTTGTACTATTGTTCATACCACCTCCGAAGTTTGCAAAGAAGACCCCAGGAGTTAATGATACATTTACTGCCCTAGGATTGGTTATGACAGTCGTGCGCAAACCAAAGGAATTTTCCCTCACCCTTAAGGTGGCATTCGATCGGCTGGATAAGGCTCCTGGAAATGGGCGGCAAATTCAGGTGATTCGGTTGCTCAGCACAACGACACTTCAGAGGCAGTTGCACGCGTTATGGAGATTACCAAAGATTTGCAGCGGAGTATTACGACCAATTCTAGCTCCTCGGGAAGGAGTGGACATCAACAAAGCTGTGTGCGTGGAGCAGGTGAGATTGTTTTCAAACGCAGTTGCTACGCGATCACGATTCCTTGACGAGATGCATCATAGAGGGGACTTAAATGACAGCCAGAAAGACACCATAGCTGAAGTCTTGAAATCTTGCTCTCCCCTTTTCCGAGCACAAGAGAACGGTGCAGTCCGGTGTGATCACGTTTCAGATCATGGCAGCTTCACGATGATTCAGGGTCCCCCTGGGACAGGGAAAACATCCACAATTATTGCTCTGATGTCAAACGTTACTGCTTCCGGGAGCTCAGAATCAAGCGTATAAGAACGTTAGAATTGGCTTCGACGACACTTTTGCAGTAATGCGGGTTCCGAAAGTTCGAATCCTGGTTTGTGCACCGTCAAATGCTGCAGTTGATGAATTGATGCTTCGCGTAATGGAGGACGGGTTGTCAACACCAGGTGGTTTCAAGGCGACGCCAATGATGGTGCGAGTTGGTGGTGGTACCACAAATGCAGCCCTAAAGGCATTTGAGGTTTGGGAAATTGTTGAGCGCCGCACGGCAAGGAATGGACCCTCTCAAAGTGACGATGCCAAACCTCTTGCCCAGATAAGAAATCTTCAGCAGGAGTTGTCCAAAATCAATTCGAAGATTGGGGAGGCCAGCAAGAAGCGGCAAGATTGCGATTTACATCAAGACTTGGAGGTACGGAAGGATCCGAAAAGCTGTGGAAGTGGAGGGGAAACATATTCTGAGCTCACGGAGCAGTTGACGGCATTACATAATCGGAAGCGCGCCATCAACAACAAGTTGTCTGAGACTAGGTCAGCTGTGAGGGACACAAATGCAGCTCACAAAACAGAACAGACGAGGATTGCGGCAAGTATTGTCAACAGTTGTAGCGTAGTATTTTCCACATTGAGTTCATCAGGTCATGATCTAATGCGAACTGCTGGGGCGAGGTTCGACATTATCATAGTCGACGAGGCCGCGCAGTGCTGTGAGCCTGAGCTCGTCATTCCGGTTGCTTGCAGTAATTCTGCTAAGAACCAAAATATTCCAGCCTCCCACCTGGTCCTCGTCGGTGACCCAAAGCAGTTGCCCGCCACAGTGATTTCCGCCGATCGAACAGTCCAAAGAGCTCTTGGATCATCTCTGTTCGAGAGAGTTGCTTCAAATTCTGGGTCTTCCGTTCACATGCTCCGTACTCAATATCGAATGCATCCCGCAATTTCTGCCTTCCCCAGCACCCATTTCTATGATGGACGCTTGCTAAATGGAGAGAACGTTTGTTCAAAGGAAACTCATCAGTCATTTCACCTTGATGAGCAACTGCGGTTTGGTCCTCTATCGTTCATCGATACATCCCGGACTAACTCGAAAGAGGTTCGATCAGCGGGAGGTTCCCTGTACAATTCTGGTGAGGCAATGATTATCATCTCAGCAGTTACGTCATTGATCAAGATTTATCAGAATCAAAACTTCAAGGACAGAGTTGTTATTCTCAGTCCTTACAAGCAGCAAGTAACTCTTTTGAAGAGGCTGCTTTCAGAAAATCAAATACTTAAGGGTATCGCCGTTGAAGTAAGCACAATTGACGGAATTCAAGGTCGCGAAAAGTCAATCGTTTTTCTCAGCACAGTTCGGAGTGGCCACGGCAATGGAATTGGATTCGTGGATGATGACCGTCGCGTAAACGTTGCCATTACCAGAGCGAAACATTCACTAATCATCTTTGGGCATAGTGTAGCACTAAGCCAAGGATCAAGGCTCTGGGATTCGCTCATAGCCCACTGCCGCCTCCGATCATTAGTTCGAACTCTCCCAGTTGAGGGCAAAAAGCTTTTTCCGGAGTCAACCCCCAATGGAACTGTTCAAGCCGCTCCGAGGCTTCCGCCTCTACCAGAGCTTGCAATCCCTGATGATAGCGGTCGAATCATGCCACTAGGACCGGTGAGGTGCGGGCTCACTCCAGTCAAAACCTGCTCCTCTTCGCGGTATTTCGTTACGAAGCCAACCACCAAGCTCGGCCCCGGTCGCAGCATTGCAAGTTCGTGATGACAGATCATTGCGTAACAGCGCTTCAGAGAGGGAGCCTGCTCCTACTGAGGCTGTTTGTCCAAGGTTTACGGAGCCTCCAGTAACTTTCAAAAGGAAGAAAGGATACGCATGAAGGGAGTGCAATTGACAGCTCTGGTGGGGAAATTGGTGATCGAGACCAGGTCGTTCGACATAACCGCTCTAAGCAAGGCAGAACTCCTCGAGAAAAGCCATTGGTGAATGCCTCATCGCGGCAAGTACCTGCAGAGGGACACGTCAATATGACATCGGCTTTTACTGACTCTAGGCCCAACAAGAGCCCAGGCAAACTCTTGTCTACAACGGAAACTCGCGATGGGAGCCATGCATTGCCTTATCCTGAACAACATCTCCCGGCAAAAGAGAGATTGTGGAGCAAGAATGCAGTACAGCCCGCTGACTACTTGGCCCATCAATCAAGTAAGGCTGGTCTTGCAAGTACCGCTGATATACAGAAAGCACCGAGAGGAGATGACGAAAAATTTTCCACTTCGCGGGCGTTGTATGAAAAGGGCGAGGATCGCCATCGTGACCTTGAACTCAGTTCGGGACAGTATTCTGCGCAGATTCAGAGGCGAGACGAGCGGAACTTCTGCCAGGTACAAGAGGAGGGACCATCAAGAAAGCTTGACTACAGGCACGATGGTCGACATGAACAAGCACAGGGACGAAGGAGTATACTTCAACGACTTGGTAACCGCTCTTCGCAACCCAACCCGAAAACTTCGAGAAAGGCTGAGCCAAGTCCTGATCGAGGTTTTGAATTGATCCGGGATGGAGAGCAATTAACGTCAAGTTTGGAGTACAAATTAGAACATAGTCGTTCTCGGGAAGGTCGTCGTTCCGAGCATCGTTTAGAAGAACGTGGCTCAATATCAAGAAAGGGCGTAGCACCTCAAAGCTCAGGCCACTTTAAGCGTGATCCTCGTGTTTCTCAGTCTCAGGAACCAAACAGGTGTCGTGAAATTGTCGGTTCTCTTCGCACGGCAATACCTCCCTCGGGACAAGGTGGCCATCTGCGAGTGCCTCCTCGAAGGCAACGAGTCCGAACAGAGAAACCTCTCGGCCATAATGCTGCTCGCGAAGCTCCCCAATTTGAGTCAACTCTTCGCTCACGATCCAGCAATTTAAATCGTAGGCCGGATCGCGCTGCAATTGAAGCGCGATTAATCGCTGATTCGAGAGGACAGAAGCGTCACAGGGGCAATCTCGAAACCGAGTCGAAACAGAAGAAGCAGCGAGTTGCTGCGCAACCGAGTGGTCGTGTTAATGTGCAAACTCAGAGACACCAACAGAGCAATCGCAACGCATTACCGCCGCTTGCGCGCATGACAGAGCAAATGCGGCAAACAAACATGATGAGGCGGTTTAATTAAGGAACCGATGTGAATCCGTTGCAGTTTACAGGCTGGACGAGTCCTCTCTAGCATCATAGCATTCATAGTCAACTGTAACCAATCTAACAACCTACTAACTCAATAAAGGGTTCCCGGGAGGTATTGTACATCTTCATCAATACTGACTGTGATGGACCTTTGGCAAATAAGAAGCCCAGAGATTTTCCCTGACCTTAGCCAGTTTGTCCAAGTGCACTTTTGGTGTACAGAAAGTTGAGCAGTGGCTCGGAACTTGTCGCTGGCTGCCGGACATTTTAAGCCATTGCGGAATCTTGCAATCCAGAGTTTTGCTCCCTTCTCATGTGAACTTTTAGTCACCTGCTCACCCTGGCAGACGCACAAAATGAAGATTTACATGGGTGGGATCGGGATTCGTCTATAGCTGCGGCGGACTAAGTACCGGGAAGGGTACGAAGAAAATTGTATTCTGAACCTAACTACAGACACAAGTCTTTAGACAGGGGCTCGCACTACTCCGGAATTTCGCTGTTTCCAATGATGATTACACTTCTGCCTAACATATTCACAGTTTAGAAATTTTTTTGCGGCGTCAGAACATTACGTTGAAGATCCAGCGGAAGAGCTATCATTCTCCGCGACCCGTAGCCGAACAGGGGCAGACCTTGGGGACTGCCGTGTGAGTAAAGAGGAGCTGTAATCTAATAGGGTCGACGGGTCGTAGTCAAGCGGATCCACGTCGTTGCAGTCAAACATTTCCAGCGCTGCCCGTGCTCTACCTTGAACTTCAATGTGCGGATCATTCACAAGAGATCGAAGGCGCCCCTCGAAACCCAGTGCACGTAATCGCCCAATTCTCCATTCATAGCCCGAATTCTTCGGAGCACTATCACTCTCTACTTGCTCCGACATGGATGCCCTTGCATTCCTTTGCTTCCAAGTTGTTGCCGTCGCCGGGTTGCCGTATGTGAAATGTAGAAAAGCCGCTGTTAGATCGCAAGTGAGTTCGATTTCGTTCCTCCACTGGGCTCATCAATGATTCGCGGTCCGAGGAGTCACCTCGATCCATTACTCTCCTATTGGTAGGGGATGAGGGTAAAGATAAATGTTGCCGTCGCAAGGAGTCAATATGATTTTGAGCGCCTCGATAACCCCTCTGCGGTCGTCTCGAGAATGACTGGCGACGCGGTTCAGTTGTTCGCTCCTTCGATGAAAGGTTAGTTGCGCACCACACGGCTGCAATCCGAGCCCTCTCGTCAGCATGAGATGTCCATCGCAGAAGTAGCTGCGGAATTTCCGATTCCATAAGACACGCCTTGTGTTCTTCAGTTCCAGAGGCAATGTTACAGACGACATACAATGCCTGAACAGCGATTTCAGAATTATCCGAATTCATTCTTAGCGCTCTCGACAGAACAGATATAAGCCGATCTCCCGTCGCAGCAAATAGCGTGTCAAGTTGTTTGCTCTGTGTTTCAGAAGAACCGGAACAAGCGAGGTTACGCACTACACTCAGTGCCAATTCTCTCACCCGTGGGTGCTCGTCCGCACAAAGAGCCAGGAGATTGTCGTATCCAAGCTTCTCCATCACGGTTCTCTTTGTTTTAGAATCTGCCTTGAACATTAGGTTCTTTATGGCCCAAAGTGCATTCTTTCTGAGCTCTTCATCTTCAGATGAAAGAAGATTCACAAGCTTAATTGTACCGCATTCCTCCAAAGCTACAGATCTTACTGGAGAAAAGTCTAGCACCAAATTGCACAGAGTCGCACTGGAAACTCGCCTCACGTCATTGTTCTCAGACGACAGTAGATTTAGGAGGGCTCTGCAAACACCTTCGCGGGTAATATCTCGTCGAACGATTTTCACGCTTCGAGTCAGGGAACGGATACATTTCACAGACGCCATAACAACGTCGCAATCTCTATCAGAGAGTCCGTCAACGATGTATGGCAAGACTTGTACACTTATGAATTTTTCGCGAGCATCGTCGCATTCGCTGCAGAGGGCAGCCATAGCTGTCGTTGCAGCCGCACGCAATGATGTTTTCTCCCCGGGTTGTTCCATATTTCTCGACGTTTCGAGGTCGGATTCCTCCGGGTTTGCTGAAGTCGGTGTATCCGTATCCATGTCATCCGGACTATCTACTGAACTTTTAACCAGCTCAGTCAACGACTCAATCGCGTTTTCCTGGGTTGCAACTTTCTGCATTTCCTCGGCGCCGTGCACAAGTTCCGCTAGAGTAAGTGCTGTGAGTGTTCGCGAGCGAATATCACCCGTATCCAAGAGACCGACTAAGGCCGTGGTAACGATTGCATCAAGGCCAGAGGGAAGTTGAGCTGCTGAACGGAAAATAGTGAGTAGTCGGCAAGCGGAAAGACGGAGAGCATGAAGAAGACTTCTAGTAAAAGGTAGAACTAGGAAATTAATGTTGTGAGGGCTCGCTAGAGTTTGGGCAATGTATCGATCTTGGCGGGCGAGGGCAGCCATTGCGTTGAGGCACGCTTCGACACAT
Source organism: Kappaphycus alvarezii (assembly GCA_002205965.3). Classification (NCBI taxonomy): domain Eukaryota; phylum Rhodophyta; class Florideophyceae; order Gigartinales; family Solieriaceae; genus Kappaphycus; species Kappaphycus alvarezii. Next base: position 1,411,207 of record NADL03000517.1, on the reverse strand, counting down.
CGCTCATGATTGGTACGACACAGTAACATGACAAGGGCGGGAATGGCACCCGCTTGTTGATAAACTTTCGCCTGGTGCTCATGATGGACGCTGCTAGACAAAATGACAGCACATACTTCTGCGATACCTTCATCCGAGCCGGAAAGAAGCATGACCAATCGCTCCGCAACCTGCGGAGTGCTGGTAATGGGAGCCAGAGAGACAATATCGGCATTGTGGGAGCATACAAACATTTTCAAGGCTCTTGCAGCGGCATTGACAGTGCGAACATTTGCGGAAAAAAGTGCTGTCAATAGAACGGGGACGACAGCGACAACTTGATCAGAAGAGAGAAATAGAAGCGAGAGAACCAAGAGCGGCGACAGCCTGCTCAGCAAGTTGAGGGTTTTGACAAACATCGGAGGCGGCCAGGGAAAGAGGCTCGACGACACCAAGCTGAACAAATAAGCGCTTGTTGGTAGGGTTGCCAACGACTGCATTCTTGATGGTGCGGGCTGCGGTAATGCGATGGGCAATGTCGATGGAGGATGAAAGCTGGGCAATAGTAGCCAGTGCTGTTTCCTTCGCAGTTCCCATAAAGCCTTGCGGAAGTCGTGGCAGCCGGTGATGAACGGAGAGCGGAGACGATGCACGAGAGGATGTTGGGGAAATGGGTTCTATGTGTACAGAGAATACGAGCGGTCGGAATTGTGAGTGTATCTGCGTGACCCACACAGCACTATCATGAAACGGCGATTTTAAAATATGCATTTACTTCGTTTTAGGTTTGCCCCGCTAGTTTCTTTCAGGCTTTCAAGATATGACGCTTTCAGGCTGGTCAAGTGGATGTTCGGCGAATCGGTAGTGCAAGTTGAACCATTCGGTCATCGCCGTGAAAGTAAGAAAAATTCCCAAATTTAATCAACTCAATGGGCTTAGGCAACGCAAGTCTGCACAATAGCCCTCATACTTTCAGGGAAGTTTAAGGCGAACTACTTACCAATGCTTACAAGTTTTCAGACTGTTCGTACCAACCTCCTGGAATAAGTGTTGTCGATTCTATGTTGCTGGCTTTCACGAAAGTAATCGTTGTACAGGTAATACACGTGTTTGCTAATTTTATACCTCGGCCAACAAACTTTACTTCACCACAGATATTCAGTACAGTATGCAAGTGCAACATTTATAGGCGGCTTCCACAAGTTTTCAATAGAAAAAAGCAACTGGGCTATAGTACAGTACGGTGTAATGGACTGTTTGAGGTGATTGAATAATAATAAAAAACAGAGGGTTCAGTTACTCCGTAACTCACGGCGGGGGTCTATCGCAAACCCGTAATCTCTCGTATGAACAATGTCATTGTTTGACGACCACCCCTCACAGAAATAAATGTATTTAATTGCCGGTACTGTACAGCGGTAAGGACTTACAGTACACTACAGTGCACAAGCGGGTGCACTGGTGCTGTGTATTTACAGTATGTAACGTCCATACCGTACCCGTACTGTACAGTAATACTGTGCTCACGAGTTCTGCAGTACAGTATTCCCACCCATCAACCATGTCGGGGGTTAGGCTATAGATTAGAATACTGCAAGTTTATGTAAGCATGAATTATAGACACAGTCATCCAATCACTAATTGAAAGGAATTTGTATTGCACAAAACCAATTAATACAATTAAAAATGCCCTAATCCGTACGCCCTCTGTAAAGACCTTATAATGTCCTTTCAACACCATATTTTACAATATAAGAGATATATACTGTACCTCTATATACAATATGTACTAGTTCCAATCTGCGCTGAACAATATGTACAGTACTGTACACTGCCGCTTGAAAGTACTGTATACAACAGGGTACTGATTTGGACTAACTCAAAATATATTGGTGCAATTTAAAAATAAATTACATAAATGGATTCAGTAGTACAAAATACAGTGGGAAAGGGGGAATCTTTTATACTCCGGTAAAACGTGTACTGTACACCTTAAGGAGAAGGAAATGACCCAACTGAAAGTATACGACACTTTGAAAGCTCAAAGCAATTGAAGAAATAAAACCACATGTAGGGCCGAAGTGATAGTGCGTATGGCCTCCTCGCTTAACAATAACCTCAACAGCACGCCTTTGCATAGCCGTCAATAGGTTTTGCTGAAGACATAGAGGGAGATCCTTCCAATTACTCAAAACACACCCTTAAGTTCAGACATAAAAGAAAATTGCCGCTTACTGGCATAAGACTTCCTCGCTAGCACGCTTCAAAGGTTTTCGGTTAGTTTTAGATCAGGCAAGCGAGCTGGCCACTTCATTAAACGTATTCCTTCGACCAAAACCCTATCCATTAATTTTCTTGCTGACATGAATCGGAAAATTATCTTGCTGAAAATCTAAGCAGTTGGCAAACAATAGTCCGCTTTCAGTAGCAGTGTATCTTCCAAAACCTTACTATAACTGTCTGAAATCTGTGTTCTCGTCAGAACATACGAATTCAAGATAAAATTATTAGAAAAAAGCCTCTGAAACTATAGTACCGGCCCACTTTGCTGGAAACGTGTTAAAACCTCAGTATCACGATTCAAATCATTGCAGTAGCTGTATATAACATCTGTTTCATCCAATGAGAACCTTTTGTAATCGTTAAAGACAACAATGGACTATTTTTAAAGTCCCATATGACATGATCTTGTGCCCACTACATTCGAGCAACTTTGTGTACTAGTTCCTATCTGCGCCATTTCGTCCCTGAATAGCGTAAATAAGGTAAAATGCGGGCCTTCTGCGATTACTGCCCAATAAAGTGGGCAGCTGTTGTGACGTCAAAAATGATAGCCGAAGAAAATGACATTCGCTAACAATGCTTTCCATAACTCCAATAAGTGACGACGAGAACAGAATAAGATGTGCAGCAATGGTATCTGCTATACTTGAGTATATTGGGATAATAATTCCTGAGTTGATCTGTATAGATGTAAGTGATGGTACTTTAAATAAATGCGAGCTTAAACTCGCCCTTTGACCGCTAACATGCCCTCTATAACTCAAATCAGGGAAAAGGAGAGCAGATTATGATAAACGTTAAAGGTATTTGCTGCACTATATCGGAAAAGCAGCTTAAAAAGCCCGTATTGCTAGTATTTCTACTGTCTGCTTGCTAGTACATTTTGCGGAAGGAACAGGGATTAAATCCATTTCAAGAGGCTGTTTTCTTTTCCACCATTCTCGCTGGTACATCACATGACTTCTTCGTCCGGCTGTACCGAATCGTACGCCATATTTATGGACTTTGCTGAGAATCTCGTGTTTGCAGAACTCCGAACTTTTCGTCGTAACTGCCCTTTGATAAGACTAAATACAGCACTGCGATGGCTCCTTGGTGGCTTTTATCTCAACATATCTTTAACTTGTGGTATTTCTGTATGTAAAGTGTACTACTGCATCCATGAAAATTTAGATTACATTAACATGGCTCTCGAAATAAATTTTTCAATACGCCTACTATGTATGGCTGCGACATGTTGCTGAGCACTTTCCGCCGGGAAAACGCAGCCCTTTCTGAATGTTTTCTGGCGCTTTGGGATTTATTACTGTCAAAAATACCGAACCTAATTCTACAGAAGTTTCTAAATCCTCAACGAATGACAATAGGAAAGGGTTTTTGCAATCAATGCACATGCATTTTGTGATTAGTTTTACTACTTTACATTTGCATCTTGCTTATCGCCAGGATCCGAACATTGCAGTACCGCTTTTACAATAAGTAGTCTCAGCAATCTACTATTAAAGAATGAGGAAGGGTTACTGGATGGATTTTGGATCGCGGCAGACGGTGCATATGTATCTGATAACAGAGTTATTACTACATGGTCCGGACAGATGCTTTCTGTGGGGAAGCATTGCTTTGACTAATGGCATTCATCAGCCCTAGTACATACAGAGCAGATATTTTGAATCCTTGTTGCGAGATGGAGTGTCCTATGGAGGCCGCTTCGATTCAAAGTACAAAGAAATGCTAAATTCATTTCTATTCTTTTCAAACTGCACAACTTTATAATCGACAACTGCAATTCCTCAGCTTCAATTTGTGCGTTTGCAGGCAGTGGTCGCAATACTGCCTAAAGACTTGGATGTATTTTTAAAAACTAAGTGCGTATAGCACAAATATTCATCTCCGGAGGTAAGAGATGGAAATGCTGACGGATCAGTCTGACCAGACTTGGAGTAATTCTGGAAGGCAACGATGTAAGCTGATACCATTCTAGTCCACCTTTACTCCATTTCGTCCTATTCCTTACATGGGGATGCTGCATGGGATCAAACTGGAAGAGTATGTCTTCTGTAATGCCGTCAGACTCATCCCGAAGTTCAGGATTGAATTATTCTGAGTTGAACAATTCAAGAATCTCGTGCGCAAAGGGATCGTGCCTAGCGGCATCCAACTCCTTTCTACGTTCAATACGACTATTCATCCGCTTAACTGCAGTTTAATGTCTGTGATCAGCAAGAACATGGCAGAGACGGACTGTCTTATTTCGCGTCCCCTTTGGCTTCCTTACTCTCGAGACTCCGGTGTGATTGTAATTAACCCGCAAGGTGTGATCCACCATCTTCTCACTCTCCTACTTCCTGTAAATATCAATGATAGTGTGATTATCAGTTATTCCTGCCTTTTCGAGCCTATTAGCTGGAACAGAATTAATTCCTAATCCTGAAGGAACAACGCGGCGTAAAGCTCGAGGACGCAGCATGGGTGGATATGCATAATTATGAGTCTCAGGGCTTACTTTTAGAAATTCTCTGAAGCCGAGAATTGTACCGGTAGTTGATAGTTACCGTGATGATGTCCGAGGGGGCGGATTATAGATTATAATGACCATAGTAGATTTTATTTTCAGTAAATTAGAGTCCTAAAGGTAGTCGCAATAGTAAAATTCAGGGGTTCAGTACGGCATGTGCAGTCAAAAGAGTTCTGCACCGGACTACTATATTCAGCTATCATTGCTCCGATCTTTGGAAAATATGTATTATCACGTCTTTAATCTATGTAAGGTTAATGCTGTTTAATTTATCATCCCCTGAATCCAAATAAGACATTTTGCAATTTTAACGCTATAAAAATTAAAAGTTAATTGCGATGGACATTCTGCAACTCTAAAGCAGTCTGAGAATCCAGAAATGAATGCCTATCGATGCAAATCGAATAAGTGTGATTTGCTGTTTGACTTTCTCTATAATTACTCCGCTCTCTGAGCGTTTATTTAAGCGAAATTTTTGTGGTGTAAATAAATTGCACGTGGGTAGTGGGTTATTAGATTGTGAAATATCTCCGGTAAGAGAGGGGGAGAATAGAGCTGCCCAGTGCAATATTGAAATATATTTAAAAAATAAAAGACTTAGGCTAGGGAATTGAATGTTCAAGGTTGTTCGTATCAAACGAGGAGTCCCTATTAAGCGTCCTGGTGAGTGGTTTTCCGAAGACTTCGTATTTCCAAAGCGTAGTATAGTGAGATTATGAGAGGATTTTCTATTCTTCCTGAGCTTACAATGCCGACGGAGCCTACTTTATTTTACTTATTCATTATAATCTTGGGTTTTACCTTACTCTCTGAATAGCGCCGAATCGATCTGGTCTTTGTAATTCCTGCACTGCAATTAAATCCCCTTGAAAACAGCAGTAGTTAATGATTCAAGCTATAAATTTTTCAGGAGTAAACTAAAGAGACACTTTCATTCTGTGATATAAGGTAACTTAAATGAATGAGTAACTTTAAAACGTTTGGATAGGTATCAACAATGATTGTCACTTTATTTTCGGCTTTGCTTTGAAACTTTATTTCTTTTTAAGTTTTACATTGACAACCAGATTAGCGGCACTTTTCGTTAGGTTGAACTTTTTGGGGGTATTTTTTAGATTAATTTTTCCGGAAACTCGTTTTTTGGCTTAACTGAAGGCAAAGAGAAAACACGGTCGTTTCCATGCTATACTTCGCAATTCTATTCATGAATCTTTCTGGGGTCAATTCACGATGTTTGAACCTTCACTGATAGTATCACGGGGCGGAACAAAAACCGCTTCCATTTTTACCTAGCACAGTGAGTATTAGCTGGTCTGGATGATGAAATTACTTTCTAATTTTTAGTCTCCGGTCATATCTAAAACGTTCAAGCAAGCTTCTTCGTTCCAATATAAAAGAACCAAGCCACATTATCATTCAAATTAAAAAAGAGCATTTAGCCGAACTGCTGCCCCAGCGTCAACAGTTGAATGGCAAATTGTTTTATAAATTTACTTTCAAATTAAATTTTCCGTTAATATTCCTAAATATCACGTCATTGTTATTACGTTTCGTCCCCCATAAGGATTTCAGTTAAAAAATGGTCGAACCAATACCACCTAATAATCCCACAATTCTCCGTAAATTTAATAAAAAGGGATATAGAAATCTTAGGGCCGTCTGTTAAGTACAAAAACACGGAACACGTGCAGAAACCTCTGTCCAAAGTGAAGTAGTAGGTACACGAGACCGGGCCGAAATACTTGAATGTTAACATTCTGAACCGCCACTATGCCCGTGATTTCATTGTGCGGGAAGTACTGTTTAGGTGACTCTGATTAAAAAGTGGAGTTCCCCATAACTTTAGAACGAAACAGGCAAAATCTTACAATTTAACTGTTTGAGTCTTTAAATGAATAAATATAGGGATAAACGAGAGATTTATGGGTGACAATTTCAATTATTATTATTTACATAGGGTGATACGACTAGAACTGACATCTTTTATATGGCGACGTAATAAAAAGACCCCTCCAACCCCCTCCGGATAGTTTTTTATGATAGATGAAATGGAAATAAACTGTGTTACCTACAAAAATTTGCAACAAAGGCATGTCGGACAAAGCATGACAAAAGTCTCCCCGCAAAAGTCACCAGATTCCTGGTGTCGCCACACAGGTTTACAGTAACAATAATTATTTTTAACCACCTTATTGATAAAAAAGTATCCTAGGCTACCATATAACCCTTAAACAATATACCTGAAAGCCACAGAGAATATGTGAGCATAAAAATAAGCAAGAGCCCCAATGTCAGACTGAAATAAAAGATTATTTTTATTGGCACCATCTGTTTTTACTTGGATTGGAATGTCGCCACCCAAAAGGTTTTTAGTAAAATTTTGGTTTATATTCGAGAAATCTCAAGCCATTGTGCCCGACGAAACATAAGTTGGACTTCTTGAAGGTGAAATTAGAAATAATGTTAGGAATAAAGTCCGGCATTAATCTTTTAATTTCGGAATAGGCGCAAAAACGGAATCTCCTAAGTCACCCTAGGAATCCCCTGTCACCCCAAAAATACAGTTCGCTGCCTCTCGCCAGACCTGCATCTCCCCGAATCCCTTTTCTGGTTGCATTATCGACAACCTTTTTTTATCATATTGCGCACTTTTTCAAGGCCTGTTAGACAAGCGTTTTATCACTTCGGAACTCTCGAAGTCTGCCAACACGACATGTGTGGCCTGTTTAGTATTCCAGGCTCTCCCGCAAACCCTTCCAATGCTCACGCGAACCTGAAGACAGCTGACACTCCAAAACGTCATATATAGATACAAAAGGTTGTTTGTTATGATTCACCCAGAGAAACACAACGGAGATGGATATAGAGAGACCACAAGGGTGATGCTCATTTTAGTCCGTACTACGGAGCAAGTGGAGAATGAGAAGCTTTTCAAGGAGTTGGATGAAGAAGTGACGCCGGATAGTTCTTACATTATTGATCGCGTGTTTTGTTGGATATAGAAACCGCGGAAAAGGAGAAACTGTTAAATTTTTTACTTCAAAAGGAGGATGGTGAGGCCGAAAGAAGAGATGAGATGGATCATAAGAATCGGGAAAGACGTCAGAATGAAGTAGCACAGCAAGGTATGGACAGCAGACAAAAAAGAGAGATTAATAAATGCCAGAAGGGGCTAAACTTCGAAGGCGTGATGAGATATTGAGGCAGCGAGAGCATGATGCACGAAAAGGTGCGGAACAAAAGGGAAAAGAGGCGAGGGAAAGTCATTCTCGAGAGAAAGGAGAAAGAAACCATGGCGTTGAAGACAGTAAAGAGGAAACGAAACGTGGGAGCGAAGGGGAGGGGGCGCAGTATGGCTGCAGGTGTACCGATACATTTCGCAAGAAGCAGGAAACGAGACAACAAGCAGAGAAGGAATGAGCACAACGGGAGAGATATGAGAGCGCAAATACCAAGTTGAAAGATTTAATGATGAACGGCACCGGGAGAATAGGCGTAAACTCCTACGGTACGAAAGAGACAGGAGATTCAGTCATCGCTCCGAACCAAAGGATAATCATGTTGGTTACGGGGGGGGTTCTTTTTCACTGATTGCCCGATTTAGAAGATGAAACAAGGCGAGATGGAGAAATTGACAAGACGGAAGACGACCATCCTACCAGACGACAGACGGGAATGAGGGGTAACAGTGTCCGGAGGGAATTACCTCAAAGTGGTCGTGGCATTGACGTGGAAATAAACGGGTCAGAGTTTGGTAAAATGGGCGATTCAGGTGACTGTTTCCGTTCAACAGGTATTGATGGGGTACTTGAGGGCGATAGGACGAGTGGGGAGGTAATTTTAATTGATGTTCATGACCTGCAATCTAAAGTCGGGGCAGATTATGATGATGGGGAGAGGTAAAGGTCGTGAAACGTGGTATAGATATGTTTCCAGAAGAGGGCGCTGCAGACGTCCAGTTTGTGAGAAGATGGGTGGGATGCAATGTTAATGACGATATTATAGGGGGATTGGTTTCTCCAGACGTGGAGTTCATTGGATGGATGAGATGGAGCGAGGTTGGCAGGTAAAGTACAGGTGCGGGAGGGGAAAAATGCAAGGGGGCAGCGGGAGGGGTGAATGTGAGTCTGAAAAAGACGGCGGAAGGGATTTTTCAGGGACTGGAAGTGTTGATAATGACCAGGATATTGGAGGGCCTCCTCACTTTGAAAAGGGGGATGGAGGGTCTGATATTGATCTTGATTCTGCCAGAAGGGGGAACAGCTCCCCTGCGGCTGACGGTTACTCTTCCATTATGCCAGGTAAATCACCTGAAATTGATGACTACGACCCATGGAGGAGGAAGAGTTCCCTGGAAATTGAAGATGATTACGGGAAGCAGGGAGGGTCTCAACGGAATGGGGCGACTCCAGATAATGATGATGGGGAGGTGAAGGGCTCCCCAGATAAGAAAGACGACGGTTCGGGAAAAGGGAGGGTCTCCGGATGTTCATCACGATACCATGGAACAAAGGCGGTCGGCAAACAGTGATAGCGTAACTGGGAACAGGGACTCACCGTGCATTGAAGGGAGGGAGGATGGAGGGCACGAAACTGGGGGGATGGGACGGAGGGAAGGAGTGGGAGGTGATCTATTCAAGGAGAAAGACTCCGACTGTGGGGACAACTGCATGGCTTACGTTCCCGTGGATGCGTCAGACATTAACCCAAACATGTATCTGCCAATTCCTCGTGAATAATTGACTGAAGCTACTGGCTGGGTTAACACCGGCGGAGTTACCAGGCTAACAAGGGAGGATTTGTAGAGGTTGAACTTATCACAACTGAAAATAAGACGTGCAAAACAGAAAAGTGCATGCAAGAGGAGGGTTGCGGAGAGTTCTCAGGCTATTTTGACTGCTAAAAAAGGTCGCTGATGATAATTAGAAACCATAGAGATGAAAAATAGTACATTTAGAAGTGTTCATCACACTTGGTGTTCACACAGCCGACATGGGAGTCCGGAAGGGAAACAACATTGAGAAGAAACCTTAAATAGTGCCAATACGATGTCGCAAATAAGACTTTCCTGCAATTGTGTGTTTCGACTAGCAAACCATAGATGGTAGCTGGAAGCATAACAGTGTTATCGGACATTTAAACGAGTGTTTCTGGGATGTGATGGGGCAAAAAAATGCAAGATTGGGCATTGAAAAGATCTTCGATCCCTCATACATGGCAAACCAAACTGTGAGAGCAGTGTTGAACGAGTTAAGTGAGACTCCATACGCGCAGACCTCTCTAATAGAGGCAATTTTCCGGGTCAAAGGCTTTTATAGACGCCAGCCAGCATACTCTCATTTTCGTGTTGTTCGACAAGAGAATCAGCGCTATACGTACATTTCCATGGCTGTTGAAATGGGCGCCCTGGGAGACTACTCTCAGCTCCTACGAGATGAGGGCCACACTGTGCAGATCTACATTTTGAATGGTACTGAAATGAAATAGCAGCTTATTAAGGCTGCTTAATGTATCGAATCCCGACAACGAAAGTCCGTTAAGTCTGTTGATGTACTTGATGAAGACACTGTGGACGTCTCCGATATTTCTGATACCGGAAAGTATGCTGGGGTTTCCTTTTACTCCCAAAGTCGCTGAGGACATATGCTCTACAGGTCAGCAGACTTTTACAGCCGATGCGGCTCATTGTAAACTGGAAGGAAGGCAATCTTACGGTACCATGTTCGAGGTAATGACCTACGACGCAAATCACTAGTTATGCTCGCTATTATTTGCCCACTTTATTGGGCCGGATTGTTTGGATACTTTGTCAGACGTTTTTGCGGCTTGCAAGCTTATTCCGAGCTTCGATACTTACATAAGGACGAAAATTGTGTATCAGGAGAGGTCAATATATGCAGCATACAAGATGGTTATGAAATTCGCAAGGCCTTTTCTCGATCCTTTGAACGTCAGGAAGAATCTCAACTCACGCCTCGGACACGTAAAATCAACGGGTATTCGAATTCATGACAAGGCTCTGCACGCCTCTCTTAGTTCTCAGGTTTAAAAATACAAACAGCAGTGCTCTCGTTCGAAATCAGTTTATTTACGGCGTTTCAATGATTCTGAGCTATATCGAGCGTACTCATATCTTCATGATCTTATCACTATCTCACAGGGAGCGGGAAATCGAATTTCTGCAGCGCTGATAAATGAAGTCAGGTGTGTGGAGCCACAAAAAATTCTATCAAGATTCGTCCTCATACAAAGAACTTTTTTCTAAAAAGATAGGGAACAGCACTGAATCACAAGGATCCAGTAATCTCATTCATTCGTAAACACCTTGCAGTTCTTATTCAACGATCTAGAGTCTACCAGAGTACTATTTCGTGGGTTTAGGGAACTAGTCAGATGGAGCCGATAGTTAGGAGCGTATTGGACGGAACGGTGCACCGTCATGTTCGACTCAGCTCTGCATATCAGACACCCCCAATATGTTACGCGCACTCCCAGGATGTTTCTGGTTCCCCATTTTTCACGGCACTGCTGAATTATGTGAAAATTATGGGCCTACCAACTTTTACATGTTTATCGCCTCAAGACACTTGACATATTCATGGAGAGTACAGTATTTAAACAAGGCTTATCCGCTCCCCCCTTATTTCGCAATTGAAAAAGTCAAATTGAAGGCGGAGAGACTCGTGGCTCCAGGGAATAATCTAAGGGTTCCATAGGCACTATCTTCTCCAAAGGGCAGGCCTGTGGGGGTTTTGGGGAAGCTCAAGAAAGGTTAGTACAAGAAAGGACCGGACAAAGCAAAGCGCGGGGTTCACAGCTGCGCACGCTTTGTTCTAACTGGCCATAATCGTTCTTAATGCAATCTGCAGCAGATATATGAAGATGGGGATACTAGAGGTCTTGCACAAACTTAATTACTGCAGTGGTCTTTGGGATTGTAAAAGTCACCGGTCTGTTTATGCGTTATAAAGATTTTTGCGGTTGAGTTACAACTAGGTCCCCACTACAAAATGGCACCTATGTCTCTATCGCCACTATAAACCCATCACTATTTATACTGTGTCCCTAATGCTTGTATCAGAGGCTGCATTGCCCCTCAAGTGGGCAACTGATTCTTGGAAATCGACGTGTGTTCTGTGACTTGTTGTTACATCGGCGGTCAACATTGTGTGTAAAGGTATAGTCATGTCCTACTTTTAGCGAAATTCAAGATTCCGCCCCCCAAATCGCGAGATCTCTCATTTTAAAAATAAACTCAATTGATGCCAAATGTGCTTCAGTTCAGTACACATGTTGAATAGATACTGTAAAATGTCGAGAACAGCATTACAGCTGCTGTGTAAAACAATTCCGCCGCTCAGTAATTGTGCTTTGAGGGTGGCTCACTGTGCTGAGGTTGTCACAGCACGGTGGTACATAATACAGGACGGAGTAGCCGTCCCCCTTTCCGGGTAGTGGGGCCACTAGGGATAACATGAATAGTAAAGTGACAACTAGTCCGCTACTCATCCTCCCTCGTTTTCGTTTCACCAAACCCTCACCTAGCCCTTGGGTTGGGACCCAACTACACCAGAGTCTCGGGACAATCCGGATTTGTGCGACTCCAACTCTCTGCCATGGAAAACACCCATATTAATGCGGATGCCCGCATGAACGCTCACACCCGTTTATTCAAGTCGATCGACCAGTACAAAACCAGTAACGCCAGTGCAAAGATGAGTTTGCGAGCAGCCCGCATCACGCTGGAGATGAGCCCGATCGGAGCATAATCGGACACTAGTGACATCGTAATGATGATACGGATGGGACTACCGCCGGCGAAAATTTTGTTCCAAGATGAGCTGTTACGAGAACCGCCGTACCCGATCAAATTGCTCAAAAATCAGCTCAGTTTTACAGCTGCCTGCCAAAGCTGGGGGCGTTCTCTCCGTGATTGATAGAGCAGCACTAAAAATGGTCCCAAGTGCTAGAGCACTAGTGTATCTGGCATCAGTTGTGGTGGGAACTCCTGACAGCGTACTTGAATTGGCCAAAGTAGTCATTAATCGCTACAAATTACTTCTGTCTATCGAAGAAGTTCCAACCCGTGACACAATGATCGCAAAAAGTAACGATGGCGTCGACAAGCCTGCCCAAATTATTCCCATCATTCGCATTGCGACGAATCAAGGGCACCGGCTACCCATTAATGAGGAAAATGTTCGGGATGGGATACTAGTACCAAGCCAAGATTTCTGGCGAAGTATCCAAACAACTCCGATTTAAGCAGAATTAGCTAGAACTAACCCTGACCAAATTATAAATTTTGGTCAAAGCTCTGTGCGAGGATATCAAGTTGTCGGGAAACATAGAGATCCATCTCCAGATTCGAGTATTGTCACTGCTGTCACATCCCTTCTCACAGATGCGACCTTCATTGTAGACCATGATCCTGACTTGCACTAAATACGCCCCATAGCCAACGCCGTTCGAAACTACGAGGCTTGCGTAGTCCAAATTCGCTTATCTGAAAAGCAGAGGGTAGTTTTTTCTTCAATTTGTTCAGTGGTTCGGCGCGTTACTTTTTCTTCGCAAAATATGATGTGACGAGAAATAATTTCGGAGATCAGGTTAGAATCATGCTAAGTGGGTTTGAATCTGATGCCTGACAGCCGGAGGCACAGTCAGAACTGGAAATTGTAACGCTGTATCACGTTATGAAGGAGAAAAACACGTCAAATATCAGCATCGGACTGGATCTTCTTGTGCAGAGAATCAATTCCTTGTCGCCACAATGTCCTGAAGAATTCCGTACCAATCAGCGTAAAATTCTGTATTTGTGTTCCTCTGTATTTGAATATCCTTGGGCGAAAAAGTCTACTAGATAAGATTTTCTAACTACACTTATCACAGATTCATCCTTGCCCTACGCGAGCAACTACAACTGGATCTTGAAAACCACCATAGCAGGAATCGAAACGGGAACGGTGGTACAATATTCTATCAGAAGCATGGAAGGCCCCCAAGAAATTACAGACATATATATAAAGATTGACGATACCATGGCACGAAGTGTGCCAATCTCCGTAATTTTTTCTCCAAAAATCCACCTAATCGGGATAGAAAGCCCCTACTTTGCCACATCTGTGGCTCGGATGAAAATTTTTCAGGCTTCCACAGAACAAAGGTCATGAAACGTTGCGTACATGAATAGCCCGGTAAAGTCACCTCAGAGATTCGGCTTCTGCATGCGTTGTCACACACAATCTATCAGTTGCCTAATCCAACTGATCGTGGCGTCTCAAATTGCCATCGTAATTCAGATACTGGATCTGACTCATCTCCTGACGATGAAGCAGTGCAAACGCACCACACAAACAATGGAGAACTAATCCTCCATATAGTTGACAGCTTTACGCGTTTTAGTGCCGCCCGTTTCTTACGCGACGTGCCGACAAAATCATTTTTGGAAGCGCTCGTCGAGTGTTGATCGAGTGTTTACGGTGGTCTCCTTAACAAGATACAAGTGTAACAGGGCTCCCAATTAAAGGAATCATTCTTCACCGTTGGCCGCGCATCAGGTTTCGTTGTGGCGAAATCAGGAATCGAATCGCTTAACGCTCAAGGAATCGGAGAACGATACCATAATCTCCTTCGCAACACCTACCGTAAACTGCAAAAGGTGTACTCTGAGGTCACTGAGGCTTTTCTATTTTCCATGTCTGTAAGATCACTTAATGACACAGTGGGACCAGAAGGAATCGTGCCTTCGGCACTGGTGTTCGGCTAATACCCTTCAACGATATTTTTTTGGAACTCTCGGTGCCTCACGCTACACTGCCGGCACGCGATTTGATTGCGACGGAATCAGTACTTGCGATGGAGCAAGATATGGCGCGACTACGAGTACAACGTGGATTACGCCGCAAAGTTCCCCATGCTGCTGACATCTTGTTCGAACTCGGAGACCGAGTTCTAGTTTGGAGAGAAAAACTTAAATCTGACCGCATACTAGAAAGGACAGGGCCTTTCGCGGTGATCGCGAAAGATCGTGACAAATTCCTTGCCTACTTTTGCGCAGATGGATCTAATGGTCCACCGAAGCCCTTCGGTTTGGCGCAAGTAAAGCCTTACAAGATCCCTGAAGACTCTTCAGAAGAATTATTAATAGATCTACATCGGTCTTTGTATGTCTACAAAACGCCTGCTGTGCAGCCCCGCGACAAGGATAACTTCCTCACCGAGGTGCTGGACCTGAATTACCCTCGATGCTGATCCAAAGAGATGGATAACGCAATACGAGCTGAAATGAAAGTACTGTTGCAGTGTGGAACTGTTAAGGTCATTTTCCGTGAATATATATCCCCAGTGGCAATGTGATTCTGGGGCTCTTTATTCTAGCGATCAAGTCAACTGAAAATGGGGATGTAAAATTCAAGTCGCGATATGTAATTGGTGGGCACCGAGGCAAGAAAAAGAAAATCATGTTTCACACGTCACAGAGTATGCAACTAGCCTCAATCAGGTTTGCTCCTCGCCCTTTCTGCGATCTAATATTTTGACGTTTGGACGCCTGATGTCACGCAGGCCTTCCTTCAGTCTGAAAGCCCCTCATATGCGTTACATCTTCATCGAAAACCCCGCACCCCAGTTCGGGCTGCCACCCGGAGAGTTCTTCAAAATCTTTAAACCACTATACGGATTATGTGATGCCGAGGATATGTGGTCGGAAACCCTGGATCGCTATCACAGAGAGGACCTCCACATGCAAGCGCTACTTTCGCACCCGGCACTGTATATTATTGTACTGGATAAGAAACTGCATGAACTTTCAGGAACGTATGTGACAGCGGTAAGTCTGCGGAAGGGAGATATCCGACGATCAATATCTCAGAACGAAGGTATTGCAAGCGAAAAAATTGCTACCGCGGTATAGTTGCAGGATCAAGAAGTGGTACATATGGATGAGGGACCAATGGTCTACAAGCATATTCAGGAGATGCAGGCTGCACCACCTACCGTCACTTACAAAAACTAACAGGAATGCTTACTAGGTCTGCAGTTGACTCTCAACTTCGTTCCTGCCCAAGTACGACTTTCAGATTGTCTCCCAAATTGCTTGAACTCGCTCTGAGGAAGCAGCTCACTCAGCCTATATAGAATTTTTGCTACCACTAACATCTTGACTACCCCTTACTAAATATCATAAAGTTCATAGAAATAATAATTTGTGGACGTGAAAATCCCAAGAAAAGATACTTAAATGATTCCAAATAGAGCCAGAAACGATTCTACTCCTTAAATTTTTAATTCCCAACATTAGATCCAAAAAATCATCCAAAATATCCATACCTACCAGAAAGTCTCCTCAAATATCTACGAACGGCTTACGGTTCTCTATTTCCTCCTGGGAGATATCCAAACCACTAAAGATGCCCCCATCCAGTTCCAGCATCGGGACCACCTGGTCCATACTATCCAGACCCCGCCCCACCATTACAACACTTTCCATATCTTCCTCCCCCCCATCCTCCTCGTCCCTATCCTCCTCCTTATCCCCCTCTTTATCCTCCTCATTGTCCTCCTCATTTTCCTCCTCATTGTCCTCCTCATTGTCCTCCTCATTGTCCTCCTCATTGTCCTCCTCATTGTCCTCCTCATTGTCCTCCTCATTGTCCTCCTCATTGTCCTCCTCATTGTCCTCCTCATTGTCCACATTTTTGAAATCCAATCCCGGGGCCGCTCACTCCTCAAAAATCTCCCCACTCCATCCTCGACCTCCCCCTCCTGTCCGTCACTTACTTCCTCCGCCTCATTCTCTATGAACAAACGACGAACGAGCTCGATCACCTTCTTCTTGGTTTGCGGGCGGAGATATCGCTGTCAATATGGTCGAAAGGAAGTAGGGGAATGAAGTTTAGGGGGCGATGGTGGCGAGTTTCGGAAATAGCGTTAGAGGTCATGAGTTATTCATTTTGGTGGAATTTGGGGAGTGGCAGGCGATTGAGGGTGTTTTTAATGGGTAGATGTAGAGCGGTAGTAGTTATAATGATCGGGGAGGTTTGACACTTGTAATAAAGGGGTTTAAATAGGCTCCCGAGGGCGCATCCTATAGATTTGAAATAGATAAAATGAATTTAAAAGAGAATTTGCACTAGTGCATTTGCGCCCTTTTTCTCAGAAGAAATGAATTTGGAGAAGGAGGTAAGCAAAAAGGGAAAAAGAACTTGATTTGGTATCGATTTAGAGAGGTGGATACAGTATTGAAATATCTAGGCAGAACAGCCGTGAATTTGGAGAGGACCGCAGAAAGGGTAAGCACGGACAGGGAAGAATATTTAGTATCTGTTTGCGGCTGAGCATAGTAAAGGAGGACGAGTGAGGACCGTAGGTATAAGCAACTTCGTGAAGGAGAAGGTGCTATAGTATGTCAAATTCAGAGGAGAACGATGACGTAAATAACTTTCGTCGCGCGCGCGCGTGACGCACATGTCAACGATACGATACTACTGCGTGCTAGAGACAATCATTGCAAGGATGTGGCTGGAACGACTTCGCAGAAGTTCAAGATGGGTGACAATGAATCTTTGCCATTCACATTTACTGGCTTCCACGCACCTTGCACCAAAGGAGATGGTTCTAAGCTCCAAATGGAGCAATACAGGTATACAAATGCGCTTCCTTTACTGCATGAAGGCTCAATATTCTCAGGTATTGAACCTCTTATAACGAAATCTATGCATAGATACGCAGCGCAAGCTGTACTGTCTAATGCGGCATGCCTCCTCGCCTGCCGTAACCTGTCGATGTAGTCACAGGGTCACGGAGACGCAGACCCGTTTCTGTTTTCTCCTTTTCTTCTCTCCAAACTCCGTTTAGATTCCCCCGCTAGAAGTGTCAGAGGACGAAGTAAAACAGCCCATCATTCGCCCCTTAGAATGAAATTAATGTGGCTCTCCCACACAAGGCCTTACGACATGTTCGAAGTTTCGTATCCAACTCAGGTTACTTCGGATCGATTCCAAGAAAAGTATCGTGACGTCATCATACGGATCAGTCGTACCTTTCAGTATGTCAAGGATCACAAGGTCTCAATATCTTTCCCTAAACTTGACCTCACGTCAGTACTGTACTACCGTCTTCACAATACCGTGCTCCGCGGACCTACTCGTCCGGTCATGCTGAATCACCGACATTTTGTGCACATACCCCACTACCTGACCTCCTGACGAGGCTCATAGCTTGATCCCCCCTGAGACCTATGAAATAAAGGACTCTTTCCCCCCATGCCCCAATTTGAAAAATTGTCGACGGGGAGGAGCAAGGGCAGCCTTTAGGACGGGAAGCAGTATCGGGGGAAAAAGCACAAGCCTTCCAGGCTCTGTGGAAGGCCGTTGCGCGTGTCCCATTCTTCTGCGACTCGGAAGCAGCATTGGGGGTTCATCTACTGTACTGCAACGGATACGTGTGCTGGCGGAAACCCAATCAACTTGTATGGTAGTGTGCATACATTTGAAATGTTGCGGCATGCGCAAGTGGCGTTGAATCCACAAGACGGGCTGCCGTAGAAATTCATGACGAGAACGGCAGCGGGGGGAGCTGGGTGGGCTAAGAAGCCGTTGAATAGCAGGTGCCGTTTGACGCGTGCTGGCTTTCTGAATCCGTTGTACCTTTAGACGAGGGCCCATTTAATGTAATCTCGAAGTGGTCAAATGCCCAGCGATGGAGATGAGGATTCCGACTTTCGACTAGTCACCCGTGTGGGTTGCTGTGCGGCGAGGCTTCCATTTTGTTGCTTAAGAGAGCGCATTGTGCTTTTCGCTCGAGGAGTATGTCGGTCGGGGCGCTCCTGTACTTGTATTTCGTGAGTACAGATATAAGTCGCGCCTTGGGTGGTCTATCCTCTTTGCTGAGCCACTTGATGGCTTTGGCGTCATTTAGGTTGGTGTGCTCGGTGTTGCGGAAAGTTTCCCAATGATGTTTGTCCGGTTATGATTCTGTGTGCTTGTCGGACTGAGGCGGCGCCGTGGGTGTGGGGGTATGACGGTGATGGGAGACACGGGCCTTGAGTTGGGAGCTATTGGGAAGGATGTGCGGACGAGGTCCTGCTCGGGGTAGTAGGGCGAGAAGTTTACCGTGCGGATGCGCTGGCGTGTGCTTGTTTCAAAGTTGGGGACTGCAATGTTGCGCATACTCTCAACGTACATGTAGCGGACGGGGAATGACAGCGGGTCAAGCTTGCGAATCCTGGCCTTGGTGTGTGCCGCCCACGCAGTGCCCAATCAACCAAGGGGGAAGAGGCCGCTAAGGTTGGGTGGTTCGCCATTCTACGCAAATTACCAGAGCTGGTGGGTGGAGGAGTGGCTCCCTACGTTTTAGTTGAAGAGTGCGTCGTGCACGTTGTGCCCTCAGCAGATATGCAGTGGTTGCGTGCGGTAGAGGGCCGCACAATTGGCACCACTGATTGTCCCCAGTTGACGCTCGGCAACGGAGTTGTTTCGTGACGTGGGGGGGGATCGAAGGTTGGGAAGTAATGCCGTGTTGTGCGCACAGGTCACGGGTCGCGTTGGAAAGGTATTCCTTGGCGTTGGCTGTTGGGATCATTTGGTTGTGGGGACCATGTTCGTTTAAAATTGACTGCGGGTTGTTCTTCAAGGCGGCAATAACTTCTCTTCTGTACACAGCAACGGTCAGCACGGCTGAGCGTGAGGCGAGGGCTACAATGAAGTAGGTGATCATCTGAAGGTAGTGCACGTGGATCGGGCCGCATACATCCGAGGAGAAGGCGACGTCCAGAGCGCAGGATTGGATGGTGGCTTGATGAGTCTTGGGACGGAGGTTGCCATATGGGCAGCCCGTGCAAGTAAGCTTGGTTGGTGTGCGCTTGAGGCTCGGTGGTAGGTCGAGGAGTTCTTCCTGTACCACACGCTGACAGATGAGGAGTTCTTTTTGGTTGCTATAGATGAACCAGGAGATCGGTTCAGAGTTTTGAATTTTCTCTCTAGTGCCGGCGCTTAGACTTGGGCTCAGCTTGCAGTAGGGAGTGAAACTGCTGACGGTCGGGAGTGGAGCAGGGCCCAGACGCAGAATGAAGCAAAACTAAACTGGTCACGGAGGAAGGCTCAACGATGCAGAGTCAATATCAACAGCGGGGATACCGTGCGCCTATAACCCGTGATAAGGGTAACAGTGTTACCGCATCACACGCTTCTTTCCCTCTGCGGCAATGGTAGCCGTCGCTGGGCTGGCGCTTAGCTTTGTTGCCAAGCATCATACGAGCGCAATCGTCAGTTATGCGATGCCTCCTACTTTCATTCACCCACAACACCCGCATGGAAAGAGGTTCGCCTGTTTCTGCAGGCTTCGCCGGAACACGGGTGTACTCAAAGTTCGCGGGCTCAACACCAGGTCAATACTTGTCGTGCTGACCTGATGTTTACATCCGCAGCTGTAGCCTACCTTGCTTAGTGCAACTCTGACGGTCATAATGTGACGAATCCCAACAAAACCACTCCCTGCAGGGATCGCTCCAAATGTCTGAATGGGTGGGTGATCTTGTTTTGACAGTGCACTCACCTGATGAAAACCTGTAATGCAGTTTGTATCTAGTACGCTAGGGGTTCCTAGAACGGTGAGTTTCTCAGGGCTTCATGTGCCAATGGTTCTTCACGTTACACACTTCACGTGATACATCACCAGTAGAGTTGATCTCGTTTCGGGGGATGAACTCGAAAATATTCCCAGTGCGCTTTGGTATGCATCCGTACCGTCCTGTTCGCGGTACAGTTCAAAGCAAGGCTGAGTGCCTCGACGCGTCAAGAGAAGCTTCTTTACCAAAAACTGTTTTCTTCGAATGCCGATTAATTTTAAGATCAAACCACATCAAGTAAACTTCTATGTGGACCACTTGAGGTGAAATCAATCTCCTAGACCAGCACCGATCTCATTATTTTCAGCCACTCAGACAATTCTCATTAATGCAAGAGTAGAATCTTTCAGACCTGTCGGTAACGAGCTAAAAATGGGACTCGTAGTCTGTCGAAGTAAGCCTAAGAGCTTGGCAACTCATATTAAGCAAAAGTTTATACATTCATTGCCTTTGTGTCCTGAAACTCTGCGGCCCAATGCGGACAACCACACACCTCCCTGCCCTTTGAACTTCCGGCCGACTAATGGCTGGTGGCTAAAATGATACAACTGGTATTACATCGTGGTAGCTCTGACTGCAAATCATTTGGGCCGCTGCCGGCGCCCCATACCCCAGTAACTCCCTGTAATAGCAGGAACGGTGCCGATGGTGCATTGGCATTTAGAAACCTATTTCTCAGGCGTCATACCACAAATTCAACCATCACACTGCCCCACAGCGTGCCAGTTTGTTTTGTCCACATTCACGAAAGAAGGATTATTGATATTGGTCATGTTGGAGGGTAAACCCTGCATACAGATAAGCAAACAATAATTAACATACTTTAGCCAGGCTATAATGTCCAATCGCTCTCAGTGATGGCATCTATCATGTACTGGTAATTATATATATTCTGTGCAAGGGACTCTCTAAAGCTAGTAAGCGTGTGATGGAATCAAATCTGCATAATAAGATCCGATGACACTCCCATGACCTTTGCTCTCAGGGAGTCGGCTATTGCAAGGCTCGAGTGGTACACTTGCTGCGATAGTCTTTCAGCCACTCAAGTAAGCGTAGTAGAGTCTGTACCCCCAAGAACATCACAAGAGTAAGTTCTGTTACTAGTCATACTGTGCAGCCATCGGGCCACCCCTTCAATGATGATTCGAACATACCGCAGCGCTGCCGCCATTACCACGCCAGCACAGATCCCTGTGGCATCGACGCTTCTATATGGAAGTTTGACATCTGCACTGTACATCATCACAACGCAGAACATAATCTCCTCGCCAAAGATCTGTTCAAACCTAGCTAGTGGTCGCACTTTTCCGCAAGAGGTCCCCTTCCTTATCCTAAGAGCGCCTGTCCATTGACAATCTCTGATATTATACAACCAACTCACCCTATCCTCCCGCCGTCCTCTTGGTTAGCCCAACGCCCATGAAATGACAGTCCGCTCCCGGCACACCCCCACCTTCAAGCAGCAAGTCATATGATCGCCCTCTGACTGTTCGACATGCTGTATGACGGCCTTCGTACAACATGCCCTTTAGTAGCCGCAATTCATCCTTCCACCCGCTTTCAAACTCCATCTTCCTATCCATCGGGGCGGCCGCGGGTTCCGGGGGATGCAGATTACCTTGCACGACTTGTAAGCTTCCAACCTCAGTGGTCTTGCCTAACTTTGTTTCGCGTCCGCAGCCGCACTAACCCGTCTACTGTTCCTTAATGCCCCGCCGTCGCACACAGCACAACAATGGGCTCCGTGCGAAACGATCCAGACTTGAGAGGTAGGGCTCCCCTACCTGTGTGACATGGGCCCATTCCAGGCGCGATGCCCTTCCTCGGTGGCCTGAATGTATTTAAGCCCTAGTTAGTGCAGATGCCCCAAACTGGTTCTGCCCACACCTGCTAGAACGACTACGTTTGAAGCGCGCACCCAACTTGCAGTTACCGTGATGCTGTGTCATCTTGCCTTCATGCTCGCCAAGAACTTCCTCTCTACGAAGAGAATCGACAGTGCTGATACGCTGATGTTATTGCCACGCTCCCAAGTACCTCGTAGGCACTCACACCTCGAATCTTCGCGTCGCCACTGTGCTGTACGTGCTGTACAGTACTGTACTGTCCACTGCTATCAAACCGCCGCGCCGCGCACTGCGTTTGATCTCACCCACGTAACAGAGTTCCAATTCAGCACCAATATCGCACTTCTGCTGTACACTACCGTTTGTCACCTGTAATTCTGTAAATACTTTATTTCGATAGGTTTGTAATGAAAATAAAAAATGTAAGACTGTAAAGTACAACTGTCAAGGTGGACTGTAATGCTACGGTGCTGAACCAGTTCGGCTCGAAGATGCGGTACTGTACGTACAGTTGGAGTAATGATATTTTTAGTCGTTTAGCCTGGTGTCATTGCATCCTCGAACATATCTGCGAATCTTGCGCCGGCTTTCACTTGCACCGCCAAGCTGGCGTGGAAGCCAGCAGTTGACAAAAATAGTGCATAGCACAGTATCTTGCGTTACGGTGCAGCCGGTTAGATACTATACTGTACGTTCTGTACCGCGCAGTAATGTCCAGTGCACTATTGTACAGTACAGTGTACCGTACAGTATGTACGGCACTAACCTCAAGTACCCTTGAAGGGTACCATTCCTTTACAGTTTAGTGTGACCTCTAGTGTCCAGAGGACAATTGTACTCATATGACTAGCTAGCTACTGTAGGATTCGACAAATAGTTTGGCCGGGAATATTGTTATTCCCGGGAAGGGGCCGTCAAGTAGGAGCAGAGCACAACGGGTGTAAGGAGGCACTTATTCTCAAGTATATTGCATAATAACCTGGGCGGGCCAATCAGCTTCCAGCATGGAAGTTTTTCAAATATCAGAATCAGTGTCCCGAATCCTTCCATCTTTCAAAATCCTCTTGTTGACATCAACCACAAATGGGCGCCACGTTGTATTCCGACCTCCCGACCGCACACCGCTACCGTTCAACTTTGACATAGCACAATAAAATTATTGTTGCGTTGTACCGTATTGCACAGCCCTTAATATTCTATGATTTATTTATTAATTTTACCATTAACGTGAAAGAAATCCGTCAAGGCAACGCTGGCTTTGTCATACACAGTAAGCTCCATTGGCTCCAACTCTTGTAATCGAGCGCTCATTGGATGGATAACTTGCATCTTTCTTGTCCAATCAACGTCACCCCTTCCATACAATCCAAAAAATTAATTTGGAAAAAACTTTTGGGGTCATTCTCATCTCAAATTGCAGTGTGTCTGTGATGTTCTTCGATAGCGCTGTCTTTTGCGCCCTACCATGTTCGCAGTCAAGTACTCCAGGCCTGTTCGATTTCAAGGCCGCCATCCGAATCATATACCACACATTTAACAGCGCAGCCTACCGGCATCTCGCCCGCTTTGAGGTAGCACCTCGTGCCTGAAAGAGGCTTACCGCCTCTTCTCTTCAAACTCTCCCTATTCTCTCCACCTTCCCAACCTCGAGAACCTTCGCTACCATCGCCCCTGTGACATCTCAACGCCAATCCGCTATATTTGGGCTCTCCGAATCCAAATACGTTTGGTCCTCTTCTCCCGAACGTCGCAACCTTCCGTCGGCAACCCCAGCCTCTCCACCCGAAGCTCTCCGCACCCGAACTCCCCGCCACTACCTGCGAAGCCGATGTCCGATACCCCACACTGCAATCATGAACTCTCCGATTCCAACCAACCATCGCCCTCACTCTCCAATTCGGAAGACCCTTTTCTTTGTACAATTTGTCGTGACACCTGCGAAGTCTCGCTCCAAGCCGAAGTACCAGAATGTCACCACACCTTTTGTCTCTCCTGTGTCCTTTCTTGGACTCAAGTTCGCGAGACCTGCCCTAACTGCAAGACCCCATTTTCCACCCTTCTCGTCCATCGTGACCTCACCGGCTCCGTAGTATCTGGCCCTTCCACTATTTCCGGCACCCCTCCGTGGGTATCTGAGAGCGTTGCCCTTCTTCGCCGTGCTGAATGGGTTAACACGCGGGAAGTCCTCTCTCCTCTTCAAGACATTGAGTCTTCCTTCACCCTCCCATCCCAACTCTCCTCCCCTTCCGTGTCTCAACCGTCCTTCTCCCCCGCTCCTCATTACATGAATGAGGAGTTTGAAGATGAGCTAGAGTCTCGCTTTTGGGAAGAAGAGGAGTTGCAATTTGATCGTCTCATGGGTTCGCGCGTTATGTCCAACCGTCGTTTCGGCGCCAACGGCTACATCTCTGCCCGGTCGTTTACGTGCTACCCCCAGGCAGCCGCCACGGGGAAAAAAGAACACTGCGGGATCTTCTGCTGCAGGGGCGTCGAATGCACAAGAGACGCGGGAAGAGGAAACGACAAAGCGTCGTGAGAAGCAGAGAAAAGGCGGCCAGAATCAAGGGTCTTCATCGACCGGGGGCGGCCGAAAGAAGAAGTTGAAGAAAAAATCAAGAGAGGGCATGGCGCAAGCGGCGAGGAAAAAGGCAGAGGCTGAGGCCGCAGCGGCTGCAGCAGCTGCGGAGAGAGAAGGTCATGGCGTAGCGGCTCAAGCGGGAAATAGCGGAGGAGCTGTGGAGGCAGGCGAGGCCTCGGAGTGTGTGGTTTGAGGGTGCAAGTTGGCGTGTGTGAAACATAGCGGTGAAGGAGATGCTAGGGATGCGGCTTGTCATCACTAGTGCATTCGGCGTTATCGGTTGAGTGAACGTCTCAGGTGTCATCTCTCTTTGTACAGGATTTTTCTTGTATAGTAATATGAATGTAAGTGTTTTTGTTGTAACATATGTTACGGTTTCTTGCCGTTGTCCATGGAGAGAGACGATGTGGGCGAGAGGGAGCGCAAACCCCTGTCGCATGGGATGCAGGCCCCTTTGGCTGCAGGGGATTTTCAGTTTCGTTGTTGGGAAGCACGCGAGTTTGCGGCGAACTCCCCCCAGGCCACCTGGAACTCTGGTGCTCCAAAAGGCGGAGCTGACATAGGTAGGTTGTTGGAATCCTTTAGTTACAGGCTCATGGCTAGTGTAGGAAAATAGGAAGTTGCAGTATAGATGTGGCTAGGGCAGACCCATGGATCAATCTGTAGGAACAGCGGCATGGAGAACGTCGGAGATCCCGGGAGTGACCAGGTTACCACCTGTTGGAGAGGACCTATTCTCTTCTCAATAGGTTTTCTCTCCCGGTTCCTAAGTTCACGGATAGGGAACAACCGAATCCAGCCGCTTAGAGACCAGCGGCATTGGTTGAGGCGTTATTCGGTGACGTCTGTATCGCCATTTCCAGCACTCATGGAGCTTATTATCTGTCAAATCTCCGTTTCGATAGCGATGTCCTTGGCCTTTCTGAGTTTTACAAGTTACCCACAACATACGTGTGCAAGAAACATTACAGTAAGCACCCCATTCGTAACCATTCACTGAGAATCTGTACTGTACTGTTACATTAATTGCTTGCTACAGTATCTCCAAGCTTAAGGTTCCATTCCCATTGTGGTATCGTACTGTACTATTGTACTGTAATGTGTAACTAGACAGAATGGCATACGAAGGATTGGTGGACACGTAGCAAGCGTGACAATCGGTGAATAATCGGAGGCAGTCAGCGAAAGATGGTGTCAGTTGTGGCCCTTGAGAACGCTGAATTAGGGGGCACAGTTAAATCGCAACTGATCGGGAATCAGTGACGCTTTCCCTATTTACTTCAATGCGTTTGTACCAATGCGCAAATTCAACGTTGCAATAAGCAACTACTCGTGAAAGCTATGTCAGCGGCGTGCGGCGGGGTTCAGGATAAGACGAACATCGCTATAGACGACCAGATGGCAGAACTAAGGCGTTGGTACCAGTACCCGTAAGGAAACGTCGTGCGATTGAGGGTATTAATGCATCAATGAGGCGAGTGGTGGCAGTCGAAGGGGAGCCTAGAGAGTCAAAAGCGAAAGGCTGGAAGGTGAAGTTGGTGTTGTTGAGTTGGCGAGACGATCACATGACTCCCACATCGGTGGCAAGCCTCATAAGAGGCCTGATGCGTCTTTCCACGTGTATACGTGTCACCTTATCCAACTTCCATCAGTTGGGAGAGTGTAGCGGTGCGGAGAGGAAATTGAAAGGGTAGCGGCCTAGTTTGCACTCGAGGTCGCGAATCTTGTCACGATGAGCGATCTCGGCGGCACCGCCAACGATTTGGGTGGCCTGCGTGCGTGTGTTTGATTTGAAAGGGGAGACAATGGTGATATTACATTCGAGGGGGCGGGAGTCCGACGAAGAGGGCGAGGATGAGGGCTGCAGGAGAATGTCCGCAGGCCGAAGCTCGGTTCCAGGGACGAGGAGGGGTGCCTCGAACGCACATTCGAGTCCAGCAGCGCGGAACACGTGGAACGCAGGCGCGTTTCAAACCGAATTATGACGGTGGAGTCTGCCTAAACCAGAGGGGCAGAGGTCAGCAGCGTGGTCTTCAGTGGCATCCATCAGTATGTAAGCATCACTGTCCAGTGAGTGGCGGGGATAGCGGTCGAGTTGGTGACGTGGGCGGTAAGGAAGGCAGCGACAGGGCTTTGGCGGAAGGCGAGTCCGCGAATGCGGAGGTGTACGTCCGCGTTACTGTGTTGGGTTGGTGAGGGAACGGCGTGCCAGTCATTGTCCTTCCAGTGGGCCCGGGCCGTAGCGTCCTGCTGCGCCCTGTTTAGGATGGCGAGAGTATTACGGGGTGAGGCAGCAAGGACGATGGGGGCGTGGGGGCCAAGTTGCGAAGATGACATGTAGCTGAAGATCGTAGCGATGAAAGATCGCAGATGCGGTTTAGCTTGTGCCAGGAGGGAATCGGGGGCGGCATGGTATGGGTGCCCGAGCAGCCAGCAGGTGCGGGGTATTGAGTACCGAGCGGTGCGGGTTTGGACACGGGCCGAATCAATGGTACTTGCGGCGGTAGCGGCTTGGAGAGAAGTATGTACAGCGGAGAAACCCTGACCACCCAGCCGTGTGGGGGGTAAGCCTTGACCCGCGCTTGTTCAGAGAGTGGGACGCCGTTCAGGGACTCGCATGAGGGTTTTTGTAGGTCGCCCAATTGGAGAGAAGCGCTCGAACAGCGCTGCGGGTTAGCCAGGTGAAGGCAGCCAGGTGAAAAGCTTGCGAAACGAGGCAGTCCGTGGCGCACAGGCGATGAATGTGGAAACGTTAACGCGGGTCGCGCACACCATCATGGCAGCAGGTGAATGGGGGGGAATTTGGGTTGCCACACTGACTAGAGATGTAGGACAGTTATTTCCCGAGGCAAGGGTGCAGCTCTGTGTATCGGAGGGTCTGAAAAGGAGACAGGGTCAGGGGGGGGCTATCTCACAAGATTGGTGTAAGACCAGCCGCCGTAACACATGCAGCGTTGGACGAGATCGTCGCCGCAGCGTGTCTTTGCGTAAGGACGGATCGCAACCGCCCTAAGGTCTCCATGGCTCATACAGCGATTTGCCTGGCCACGTCTGTCAGCACCTCAAATGCGTCGGGGTGCCATCCCCCGAGAGTGGAAATTGGCACTGGGATCAGTCGGGACCTGGCACGCGTGGTGACAAAATCTTGGTACCTTCTGAACTTTGAAGCTTTCGCGGTTTTCAGAGATGTCAGGGGGTTGCAACATAGGGCCCGTGTGTTTGAGGGGAGAAAGAGATTCAAGAATATAACGTTGAAGAAGTCTGTCCCTCTGGTGCTCCCTATAGCCCTGACGTCTGGCCTTGTGCGATGTTGGCCATTGGAACGGGGCTCCATGACCGGGTGCCGGGAGTCCATTGCCACGTCCGACGTGAGGATTCTAACATGGCGGTCGTGAAGATCGATCCATTCTCGGCCATACAAGCACTGCATGAGGCGGTCACCAAAGATGTCCAGGGTTTCCGGGCACTTGTTCTTGGGGCATTTGGTGATGGGGCGAAGAGTGGTACCTGGCAGTGGTATTAGAACCAGACAGACAAAGCTTTGGGATCAATGCGTGTCCTAAGGCTCGGGCATGGTGCGCAATGTATCCATTGTTTAGCACCGGGGAGGCCCATCGAAGAGCGAAAAGCGTATCTCTCTTGCTGTCGCCAGAGGGTATGCGTTCTTGAGCCGCTTTGTGAATTGCATCCGTCAGTTTCTTTCGTGAGGGCGGGTTGTTGGAACAAAAGGCGCTGAAGGGAACTACTTTCGACGGCGGACATGAGGCAGACCACATCGTATAGGCGTCAACTGCAACGTTGCATGTGCTGAGCGTTTGTACAGAAGCCGGCGGGATGGAGCGGCCAGCAGGTGAATGTTGTTCTGACAAGCCTCGACTCTTGCTTGAAGGAATGCATTAGTGAGCGAAACCCCCGAGATGTGCACCTAATTGTTCGAATCCTTCATTCTGGCATTCTTCGAAGGGTAAGTCATGACAACAGCGAAGGCCGCGATAGGGACATTGCTCTCCTGGACTACCTGGCCGCCGTCAGAGCTTCATGGATCCGCAGTGCGGAGCGTTCTATAAACGTCAGCACTCAACATCACTTCCGCATGCTACTCACGAAATTGGAAACGGCCTTTGCCATCCAGTGCACAAAAAGTGCACCACACGAAGGCAAGCTTTCCGGGCTTCTATGGGCCTTCCCGGCGCAAAGGAATGGGTCTATTGTGCTCCGTGCCCCGGCCTCAAGGCCAATATTGACGCCCGTGAGTTCTCAGTGTGGCTCCAGTACTACCTCCAAGTCCCGCTCTTCGCCCCAGACACGCCGTGCCCACGCCCAAACTGCCCTGAGGTCCTCGACTGCCACGGGGATCACCTCATGCACTGCCTGCATGGTGGGCACCGCACCCGACGACACGACCGTCAAGTCGTCCTCCTCGCCCAAGACCTCCAGAAGGCAGCCCGTCATCCGGCTACCGAGCGGCGACAGGGGCTTCACCGCACAAGGCCGGATATCGAGGCAATGGGTAGCAACGGAGGAACGGACTTTATTGACGTCACGTTCGTCAATCCTCTTGCGCCCTCCAATAGGAGAGTGCGTACTTTCAACCCACTCACCTCCCTCAACGCAGCCATCTCCGCCAAACGTAGAAGGTATGAACCACTGCTCGCGACTGCTACTAGAGGGAGGCTTGTGCCTATCCCAATATCCACCCTTGGAGGCTGGCACCCAGACGCGTACGCGGTGCTAACCGATGTCGCGCGGAACGTGGCCGTTCGAGCGATGGAGACCTATGGGATGCTTAGAGCGGTGCTTACCCAAAGGCACGCTGCTGCGGCCGTCATGTCCAACACGGCATGCCTGCTCGCCGGCATTGAGCCGGCCCTGTAAGGAAGGTCATGTACTGTAGTGTTACCCATCAGCGACGACTTATACCGCATACTCCACTATCGCAAAAATTCTTGGCCGTACTTTGTACGAGCGTGGACTACCTTCTGCTCAGCAGTCAATCGTCGATGAAGCACAATCAAAGGGTATAATTAACTACACTCAAGAGGACCAGATCGAATGTGTGAGGGAAATTGTTGAGTAAATTGCCGTAGACCCTCCGATTGCAAGTGTTTCTCGGCTCATTTCTTCTTTTAACAAGGTAACGGGTTGTCAAAGGAAGAAAAATGAAGATCTCACTTTGTGTTCCGTTTCCGAGGATTAGCTGCTGATCATCTAGTACAGGTTAATGCTTCCTCTTCTTCACAAATCGGTGAAGTCTTAGCAATCACACTTTTAAATAATGCCAACCTCGAGGAAGCAACGTTAACGAATGCAAAGTTGTCTTTGATTTCTCTGGCCGAAGCGCGAGCCAAGAAAGAAGAACAGAACAAGACAGTCGCGGTTCTGGAGAAGGATCTCGACAAGACGGTAACTGCATTTGAAGACCTGAAGACTGCTATTATTGCGAGTTTTCCCCAAACGTCGAAGGGGATAGTGCCTCGCATATACCATCTACCCTCTCAGAGAAAGCGGAAGAACTCCAGGAGGCTATCTATCAACTCCGTCGTTCTGGAAATGACCAAACAGTGAAGTCTGTGTCAAATATGTTCACCAGTAAGGAGGCTAGGACCAGGTTGCATCTTGATGACGCAGCGACTGTACTTAACAATCTAACAGTCACACCTGCGAATAATCAAAACGCAATGACAATGCAACAGGTTCAAGCCTCTTCGCTCAACAAATGGAAGCTTACTTTGGTCGCACTCAAGGTGGCAAAGCGGGTTTGACTGGTCACGGCTTGGAGACGGAGCAAATAGAGGACGAGATCGCGGAGGCTTTCGTGGAGGAAAGATCAATCGTCGGGACGCGAAATTTTCGTGGAAGTTTTCGCAACCGCTCTCGGAACGACGAAAGCGAGAAAGATAACCCCCGCATACTTGGAAAACGCCCTAGAAACGAACGCGCTAAGGAAGGACGAAGTGACTTTGGGACAAAGTGCCGGGATTGCGGAAGAAATGGTCACACTCGTGGTGACGATGAATGCAGAAATCCTAGTGCCTATACTCTCTTTCTGAGAGAAAACAAGAAAAAAAATGATGACAGCGCCGAAAACAATGGTGAAAGAAACGTTCCTTTTTTTCGAAGAAGCTCCCAGTCCGAAGACAGGAAAGCCTAATCGGAAGTAGGGGAGCCCAATCAGACGTTAGGTCCGGATCCGATGACCCAAACCCCATTATCGATGGGGGGTGTCCCAAAAGCATCGGGGGCATTGAGGCCGCTGCCGCACTGTGTGAAGCAATGGGAACCGAATTGATTCTTCGACCATTGGAAGGCGTGCCTTTTCTACATGGGTACGGACCGAACTGTAGTGATGCGAAACTCACTGTGGCTTTATGGGACTTGGAGATAACAGACCTGGCAGGAACGTTGGTCAAGATCCCATTTCACGTTACAGCCGGAGATGGACTGTTACTACTTGGAAATGAGGTAGTGCATGGGTCAGACCTGATGAATTCCCAAAATCTACTCGTCATCCCACCGGGAACTGGAGGACTATCTGCGAAAACTCTTTGGTTTCAGACCTATCATGACAGCATGGTTGAGGAGGATTCAAACTCAAGGCGAACCTACCTCAACGTTGTGCCCTCCAAATGCTCATCCTTCAAATCATACTTTTCATCGATCCGAGCGTTTGTATCGATGCAAAAGAGTCAAAAGGACTACGCCGACGGAAAAAAGCAAGACGATTTGCGAAAAAGCTGCATGGTTATTCTCACCTTCCGTACAATGACATGGTGACGTTCTGTGAGCGTGGGGAGTTCTTAATCCCGTTTTGAAGCAGGCTCTCAGATCTGTAGTGGACAAGTGCACTTCATGCAAATTGACAGGTCAACCCTTGAGGTCAAGCAAAATATCACCATGGAAGCTTTGTCTCCAGTTTAACGATCACGTTCAGATGGATTTTTTTCATCACAGAACTAAGCGAGAAGCCTATCCTACATATGGTTGACATGCATACAGCCTATTCTGAAGCTGCCATTGTCAATTCTAGAGATATGGGTATCGCCGCGAAGCAATTTGACCAGAAGTGGGTGAGCAATCATGGACCCCCACGCGCCATATCCGGGGATCCTGAGTTCACAAACACGAAATTCCAACAATGTCTTCGTTACCTTCACGTGAAGATAGAGCCAAGACCGGCACGAAGACACAACAAGCTTGGTGTTGTCGAACGAAAGCACTCAGTCGTACGGCTCATTGCCCAACGTTTGCTCAAAGACGCGCAGTTCTTTAATAGTGATGAAGTGGACAAGGTGCAATACTATCTCGGGCCACGTTCCTTTCCAACATCATGTTCGGGAGCAAAATCCTGAGTAGTTTCGAACTTGCCAAAGGCTACACACCAGGAATTGTTGGTCTGCCGCAACGCGAAGTGAGCACCGAGCTCCTCAAAGCGCATCACGAACAAAGTGCTCGGCGTGCAATTGCAAAGATTGAAAAGGATCGCAAACCGCAAACTGTGAATCCTGAGGACTTCAAAAGGGGAACCGAAATATACTTCTTCAAGAGGAGCGGAAAGTTCGGAAAGTGGGAGCATGGATACGTCCGGAGTGTTGACGAGCACGTAGTCAACATATCAAGTTTCCAAGATCATAGAGGCAAGCCAATCCGTGCTGCTTACGAGGACGTACGGATGAAGCCTACAAGTTCTCTCTTACGGGAGCTCGACGAAATGGATTTCCGATTTCCACTGAGCTACTCGGTTGTTGAAGAAGACTTGGATTCAAAAAATGGTCCGGAAATGTCATCTCCCGCTCCAGAACAGCAACAAAGTAATACGAATTACTCAATAGAATCTGCGGAACAAACACCCGTCTTGAGAAGCGACCAAGACGTTCCGCAGCACACCTCTTTACGACACATCGCAGAGGGAAGAAATAACGACGCGGAAAGCATAATACAGAAAGAGTCGTCATTATGGGCATCACATCTGCAACAGGGCCAATAAGCGAAAGACGAGTCCGTGTGACAGCTCGCAAGCCGATATAGATCAAAATAGTGCTTTGGTTTGTCTTACCAAATCGCACGATCCTCCGCAACGGCAAAAGGATGTCGGTAACATTCCAATCGTGCCACCTCCAAATACCCCGTACAAGCTGCCGTCAGTCGAGCAAGAAGTCTTGAAAGGCGCATACGAGATCCTCGGAGATCAGTCTGTCAGCGAATCGAAGCTAGAATTCCTCCCGAGATGGATTATCGATGACTCCATCAACAGGGAAAAGGCGAATTATTCCACAGCTTATGAAGAGGTTGATATTGCAGCTCTACCGGAGAGTGCAAACCTAATCTCATCTCACCACTTCTTCCAGGTGAAGCATGATGGGACAAAGGGTACGCTCAAGCTGAAATGCAGACTAGTGCCGCATGGAAACAGAGACAAGGAAAAGCATTTAATTCGGAAGGACTCTGCAACCGCGCAGTTTCCAATAATCCGCCTTGTTCTCTCCCTCGCCTCGATTCTCCAGCTTTCTGTCGCTACGCTTGACATAAAGAAAGCTTATCTGCAGGGAGGATTCTTATCCCGCGAAATATACATGCGACCACCAAAAGGGTGGGGTACGCTACCACAAGCCTCATATGTCGCAAGCTTCCTCCAGCAGCAGGTACCTCGCCTCACTGTTTCTGAATTAGTCACTGCAAATAAGATGCTGAAAGAGCTCAAGAGCCTCGACCCTTCTATCACATACCGCTCGCCATCTACCGACAATCTCATACCTACCTATCTCGCATTCAGTGACGCAAGCACAGGTCGTTCAGCGTATGGCCAGACAGGCTATATCTCCGGATTATACCTGTCAGCGGGGGGTGATTGTGGCAATAGTGGTATCTACCATGTCCTCGACTGGGTAAGTGGAAAACAAGCTCGAGTTTCTTTCTCGTCAATCGGAGCAGAAATTTTGGCAGCAGCGACGAGCACTGATCGTGGAGCCCTAATGGCAGAGCGAATTGCTGCACTAAATGGAACGAGTACAAAGATACCATTTATTCTAAGTGTGGACTCCAACGGGCTTTACTCAACCATCACGACACTGCATGAAGGTGCCGACTCTCGTCTACGGCCAACGGTGTGTCGTTTGCGCGACTCGTTCGAAAACGGAGAAATCGAAGTCATGCAGTGGATAAGAGGAATCGAATCGATAACCTCGCCGACGCTTTAACAAAGAGAAGCCTGCAAATGTTTAACCAGCTGAATAAGGTTATGATTGATGGAACAATACGCGACGCTATCTTCCATGCTGGAAAGCGTGTATCGGCTGATGGAGAACGCTTGACGAAAAGCGCATACGAGCGTGATGGTTCAGCTCAAGTGACATGAAAATGCCAAAATGACATCGCTACAGACACATAATTGCAAATGACATCGCTACAGACACATAATTGCAAATGACATCTACTGTACACTTCACATATACGTTGGGAACAAAAAATTTATTTCGAGACCACAAGTGTCAACGTGGATACTTGTAAGGTTTTTGGCACCCCTTGGGTCCAGTGATATTGGTCTGGTTACCGTGGCCACGCTCTAAGAGCCCAGGCAGTGCATGATCAAATTTCTTTTTTCACTTTTGGTGAACTGGGTGATCCAGCTGCGGCCGCATAGTGCCGAACACTACACGAGTTACCGCTGCGTTATCGCTCGCAAGCGAGCTGTTTCAAGCGCCCGCACACTGACGCCGCACTACCTGGGCAGGACTGGGCTACCGCTGGAGGGGGAGGTTGACAGCCGCCACGACGCGCGAGGAACTGATCAGGTCCACTGCCAACCTGCCAAGCTCGAAAAGCGCCGGTATGCAATTATTGCTCGGCCTTTTATACAGAAAAAGTCGCAAGCTCTGAGCAGGAAAAATCGGTCATTTTCAAATTCTGGGCGAATTTCGAAATTAATTGCAGAACGCGCCCGTCGAATTTTCTTATTGCAAAATATTTGTGGGAACGCCAAAAAAACCAATGGCTGGCTTCTATATTGCCGCCAGCGGGGGGTGTGTTGAATGCGCATTACAGTAATGCCGAATTTAGCCGAGAATTAGCCTTTTTCGAGTGCAGTAGTCAATCGGTACACAATGACTACGAAAGTTTGAATTTGGCGCACTGCGCTTTATAAACCCGGCGACACGAAATACGGAAGGGGTTTCGCTCACGACGAAAACAACCCGACCGGGGGAACGCACGTACCCATTCTACTTTGCCGCCCAAATCCTCTACACCTTACAGCCTCCTTAACCTCTCATCTCCTTTGCGCACGAACCGCGCAACCGCACTCAGGCCATGTTCTGTAAGTCTTGACATTGCACATACTTCGACAAGTATGAGGCCGTATGACACGTGGCCACTTTTATGCACCTTGTTTCATTATCCGCCTCGGTCTCACCCAAGGTCCCCCTCTCCCCAATTCTATTCAACGTATTCATCAATGGCCTTCCCGAAGCCCTGACAAACATCACGATCCCCTTTTACCTGTCACCTCCATGCATACTGTTCGCAGACGACGTCCTACTCTACCCCTACGACCCCCCACCTCCTCCAGACTCTCCTCAATGAATGTCAACGCTGGGCATCCGCCAGACGTATGAACTGGGCACGCAATAAGTACACAGTGATCATTCAGGACCCGGCCCACCCACGTCTACCACTCACAATACAATCGACGGTAACCTATCCCGCAAGGCCCCTTACTCAGAGATGACAGTCGAACCCTAGGAATACACCCCGACGCGACCATCAACAGGGTACATCGTACTCAACAATGCACCCGTTACCTGCCACACGCAACGCCCCTCACTTCTGATATGGCCCCCGCCCGTCCTGGCCACGTCTTCCACACGTTCTTCCACAACACGTACTTATACAGAGCTATCCTGCTGCGCAACCTCAACGACCCTCACCGCGCCGACCTCTCCATCCAGTGGCAACTCTTCGCATCTTGTCTGCGCTTGAGAGATACTTGCCGCCTACAAGCCATCTTCCACATCCCTAATCTCACCGGTCTGCTACAACAAGAAGTTTCAAAGTCCCTCTCCAAGCTCCAGGCCATCACCCAGGCAGGCAAAGGCAACTAGAAAACCACGGAAAGCCGCACATTACATTTCACCACAACGTACCGACCACAATCGGTACTTCACAAAATTCTTACCACCCCAAACCCTGCGCACTAATCGAAACTTAACCTCTCCGTCTGAACCACCCGTAATAGCCCCACAAGCGGCCACAAACGTCGCTTCGCACCCCGCCACGCACCCACCCCGACACGAATTAGATATTTCCCATCTTTCCTCATATCCACCACCCCCGGGGGGCACCCGCATCGACTTGCACTTCGCTGGTGTTTGCACAGGTTCCTACATTTCCCAGTACCTAAGAGTACGCCCCATACAGCTGCTACCCGCTTCTCTCCGACGTATTGGTGAATAACATTTAGACGTTCTCAGCTAGAGAAATTGCTTCTTAAGGAAGGGGCGTAATGGACCCACGCCTTTTCTTTGACAACCGGAAAGGTTCCTTCCCAGGAGCTCAATTTGGTTTGGTTGATGATACTCTTGGAACCGAAAATATATCGTTATCAGCAAAAGAACACCAAGTTGGAACACATTTTATTCCCAAAACACGCCAAAACACGCTTCCAATTCAATTCAATGGATGTTTTTATCGATGAGGCTTTAAATTGGTCGGCTGTGCGTCTACTTCAGTTTGATTAATCATCAAAAAATAACACACCAGGAAGAAGTATGACTGGCAAAGAGTTTGCAGAATTCCGAGGAAAGATTGCGTATATATCCACATCCATGAGACATTCTTTGAGTACTTACGCGGCGAGAAAACCAATTTGAGAAAGGGAAACACATTTAATCCAACAGTGAAGATAGTATCACTAGAATGTGGCTTAATAGAAACAGCTTTCTCGTTCGCATACGTCGTTACTAGCCGCCTTGAAAGAGGTGGTGAAGCGAAGAGGTGCAGGTGAGTCAAATTTTGGAACAGACGATTTTCATGAGATGGTTAGGGTGCCAGCATTCCAACCCAAGTAATGCTAGAAATTGAGATATAGTCACTTGTCACGAGTCGTGACAGCTTGTTAGGGTCCATTCTCTCTCAATATAGTGGTGTAGGGGGCGCATATGCACTTACGAACAGTTACAGGCCGTTTGATCTGCCCCCATACCACGTAATTATTGCTAAAACGTTCTAGTGGCAATTTCGTCCAGAGGTCCGAGCGATCGACTGACAGCCTATTTAGCAACCCCAATCTTGACAACCTGTCTTGTGGATGCAACCCGATCGTGATATTTATGCGGTGTAAATACCTCCCCGCTATGTGACTTGAAAAAGGGGTGGCAACAATGCGATGAACGAGCGAAGGAAGCACCAGTATGATATGGGAGGTGTAAAGGAAAAATGACTCAATACAATAAGTGAATTGAAACAAAGAAAAAGACGATTTGTGACTAGAAAATGACTAGAACATAAAGGAAAAATGGAGAACTGGGAGTAAAGAGAACAAGAGACGATTTTAGGAATCAGAAGTTGCGGCAGAGGTTCTCAATTTGACGATTAAATAGCCCAGTTCGACGGGTTTTGATAGCAAACCAAGCCTTTGAGCAATTGTAAGCTGCCTCCGTGGCCTTATATCGAGTTATCGAAGTTCTTGCAGTAGAACTGATGCAAATGCAGCCGGGATGTACGTTTGATAGCGTTATTTGTGGAGATTCGTTGATCACAGCCAAGTCGAAGCCTAACTGTCGTATTCACCAATTATTTTGCAATCATTTCACCGAGTAAAACAATTTGGGAAAAACCAAAGTACCGGAGGTAGAAGTGGAGAGAGTGAGGCTACAATAAGTGACCGAAGAAGAAGAAAGAATCATCACAGTGCAACACATGGGCATCAAAAAGCGATTCGCGAATAGTTCTTTCTATAGACCAGTCGTCCCAAATCAGGATAAGATACTCTTAAACACCAATAAACGCCCATTTCGAAGCGGCGCCCACGCGGAGAGAATGACAGGTCCAGGAAATTTGAGGATGTGCAGCGAATTGAATTTTTGCGTGGCAAAACTTGAGCCATAATCTCATCATGGGTGTGCTGGTTGACAAGCGCGTTCCAGTCAAGGCCCAGTATTACTTACTAACAGAGCGAATATTTCGACGGAGGGTATCATGGCGTCTCACCAGGTCGATAATACTTGACTCGATGTTGGAATTCATTGTGTACGAAATGGTGTGCGCCACGCGTTGCCGATTCTTGCAGAGTGCAATTGCAATGTTGATTGAATCCTCAGAGACCGTGATATTGCGCAGTTGTAGGGACGCACCGGCTCCGCCACGTTGGAAGAACACAAGTACGAATCTGGAGCTGTGAGTGTAATAGCGAATACCCTGCGGGCCACAGAGCTAGGCAACGTTCTATGTTCCGTCATCTGATCGAGATCGCTGGAAAACTTGCTATCACGGCCATTTTGTTGATAGGAATCAGCGGACAACTAAATAAACGTAGTGAGACTAAGGGAGCGACCACGCGAGTATGAGCGGTTTTGACGCCAAATAGATAGTTGCGAACCATTGTAGCACTGACCTTGCCTTCGTTGAATAGCCGTACTAGATATCGTAGAATAGAACTGTTGTTTCCCTATAGCGAATCGACACAATCCTTAGGACAAATATAGTCTACATTTTTATTCCAGCGCCAAGTTCTTGGCGCCTTATCCATGTGCATCAGATGCACGATGACACTTTAAACATCAGTTCCCCCATATTCTGCCGTAGATAAAACAGACTGCTGCAGAGCTACGGATAACGGTAGCGTTGCTTCTTCTTCCATGAGATTTTCCACACGTCGATCTTCCACGGAGGCGAAGACATTTCGGAGGAGCCCAAATCGGGGGTAGATACAGATTCTCTGCGTCTAAAACGTGCGAGCGAAACGGATCATTTGGGTGTACCATTGCTGTGCGGGCCTATGAGGATGATCAGAATTCACTGGGCTCTATTCTGACAGATTTTCGTAACGACGAGCAGTATATACTTGAGGGACATATTCCAAAAGTTATTTTCCATACAAGAATTTTGGCTTAGAGCGTCAATATCGATGGAGCCAGAAAATTCTACTTCGTTGTTGAAACGTTGGCATACCTTGTTGCGATTGTCTGCAAAGCGATCTATGGTTGGTAGGAACTACTTGAGTAGCAGTTGGATGTTTACTCCGTTGCCTCTACAGTAGTATAACGTGTGCAATCTCGAGAGGCGATCTGCGAAGCGATTGACCGCCAAGGGTGGGTGTTGTGAATAGATCGAGATTCCCAGCCGAATCAACAAAAATTGTAACAACAGGATTTTTTGGCGTTCAGAATGAATATCACGGCTTGGTTGCCCTCCCAAACCCTTAGATGAGTCCTTTACTTAAGCATATTGGCGAAGAGTCGAATATTGTCCGTTGCTGCGTGAAGCTCGAGAAAGTTGATCGGCCTGACCCGTATGACGGGATAAAAAAGGCCCTGGGCTTCTAATACCCCCTAAACTCCCGGCCGGAGGTCGGAACCCAGGTTTGTCTCTTGCCTGATTGATGTAGAGTCTTCGGGATGTAACGCTTGTGTAGGGGATGGGATTGGAATGGGCCTCTCTGACAGATGGTTGCTCAGGTCGCGCCAGTGCTTGACATCCCGGATCGCGGCGTGTAGAAGACGGACGCATTTACCACAGTTGTTCGTGTTCTGATTGAGCGATTCGTACAGGGATCGAGTGTAGAATCGGGTGAGAGGAATTGCTAGCGAGCATAAGATCTCCACTCCTGAGAAGTGGCTTGAGAGTTGGACGTCGACTAGACGCCGGTTCCGTCGTGCTTGGCGCAATAATTCCTGCGAGATAACCTGAATCTTTTCCACAAGTCGAAACGATATTCAGAAATCCATGCGGGTCATGTTCATTACGAATCCCTTATGTTCAATGCTTTTGAGAAACTTACAAATTACCCTTTTACTCCTTTCGTTGCAGTCCAAAAGCGCGTAAAAGACGGGGCCTCTTAAACGGGCCTTTTGTAGCCGAGAAATTAGTCTGACTGCTACTAAGAAGTAGTACATATACGATTGAATGCGCAGCAGTAGATACCGCCGAGTGAATCGAATCAGAGCAGGCATGAATTTGATAAAGTAAGCTGCAGCGATTTTCCAACGAAACAGTTTTGCAATACAACGAAAAAAGCGACTCTTGGCCTTGAAGAAGAACCAATTGCGAAATGTATGGGTGCCACCGAAAGTGGTGGTACCCCTTCGCAATATCGAAGGAGAACATCCTGTCGTTCTGTTTGAGTTCCAATACGAAAGCTTCCAAAGTCTCTGTCTTGACGGGTATGTCTCGAAACAAAATTGATTGTCTCGACAAATTCACGACTCGCCGCTGCGTTCCGACCTACACTGCCACAAATGCCTTCTAAACCTAGTAACCTTGCTCGTGTAGGGAAAAAGCAGTTGCGGCGGGAATCTCTTCGTAAGTACGACGGTGTA
The DNA here is from genome assembly GCA_002205965.3 of Kappaphycus alvarezii. NCBI lineage: Eukaryota > Rhodophyta > Florideophyceae > Gigartinales > Solieriaceae > Kappaphycus > Kappaphycus alvarezii. Next base: position 1,370,850 of record NADL03000517.1, on the reverse strand, counting down.
AAGCATCCTGAATCGCGAAGTCGAAGAACTTCCGGTTAGAGGTGCTTTTTAAACTTCTCGGTGTAGGCTTGTAAGTTTAATTCGGCAAACGTGTTTTTCTCCAAGCGGTAGAGCTCTGAAGAATACGAGGAGTAGTTCTCGCGCAAATTTTTCTGTAGAAAGACTGTTTCAGACTTCCTGGACTAGATAGATCTAGCCAAGAAGTCGACGCGCTCCAGGACACGGCTATACGAAGCCGAAATGAAATGCTGTAGCACAAAGAAAGCTTCTGTGTCAGCCTCAATGTTTTTGGACACAGGAGCTTCGTTGACTTGATGAGCAGGGGCGAGGCCGTTCTCGCCGTACCTGTGTAGGCTCGTAGTGCAGCGAAGGCTTCGCCCACTTGTTCAGTGGTACGTATTGTCAGCATAAACTACAGTTTCCAACTTTGAAAGCCTCGGCAGCGGCTGAGGGCTTCTTGGTACGGTTTGGTGAAGGCTATGCGACACAATAAGTCCGGGCGGCGGCGAAGGTGGAAGCAGCGGCAGAGAAAGCGGATCCAGACTCAGGCATGAGTAGGTTGACGATTTTGGAGAGATTTCCTTCGAGTCCGGCAACCTCGTCTTCAGAATAAAAACCCTGAAGGTGTCGGATGGTGTAGAAGAGGAGTCAGCATGCGAAATTGGAGGGTTGCATGTTGTTTTTGTGCGAAGGTGGGCCTAGACGTTGATTTTTCCGTAGCTGGTTCGACTTAGGAACACAAACGATGACTTTAGGAACCAGTAGTTCCGGCAGAGGTTCTCCATTTGGCGATTAAATAGCCCTGTTAGACGGGTTTTGATGGAGCACCAAGCCTTTGAGCAACGGAAAGCCTGCTAACGTGGCCTTATCTCGAGGTTCTTGCAGTGGAACGGATGAAGATGCAGCCAAGATGTAGATTTGACGGCGTGACTTGTAGAGAGTTGTGGATCACGGCCAAGTCGAAGCCTATTTGTCATACTCACCCATCATTTTGCAAACGTTCCACCAAAACTGACGTAATGGAAAGCCTAGTCAGCTGGCAGGACAGAAACTAGCATGATAAATGAAGCCATACCTTTTCTTTCGGAATAATACTGTCTTATATAAGAAGGAAGAATGACGCTTTATTGTTTGAAGACAAGTCCGCACTACACAGGACCTCGGGTTCTGCTAGACGGACGACTCCGGGCAATGGCTGAACCGCTTGCCCACTCAAGCGAAAAAGGGACCGGAAGAAAACTCCACCACCTGCCGGGGATTCAGAAGGCTTAAAAAACTCCCGCTGTAAGCACATAGGCTTACAGATAGAGACGGCGACCGCAACGGCGAGAACTCCGGACGGGATAGCTTGACGACAAGCCCGCAAGGCTGTGAAGACCACAACCCCTCGCAGTCCGTCAAAATGACGGAAGATTTGAGTGCGGCAGGGTACGGTGGACTTCGCAAACCTTGTTCGAGTAGTAGAGCCATCCTTATACACCTTTCCCAGTTCGTCCCACGTGCGCTGGGGGCGCGGAGAGGCAATCCACTCGATGTGGCCATCGACAAGAACGTTGCAGCGAGAGCTCTGCAGCCGTGGCGGGGCGGTCTCCTGAGGGAAGAGCCGGATGAAGGTCCGGCGCCCACGCCGTGCGCGTGCGCCGAGCGAGATGAAGCGAGGGTTGGGTGCTGTCAGTCGAGATAAGATGGACGTTGAAATCAAGCTGAACTTCGCAGCTACTAAGCTAGGGTGGCGGTCGCGCAATTACCAGATGAACACCAGAGAGAGCGTAGGATACATTATATTATTATTATTTTATATAACTCCTTTTCACTTGCAATCAATTTGCATTTGGGCATATTCTGATGCTAGTTTTAAGTTTAATAACGACTACAGTTCTCAACCGGGAATGATTGCGTTCTTGAAGGATGAAAATGGAAACGCTTGAATAATAAAATTCGGTTCGTGGTACTGTCGGCGTGTAACGCGATCCGTGCTGACTGCAGAAGGTTATGCGCTCTAAAACTGCTTTTATTGGTGCATAAAAATTCGCGCATGATCTAAAAAATATCACTGCGAAGGAAATACCAATCATTTTCATTACTGATTCAAGATCACTGCTTGACACTATTGTCAAACTTTCTACAGTCAATGAGAACGGATTTTTATTGATATTTGGGCGATTCGGGAATTATATCGTTTGGGAAGTTTGCACAATGTTGGACACATGGCTTCTGAATTCAAACATGATGATGGGTCAGCAAAAAGGACGGAAAATATACACCTTCATACAATCATTGATAATAGTATACTCAGTCACCCTATCAATCAATGGATACTTAACAGAAGAAGAAATGGAATCTTCGTAATCGTTGCAGGTCATTTGAAGTATATCTTAGTTTCATGGCTTGCACTGGCTTTTATTGTGCTTAATTTTGGGAGCATTTATTTACAGTACGTTAGTACTACGACAATATATAAACATTTTTGCCACAACATAAATTTCACCGTGGAAGCTGTTATGCCACAAGTCCAATCATGGAAGCTGCCACTGGGCCTAAGTACTGTATTTCAAAACGTTACCCTGCATACCACCCTTTTGTTTGTTCTGCCCAAATAGTTCCGTATTTCGGAGTAAAGTTTCGCTGCTCGCGGTGCTCTTGGAAGCGAAAACAATAGAAAAGGCGAAACGAGAACATTGACGAGTAAAACAAAAATTCAACTTCGGTTAGTCCTTCCGTGTTCAGTGAGAGCATGGTCACTTCTCTGTATTCCGGTCAGGTCAGGTCTGTATGAAATTGTTTTATGCCCGAATTTGTGGTTAAAAATGTCAAGTGTGTGTGATGCATAATTTCGCATGGTACCAATCAGGGCTACATATTTTATCGTTCGGTTCCAGGAATGCAATTATGAGTAATTTAATATATTGCAGTCTGTGCTAAGAACACCAAGTATAGTGATTCGGTACTGTAGAAGTTACTGTTACCCAGAAGGTATTCTAGTTTTATTTAGCAAGGTTTTGAAAATTTTAGTTTCTTTATCTAGGCGGTGATTGATAGGGATTCGGGCCTCAACTTACCCCCGATTTGAACGAAGCACCTCACTACTACCATCAAGATATCTCCAAATCCCCCAGAAAAGAACCAAAAATCCAACCACAAGAAGACCAAACCAACGATTTCGCTCCCCCTTCTGTCTTTTGAAGCAATGGCTCCCTTGTCTCCTTGGACCGACGGTGTGTCTGTAGAAGTTCGAGGGGTAAATACCCTCTAAAATGTAGGTGTCCGTTGTCTCTCTGGGTCAAAAATGTTTAACTCGGGGCTCGGAGGGACAATACCCCAGTAACTGCTGAGGTGCTGACTTCCCGCTTAAGCCTAATGTGGGTAGACTTTGGAGACACCTTCAAACACCGGTGGATCACAGGCATTGTCAGGGTCAATACCGCATCGAGAATATGAATAAGGAAAGAGGACAGGAAAGAAGTCTGGTAGGGACAAGATCGGCGGACAGGTCGGCAGAAATGAAGCCCGAGTCCTAGATGAAGCATCGCCTTCCGAATCAAGCTCTCGTTTCAACCGGCCCCTTTCGCACTCCTAGACTATTTGTAACCACCTAGAGGATCTCGTCAGCAACAAGAAGGCCAACAGAGCTGCGAGTAGCCTATTCCTCTCTGATGGAAACGCCGTAAACCTGTTGACATCGATCCAAAATTCCCCTGCGGTTGGCGGTCAGCGCTGGAACCTCAATCGCTTCCTCATCGGAAAATACACATGTAGGAATAGCTAAGACCTGCAAAAATTCGTTCAAAGTCGCAAACGACCGTGAAAGGAGGAATAAGAACCGGAAAATCAAGAAAAGGACTTTTCATCGCACAGTTTGCGAACTCGGGTTCCCCAGCGCACATCAGAGGGAAATTAAAGAGCTTAGAAAAATTAATAAGAGAGCTTGGGTCAGGAGAGCGGCTAAAAAGGAAATTAGACGGTGCAAGAAGTTTAACCTCACGTTCCCACAGCAGATAGACTTCGAAGCCCATATAGGTAGCAAATAACGCCGCCGAAGAGCAGCCCATCTGAAATTGAAGAACTGTGCTTAGTTTCTCGAGTACCTAATAGTCGTCTTAAGAAGATAAAAAGGGAGGAAGAAAGAAAAAAATGAAAAAGATATTAAAAATTAAAAAAAGAAAAGCAAAGCAATAAAGAACTCTTCAAGCTCTCCATATTATCCCCATTCTGACACTTAGAAAAAAGCAGTGCTATTAAAATTAATCTGATGTGGAAAGCTGCTGTACCCAATAGTATGGGCGAATTCGATAGCAGGCTCAGAATGAGAGCCTCGATAAAATGGGAGCTGATTTAGTAAAAGGCCACAGTGTTGTACTGTTTTCGATGCGTACAATACTGAATGTTTCAATGAAATGGTACAAATTTGATCGTTAAAACGCAGGAAACGTATTAAAAGCGCTGCTTGTGATGTTGTGTATCGATGTTGAACTTTGCTGTACTGTGCCAACTTGCACTCTGACCAAAAAATACTGCAACGAACATGTTGCATCCGTATGTCATTCAATTGAAAAGATTTAATGGGGCATCAGCTGGTTATGTGTGAACTTATTCTTTGGCGAACGGCACGAATTAGTGTAACGACAATACGCTTGCTTGATATGGTGTTGAATTCCCCACATTATGGGGGGAACTAGTGTGATACTTTTACTTAATAGATGAATTCATAGCATTTGTTAGCATGTGCCGGCTGTCATAATATTCTTGAATCGTAAAAATCACTCGAATGAAGCACATTCGTGATGCATAACTCTTGTAGCCGACAAACTGCGAACGGTTCTGCGAACACCTAAACTGGCTGATAAGGAACCAGATACTAGCGCATACATGAAAGTTCATTGATTTAAAGAATAACAGCTCATGAAGGACAGGGAATGAAGGACAGGGAAATCCAGATGGATCACATTATGTTGGTGTTGATTATTTTCTTACATACTGTAGTAGAATGACCCTGTGAGGGTTCATTCACCAGTGAGATTTTTAGAAGCTAAGCTTTTTCGGGAGACCAGTGTATGCGGGGCTAGAGAGTTACTGATTTAGAAGGGTAGAGAGACGGTAGGTCGCGTCTAATAGGCTTAGGAGGATGCCTTAATGTAACGATTATGTTCAGAAACCAAATCACTTTAAATCACCTGGCAGTAACCCACCAGTAACCGTTACCGAGGATTTACACTGTAACAACACATCAGTGAAACTTGTTCACTGTACCTGGACACCAGTTTAGAACACAAGATCATACGAATTTGTGCCAAGCCAATTAAATGAAGCTATCGTGGCTATCTTGCGTGGTTCTTACAAAATTGCCCATCTCACCAATCAGAGATTACTTTACGCATTCTTTCCAGTTGGACCAATGGAACATTGCTATGATGTTTAGTGCTGTCAGCACCATTGATGTTTGCTACACGAACCTTCAGAACCTTGTAGTTTGATACCTATAGGGTCTCTTTTTCCAGAATACCCTGAATTCAGTACTGTTTGCTTACAACTCACCTCTGCTGTCGTCGAGTACTTTTTATGTATCAACACTGGTCTAAATCTCCCGCCTCTTTACCAGAACCATCAAGAAACAGTTCAAACATCTATTTACTTTGCGCTTAACACCTCACATTCAAGATCCTCCAGAAGTTTCACTTGACCGGGTAAAGCGGAGGAAAAAGAGTAGAGGAAAGGGGCTGATATAGATAGGAATGGCAGGAGATCTTACTTCGGGAGCGCGCCAAAGGGTTAGCAAAGTGTGAATACGCCGGTCACTGTACCTACTGGGGACACGAATAGCGAAGTTTACTCTGTACAAACGCCAGGTAGTCTAGCTAGAGTGATCCCGAGCAGCACTAGGCATCAATACACTAAATAGACTAAAACTGGACAACTGAACCGTAATACTCCGGTCTCAGTGGTACTGGTCAGAGAATTGAGGGTCTTGGTTGGTTCTCCTTTTTGATCCATGGTTTAATAGGGCTCCTAAAGACGATGGATGGAAGTTTTTAGCTTTGAAATGGATTTACAAAGGGACTTTGCGAATCCTTTCTACAGTGAAACGGGTTGAATATGGCTACATAATTGTAACATTGCCAAAAAGACCAATATTGACGTCTTCCAGTGGAGCCAGGTTCCCAGCGTTTTTAGAGACTCTCAAAAATGAGTACAACAATTTCAAAAGTATTCAATGACCAAATCTTCAACAAGGGGCTCCAATCAATCTCTTGTCAGCAAACTTCCCTCTACACACCAGTTATTCTCCGGAACTAACTTAGAATCTTTCATTTTTTGGAGTTTGGGGAGTGCTGTCATAGATAGATACACTTTACTTTCCAAGTTAAATGACTCCTGGGAAAGATCTCAGAAAAAGCTTACAGTTATGGTCCCATGGAGCTTCGGAAATTCTAAAATTTCACATTTAGTTCTTATCCACCGAGGAATTCTTGAAGATGGTGCTGGGGTGGTTGGTCAGATAAAGTCAATGACGAGGAGCTTTTGTCATTCTGTAGAGCGATTTTTATACTAATTGCTCTAGTTAATTACAAAAGAGATCAATTTATACCGTTGCCTGAAGTTTTAGTATCATCGTCTCAACAGTTCAGGATGAACAAGTCCTTAAGGGTCAAGTATTATATGCACCAAAAAAGCGTCAAAAACGTCAGGATCGCAACAATTATACAATAACCGTTAAAAAATGAGAAAAAAGTTACTTGTAATTATTTACTGTAGGAGAACCTTAAAACTCCTTCTGCACTTGCAAGAGATGTTTTTGCGAATAATGATCTTGGAGGCCACTAATGTGTCTTAAAAATGATTGAGGACCGTATTTCCCCTTCGAATTCAAAAGAATATGCCCTTCTTCTAGATGGTAGCATACAAGTGTCATATTTCGATACCTTTGATCGCTAGTTTGATTAAATATAAATCCCTGCCGCAATCTCCAACCTTAATAATATCGCTGATGAACTTCTTGCACCGAGTGACTGGTTTCTATTAAATTCATTCCAACAAATGATCCTGGAGTTTACTTTGAGTTATGGAATAGGAATATGCCTTCTGAAAGTGCTATTTCAAAGTTACATAGATCCCAATAACTCCTTTAAATTTACTCTGGTCCTTTGAAGAAATCTGGAGGGTATTTATGACATATTAACACGTTAACTTCCATCTCCAGTCCGCATGATTCACATTTTAATACTTTAACTAGTATTTTACGTGAATTAATTTGAACAGAGAGGAGCCAAACGAGATTTACCTTCTAGTTAAAGACATTTAGACAGTTGAGTTCAATACCGAAAGCTGACCACACCAGTCTTTCTTCCGTTTATCTTGATACAGTTTCTCTATATTTCATTGTCTTGTGTCATGAGCAATTCATTAGGGCAATCGTGTCTAGATTCATTTTATTTATAAGCAGTTCATGAGATTATTCGTACGAAAAGTCAGCAGTCGCCAGTAATTTTTCAGTACATTCCGATAGTTATCAAAGGAATGGAAAAGTACACACCTCCCCCGCAAATTCTTTCTTATATGTATCCCGTAAGCAAAAGGAGCGTTGATAACAACCTTTTATTGACTGAGAAAAAACGTTTTTCCATTTAAAGTTCATGTTGAGCGTCGAAGTGTAGATCTTTGCTGCATCGCACCATCTACGCTTCGAAATCTTTCGAATAGCGCAAACTATAAACTGTGTCACTTCCTTTCCTTCCCGTTGTGTCCATGCTAGAACCTAGGACCAAGTCCTCGACAATGCATCGTGATAATATTTTGTCTCGTCAAAGAGCTTCTTAATGAATACGTAAATCAAACTATAATCCACTGAATAAACTTAAATCGAAAATGAAAAACCAGTCACAGGTAAATGCTGTAGAAATTGGGCCATATGCCCTTTTGGGATTTATTATTTTAATTTATCATCCCATCCCTGGAAAAGATAGGGGCTTTAACATTTCCTCTTTAACAAAATAGGGGTTGTACTGATTATAAGAACAAAATGTATCTCAACAAATTGGTTGCCATACGCATCTTTATTTACACAAATGACACAACTTCTCTTATTTCTGTATCTAAAGTTCCGCACTCAATGCAACAGTGCTCAAAAGTTTAGTTCTATCCGTATAATACGCTAGGAGTTGATTCTCAACTGAAAGTATCCTCTATATAATCAAAACAACCCATTTTTATGTAAGACGTCGCCAAAAACGGATAAACGCAAAAACGGTCAAGTATTACGAAAAATGAGCTAACACCGAATTAATTGATCAATCCTTTAAATAAGTTGTTGCAATTTCCCCCGTATACAGTAAAAATTGAATCTATTTAGCTATTCCTACCCGTTATTATCTATCAACGCCAGCACCATTATTTTATGGAATCCAAATTAGACTTTCCTTATTTGGTGGATTCAAGCGTCAGTACCAGTAGAAGTGATTCATCTGCAATGTTATCCTCTGAGAATACAGTTTTTTTCGGATCTTGTCGTCCTTCACATTTGTCATCCGATTAAAAGGAGAACGAGTTCGAAATAGATCATCGTCTAGCGTTTTCAGTAAATGTTTTGGGGTGAAGATTAAATTCCCCAGAAACACAAGATTCCCGAACTCTGAAAGAATTCTGGTTTGATCTTTCCTATTCCAATTTATCCTCTACTCCCGTCCACCCTTAGCAGAGGAGCAACCTGGAACATTTTAAGTAGAATACCTCACCTTAGGAATGGGTGAAACAACGTGGAAATTCTAACACATGGTCTTAATTACTTTTCAAAGTTTAAATAGATGTTGTGTGACAAAAAATAAATTCGAACATAGCGATAGAGGTCCGATACCTACAAATGTCGGACAGAAACACTACTTCATCATGAATATTAACTCCTGAATGCTGCTTTGACTACTCAGAGAGCTGATTTAGCAAATCATTGATCAAGAGCACTATAAATCAACACCAAGTCGGATCAATTTCCCTTACGATGAATTACAAGTTCATCTTTGACACAAATGTTTTGGCACCAATTTATCGCCCGTCTTTTTAGAACTTAATCTGGAAACTACTTGCCCTTAATACGTCCAAGTATCTACTGTCATTCATTGATCAAACTTTAGTCCTGTACCGGACGCTCCTCGTGTTTCACGCTCCCTTCCTTCTTCCAAATTCTGACTTCCGTCCCTATCAAATATAGATTCTCGTCTATTTCCAACTTCTCGGGTCCCCCTCTTCCTGATTGCGTGTCAATAGGTCTATCTTGTGAATTATTTGGTTCTGAGATGCACAGTGACTCAAAGAACACTTCCGCATTGGAATAAGCGACTAATTGAGTTCTTTCGGATGTATTCTGCCTCGCAAAAAATTATGTTTTCGTCTGATTAAATTTCAAGTATTTATTTACCGATATTGATAAAAAAGAGTCGAAAGTGTTGTGGTTGCTCCGTAAGTTTTCGAATTTTTACAAATGAACATCGATAGGGTTTCTTAGATCTTCCTGAGCACGAATCTGATAACCAATGGAAAACTTGCCTATTTCGTCAGATACAACTCGAGATCTACTATAGGCTGATATTTAATTGATAGGATAAGTATAATTATCCTTACGCATATAATGGACATTTTACGAAAATATTATGTAGCTTGCGCTGATATAAACTAAAGTAGAATCTCTAGTGAATAAAATTTAATCGAAGGGGAATTCTTTTAAATTTAGAATTTTTCTTTACGTGCATTTTTCGACAAAATAGCCAATGTCATTCTACCATGTACTAATCGAACCACTCTAATCATTAGCATATATAAGTAACTGCTTAGAAATTCCCAGAAACTCAGCATGATTTTCTTATTCTCCTCAATATAAAGTACCGTCACTGTCGCTCAGTGAAGGCAGGAAAGGATATCTCAGAACAACTACCTCAACCGCCTGGCTCAAAAACTCTCACTCTGCAGGTCTCCACCACCAAATCCAACCCATACTATTGCCTTAATTGTCCTCAAGCTTTAGTTGGTCGTTCATGTGGGCACCCGCGCACACTGTTCAGTTTTTACCAGTTCCAGGCAAAAATCCCACAAGAAGACGCCAATTTTAACTTCTACAAGCCAAAGCTTTGACTTCAATAAATTTTTGTGAAGTGGCTCCTTGCGTAATAATCCGTTTTTCTAGGTGGTGTTTCGATAGTTTCGATGCACCCCTCAGCACTCACCGTTCCCTGCCGACCTGACTCTGAGTGACCTGTCGCTCACCTTGGCTAAAACGCAGTGGAATAACTATATTCGTACGTATAGTTCTACTTTAACTCACCAAGGATATCATTTATATACTTCCGGGCAGACCAGCCCTCGAACAGTAATCAAGGTGTTGTGCATCCATTTCGTAACCAGCAATTTGAAATCTTAACCATGCTGATGGTGGTCTTTTCGCACTGACCAAGACGAAAAAACGTAAGTTAATTCCACGGGTTACCGTGTCGTGAAAAGTGCATTGACACTCTATCCAACCCCATCGACATATACTCGAAATTTTGGTCATCCTTCAGCACCCCCATTAACACAGTCAGTGACTGTAAGCAGATGGATATTACTTCGAATTACAAGCTTTTGCAAATGGGCGCTTAGCAAAACAAGCTGCATGAAATGAGCATATCCAAAGTCTACTTAAGCAGCACCTCATGATGAAATAAAGGAGCATAGGGAGCTAACCCGGGCATCGGTTTTTGTGCCTGCATTGTGTTCTTGTAGAGATTAGGATCATTCTGTGTATGAGGTACCACATTGGTGGAAACCAGATGAATGTATCAGTTATGGGCCCAGATGGTCCTGAGAATCCAAGCAACATATTCGATGCTCCGAGGTTGACTACTAAGACCGACAAATATCAATATAGGAGGGATGTCAGAATGTGGGTTCGCCGAATCAATACGTTCGCAAACGGTGGAGACAATCGTGCGAAAGGAATCGCGTGCGGTTTTGGTTACGCTCTTCTAACTGCCATGGATAAAACATTTCGCAAGGTAATCGAATTCGCGGAGGAGTCTGGCCAGATGACCTCCTGTAAAGAAGATGGGCAGCAATTCACCGATGCAGAACAAAAGCACTGCATTGACCTCATCCTGAATCTAGTCGCAAAATATTCCCCAACAGATAATGTGAGGAGACTTGTATCAATGAGTAAATCAGTGTATAACTGCAGACGCCGAAAAGGAGAAACGTATGGTTCATTTGCTGACCTATTTCTGGGACTGGCGAAGAGCTATCTCAACCAATGCAACTATCACGAGATGAACAACGATAATCAGACATTCGCTATGGTTCTGCTAGAGAACGCCGAGTTGGACGACTCACTTTTCAATAATATAGTCAGCATCCTGGTGTCTAAGGCCGAGAAAACAACTAGCAGGGTACTGACTACCTACAATGTATCCTTGTGCACATATGAGGGTATCAGAGACTGCTGTGAATCAGTCAAAGAAGCGCTAGAAAAGGTTGTGGAGATTGAAGGAGCTGAAAGGTATGTAAGTGAAGCTGTGACAAAAACTGCTAAACTATATGACCTAATATCTGCTATCAAAAGCAGACATGATCGTTTTAATGGGGATAAAAGAAACCCCTGCAGTGTCAGTCTTGAGGAAGCAGTAGAAGCTTTGAAATACATCCGGAGTGGTTCTAAATAGAATAATGACCCCGTATCTCGCGGCTGCAATTTTGTTGACTCAGCCGACCGTTATATACAGCCGAAGGCGGTGGGATCATTAATGACTAAAACAGGGTTTCATGGAGGCCATATTGGCATGAAGCATATTCTTCCTCCTTCTCCTCGATACATATCTCCGGGTACAGGCCGAAAGAAGAATTCCAAATGTATGGCATGCGGACTTAAAGGTCATTGGGCCGGAGATATAGAGTGCCCTGGGAGAGAAGGGAATGATTTTGTACGACGGGGACAGAAGAGTTCCAATGGCCCCTTCAAACGTCATGCACCAGATGAAAACAGAGGGAAGATAGTCACGTTCAATGACAAATCAAGTAGCAAACGATTCAAGAAAAATAACACTCACAACGGGGACAGGAAGATATTAGACTCTTGATAATTTGCAGCCGACCGTCGAGGGAAGCACCAAGCCTCTGCATTTTGGGATCTAAAGAGTTTTCTGTTCAGTAAAATCCAGTCATGCTGAGTCACTGAAAGCTGCGCACATACAGTACGAAATTAGGCAAATTTAGAATACAAGCACCACAAAATATTGCCTTCCAATGGCAAAAAGATGCCGTTTCTCTCTCTAAAAACATATAATTACAGTAAATAGTTGATCAGTAGGCCTCTCTATCATAGATTAAACAAAAAACCAAATTCTGCAGACATCATAATATTATTGTAGCGCAAATGTAAATATCCATATGATTTGATAGAAACAGAAGCTTTTTTAAAAATTACTGTAATTCAATAAATATTTCTCAATTCTTTTATTATTTCTGTACACCAATGACAAAACTGTTCCAAATTCAAAAGACAGCGAATAAAAATATAAAAACCCGCCTTTTACAATAGCGCACACTATTTGAAAATTGTGCTCGTCATTTCCAAGTTTAGAGGCTACAATACTCATGGTAAGCCCCAAAAGCTTCTATTGCAAGATTTTCATGGTACATAGACGTCCTCAGGCGCTCCTCCCCACGTCAATGCAACACTTCACGCTGCCCCTCTATTTAAGACTGCTGTATCATTCGTGCCTCCTGCGGCACCTCTACCTACCCACCACCCCTTAACCAAACTCTCTCTCTCAGCTCCCACCCACCACCTGAATCAGGCCAGATAATTCAATAACAGTATTAAAAAAACTTCCTGGGCTGCAGACATGACCTTTTTTCAGCCCAATTGCTTCGAACTCAGTATGACCTTTCCTTCAGCGGCTGCAGACTCCCAAGCATGGTTTTGTATTTGGTGAAGACTTTGGAAGGAACATAAAAATCCCATCCGATCGCATAATTTTGAAGAACTGATTCGGAAAGCTCTACATCCTTTGGGGGGCTGTGAAGGGGAGCTAGAAGTGGAGGGAGGTCCGCCATGATGCATTATTTAAGCTTTGTTCTACGCGGAAGAACCCTACACGTAAGATACCAGGTATTGAGGACTGAAGACGCCCAGATGTTCACTTCAGTGAGAAATAGATTGTATTCAATCGGAACTGAGACGCACAATAAGCGACGTGCTGGAGAGGTCGCTTATCGCGAGAAAAGAAGGCACTTGAGTAAGATTAATTTTAGACCCTCGTAATTCGAAGATGGACAACCATTTGACCATCATTAGTATTTTTTGATGAAATCGTAATAGGACCAAAGAATCACACGATGTAAAATGTTTTACTAATACATAAAAACACCGGGAGTCAATGTGTGTCTTGAGGCCCAGACAGGGGGCATAGTGAACCATGTTTGAATGATGCATGGTGATCGTTGAGTTTTATTTGAAATAATAATTATTTCCAATAGTCTTCTCGTTTTACTAGACTTCAGTGACTCCATTGGGATATTTACATCTCATTTATTGCATTGTATGATTCCTTGTCTGATATTATGTCATTCTCTTATCGTAATTCATTTTTAAACTTCAGCAGGGCTACGGACTTGTGTTGTCTACGCAGCGGATGGTTCTCTTTTATGTCTTCTTCGGAAGGAGGGACAGGAGGAAGCGAGGCTGCGCGGGATATTTAAGCAGCATGGAGGCCTACTGTAACAATTCTTATAGTAAGTCACGACAATGAAATTACTGTAATGCGACAGACCCCCCCCTTTGTCAAAATTCGTGCGGTTAGTGAAGAAACTTTACTTCATTGAGTATCTATCGTGTACACTGCAGGTCTGACTATTCGGCTAAGAACCAACAGGATGTTCCTCGTCAGGCACGTGCAGTGGGGCTCTCGATAGAATGGCTATTTCAACAAAAGACCACAGTATGCAAGTTATGTGCTGATAAAGACGTCTGCGAATCACTCCTGTGGTTGTGTTAAACTTCTCTGTGATGCGCGGGATGAAGTCTCCTAGTAACAGTATAACTGCAGGGGGTGGGGCACCCAAAGAATCGAAAGCCAGCGCTTAAACTTAAGGTTTGGCTCTTGTAGGGTGATGTGCGAAGGGGGCGGGATCCGGCGTACCAGTTTGCGCTCCATGTCTTTGACTTTATCTCGGTGGGCAATGTCGGCGGCGCCGCTGGCCATTTGTGTGGCCCTTGTGCGCACGGCTTGTTTGAACGGAGAGACAAAGGTAAGGTCGCAGGCTATGGGGTGGACCTGTTGTTCAGTGGGCAGGGGCGCGGGTTGAATGATAATATCCGCACGGCGGATATTCGTCCAGTTAGAAGAAGAAGTTTAATGCATTCAGTATCTACTGGGAACTGCGCACGTCCTTGCTATACGGCTAAGATCTAACCGGATATACCTCGTCTTCCATGCGCATCGGGGCTCTTGACAGGATAGCTTGAACGATGGATGACCAAAGGGTACAGCTCAGTCGCGGTGTGCAGTGCGCACCGTCTGTATAGTATATGTAAATTAATTTTGCACGCTTTACTGTAGCATGAGATAGCAAGGTTGGCTTGGTTCAGTGGTCTCACCAGACGAGGTGTGTAGTGTAAGGCAGATGCTCGAGTCTCGAGATTAAATTTGGCCAATGGCGGAGATACAGGAGGAAAAGTCACTAATCTGCGTTTGAAAATTGTGTCTGCCAAAATTTTCGGTGATGTATAATATCTCTAATACTTTGATACGGCGGTAGTCTGTCATAAAAATATACTGAAATCCTAACCTCTTGTGTTGGTGTAAATCTCAACGACCCGCCCTTAATCTTCATTACATTCTGCTTGACTTGCCCAGCATTTGATCAGTGGCCGAAGAATAGCTTCCGGGTGACAACCCTCTCCTGCTGAAATAGAGTGTCGTATAAGCTTTGCTGGAGTCATAAGCGGCAAAGATCGCGGCCATGGTTGAAATGGAAATCATTCCCTCGGAAAAGGAGCCGAACCAAGATGATGACAACCGTAGAGAGCTTTTCAATGAAATGTTCGGAAGAGTTGTCGCTGAGATGGTCTGCTATAATGAGGGAGAGAATGGAGGAATAGCTATGGAACTGTAAACTGAGGAGGGAATGGACGGAGAAGAAGAAGACCATAGAGCTTGGAAGATCGACGCAGAGATGTTCAGTGATGGTTTGAAAGAAAGGAACTTCAGTTTCTTCGCCGAAAAGTTGTACGCAAGTGCTAGGGAGACTACAGATCCTTCAATATATCACATGGTATATGTAGAATCCATAACGATACCTGGATTCTCAAGGAAGGTGAGTAAATATCTGACGGTAATCGTAGTTGCGAAGGATAGGGTGTGTTGCATCCAAGGGTTCTGTAAGGTTGACGATATTAATTGCATGGATAACGAAAACTACAAAACGGTCCTTGAAAACGTCAGGTGGTTCTGCAAGTAGTATCCAGGCGTAAAAGTTCTCACTAGTGGTCCAGGGGCATATGGTGTTTAGGAAACGCTAATATAATACAAGAAGAGTTACGTGGAAGTTCCTTATGCGTCAAGCGAACATCTAAACTGCATCCCAGCATTGATCTTGAACATAATTAAGAGCTTAATTGGTGAACTACCTGCAAACTCGGCAATTGATAGTTGAAGAGTTTTTCATTTCATTTCAAGAGTCCAAAGAAGGTAGGTTCTTTGCTGCTTTCAATGGGCATGCGATTTGGCCTCCAAACAGAGCTTTTATTCGTTAAAAGCGATTCTATAGGGGCTTTTGACATACTTGCCGTGCTTTAGGATGTTGTTTAAGTTTCATGCTCGTGAATGAACGTAGTTCACACGTTTATCACTGCGTATGTATCGAAGCTAGCCGTCAGGTGCTCTTGGATTCGGAGGAGAGGTTTGCGATCAAGTTTAATGCGGAATCGATGGAGGTGTGTACTGGACCTAGGGCACCGCAGATCTGTGTGACTGAGGTCTTTGAGCTTCATTCCCATTAAAGTTAATTGGAGTTACCAATTAAAGAAAGTTCAAGTTTATCCTTTTTATCTAATTATGGGTTGGTGAGGTTGAATATCGAGCCGTTCTTTACAGATAACGAATCTAAACAGGGTTTGACTCAATGATTTTGTAAGTCCATCTGCAACATTTTGGCTTCTTTGCACAAAGCCTATATCAGATATTACTCTGTCGCGTAATCCTTCTCTGGCAGTTGCAACGTCGGGCATTGCTCGTTTCTCGGATGTACGCGATCCCTTTGAGATAAAGACAAGCAGGCTTTGCTGTCGGTCAGCAGTTGCACAGGAACGGGCTTATCCAAGATAGTCTTCAGCTCTTCTCGAAGTGCAGTCGCGATATAAAATATGTTACTAAAAATGATTACTTCAAGATATATTGCTGATCTAGCGAATCATCTATATTTGTAGGACTTAAATGAAATGAGTCACCGTCGGCTACAAAGCCGACATGTCCGACCTGTGAAGTGAAGTCTAGATTTTTCGCAAACTATGAGTCCGAGAATCAAACAATACAAAGTTTTTTGAGGTCCTGTTTCAGTATCTTTAGATTACTACGATTATAGACTACCTATTTGATACATATAAATTGCTTTGTTCATCCTTCTCAGTAATTGTGAGTGGTTTAAGTCGAAAATATTTTCGGCAATTTGCGTTAGCTGTGCAATCTCGAAAAGACAGTCCGGCATGGAGTTTGTCAACCAAGCTAATCTCATTCTCATATATTTGAAGCTCTTGAATGATGGGTCCGCCCGTAGGAAACACAGCTTAAGGCAGGTACGAAATTTGGTCAAAGACGAAGTTTCCATCCTTCTTATCCAGTCTGAAGCCGGTAAACTCAGAAAGTAGCGCATATTCTTCTTTCATTTCAAACATCTCGTTCTTAAGCTTTGTGCGCTTTCGAAATTACTCCTTACCATAGCGGAGAAGGTCGTCAACGTATGTACCGCTGAGTTCCTTGATTCCCTTCGGTAAATAGGGAGTAAAGCGCTGGGTCATTTCCAAGGGACTTTATACTTGTATAATCCCTGTGATTCATGTCGACAGTCGTGTGCCAAAGATATTCTGCGTCGCAAAGACCGTATAGTAGGCGCAGGAGCTTTAAATATCGGCCTAGTTCGATTTCAAACTCGGATAAAGGATTTTCTATGAACGTTTTTCCAGCAAGCGGCTCAGAAGACGGGAGATAGGCTTGGTTGATGTATGTGGTGCAAAAAAAAATCCAAGAATGGCTGCAATCGCAAGTAATAATCGTAAAGACCGAGGTTTACACGTCGAGGAAGTATGTTTTTCGTTTTTCACGCTGTCCACCAATTACGTTGTCGTTTTTCACGCTGTCCACCAATTACGTAGCGTACCTTCCACTTCGTTTTACCATCGATAGAATATTTAATCGAGAGGAAGAATCGTTCCGGTAATACGTTTCCATCTAGCGGTATTTCTTCTATGAATATTACTCTAAATGCTCCGCGATTGAGTAGAGCGTTATCACTTATCTCCTTCATCTTTTCTTTGATCATCTCTAGGCTTTTTGTTCGCTCCTCTTTTTCATCCAGTACCTCTGTCGCCAATATTAAGTCGTCATCCGGTGACTTAATTTGGAAAAAGATTCCTTTAAGTTCTGTGGTAAAAGTAGAGAAGAGGGTCTCTGGGTGAGATATAGCTTTACTTCGGCGACGTTGAACGGTTTTGGGGGGCTTACAGCGGAGTCACACAAAAGAACCAGTTTCCTTTTATGGTCTGTATCAGAAACTTGAAAGGGGCGCATACATCAACTGATACGGTTCGAGACGACTCTTTCTCTCCAGACGAGTACTTGGTCCCCAGACTGATACGACCTGTCACTTGAAGGTGGCACAGAATTTTAAATTTCATTGCGGAGCTTGAATTTAAGAATATGACATTCCATTTATTTGAGGGCGACGCTTTCATTTTGCTTCTTTCGAGTACTTTTGGTCGTATGGGGCGAGTCTCATGGGTTACCGATAATTGCGGGAATTTTGCGAACACTAGGGCAGAGAGAACGAAGCCTTCCGGTCCAAGCGTGTCGTTCAATACTTTACCGGGGCATGATAGGGCGACTTTTTTTTGTTGTTGTTCGGTTCAGCTGCCATTATTCTACGATATGTTCGACGCAGCGGTTCGCGGTATCGCTCTCCGAATCCGAGGCCAGAGGTTAATTCCACGGCGGTTTTGGTTACTTCGATTTTGGAGAGGCTAAAGAGGTGTATAAATCTTGTCTCCAAGTCGATAACCTTGGTAAGTCAGGATTAAGTTCGGTTATCCTTTGTAAATTAAATCACGTAAATTTATTATCGCCCTCCAGATGTATTGCGTGGAGATACTTCGTTGGAAGCGAGCTGCCAGGAACCTCGTCTGTTCGTCAACAGTTTTTAGAACAGGGTAGCTGTCGATATATATCATGTCTAGTATTATAACCTCGTTGAAGCGAACGTTCAAAACTTCTAATATCACGCGAAATCTATATGGAGGGATTGGATTCTTTTACAGGGGTAACTTTTTTCACGAGACGTCTTATAGAATCCTTGGCGTTCCTGGTGTGTTTCCTTCTGGTTGAGATCGTTTGATGATATTGAAAAGCTTCATCGCGGATGGATAGAAAACGTTGCGGTGCAATTTAGAGAGTTGAACCCTGGAAAAATATAACTCCATGGTAAAGTTCATTCAAATATAGGGGTGGTTACCCGTCGACCTAACCATCGACATATACAAGTCGTCAACCTAGACTTCATTTTTGCGTTGAAAAAATGTGCGTTACCCGTTTTCTGATTATGTTTGAAGCAGTACATGGTCTTAAGGATTCCTTGTCCAGGATATCCATTCCAAGTAGTGCGGGAATGTCGGCATCTATTGTGGCCAACTGGAAGAATAATCATTATTCTATCAGTTTTATCGAGAGGAATTGAGACACAACCAAGTGACTGCTAGGACGCATCGGCACATCTGAAACGATTCCATGGTGGGCATATCTTCCTGATATTTATTTGTAATAAGAAGAGCATTCTTCTGAGTTCCATGCAGCCAACGACTGATTTTAGAGCTCCATTGTAGCAATGAAAGCTGAATTGGTGGACTCGAGGGCGTTATTTCTTCATTTTTGCAACAATGATATTGATCATGAGAACTTCAGCGTTACTATTGACTAGAGATTACTCCTCATATTGACAGGGACGAGGTCTCTTTAAAATTCCCCGCCACAGAGAGGAAATTCCGAGAAAATGTGGCTAGAGTCTCCCATTCCAGAGTAAATATGGTTCAGGAGTGTGGTATAATGGCGTCTTACAGGCTTTTTATCTTCTAACTCAGGAAAAGGCCATATGGTACCAAAATTTTGGCGTTTTTTGTGGCCATTTCCCTAGCTGACCGAAGTGGGTACCCGTGCCCCACTTTCGCAGCTCATCCACCCCCATTGCACCGGTTACACCTGTACTGTAGTTGTATCATGGTACAGTGGCCATCAAAGAATTTCGTACTCTCCAAATCGCCCACACTCAGGACACAAGTCACCTCATTACAGTGGGTCTTCTCTATCATCTACTGTCAACTGATTATGGAGATCATTAACTATCTCGCTCGCCCGACCAATCGCTGGCCGACTAACAACAACCGCCACCATCCCGAGCCGAAAGGAGGCCAAATTACTCATAAGCGTCAAAAACCGCCACGCTGGCATGGGCTACATACAAACAATCGTCAATACCGGCCGCCTTTTTCCCGTTTTTCCGTTATTCGGCCAAGTAGTTTCCTGTAGTCTAACTTCCTACTTATTCTTTCGTACCCGGCCCACACCCAATGTCACGGGGAGGCGAGTTTTCCGCTAAACTTGGGCCGTTTTGGTAGTCGACCTTCGTTTCCTCAAGCACTACGCTTCTCTCGCAGACCTCACTATCTACCCATATCCATCTTGTTTTCTTTCTTTGTTCTCCCTTTATTCTTCCCCAAATTGACCGAGACAGTATTCAGAGCTCTTTCTGGATATACTGCGAGGTACGTGTGCTTCGCACATCTACGTAGAAGTGGCCAACCCCACACTACTACATTGGTCTCCCGACCTAGAAGAGCTCAAGATAGACCCCTATCCGCTTCTTGACATTGCTTGTGTTATCGAGAAAGATTTTTGTGGAGGTGAGTCTCGTCGAAGTTGGTTGCTCGAGTAACTGAGCTGCTCAAGTGGCTAAGCCCGAGTGTAGTAACTTCACGTTCCAAATATCAACCAAGGCTCCCTCGCTCAAGACGGTTTCAAAGGACCAGAGGGTTGATTCCAGTAAATTTGCCAACTGCTGGGACGAGGTCAGCACCTTCTTCACCAGCCGACCTACTTTTGGCCTTGTCATCGGAGCGAGAGGAAGTTTTCCAACCTCCACCTCCGGAGACAACAGAAACCTCACTTCCCATCGCACCGGCGCCCGTAGGTCCGCATTTTCTGGGTACCTCCAAGGGTCCCCCTTCACCGGTTGAGGTCCGGACTGGGCAGCCCCTGAAATCACCTTCTTCGGCTGAGGTTCGAGATGGTCAGTCTCACTGCGCAACCAAGAGTTCCAGTGGATTCACGCCAAACCAAGAGTTTGTAACCGTAGGCTTTATGAGAGAAGTTCTCGATGCATTGGCTCGGGAGCGTATAACGTCCTAGACTTCCATGCAGGAAACATTACGTCTTTCTCTGTCAGCCGAAGTAAGTCAGTCCGTACAGGTAACGTTGTACGATCAACTGTTTGCGGCTCTAAGTGATCGATTTGATCCTCGCTTGGAGGAACTTAAGGCCAATGTAGAAGAAATCTGAAGAAAAAATCAGACTGAAGGAGTTCATCATAGTTCACTAGGACTCTATAACCATGAACATCATGGAATTGAATCGCAACCTGTCCAGCAAAATAGGCCAACGACTCAAAGATCTAGGCCGTCAATATTACATCCTCAAGGATTATCCGATGGCAGGGGGACAGCCACGGAATTTGACAGACGAGGAAGCAGTATACAACAGGCCAGTAGAAGAAGATCGACTGGTTACAAGGGATATCGAGTTGGGGCCCGCGGTCCCTGGCCTAGCCTCTCTGACAACCTTGCAAGAGCCTTTTCAGCATGTCGTGTCTTATGGGGCCTATCGCTTGGTCGATATGCGGTCTAAGCTTTCGTTTTCTGAAATTGCTCAGCTGGCTAAAGTGGGCCAGTCTATTAGAGCTTCGTTTCCTCACCTTGAAAACTTCGACGGGAGACATGGCATACAACTTCTTTCGTTCCTGCGCAACTTTAAAGATGCCTGTGATACCTTGGGCATTCACGAAGGGGCGCCGTCCGTGTTCTGAGTACTTTCTTGGAAGGGGACGCAAGACGCTTTTTTATGACCAAGTCGGGCGCTGGAGTGAGGCAGCCCTACTCCAACCGGAATAGATCTGGTGCCGTCATAACGAACTCTTGGCCGAGGGTGGTTCACGCTTTTCTCAAAAGGTATTGTAGCGAAGAAGTTCTGGCCACAGCATATGATAAAGTCACGAGAATGCGTCAAAAGGATGGAGAGACGGAAGCGGAGTTTGCCGATCGTATCCAAGATGCCGCATTGGTATGTGCGGATGTCTTCACGAAGCAATCTCTGATTCTCAAATTTGTCAAAGGTCTGAATCCAGCCGCTCGTTCAGCTGTGAATGAGAGTGTTATGCAGAAAGCTGGGTCTGTGGACTTCTCGGTTGTTCGACGGATGGCCATGTCAGCTGTAGACACCCATCGTGCCTATGTCAGTTCATTATCAAAAGCCAAAAAGAGACCCAGTGGTGTCTTGGCATTGACAACGGAAAACGATGACGACTACCCCTGGCAGGACCCTCCGATCGAAAATACAGAATCCTCCGTGCTGGCAGTGACGAGTGGTAAGGGCGATAGAGGATATAATGGTCAACACAGAAGCGCCGGAGCTGTTGTTATACCAAATTGGAACACAGCGTTAGGTTCTAATGAAGTCGTGAAAGAGCCACCCGTCCTAACTCCCAACGAGCTTCAGAAGGCCATGTTTATGTTGCATGGTGATAAGGCCATGCACCGTTGCTGGGGCTGTCGGGAGCATGGCCATGATCTGTATGTGTGCCCGTATTTGCCGCTCCCTGTCCGTCTCTATTTCGGGTTTGCAAATTAAAACTTCCAGAAAGAAAGACGTGATACAGAAGAAAACGGGAGTAGTCGGGGATCTGGGTCGTATTGCAGGCAGTTTAGGGCCAAGAAAGTCACTATTGCCCATCCACCGGTGCGCTCGCCGACCCAAGATGCTCGGCAAATGAATATGATGTTAGTCGCAGAGGATACCAATTCTGACGTCAAGGAGCAGGGAAAAGGGAATTAGAGGTATCTCAAGTGGCGGACGAGATACCACGAACGGAGGAGCTACCGCCAAGAAACTATGGCCATGCCCGTTATGGCCAACTTTCTTTTGTAACAATATCCAATTTCACCCCGAAGTCGGGCCAAAGAATGGTGTCCGCAACATCGCATGTTCTGAAGTATCTTGCAATACCCTCTGACCGGTCTCTGCACTTGTCGGAAAGGTCCAATTCATCGAAATATTTCCATCCCCTTCATGAAGAAAAAATGAGCGACTCAGACAGTCGCGAAAAAACAACGAAAATACTCTGGAAGCGTTAGTTTCCACGTTAGAGCCAGTGAATTGCAGGAAGTCCAGAAAATAGGAAGAAGACAGGGCACAATTGGGTCGTGAAGTGCCAAACAGAGAAGAATACATTACCGTATTGGCTCTTACATCCAATATATACACCATATCCGGATCGGTGGGGCTAACTTTCCGCGAGATGCTGCCAACCACGATCGCAATTGACACCTGCTCACCGCGAAATATCATTCGCGAAAGCGAGTTGCCGATCCAATGGTTAACTTCCATCCAGCCCCTTGACGAAGATCCGAGATTGGGAGATGCCAACCGGAACCCCTTGCGATTCAGCGGAGTTATAAGACTTACGGTAAGGTTGGCTAACAGATCATGGAAGGCTGACTTTCTTGTGGCCAAAACGAACTTCGCTGTTCCTGTGTTACTGGGTACATGCTTCACGACCCCCAACGTACAGAACCTACGATGTCGAGACCAGTACGTTGATTTCTATGGTGGAGGTTCTGTGCCGATAATTGGTAAGGCAGGTGGAGCTGAGCAGGGTGATGCGAATATTGAGAAGCCTCTTCCGAAAGCCGAGAAAGAGCTGGTGCCCCGCAGACACCACGCAGATTTTATCCGGTTAACGAAGGAATAGTCGTACCAGCAAGGACACAAATGATGGCAGACGTAACAAGCACTGCATCCGGTCTCTGTGTCCTGGAACCAAGATGGCCCTTGACTGCTCGCCACGGTGTACGAATCGCAAACGGAGTGGCAGAGATTGAAAAAGGGAGTCCGTTCAAGGTAATGATATCGAATTGGAGTCGCAAAGAAGTTAAGTTACCCTCAACTGCTGTGGTAGGGTACGCCTCCAGACACCCGTTGGCCATCATCACTCCGACAAGGTACTTGGGGTGCAAAATGGGAAGGGTACTGGGTATATTACCTGAAGATAGGAAGAATGAATCAAACGACAGCACAAGGGAACCTGAAGATAAGTCTGTTGAGTCATCGACTGAAAATCCGAAATGGGAAGACCAGGTTGACCTATCACACTGCGATGAGAAATTGAGGGACGAGGCAATGGCCATACTCCGTAAACACTCATCAATGTGAGTAGGCATCTCGGAGAAGTTAAGGCCACTTACCATCGTATTGAAGTGGAACCTGGCACGCGGCCGATAAGGTCCATGCCCTATAGACAGGGGCCAGCGGGACGAACCATCGTAGAAGAGGAAATCAAACGTCAGTTAGAACTGGGCGTTATTGAACCGGCCAATTCAGAATGGGCATCACCTGTGGTTCTTATACCCAAGTCGGACGGATAGAAGCGCTTCTGCGTTGACTACCGCCAGTTGAATGCCAAAACTATAACCGATTCCTATCCCCTTCCGCGAATGGACGATTGTATCGATTCCCTTAGTGATGCGGCCGTTTTCTCCACTCTGGACGCAAGCACGGGATACTGGCAAGTTCCTGTTGCAAAAGAAGACCGAGATAAAACTGCGTTCAGATCTCACCGGGGAGTATATTGTTATCTTCGTATGCCTTTTGGGCTCAAGAACGCACCTGCCACATTCCAAAGAGCATTAGATATTATCTTATCAGGTGTTCGTTGGCAGATTTGCCTTGTTTAATTGTATGACGTCATCGTCTTTTCTAAGGATATGAGGGCACACCTCGACCATTTGGATCAGATATTAATCCTCTTGGAAAACACCGGTATATCCCTGAAGTTGAAAAATGTGGGTCTTTTTGATCTTCAGTAAACTATCTCGGACACATAGTTCTTCCAGGGAAGTTGAAGATGGCTCTAAAAAATAAGGAACCGATATCAAAAAGCCTCTTTTCCCGCACTTTGACCGAGCTCCGCTCGTTCTTGGGAGCGTGCAATGTGTACAGAAGATTTGTGAAAGGATTTGATGGGATTGCCAAGACCCTTACCAATATGCTACGTAAGGATGCGAACTCTGAAGACTTCCAATCACCCACCTCGGAACAAAAGCACGCTTTCGCGAGGCTAAAGGAAGCTCTCGTGACCCCTCCCATATTAGCTCTACCACAATTTGGTCGGCATTACATGCTGGATACAGATGCAAGTGGCTACCAGGTCGGTTGTGCCCTGTTGCGACAACAAGAAGATGGAGAATACCTTCCTGTTGGATACTGGTCACGCACCTTGACACAGGCAGAACAGAATTATTCCGCCACAGAAAGGGAATGTTTGGCCGTTTTATTGGCGATTACAACCCTTCGACCGTACGTGGAAGTAACGAAGTTCACGGTGCGAACAGACCATGATGATGGACTCACCGATCCCTCGGGGCGCTTGACTCGTTGGAGGTTACGATTGGCCGAGTTCGAATTCATTATCATGTACAAGCCTGGTCGAGTACATCAAGTTCCGGATGCTCTTTCGCGATTGAGGAATTCAACCGACGAAACTGAGGAAGAAGGAATCGATGACGCCATACCAGTGCTCATTATGAGCGCAGTAATGCCAACAACACATCGGCAGAAAAGCAGGCAAGAGCCTGGGTACGTCTTGACCGAAGAAGATACAGTAGACCCGGAGGACATCGATCCACTGATCACTATGGAACCAGACTACGCTGACTATGTCCGCGCTCAAGCTTACGAACAAGAGCAGACAGCTGGTAGAAATTCCGAAGAGCTCCCTAGCCCCATAACCTATGAGTAAGTTATTGCCGAACAAAAATAGACTCGTTTTGCCAGCAGGTGCTGGCCAGGCAACCGAAGCGTCTCCGAGGCTCCTCCGTCTTCGAGGGACCGGATGGGATCCTGGAAAGGATAGGTCCCGTTGATGGAAGGATCCAAATAGTTTTGCCGCAGTCTCTGCGAGGCCGAGTTCTCAAGCTCGCCCACCATTCACTGCTTTCCGGGCATCCAGGCCAAACAAGACTCATGGAATCCTTGCGGTTGACTTACTACTGGCCACATATGGCAGTAGATTGTTATGCGACTGTTCGAAACTGCGGACATTGCGCGAAGAATCGTGTTAGGTTGCGTCAAAAGACTAATTATCTGAAGCTTTTTCCCGCGACGCAGCCATTACAATCAGTAGCAATGGACATCCTCGGTCCACTTCCGGAGACCACATCCAAGAATAGATTCATTCTGGCAATAACTTGTCGATTTTCGAAACTTACGCAGGTAGTACCTCTGAATACTATAACCGCTTACAGAGTTGCTGTCGTCTTCTGTAACCATTGGGTGTTCAAATATGGACCACCGGAAACGGTACTAACAGACAATGGAAAACAGTTCGCGGGTAAGTTCTTCCAAGCCGTTTGTCGACACATTCGAATAGGAAACAAGTTCACGACCACTTACCATCCACAAACGAATGGTCAAGTGGAAAGATATAACAGAACATTGGCTTTAATGCTAAGGGGCTAAGTTAACGAGCACCAATCCGACTGGGATGAGTATGCTCCGGCTTTAACTTACGCATACAACTGCCATGTTCATAGGTCAACAAAAACCACCCCGTTTGAGTTGGTATTAAGTAGAACACCCCTGGAGCTATCGTTGCATCACAGTATTACACATGGAACTTGTCCCGATGCGCGCCCAAAACAAGACTTTGTTACTCGACTTGATGCAGCCGTACATTCGGCTTACAATTGACTTCAAAAGACGCAGGAACGCTACCGAAAGGACTTCGATAGGACCGTTCGGATTGCCAACACTTCCCTTCGAGCAGGTGACTTTGTATATCTGGACAACCCGGAGCATCAACCGGGAAAATTGGAATATCAGGCACAAGGATCTTACCGAGTTCTCCGAAACGATGGCCGAACTTTCATCATCGACAGGAAAATTATTGTTGAGCGGGTCAACTCCGATCGGATTAACCCTGCACCGCGACCAACGCACGTTCCTTTCCCAAGAATTCGCACGGCTTCCATTCCCTACCGTTAAACTCGAGAACAACGAGGCAGTAGTCAGGAGAACAACAAAGGGGTAGCAGAGTAGTACGTTGTTGATCGCATCATGGACCATTGCTACGATCAAAATGGCCAAATGTGGCTCCGGGTGAAGTGGTATGGATATCAAGAGCAAACATGCAAAAACGCGAAACTATTCCTCCGAAACTGGTTTCCGCATACCTTTCACGAAGAAGAATCAGACAGAGAAGGCGTTCGCGGGACGCAAACGGTGAAGAAGGGGGGGACAACGTGTCGCTTCTTGAATGTGTCGCTTCTTGAAAATGCATATGAAATGCAAATGATGCACATGAAAAAAATGGATCATGTAAGAAGCGCTGATAACAGGTAAAATACCTGTGGGTAGAAGATAATTGGCCTTCGGCAGCGTATTGACAGGAAACTCAGAGCTAAAGTGGACCAAGAGCAGGTATAATTCGTTTATGCAATCAAACATATACGAGGAAAATTCGAGAGACAAATGAAGAAAAGAAACCTTAGGCGGATTCGAACGGATTTTGAAGCGCAGGTTGATCGTTTGTTTCCGGTTGTGAAGCTGAACGGGCAGTCGGAAGTCTGCAACTCAGCCGATGACCAGGCCCTTGCGACCCAACCACATCAAACAAAGATGATAACAATGGATTCGTAGTACTCGGGGCCGGCCCCTCTCAAGGAGCTAGTGCTCCATTCCTCCACAGATCCCTTTCAGAGCGTAGCTTCTCAATTTTTCTCACGGCCTGCAACAACTGACTTTCTAACCGCTAGACATGTTTTTCTGTTTCATCATTCTTACTTCCAGCTGACTCTAACTTACCTTCCAATTCCTTAACCTTATCATTTTCCAACGTTACGCGAGTCTCAATAGCCCTCAAGGTCGAGGCGTGCTAAAGATTCCTCTGCTTGGCCAACATTGACTCATTGCCCTTACTCTCCAAATCTCTACTGACAGCGTCTCTCTCAAGGCGAAGCTGAGTTAAGTCAGATCTTTTTTCGTGTAGTTCAAGTCGCAATATTTCGAATTCACGAGAGCACTGCCTTGTTTCTTCTCGATCAGCAGAAAATTGGATTTTTAATGCTTGAATCTCACGACAAGCGGAGTCATCTCGATCGCGGGCAACGCCCACCAGACGCTGCAGTTCCCTTACACGCTGGATAAGATCATTTTCTCGACCTTCATTCTGACTCTGATTTCTGTCAGCGTGACGAAGATTTCGGGCAAGGCTACGCTCTATGCAAGAAAGGAGATCACCTAAAGACCAGTTATGAACTCGACCTCCGCGCATAATTATGCGCCTAATTTCTTCACGGTAATTAAGCACTGTCTCTGGCACAGTCGTCGAATGATGGGCCACGGTAGCTCCAAACGAATTTCTATGGCGAAACGTAGTACCGTCACGAACTTCGTAGCCACAGTACCGGGAGACGCCATTGACTGGATCGAAATGGGTTTTGCAAAAGAAAGATGCCAGAGAAGCATGGGCCTTCCTCATCACCTCGATAAGTGCTGGGATAAGTCTACTCCACCACCAATGGATTCCCCCCGCTCCAAAAAGTTCGGAGCACCTTCCATTGTCTCAGCCACCAGATCAATAAGTTCTTCAGAGTACCAATGCACATGTTTGGAGTATCGAATCTCATACGCTACTCCCATCAAGATGAAAGCAGACATTTCAAATTGCAACTCTCGAAGGTAGCAATCCTCTGCCTCTTCATTGAAGTTTTTTGCAGATACACCAAAGTATAGAGCAATCAAAGGTGTCATAATTGGAGGCCCTAGAGGAGCACGGAGGGAGCTGAGAGTATTAGGCCAAACTGGAAATAGAGACTTTGAGAAACCATCAGCGAAATTAACACGATCTTGGTTGATGATCTCGGATGGCTCGGCAACCCGATTACTCCCACTTGCTGTCGCCATGGCGTACCAATCATTGACGTCCATGAGTATGTCTCTTGCATGATTAGCCGCCCTATTACCGGTCATTAGTCGATTCAACGGACTCTGACTGCCTAAGCGGGGGAATGGAAGACAGTAAAGATTGCTTTCTGTCAATGGAGAACTCTCAAGGTCACCGGCTAAGAAGAGAGAGGCCAGTTACACAAATTGGGGATGGTCTGGGTGCGGCAGAAATTTTCTGTCGGACATCAGATTGGGAGGAATAACATGAACCGGTTCCCTACAGCTTAGATATCTGCCAAAGCATGCTGATGGAGCTTCTATGTCTGGGTTGCTGTACATGCGAACGTCGTATTTATAGTAAATCCAAGTGACCATGCCCAACTATGACACACTGACAGGAAACGGGAACCAACTAGCCCGGAGATGCGCAGTGGAAAGTGGAGGTGCACTGTCAACCGTGGAGCCAGGGGGCTTAAAAGGAGGGTAGTCGGCCATAGGATCGAAAGGAATCAATCCCTCACAGCTTTCCAACGGGGCAGACTGAAACGCCTTCCTCCTGATTGCTGTCCCGGCTGAACTCGGGGTTCGAGGGCTATCTATTGATTCTTCGTCCTCGTCGACAAGCTCTATGTCAACTGCGAGCTCTATGTCAACTGTTGCAGTGGTGGTATTCTCAAAAGAGTCGGCGGCCGTCGAGGGATGAAACTACCTCCGAGTTACTGGGACTCCAGAGTCCGAGCGACCCAACGAAGAAAGTTGGCCCCCGATAGCAATAATTTCACCATGGGTACTGCGCAATCCCTCGAAAACTGAAGTATTCAGCCCTGTCTCCCTCATTGATCCACTGGGAAAAACTAGCGAACTTCCTAGTATGGGCCCGGAATATGGTAAGAGCTGGGATGATGCATGGCCAGGTGTGGGAAAGGATCCGGCTGTGGTCAAATCAATGACCCGTTCCGAGTCGAGAGAACGCTGATCGTCGACCGGATTTGAAGAATTCCCTTCGCGACCGGAGACAATATTTCTCTGGAATTCGTCAAGGACGCTGGAGTCTGCGTCCTCCTCCTCAACATTTCTGCCGACTAAGCGACGGCGAACAGCTCTTTTTGGTACTGCGGGTGCGGACATCCGCCTCAAACGCGGTCGATTCATTGCCATTCACGACGAACTTCTACAGTTCTAGACCAAGAGTTCAAAGACAGCCTTGTCCTGGCTCTCATTCAGGTATGGGTTAGAAAGGTATGGGGTGGAGGCTAGCGTGAAGTAATCACTAACGGCCGCAATTTTTATTACCGCCGGATGCTGGTAGGTTGAGATAAGTCATGGCGGAATATTGCGAAAGAAATACGTGGTGCCACTCAGGTACAAATCTGTACTGGAATGTACATTTTATTGGCCCAAGGATCCCCTCTGCTATCTCAAGATCAATGCACGACAGTCACGTTATCATACAAAAATTATTGTGGCTGCCTTCAGATTCGCCATCTGCGGCTCGCGTACCCCCAGTGATTGGAAAACCGCACGCAAAAAACTCGAGTATCATTCATCATTTTATTTGCAACAATCGGTCATCGACTCTTCCCAGGACGACTTCAGTACAAAACAACGTTAAAGTGGGCCCCGAGTAACCGCCTACTGAACGTTTGGTATATCCCCTTCGATAATACGCCAGGATATACCCCCGCCCTCGGCTTTCTATTTTTGGGTCCTACTGAAACAGTGCAAAAAGAGGGACTGCGCGCGTGCAGTCGACAGGCACGCGATGAAAAAAATAATAATACATATTTTTTTGGAAAGCATCGGCCCAATGGGGTTATGCGCATGGGAATTGAAGTTATCATACTCCGGTGTAACTCCTCGGTAGGGGCTCCATTTTTGAAGGCCGAAAGTTCCAACAACGGGACATGGCCCAATCTTTGGGTTGGAAGTTCCTGGGATTCCAACTTCTCATTCGGGAGTGAACTTGCCGCCAGGAGACTTCTTTGGACATGGTGCCGGTCATCGCATGATGCTTTTTGATGGAAATCTATGGGAAATGTAACGCATATAGGCGTCAGTGGAACAACTGACACGAGCTGCGGCCAAGGTCACTCCCCGACAGCTACATGGATAACATCTCACGTTAACAATTTACTACCTACTGTGCGGCCAACTACTGTAAGACCTCCTACACGGCTAACTACTGAACAAACTAACTTGCGGCCGACTAATGGACAAACCATCGTACATCTACTGTACCTACTGCACAAAACTACAGCTCACTACCGTCCAAAATGCAATACAGTTGGCTACTGCAAACACTACTGTAATTTCAAGGACTGAGATTAACGCGGCAATAACTACTGTCTGCCGTCACAGAGCATATAAAGTTCTGTAGCTGAACGAGATTTTTTCAAGAGGAGAATCGTTTAGTGGCCGTTAGAAGTGACCTAAGAATTTTATTTTGGCCGCAACTGCCACCTGAGAATGACCCTGGTATCACCTCTAGTGCTAACCGCGCGCCTCAATTCTTGCCGTGGTGAATGAGACTGTTGCAGCCAAACGACAAGGCCATTCGCATAATCTTTAGAAGAATAAATGGATGAGGGAAACTTGAACATTCTTGCGACTGAACAAATCTATCAGTATCACAGAAACAAGTGATTCTGGCCATCATTCGAATATCATTTCGGACAAGCCTTATTATACATGAGAGGGCCATAACACGAGGGATGATTGTTCAGCAAGTGGTGACGATGGCACCCAACTTAGGTCGCTCCTCATTGGGTCGAATTGTGATGCTCCCCGTGAAATTTGAAAAATGACTTGATTCCCCTGCGTCGAGACGTTGGCTCTGAACCTTGGCTCGTAGTATGTATTATTGGCTCGGACCATTCGCCAAGCCGGAAATTCCCAATGCGGGAGCTTGCCCTGTCAGTAGAAGGAAATATAGGGGAAAGAGTTATCCCATCCTCTACATAAGTTCGAAGGCTGGAGCAACCCCTCAAACGGCACTCTCTTCGCATCCTCATCAGCTTACCTCTGGCCAAAATTAACAGCGCCTTGATTGATTCCAGCTCCTGAAAAGCTAAAGGGTTTCTTGGATCAGACGAGTTTGGCGTTATCGCGTCTTGGGTGGTCGTGATTGAGTTAGGGGCGTCATGAAAGATTCTCTGTGTTATGCGACCTTCCTTCGTGTCTGGTTCTGAATAATTCTGAAGAGTGCCCTCCCCCGTAACATTAGACCAACATTTCCGGATCCTGGTCCGTTTCGAAATCTGATCCGCCACGGATGACTTGCGCTTCATTATTCTGAAATCGTGATTTCTCACCGAAGAAAGAGGGTGATCAATAATTATGTTATCCATGAAGCAGGGCGGAACGTTGCTGACCTCCGGACAAGACTCCGTGGCTAAAACTGCTTCCCTATTAATAGGCTTCCCGAGCAAAAGAAATTTAAGCACTCATGAATATTTTCTAACCCACGAAGAAGAAAAAGATTTTTTGGGACCTTGCAATGCATGGACGAGACGACATATCAAGGTACCGCTTGTGTTCAGCCAATACAGGCTGAACACGTCGTTCAATTCTTACGCTAAAGATTGCCTTCTGGGCCGGGGCGCCTCGATCTCAAGGGGGGGAACTCTGTGGTATAATGGGGTTGGACAGGCTTTTTATATTCTAACTCAGGAAAAGGCCATATGGTACCAAATTTTTGGCGTTTTTTGTGGCCATTTCCCTGGCTGACCGAAGTGGGTACCCGTGCCCCACTTTCGCAGCTCATCCACCCCCCATTGCACCGGTTACATCTGTACTGTAGGTGTATCATGGTACAGTGGCCATCAAAGAATTTCGTACTCTCCAAATCGCCCACACTCAGGACACAAGTCACCTCATTACAGTGGGTCTTCTCTATCATCTACTGTCAACTGATTATGGAGATCATTAACTATCTCGCTCGCCCGACCAATCGCTGGCCGACTAACAACAACCGCCACCATCCCGAGCCGAAAGGAGGCCAAATTACTCATAAGCGTCAAAAACCGCCACGCTGACATGGGGCTACATACAAACAATCGTCAATACCGGCCGCCTCTTTCCGTTTTTCCGTTATTCGGCCAAGTAGTTTCCTGTAGTCTAACTTCCTACTTATTCTTTCGTACCCGGCCCACACCCAATGTCACGGGGAGGCGAGTTTTCCGCTAAACTTGGGCCGTTTTGGTAGTCGACCTTCGTTTCCTCAAGCACTACGCTTCTCTCGCAGACCTCACTATCTACCCATATCCATCTTGTTTTCTTTCTTTGTTCTCCCTTTATTCTTCCCCAAATTGACCGAGACAGTATTCAGAGCTCTTTCTGGATATACTGCGAGGTACGTGTGCTTCGCACATCTACGTAGAAGTGGCCAACCCCACACTACTACAAGGAGGATATCATGATCTTTCTTCTGAACTAGACTATTATCGGTGATTGATAGGCCTAACTAGAACATTCAGCACTTTTCGTGAAATGGGAGTCAAATTAGGTCAAGTCTTCGCTCTTTTGCAGGGTTTCACTAGTATCGAAATCACCGTCAGCGTTCCATTTACGATTTTTTTTCTCCCTTGATAAAGTCGCTTAGAACGTAGACAGAGGACTCGCTCTTTCAGATGAGACGCCTTTCATGCGCCTCAATGGCTCTTGTAGCGAAAAAGTGGCTCGTTTTCCAGTTCGAGGCTCCAAATTTGTGTAATTCTTTGTATTTGCTCGACTCATAGAGCGAATGAGCATGGAGACTGTCTTGGCTATTTTCAAGGGGCCACTGAAGATTACTCTGATGTCGCATTTTCGCGGTTTTTCTCAAATAACTTGTAATGTTGATAAGAGTCCCATCTTTATTATCTATTGCGTATATTCCAGATGCATCACTTCCTCTTCCGTTGAGAAGACGTATATGGTGCAGGTTTAGTATCGACTCATGAAGAGTCTGTCACAAACTTATTGTATGAAAAAACTTACGATGTAATGTTTTGAATCGGAATACGAGACCAATCTTGGAATTCTGTGATGGCCTTCCGAAATTGTTACACTTTGTAGGCATCGAAGCGGAAGTCGGGACTACAATGAGGAACAAGCTCATTAATGTAAGAGACCGACTTGGTCAATCCTCCAGATATATCTATATCCGAGATGTTCTTCTCTTGCAGAAATGCTTCAAGCGAAGTACCTCTAGAGTCCCCTTAACCTATAATTGCCTTGCGTCGGAGATTCATTCACTCATCATTACCTTAACAGGTCTCGAAGTAGAACTTTGGGGCTGCTCCATCTAATACGTAAACAAAAATATCTGCCTTTCGGGAAATTGGGAGATGGTACTGAAGAGCATAGACGCCGTAGAGCTTCAGTTTTAATCAAATCTCCGGAAAATTTGCTGTCCTTAAACACTTGCTATAAATATCATGCTTTACGCAATTCTTCATTTCCGTATATTCCATTTTCACGAACAAGGCGTTCTTGTGTGAGCTTGCAAATAGGTTTTTAGACATCGACCTCCTAAACATGGTTCCTTACAGCCTGGTCTTCAGGGAAGGTACATGTAACGTCCTCACGTTCATCCTAAAATTCCTTCGATTGAAGGCCGGTACCGGCCATTTATGCGGAGTTTCACCTGATGTCCTGAGAAAAATGCTGAACAGGCAGATTAGTAGGGTTCAAAGTCCCAGTCCACTCTGTACCTGGCGTGTCACGGACGTTCTTCAGGTTCAAAAGAGGTCTCGCCTATCCTATATACGCCTTATATTGCCCACAGCGCTTTTTGCAAAGTTCTTATTCACTTTCATGAAAGAAAAGAACCAAATCAACAATTTCAACCCTTTTTGGTAGGATATTCTGCAGCTAGAATAGTCGTGAGTTTTGGCGATATCTCATCAAACACATAAATTTTAGCAACGCCAACCAGCGTGGGGATGGGAAAACAGGCATGAAGAAGAAGGAATCGGTGAATGTCTGGCTTGAGGGATTCATAAGGTCCTTGAGATGTAATTCGACGTCCTCAGGGTCTGACGTACAAAAAAACACCCAGTGCTGGATCCATTTGTCCCTGAAAGCGGGGGAAAGAATTCCAATGACAACCTTGCGACACTAAAAATCGAAACTACAGGCTCGCTGACGAAAGAGGACTCGTTTATCTTCTTCGAAACCTTGCCGATGGTGACCATGAACTTCAAACCTGAAACGGGAGCCACTCGCGGTTCTTCAAATGATTTGCTTGGATTGATAATCTGTAAACAATAGCGCTTAAGTGCGTAAAGTGCAAGAAATTTTTCGGCGAGAGCCGCAAATGAATACAGAAAGTCGCGTTTACTACTTTTGCAGCAAGCCTAACGTATCTGTATACAATCAGAGATATTGTTGATTGTTAAGATGTGGCGTGGGTAATAGGGATAGGTGAAATAAAGAACTTTATCGAAAAAGAGGGGCCTGGGCTGAACACCACGGCAGGTCCATCGACTTGTCCACGTAGCGGATACTCTGTTTTGTCTTCGAAAGGAAGAAGAGGGGAGAAGCGAGGCGATTTGGGACATTTAAGCTGCACGGAGACCTATTGTAATAATTCTTACAGTAAGTCACGACAACGAAATGACTGCATCGGGACACTCATGCGCGAAGCCGTGAGAAAAGTGGCCTGTTTGGATCAATTCTTTTAAGTTTGTTTTATAGCGGGGTATTCAGGACTTTTCATGTTGCACCTGCACATTTCTGTGGAAAAGGGGGGAAAGGTTGGGTTCTTTAATATTTGAAAGATGTGGGCGGCTGTGTCCCAGTATATTCCGTCAGATAGCTGATATTCGTACTGATATCTACACTATAACCTCCTCTAAAGTAGTGGCTCAAGACCAGCCATCAAGCATGCTGCGTTGGACATTACAGCAGTTGCAGCGTTCCTTTGAGAGAGCACTGCTCGGATATTTCCGTAGATCTCCATCGCCCTCAAAGCGACAGCCCGGGCGATGTGGAAAAGTGAATGAAAACGTAGAATATTTCAGCCTGACATGTACTGCTCAGTACAGTACAGTATTGTATGATACAGTACTGCACAGTACAGTACTGTTGCACTTTGCACATGTGATCCAGGGGAAATTTTGGGGTAATTTATTATTTGACATCCCGCACAA
The DNA here is from genome assembly GCA_002205965.3 of Kappaphycus alvarezii. Classification (NCBI taxonomy): domain Eukaryota; phylum Rhodophyta; class Florideophyceae; order Gigartinales; family Solieriaceae; genus Kappaphycus; species Kappaphycus alvarezii. Next base: position 1,335,233 of record NADL03000517.1, on the reverse strand, counting down.
CGCACTCCCAGCGGCGTGGATACAGCCGACCACATCTTCCATACAATAAAATAACCCAAAAATTCCCCCCTTGAACAGTGCAGTTGCATTCAATTGCGACTCGAGTCGCCAGCAGTGCCGCTGCCCAAGGATATCGCCGGAAGATTCAGAAGTTGGAACACGAGCTGTCCAGGCGAATTGTCTCCTCTTCCCTGGACCCGTCCCGCGATATACGCGACTTTCGTTTCCAGTTTCAGCCCCTGGCTTTTGACTCGCTAGGAGCCGCATGCCATGATACCATCCGTTTCTTTGAACGTTTTATCGACCGAGCTGCGAACAACTCTCTCCCACCATTTTCCGCATACGCCTATATCAACACTTAAGCTGCATCATATGTTCGTCGATAGGGATGGCTATCATCTCGCGCGCTGCACCGCACTTGACCGTTGTGGACGATCCGATTAGATCTTGGTCTTAATAGGCGGTCAGGCAGTGTACACTCGAAATGACAGATGAGTAAGAAGTCATTCGTATTCGTAATGAAGTAGGATTGCACTTCAGACGCCCGTTCTATATTGCATTTGATGTAACGAATTGCACTGAGGTGCACCGTAGGATTGCATTCATTACACCTCGCGGGTCTACATAAAGCTGCCATCCCGGGCCCACCATGACCGGTGTGGCATCAGTGATTGTGTGACATGCAACCTGATCCGTTTGCAACTTCGGAGTGAAATTGTAACAGTACATGTGCTGTGCAGTACTGTACAGTGCAGTAAATTTGTCAAAGGGTAAGGGAGTTTTCTGCACTGTGGATATGCGAAACCGGCGCGCTTTACGACATGGTTGTTGCACAACTTTTAAGTGGTGTTCTGCAATGCAGCGCGAAAGCTATTCTTGCAAACCGAAGCGTGATGGCCTCGGAGGTCCATTGGCACATACATGGTTAGCAGCAGAGCAGGGAGACAGGGTCCTTGTAGACCGAAAGGTCTAGATGACTGCTCATCATAATTGATCAGGCCCAGCTGTCGACCCGAATTGTTGCAAAGGAGTGAACAGTAAGGCGTTGCGAGGGCATGACGGCCGATAGACTCAGCGCCATTGTCTGCAGGGTTTGGGCCGGCGTCCCAACGGTCATCCTCCCAGCAAGAACGGGCTGAGGGTGTCTGCAGCCTTGAAGTAAATACGTGTGTGGGCGTTCCGTGCCCTGGGCTAAAGGTTCGGGGTTATACGGGCCAAGATCGGAGGCTTCAGTCTCGTGGTCGGGAATTCGGAGGCGATCGGAAAAATAGACCAGGTTGCTACGGAGGGGAAACGGGCAAGGCAGCGGTAATTGGGAGCGGATGGTTTAGTACGGCTACAGACGAGCGACGCGGCGAAGGCCTTCAATCTGGCAGAATAGGAGGCATGGACAATGGTGCCCGAGGTTGGAATCCACGGCGGCCAAACCTCATAGGAGGCAATCTATGAAAGAGCGATCGGGGTGATAGGGACATTATTGAGACAGGCATGGGGCGTCATCTGAAGGGCATCGAATTTGAGGCCGAGAGGAGGGGAAACGTCGGAGCGCACGATCCCGAGGATTTCGTGAACTAAGGCACGCGAATGACACGACTTACTAGAGTCGGACACGGATGCGCGCAGCAGGAATCTTGTCGCTCAGGGTCCAGCCATTAAGACAGCTGTCGAAGGACTAAATTACGTCACTCATATACTCGTCGGAACCAAGAGCAGCGCCTAGCAGCATGATGCGTGGTCCAGTGATCAGTCACAGAGACTGGAACGGCAGCGGTCAAGGCTTGAGGTCTAAACGTCTTCATCATAAGCCATAAAGCACGGGACTTGGGATGCGTTGACCATGATCTCAACTTCCGGACCGAAAGCCTATGGGATACGTAACGCCTTGGCCATCGCCGGATTTCGGCCAAAGAGCGAGCCACGGGCAGCATTCGAGCGGTTCATTTACACTTGAAAAAGACCCGATTGATAAGGGGTTGGAGGACGGGGGAAAAGTGTAGTACAATAGCAGGATCCCCAGTTGCGAGCCTTCCTGGCTGGCTTGGAAGAGGCGAAGGGTAGCAGGAAGGGATGAAGGGAACTTAGGCTCGGCCATAGATCATGTTTATGAAACCAAGTCAAGGAGGTACACGGGCAGAGACGGGGCGTAGCGCCTCGTCGCGAGAGGGCGTGGCACGCATATGTCGTATCTCCAGAGACCCTAACGTACTCTGGATTGCTGCCGTGGAGACTCGTACACATTTCCGCGTTATGAGTGATGGTGTGAGCCAGACGAGATGCCGGTGGCGCGTTGGCAAGGCGCAAGGTAGTCGCGGGAGTGTGAGAGGTCCCCGGGAAGCAAAAGTCTGGTAACCAGGCTATGAAGACCCTGGCCGACAACTACTAGCCGAATCTTGTTAGGGCGAGAATGGAGCAGAAGCGTCGAGGAGGCGAGAAGAAAGATGGCGGGAGCCGAAAGATCACCACAGGGCAAGCGACTGACAAGAGTGCTGAGGGTCCAGATTTCGGTGACGCCCGCTCTGGGAGAGATACCGTAGTAGTGGCCTGCAAGCGCAAGAGGCGTTGGGACATGGCAGCTTGGCCTGGGCTTGGGGCAGGGCCCACCGGCTTGACAGAACCTAGGTCTGTACCATTATCCCCTGACCGATGATGGACGTATCGGGGAGGGATTAAGGGCGTGTATGGGTCGAGAATACTGGGCGCGTGCAGCGATGCTCATGGCACGCCGCATGAGTTGATGAGGGATGTTGTCCAGGTAAGGTCGGCCTCTGCCCCGCGCTGAAAATGGTGAGTAGAGTTGGCTTGTTCTCAAAGCTGAGCCCATTAGGGACCGGTGTAGGTACGAGTGAGAACTCACGGAGAGCCATTTCCTGAGGTGAAAGTCGTGGCCCCTGTGCTCCGAGGGGCGCTCACCTGACAACTACGATCGGGAGTTTGTGCGAGCGGAATAGGGCGATTTGGCCTCTTGCAGGATTAGCGATCATGTCTGCAGCCGGCACCAAACGAATGAGGGTGACGACAATGTGGAGACACGAGCCGGGATGAATAGAAATGGGTTTGTAAGCGATGGGACGTGGAAAGGGCGTCGCGGGCAAAAGGGTGAGAGAAGAAATAAAAAGATTACCGTATTATACTGTACTGTACTGCTTGGTTGTTGTCAGGTGGCAAACGGGCTGCTGAAACGTGGCAGCGCCTCCGAAATGTGGCGGGGCATTTGTATCGTACACTGCAGCTCATCGACAGGTGCACTCCCAAATTTCATTTATCCCCGTTTACACGTCTCCGGTAGCATATTGAGGTAAGCTACAGTATGTACTGTACATCATTGGACTGCACTTGAAACCTCGTAAACTGTATGTACCAGGCTGGTAGAGAGTAAATTGCGCACCCCCGACGATTCACTGAATTGCTGCAAGTACGGCATAACTTTGTACCCTACCTCAGTATTGTACAGTGGTATACACGCTGTACTGTACTGTACCGTACTGTACCGTACTGTACAGTACTGTACATTGTTGTAATTTAGATCTTCGCACCCTGAACACGCGGTTGATTCCAACGAAAAGTCATGGCGTGTCATATGGTCCAGTTTCCTCGGCCAAATCCCTCAACTCTGCAGAGGAAATCCTGTGATCTAGCTAGTAGAGGGAAGTCTCCATACACAGTGCGCGGTGCGGAACATATGTAGTTTCGGCCAAGCCCAGGGCTTAATCTCGCTCCGTCCCCGCGACTCTCCCCATCCTCTTTCTCGTCGTGAAGCACAAGTTGCTTCGGATTCAACATTCCAATGCCGTCAACTCTCGCCATTAGTCCACGCCGCCCTTCCCAACTTAGAACAAACGTCTCGAACGCCATCACCCTGTCCATCCCGCCCCCTCCGATCCCCGCGGAACCCACACTTAAATCTCGTCTCGATGCTCTTCTAAGTTCAATCCCTCGTTTCATCGATCGAGCAGCTCGCTCCACAGAGTCATTTGCTGAATCCCTACCGGCCAACGTGAAAACCCTCTTCTCGAAAGACAGTCCTCTTGGCGCCCTTCAGTTTTGGCGTGACAACCGTGAAAATATTGAACAAACCACCGATGCGCTACTCGATACGGGGGAATCGATTATTAAAGCTGATTCGGACCAGTTTCGCAAGAATGTATCGCGCTTGAATTTGCGATGGCTAAACGATCTGCAGGACGGGGGTGATGTTAATGTTGCAAGATTGATCCGTAGAGTGGCATTGTTTGCTGTAGACACCTTGACACCTTGGGACTTTGATCGCCATGACTTCGGCATCACATTTGTAACAAAGTGGGATGATGTAGAAGCTGGAGACCTAGCAACTCATGTGAAATTGACATCCACTATAAAGCCGCTTGAGGGTGAATGGAAGGTAACCGGCAGAACCAAATTATTGGAGTTGGGTGATGATGCTGTCGTGTTTGGAAAAGCTGGAATGTACCTGGCCGGTGACCGACCAGCTTACGTAGGGGTTGAAGCAGATCGGGTCTGGAGAATACCACGCGTTGTTGGTACCAAGCTGTTTCTAAACGTCAATTACCGTAGCTCACGAAAGCCCGACTTTGACCCCTTCAAGGTGACTCTTGGTATGCAGCAGGACTTTGACATTGCAAAGGGAGTGGTGTTAACATTGAGAGTAGGTGTGAATCCTTTAGAACCAGACAAGCTGTATGTGGCTCCAGTGCCAAACGGGGAGTATTTCTAGGTCTTTTTTGTCCAGCTTTACGTGAAAAAGGTCATGAAAAAGGCCAGGACTGAACTCCTCTACGCTATTGACTGTGGTTTTGCCGGTGCCGAAGTACAGTTTTTACACGCTGCTGCCATAGAAGAGGCATTGATTGCACCGGTCAAGATTAGTCATACGACGATAAACATACATGTCCTCGCGAGTTATCGTTGAAGTTGTTGTTAGGTGCCAGTTGTTTCCAAGAGTCATAAGTTACCTCCTTACTCCACCACATCCATCCGTTCAGGTAGTTCTCCTGAAGTCCCAAAGCTTGCAAAGTTACCATGTTCAACAATTTTGAGGCTTCCACCGAGCACAGAGAAGCAGTATAATTACGGTCCCTGGCGTACTTTCGGATTAACCTCTCAATCAATCTGAGGTAACACCACGGCCGTTTAGATGACACCTTCCGATGCTGCCTTTACAGCCATACCCCCTTAAATCCAAGGGATCGACAATGCTGTGACGCCACTGTGACATTCTTTTGAAGTTGCCCAAATCCCACGATGCTCCCACGTTTCTTCTTGCGGAATAAAGATCCATTTACGCGGGTGTAATGGTCATTCCTCCACACAATCCATTAATTGCTTTTCGAGTAGCTGGGTGCCTGCCCGTACCACGCCGAATTCACATTGGGGTACGGCTGCACATTTGAAGACGGGACGTACCTCAATGGCGCAAGCATAGGCGCAGAGCTACTCTGCGGCTGCTGAAATCCCACAGTGGGCTGTGTGATCACCCCCCCAGTGTACACATACCCAGGGTAGACTGATGGGTGCACATTCTGGACAACGTCTGAAGTTGGAAATGCCTCGCTCTTATCCGATCCAACTCTTGCATTTTCGACCACAACCTTGGCTTCATCACCACCCATTGACTTAGCACTGCTCTCAAACGTATTCGGTACACTTCCCAAGGGCGGGGTCTGACTCGCCCCTCCATCGCTCTGGACGTGACTTCCTGCGCCGGTTGAGCTCGTGTTGTACGTCGCGCCTTGCGCCTGGAAATTAGTGTTCGTTGCAGGGCGCTGATCAGATTGCGGCGGGAAAGTGGTTTGCATGTAATTAACATCGGCGGTCGGATCTGCCGGTTTTGCGACTTGCGCGCGGAACCATTCGGCAATGACTGTAACAGGCCTGTTCACGAGGGCAGCAAGACGGGCAATCGCGTCTGGAGACGGAGCCCCATTCGCAATGGCAAACGCACCACGTAGAGCCATGACTTCGAGTTCGTTGAACTGCTGAGATTGACCAACTAGCATCTGGGGAGCCTTGTAGTAATAGGAGGGCGGAATGCCATACGGCAACGGGGTCGACGAAGGCGAGGGAGCGACGATGTTTGCGGTTGGGACGCTGGGCGGATTGTTGGGAATGGCAGGAAGGTTTGGAGAGACTGGGGCCCAATCCGGTAGAGGTGTAGCGGTGTTGCGGTCTGCGGGGCGATGCGAGACGAGCAGCTCGTTGGTGGGGGTTGTTGGTGGTGGTGGTGGTGTTGTTGTGATGCGAGGGAGAGAGAGTAGTGGAGAAGGATCAGGGGAGTTTGCGTTTGTCGTAGTGGTGGTGGTGGTGGTAGTAGTGGTGCGGTTTCTTTTTTGCACTTGCTTCCTGCGATGCTTGAACCACAGCTTTATTTGCTTGGCTGTGACATTGGTGAGCTGAGATTCTAGCTCTGCGAGTCGCTCCGCGGTGGGGTAGCGATCAATCTCGAAAGCATTTTGAAGCACATCAAGTTCTTCTGGTGTCCTGCGAGTACGATTGTACTGTGCCTTGAATTGCCCAAGCCGTGTAAGAGATTCCCGACGATGCTGAAACCACTTTGAGATCTGTGTTGTAGTCACTCCGAGTTGTTCGGCCAATGCATTTTTGCGGGAAAGTTCCGGGTACGGGTCCTCACGAAAAGCTGCGAGTAGAGCCTCCTTTTGGGCTGGGGTCACACGCCACTTCGACTGTGTCGGGGTGGAGGGGTGAGGGGCGACCGGAAACGGAGGAACCGGACGATTAAAGTGCTTGTTGAGAGGCGATGCTAGACGAGGTTGAAAAGGGGAGGCAGGTGGAGGGTTGAAGAGAGTGTTCGCGGCGAGATGTTGAGGATTTGTGTGCGGTAGAGATGACGTAGGTAGAGTTTGGGAAGGAGCAGCAGCATGAGGGTTTAGTGTCTTATGGTCGGGGGTGTGATGAGCCATTGTGGTAGTTAACAGCATGGCCGCTAGAGGGGGATAGTGGTAGAGAGGGGATCAAGGGGAGGGGGATGTGTTTCGAGGTGGACAACGGGGTGGATAGGCAAGGGGAGAAGATAGGGAAAAGTTTGCAACAGTGGAGGTTATAGATGAAGGGGAAAAGGTTGGGGAAGGACGAAGAGGGATGTTAAGGGAGAGGGAAGGGAGGTTGAAGGTGATGGGTTGGATCACGGCGGGTGGATGGAGATGGGTGAGATTGGATTTGAAATTTGAGGATTTGTGAACAAGTTCGATGGTGGATAGAAAGGGGAAGGTTTCAAGAAAGGCGGTAGGAAGGGTGCACAAGGGGGGACAAGGCTTGGAGAAACGGTCGAGACCGATGCCAAGCTTGCGAAGAGTTTGTGCGGTGAGGGAGAGACTAAAATGACGGTAAACAGGAAAGGGGGGAGATGTCTGAACAGTTTGCGCTAATGTCTGTCACATAAATCTAGGCATCGTTTGACAAACACCTACAAGAAGGCATAGCCAACGAAATGAAACATCTCTGTGATTCAGAAGTTGGGCAGGAACACGCTAGGGTAGAATAAGAAAAGAAGTCAACCGCGGAAAGTGTTACAAACAACATGCCATTCGAAAAAAAAACCAAAAAAAAGCGCACACGGGAACCACAAACCCATCATCAGGTTGAATCTACCTATTATGACATGTGACAATTTTTTTGAACCAGTTTTGTTCCTTTCATTAATTTTTTTTGTTCTGCTTTTCCTCTGATCCAAAAGTGGAAGCGGGTGGCATCAATTTCTTGTTGGGTTATCCCAAAAGTTTTGCAGAAATGACGAATATCTGGGAGATGGGGTGATTTTACGAATCACGGCACGAGGAAATGTTCTGATTCGCTGTCAACCGAAATATCGGGTATGAAAGGTCACGGCGCCAGGGCCCTTCCATGTCCGAGATATCAAGACTCATGATATGTCAGCGTTTCTGTTCCTTTAATTACTCCCACACATACTGTACGTCTTTTCAGCTCAAACGAGAGAGATAATCACAAATTGATTATTTTATTTCTCTTTTTCAAAATCCATTTTGGAAGTCAAATAAACCTATAAAAATCAACAATGCAACTAAGAATCAAAATCAAGCTAGGTGACAAACTTTAAAAAATACTTTTGCACTTTTGACATAATAATCTTTACGCAAAACCTCCTTGTAGTAATGCGCCCCAAGAAGATACTGTTTTAGAAAAAAATTGCGCAGATTTACCAAAGTAATCTCTTACAAAGAAATGCAAGAGAGTCAATCTTGAGTGTCCAGGCTTGAAATCGGCCAATTAAGTCCAAGAAGATATAACTCGTTCTTTCCATTGTCGCTATTCGCTCTTCCGCGACAAGAATGGCTGTCCGTCGCGCAAAGCCCTTTTTCCATTTGAAACGGAATCCAGTCCAAAATACCCTACGAATAGAGAATGATTTTAATGCTTCCAAATACTGTACACACATATGTAAATCACGGTGGAAGGCGGTTACTGGTTCTTCAAGCCAAGAGATAAAGAGTTTTCATAACGGGTCCAGTGGACCTGATGGTCGGTACAATTTGAGAAACGATTGGCCAATTTTTTCGGTGCGAAAAACTGCAGGCACGCGCTTGAAGGCAATCTATGACATCTGCTGACAAGGTATTCATCAAATGCCGAACGACTCTATTTTTGAGCCCTAAACCTCTCGATTGGTACCTGTAGAGCGTGCAGACAGCAGGCTGCTGTGTGACAATGGATTCTACCCTATTACAGTGGAGTAAATTGTTACATTTGTGCTTCACAGAAAGTCTCAACGTGATTTAATGCAAACTGTGCCTTACTCAACAAGGATCTCACAATTGGAAGAATGTGAAAAAGTACCAAGATTCTTAATTGTGAATCGATTACTGGTTGCTGTGTAGCGCCCAAATGGCTTTTGATGACTCACCGCAAAAATAAAATAAGTCGTACTTCCGACTTGACTGTCCTTCAAGCGCCAATCTAATCATAATTCTGTTCCCACGGAAGAAAAACTATGACTGTTGCATTCCCCTTTCAAAGGTCCTTTAAACCCAAAACAGCAAATGCGCCACTTGACTCTTGGGTGGACATGTACTGTACTGTATACTATTGTATTGCTACTATCCACAATAAAACTGTTGGTTGGTGTCAGGCGCCCTGTTTTTTCTGCTCATCATTATGATTCTCATAGACATCGACTTGCAACATGTACAGTAATAGTTCAAATGCCATTTATGTTGAAAACACAAAGAAGTTCTTAAGCACTGATTGTAATCAGTATACTGTACGGTATACCGACCAGAGTCTACAATGTGAGTAACCTTGAAATAACCCCACTGCGCGTGTGTCATCTGTACAGTACCTGTAGGTATAATACTGTATCTGCGCAATACAGTAACTTCATTGTACACCGAGTTGTGTTTCACACACCTGACAGCCCTTCATCTTCAGTTTTTTGTAACAAGCCATTATACCAGGTTCCCTTGAGTACATTGTACATAACTATACAGTACCGCACTGTATAACAAACCAACCGTAGAAGGTACAATACTGTATTGTACAGACGGGCGATCTGCTGTGGGTCCACCGCCCACAAGAACATGAAAGTCTATCAGCAATATGGAACAAACCTATCAGTTTGCGCTGGAAGGGGCGAAAACGGTCCAAACGTCAACTTCGAAGGAGTAGCTACCACTGTCTCGAATTCATCTTTCATTAAACCAGGCATCCCTCCCTCCCTCCCTCTTCAAATTATCCGTTCTTACACCTTTAGAAACACACTAGTACTGGTATCTTCGACTCAACGGATTATCAATTGCCACATAATCTCCGTCATAAAGTTTGTTTCGATTCCGCTCAATGTACGAGTCCTCCCACCTCCCCTTTCCACCCCCTCTCAACATCTGCAGCATATCCCTGCCAATTGTGGCAATCCACAGCGTTCCCTTGCCGATAAGGAAAATCCCAATCAGGAGCCAGTTTGGGGTATGTCGATTCATTTCCCTGTTCTCAAGAGCTCACTGGTTTCTCCAACCGAAAAAAGGACTACCTTGCGCCGCACTTCCCAGCTCTTCCTCTCCGGCTCTCCACATGAGTGCAACCAAGCATCCTGGAGCAGGCGGCCCCCACAAACGAGACGGTTACGCGTGAAATGCAATCTTACACTTTTTGCGAAAAAAAAATCATTGCACATAATTCTATCGGTATTGTCAAGACAGTTCAGCTTAGCTATACAAAAAAATGTTCCCTATGACACAATCTTCATCCCCATACAAAATCTGTACATATCTGAAGCTCAGTCCCTCCAAGGTCGCCATTTTAATCCTTGAAAATTAAATTTAAAAAACAAGAATACCCCCTCCGATTCCAGGTTACATATCGATTATCCTAACATGTTCCAAGAGGGACATGTCTAAAAGTCAGTTACACTCTCCACCCACCCAAACATCCCGTTCTTTTCTAACAAATGTATAGTACCCCAAACCATAAGAATGTTCTGGCCACAAATTCGCCTTTCTCTCAAGAATTAAGATTTGGAATCATCAATAGAAAGTCTTGGCAAGCCGTTTCTATTACACTTCACGAACTCTCTTCGCTGCAATATGTAGACTGGTGCCATTCCCGAAGGGTTTTTCCTAGGCGACCAGCACCACGAAAAAAGTAACATTTTGCTTAATTTCTTCCACAAAAGAATCAGCTTGATGGATGCAAGGCACCAACTTTTAATCAATAGTTAATTGTTTCTTTTTTGAAGTTAACCGACAACTGCCACCATTTTCTGCCCAATCAGCGTCTCCTACGTTTAAATTGGAGTCAGATATCTCGTGAACGCTCTGCAGCTTTTGCTAAAGACACTAACCATCACTTGTAAGACTTGGTTCACGCCGCCAAAATCTTTCCAAATACAGAAAAACAATTGTTCCGCTGTCTGAAATCATAAAAAAAATTTTACTGTACCTACAAAATCGAAGCGATCGTTGTATCATAAATGGCCAATTCTGTCGGGTATCTGAACAAACGTTACCTACTGTGACAATAATATATGACAACATGCAAACGCTCTCCAGGCATACAAGAGCTTTTTCTCACGTTTTCTTTGGTTACTGCTTTAGTCTTGACCTGTTTGCCAATTACAAACTGTAACTGTTTTTCTTAATTTTTAAGGCCATTTTGGGTGTGAAGCTGCGGAGCTGCAATGGCTTCACGTGCTTGGTCGCCTCCCGAGACAGAAAGGAATTTCAGCAGTGCGCGTATTTTGCAACTGTTTTAACTTCCTGAGCACCACGGTCTCAAACGTTGTGGTTTCCAAGCGCACATCCTTTGGGGGTAAACACTAAAAGGAACAAACATACAATTTGCGTTAAACCACTTGCAAATCCAACGGAACAGTGCTACTGTGCGCTGTTTCAGGGGATAACACTGGCAACATTCGGTCAATTACCTGAGATAGCCTTGGAAGGGTAAGTGTTTGAAAGACGATCCATGGTCCATGATACAAATTCGCAAGAAACTGGACATCAAATCTTGTTTTGAGCACAGTTTGCAGAAACCTCAAAACTCAGCACCAGCACACACCCGTTGCCACACTACTGCTACCATGTATCAGCCTTGAGGTCAAGCTCTGCTTGAGAATGCAAGTTGGCTGTTTTCAAACGCAAAGCTGCCCGCTTTCCGATGACTCTAGTGGCTGCTGCAAACGGTGCAAAGCATTGCGAGACTGTTTTGTAGGGAAGCCTCTCATTCCGAGGCTGCGGCTGCAATTGATTTTATTGTATGGCAGCCGGTGCAATTACACTCTCGACTGTGTAGCAGTGTTATCTTCGGTTCCTACATCAGTTCTTACCCACTAATTGTTGTAATTTTCGACTAAATAAGGAGGTAACGGAAACCATTTCTCCATTTCAATGTGTCTTTGACAAGGTCATATGACAAATGTTAGTTGTGCTTATGTTGATTTAGAACAGTGGCTATCCCATATTTATTGAACAAAAAATTCTCCGAGGGTGATTCGATTTAAGACCATAGTTCAAGTCAACTCAAGACGTCAAAACCAAAAACATTTATTACTATTCCTATGTAGAACATATGATACATAAATGAAAGTGCACTGTACGGAATGGCTTGTTACTGATCTTTCAATTCTAGGTTGCAAATCAGCCAAACTAAGGGCGCTCTGAGTGCTCTCTAGGTGGCAGTTGGGGAACGGAAGTCATTGCTTCATTGCGTTTCGATGGCTCTTCGATTTCATAAGCTGTGGACCAACTTGTTGCGCGGCATTGAAACGCAAGACGCTCAAGATCATCCAGTGTCCGAAGATTGTCCAAATTGGCGGAGCATGGGTGCCGACTTTGCGGAGGCGCTCTTGAAAGTCTAAATTACATGAAAACGAGATTGGCCCGATTCAGTTGTTGGCGCATTATTTGATTGGAAAAAATTCAATCGCACTTTGGCTCTCGATGTCAGGGTGCACTATATGAAGGGTGAAGTAGGAAAACAGGCGCTATACATACAGTATTGTAGTCAGCGTTGCGCAGTATCGTGACCTCTCGCTCCGTTATTTCTGCGTGTCGAGAATTAAACCAGCTCACATTTATCATAGTAACGAGAGGTATCAAACTTTTTCAAAAAATGTGACTTCCGCAGCATTGCTTGCTTGTCAATTGATTGGCTTTGTTGGAGGAGATTGGGTCCCAATCTGCTTCATCAATTAGAATCAACCAATCACATCAAGGGCTGACACAGTCCTATTTTTTTTGCCCGCATGGCTCAATTGATTGATTTATAATTCACTCAGCTACAGTAGCAACGGAAATAAATTCAGGCGTATTCCATTCACTAGCTAGACTGACATATAATATTCGATTACGCCATCGTGACAAATTCCTCTTGTTTAGATGGCAACTGACTCACAAACGCCAGTTCTACGAATCCAAACCTAACAGAATCTTTTGGTTCCCAGCAAGTTGCGACAAAATATGAAGTATGAACTGCGCAAGGTGTTTATCTGGAGGCCAGCATGGACCACGAGGATTCCTTTCTCCTTTTTGAGCATACACTAGGCATAACACCCGTCTTCTTTTTATTGTTATCGGTAAAGAAAGGGCAACCTCTTATCCGCCCTTGTCAACTCACGATACCCTCAAGACTATTCTGAGCGGAGCACCATGATCATAATTATGCATAGTGCCCTCCCTGTTGTCGCACTTCATTGTGTGTAAAGTTATTAGTTTGTGCATTGCATTGCTAAAGTGATCAGGTGCTTCGCCACAGTTTCGTATTGCAAATCCCCTGGACTCACCTAGCAGCTTTCTCGTTGCAGCCCCTCGAAAACTCCCCTGTCTTCCTGATTCTAGGAGTTGTCTCACCCAGCAGCTTCATCTCCTTGTAGCTACCCCCAATCCCTAACGTTTCGAACTGCTACCGATCCAATCTCGACAACTCACAACATCTAGTAATTCAATAAACCGATGAGGTTTTCTTGAGTAATTTCTGTAACTCAGCGAACAACTGCAAACTTCCATGAATGTGCTGTGGGACTCACACCGACGCAATAAGTAACATCACATAGCCATGACAATCATCTATCTGGGCATTGAATCCCCTCCATATCCCCATCTGGGCACCGTTTTACCCATACTTTTCCCCTTTACAACTTCAACACGCATACCAAGTATGGCGTGGTGCAAGTTTCTTCATACCCAGAGCATACTATCCTTGAGAAAGATTGCCTTGTTACCTACGCTACACTGCGATATCCAATTATCTTTCATCTGTGCTTCCCCGAAACACGCAACACGTTGCTCAGCCAGGTTGCAAACTGTTTGAAACAGGGCTTGGCCCTCTTGATAACACGGAAACATTCAAAAGACTGTCGCATCCCTCGGAATATCCGCTCATTTGGGTTCCACCCTCCGAAACAACTACTTCCCTCTTCCCCATCCAAGAGTAGTCGCGCAGTTGGAAGTGTGACTATCCATGTATATCATACTCCTATACTTGTCAATATTACAATTCTAAGTTCCCGCAGGCACTTCTACCTTAATGAACAATTACTTTGTCTCTCTTGCTTAACGCAATTTGATCTGATGCAAGATAGGAGCATTTGTTTCTACAGAGGCCTTGCCAGGAGGGAAGGGATTAGAGAGTGACCCTTGAGATAGTACCCTTGCGACTCTATTCGACATGATATGAGGGTGTCTTCGGGAAACAATGCCCTCGTTACTGGCACAGATGAAAGCCCCTCGCAACTTCGTTTCTGGACTCGAATACCAATGGTATCCTATTGTTATCTCGTTTTGAGTGAGTGGCTACCTTTTGTCGCCAATGTCCAGGAAAGAAAATATTGTAAAAGCGGATTTCTTTGAGGGTTCGGGAATTAGCGATCGTTTCAAAAAGGTTGCGCAGATGGCAGACATTGTGAATTAAATATGCCCTTCGACCCAAATACCGTACTAAAGCTTTAAATCTCAAACATAAAGCTCTCCATGTCTATTTAAAGTTGTAAAGGGTATTTGTGGGGTTGTCTGAAGCCGTATTTCGCCATAGTAATGGTTGAATGACGTTCCTTTTCACGTATGACTACTTTGCCGTCAAACATGATTGGTGACGAAATCTGCAACCGCATAGATGCCGTTACCGCCAGAAAGTTTCTGTAGCAAGTCATTTCGACAAAGCAAAATAATTCGCCAAAACTGGTAACTCCTCGAGGGGTTATCTCTCCACTCCACACTACCGAAGACACGGTCGTTCAAATATCGCTGTATTCTCTTAGGCTTTCACAGTTCGAAATTTAACCGTAAAATCCAAGTACAGTACAGTATTCGTTTTCTTCAGGAAAATATCTTGATTACTGTTTTGAACTGTGCATTAAATTAGTACAATCTCCGTTCGTACATACTTACATCAGCTCATGACTGTAAGATTTAAATTATGTTCCATTACGAGGGTTTACTGTCTGGCTTGAGTACTGTACCGGACTTGTACACTGTACAACACGTATTATTCATTCAATTACGGGGTGGGCCGCTGTGCTAAATCAAGGGTAGGCGTCCAGTTTTAGGGTTTGGAGAGTTTGAGGCCCTTATCCACAAGATATGGCACGAGGTTCACGTGCTGGGGGGAAGGACCACTGTTGCGACATTTGACCAGGAGTGTAGCACATCCTTTGTTCCATAAGCTGCTTAGAGGTGTATTACCACACGCACGCACATGATTGCCATGCATTCTGCGAAAGCTTCTAGAATCTGCTGCAAGCGCAGACAGGGAGCACCAAGCAGGCCAAAACAAAGCCCGACAAATACTGCTGTACATGGATGAACGGGCTAGCAACAGGAGGCGACAAAATTGTATCACCGACAGTCCGATGGAAGGGCCTGCCTGAGCGCCGTTCGCAATCACGGCAGCACCAGCGGGAAGATGCAGCTTATTGGCTTTGGGCGAGGGAAAGCGGCAACCGGGCCGCAGTTTCTTACGCTTCGGGTTAGTCGGGCAGAAAGCCGAGGCAGGTGGGGGTGTTTGAATAAGGACAATGGAAGGACGATGGCCGGTTCTAATCAAGAAGAGCACCCCTTACAGGCTTGACCAGCGGCCTTGAAATCATGTCTGATTAGATGACTCTAAATTGTAATGCACCGGTTCAGGGTTCACTGTCCCAAATCCGGAATTGGATGTCGACTCGTGATTGCCGGATGGAATCATTATGGCACTGGAATAATGGCAGCGGAGCGGAAAGGCGGAGTCTTCATGTAGGGTAGGTCGACATGCCAGCGTAGAATGGCGCATCAAGCGTCATTGTAGATCCCAAGGATGACGGATAGGTGGGCACCGACAGAGGCAGTTGCGCCGGGACATTGTTACCCTTTCTGGGTACTGTACTGCCTAGCAAATTGCCGGCGACTATGCACTCGAGACCCTCTGCTCTCCCCGGGTTCTAAAATCCGGCCTCAGGACGTCCCGGTACGGCTCTTACCAACACATTGGGAACCCTGGCTCCTGCGCCAGCAAAATAACTTCGTATCGCCCTTCAGCACTAACACGCGCGCGAAGGCTTTACAAATGGAGCGGCGGTGCAGAGGACTGCACTTATAGGCACAGGATCCGAAACAAGGCCCATATCTTATTGTGTCGTGAACCTAACCCTGCCGATAGTCCCCAATGAGACCTGCTCTTCCATTTCCAGTCCAGCACTTTCGACTCCCACGATGTTTTGTCCGAGGAGACGGTTGTTTGCTCCACGAATTAAAGCCTGTCATCGCACGACCCCACAAAATTATGCCGCAAGCCTACTGAGCTGATTAGAGCCTGCGCCCACACAACAGCTCAACCATTCATGCCACTGCTACGGCTTGCGCTCAACGCACACAAAAGACGATTAGACTGGTTAATAATTCATATGGGACGTATTGCTGTAAGGAAAAGAAATTACAGTACAATATCCCTACTGATTTTGTGTCCGCTGCAGGATCCGATGATTTTGTGTGCAATACGTTGTACTGTTGAAAATTTTCCCATTTTGACTGAATATTGTAACCTCAATGTACAGTACAGTACAGTATACCGTGCAATAGAGGCCTAAACTAAGCTTGGTTGTAACCTTTTATCATTGTAGTCCAAATGTGCAACGTTGCAAAGTACTTAAAATTAAGTTGGAATTGGGTGACTAAGCTCTGCGTGTTGCGGTGCGCGACAAATTACGGATGCTGCACATGTTGACCAGATTGAGTAGCTAAGCTTCTGATACAGGCGGGTCTTCACTCCCCCAGTCGAGCATCCGCTACGAGACGCTACTGCTGCCGCGTATGTCTCTATAACCTTGGATGTTTCTAAAGAGGGTGTTCCTAACGAGTCGAAGGCTAGTGATACAAAATCCCATCCTAGCCTTGATCGTCCCGGCATTGCCTCGCCTGGAATCGCTGCCACTTTCGTAGCTAAGTCTCTCTTCTTCCGCTTTCCTGCT
Source organism: Kappaphycus alvarezii (assembly GCA_002205965.3). Lineage (NCBI taxonomy): Eukaryota > Rhodophyta > Florideophyceae > Gigartinales > Solieriaceae > Kappaphycus > Kappaphycus alvarezii. Next base: position 1,318,333 of record NADL03000517.1, on the reverse strand, counting down.
GCGTTTGCAACAGCTCGCGCTTCTCGTGCTGCCATTGACTTATAGCTCTCTTGGAACGGGGATGATACAGTCACGTCATACGCCACTGGGAGAGGGGACTGGGTGTTTGTTGCATCAGACCTTGGGTACACCAGAATGTCCGCGGGTCGCGCGTTCAGTCCAGGAAGTAGGTACTTCACTTCGTATTGAACGCTGACTCCTGCTGCCTTGAACAGCTCTCGGCCAAGTACCTTTACCACCGCTGTGTGACGATTGTTCCATCCGAGACCTTTGTTGCATAAGTCTGCTGCATGGTCTCCTAGAGCGTCCATGGGCCTGTGGCATTCCGCGCACCGCAGCGGAGCAGTGTCATCAAATACGGGCACTCCCAGATGGCGACGGAGCATTACTGTCCACATCTCGTCGTACATTCGGTTGACCGCAGACGGATGCGCAGTCAGGAACGCTGCTGCAGGCGTCCCCATGTATGCTTGGCGGCGAATCCTTCGCCGAATATCTTCTTCCGAGTGCGTTGCGGGGTTGGGGAATCTCGCCCATTCATCATCCTTCCAGAAGGACTTTGCTGCCGACTCGCACCAGGCTCGATACAGAACGTTGTGTGGATTATCGGCTAAGCTTACTTTAAGTCAGAGCGTCGTAACGCTGTAGTGGATCAAGGATATGTGATCCATTTCTAGATCTAGAGAGAGACCTGCGTTGAGCCAATGTTCAAAATCCTGAATCCTCCAGCTTCCAGCTGAACAGTCACTGTTCTCATCACCAGCTCTCACGAGCACTGCATTCGTCATGCTGGTGCCCATTCCAGAAACGTTTGAAGATCCCAGCCCCTCTCCAACTCCTCCACTTGGACAGCAAGCGAGTCCCAGCCAGATTTTATCGGCTGCAGCCCCCCCACATGGGATACAACCTCCCCTCCGAGCTCTTGCGAGCACATCGGCATCCCCTTCAAATCGACGCTCTCTCAATCGCCGTCAAGCTCCTTCTGGAGCAGAGGATATATCCCCAACCCCTCCTCAGAAGCCGATAACAGCTGACGATGTTTTCAACCAACAAATCCCCCAGATCGCGAAGGTATATCACATTCAGCGGGGCGTATAACCACAACCTGCTTAAAGATCTTTAGCGCCGCAGCTTCAAGCGGCAGTGGGTCAAGATAAGGAGATTACAGGGGTCGTTTCAATCGAATAACAAGTGGGGGGCAGTGTCAGGGGTAGACTTAGGGGTGGTAGAGGCAGAGGTGGTATTGGGTCAAGGGGGGGAAGAGGCGCAAGCGTCAGCTCTAGAGGAGGAAGAGGTTTCGGTTTAACAGAAGGGGCGCGTGAGGGAGGAAGGGGAGGTCGGGAACGTGGAAGGGGCAGGCGATCAGGTGCAAGATCTGGAGATGATCCAAGCACAGAATGGGCGATTGAAGATAAAAGTGCCGATATCATGATGGAAAAGGGCTTTGCTACGCAAGCTGTACAGAATAGAGCAAGGTTATTTTGCTGTTCAGCTGTGAATGAGATGCGTTTGGAATGTGAGGTTAGAGAGATCGCGCCAACAAGGGGTGGTTTCATGGTTTTATTGATGAATGAGTTGCTTCAAAGGTTAATGGAATGACTCAATGGGTCTATCAAGCTGAAGAAGAAAGATGTTGCTCCTATCACCCTAGCAGATATGTATCGATAAGTTCTCGTCATGATCTACTAACACTCGTCGAATCATAGCCTTGAAAGGACCCTTCAACATTTTAGAAAGTCAGGACTCGTGGTTCTTCCACTGGAAAGGATCCGTTTTATTGACTATCATGTGCTTGATTTTGCAGCGACTGGAAGAGTTACGGAGTTTGCCAGCTCATGGAATGCACAGCGTGACTTGTCTAGGCAGTTATCTGAATTTGAGGCTCTGGTATTTCGAAATAGGCAGTTAGTGTTCTTTACTCTACCTTATCTACCAACGACTACGGATGATGACTTTTATGGTACACGTGCGGCAGATAATCAGGTGAAGACGATAAATCCCCGTAAGGCTGACTTTGAAGGGTATACTGCTGATGCCTTCGCATTTGCATTCTTCATAATAACTTTGATGTCATGCTTAAGGAGAAGAAGTGAAACAAAAGTCGAGAATGTAAGGAAGCTACTGGAAATTATGCTTGATGGACGTGTTGAGGAGACTTTAAATGGGGAAATTGTTACATTTGACAGAAGTTACGACAAGGAAGCCTTCATGGTTATGTTGGCTAAGTTTGGTATTGGGTATGTATTTGTTATGCCTTGCAAGGTTTTTAAGGCACACTTGTATGTTGCCGCTTCTTACCTCAACCCAAGCCGTGACGATATTGTTGAAAGTGAAGATAATTTGGAAGAGCATTCACGGCCGACTGCAGGACCTAATGACACAGATGTAGATGTAACGCATAAAAATTGAAGGTAATATGAGGTAGAAACAGAGTTGATACCTTTTGATGTTGATTTGGACAGAAGGAGGGATTTTGTTATTGACGATAACCAATCTGCAGGTCCTAATGTGTTCATGGCGACTTAAGGTGATGCGAGCAGCTGGGAAGGTAGTGGATGAGCGGAAGATCATGGCATTCGCAGTGCGTGATTGTGGCAATCAGTGCTTTTCTAAAGTCCTGTAGTTTATGTACAGTGTTCCGCAAAGTGTAAGGGATACTCTATCTTACTGGGTTGCAGAGCTAAAGATCAATGTAAACTTGGAAAGGACTGTGTTTGTTGAAGGAAAGGAAGAACCCACTGAGATGAATAGGAAAGTGGAGGATAATCTGAGGGATAAATGACTGATATTGACTTGTGGTCAAAGGTGTGCGGACTGGTTTGTTTCAAGACAATTTCGAGTGACAGGGACTAATGCTGGAGTGGTTTTGACAAGCAGTTTGCCTATAATGGAGTTTCTAGGTATTAGAAACCCGCAGAGTGTACAGGAAATTACCAACAAAGAGTGGTTTGAGCTCTTTGCAAAAAGTGTGTTTAGACCAAAGGTGTCTACTGAGGTTATGATGAGAGGTACAATTAATGAAGATGCTGATTTGAGAGCGGTTAACAGTCAAAAGCATGTCATAGACGTCTTCTCTTTGGGAATACTGGGCATAGAGGATAAAAAATACTTAGCTTGTTCCCCGGATGGGGTTTTAATCCTCGATGTAAATGTTTTGAAAGGTTGGACTGAGAGTGATGCCGATATAACTCCTGATCGCAATACGGTACTGATCGCTGCATTGGAGATCAAGACTAGAGTGGTTGTTAAAATACTTAGAAAAGGTGTTAATTCGGCTACTCCTGATTCGGCTACTCCTGATTTAAAGAAGTGCACGGTTGGTGATGAGTGTTCTAAAACGTTTATTCCAACCGAGCACAGGAGTCAATTGCTTCATCAAGTTTCAGTGGTGAATTCTATGTATGCAATGTATGTGGCTGCCGCAGGAACGGGTATTTTTTATTCCGCACTGATCAGATTCCCCATTGTTGTTGTAAGAAGAAATTGTTTGAAAGTTCTTGAAAACGTTGTTTCACCTATTGTAGGTTGGAAAACCAGTCCACCAACTTTGTTCCTGAGTTTCGTTCAGTGGAGTATAAAAATGTTGTTAAAACAAGACTGCGGTTCTGGAAGACTGTGAATGATTATGTGAAAGATAATGGTAGCTTAATCCCTCTAAAACTATTCAAGCATACATCACATTCTTTTTATTTGAAAAAAAGGCGGAATCGATGGGGTGACACAGTTTAGAGCTGGGATTAGAGCACTGTCAACAAATTACAAATGGGAACAAAAGATTGTCTCGCAGGTGATAAAGACTCTAGCAGTTAATGTTTTTGTCGGATACAGGATCTTCTAACGTCAAGACTTGCTCGATACTGATGAATCTTTTGTGTTCCTGGATAACTATCGCAATATTTTGAATAAGGTACAGAATATGGGTGATTTTATTGAGGATGCCGCCGATGAGCTGTTAACACATCCTGCTTCTCTAGTTGAAGAAAAAAATGTGGAAGTTGCAGGGGGTTTAGTCGATAAAGAAGGGAGTAAAAGGCTAATGAAGGTGGCAAAAGGGCGAAAGAGGAAGCGTCTAATGTGTTTCAACAGTATTGATGGAATCAAATTGCGGTTTACGGTCACTGTTCAAGAGAATAACCTTCTTTTCTGTGCTCTCTGCGGTCAAAACAGAATTGTCTGGTCAGGACATAGGTCTTCTTATAGTTGCAAAATTCGTTCTGTCACCTTTTTTTCAGAACGTACGATGGGCTCTACAAGATTTTATTTAATGTATGGCATGAAAGAAAAGTTCTTGAGCACCGAAATTTTTCTGGGGGGCCCTCAAAGTCTAGTACTAGCAGGAGGACTAGCAAGAGTGCCAATAAGGGGTCCTCACAAGCCCGAAGCAGCTCTTCTATGAGAGGTGAGCAGTCGGAAGGAGAGCCAAAAGGAAGTTCTGTGGGTGACGTTCATGCTGAAAAGGACGTTTACTACCCTGCATCTAGGACCAGACAGAGGATGAAGTCAGCTGTCGTAGATAAGGAAGGAAGTTCTGAGAAGGAAGGAAATTCAAACAGTCAGGTGGCTTCCAAACCTCAGATTGTGACAAGATCTGCCTCAAAGCCAAAGAGGAAGCGGGGAACGGTGCAGGATAGCAGTGTTGAAAGGTCAGGTCTCAAGAAGCCGAAGAGTACTTCTACAGTTAGAAGTAGTTTCATTGAACCCGAAGTGGGTCCATTACACAGTATACCCCCTGGGAAAGGGTTTTTCCACTACAACTGCCGCTGATAGGGTCGTCCATTTTCATTCCAACTTCGTGGAAATACGCAACGAGTCTCAAAGAACAGCTCTATGGCCTCATATTTAGATTTGAACAAAGATAAGCATAAATAAAGCCTATTAGAAGTTAATGTACAGTATACTGTGCAAAAAATCTGGCATTAGGGATATGATACCTACACTGCCGCCTGTAATTATAAAGCTACCCCCCAGAATACTGGTACATCAGCTATAGACACATATTTTAAAGAAGTAGTACCATATATGAATTCAGCGCACTCTTAAACGTTGGAAACCATGGGGATTTTGTATATTTCGTGCAACTATAGAAATGACATGACTTTTCAAATAATAAATTATCCAAAAATTTCTCCTTGAAAATGGAGCGCAAAAATTGCAAGAATTTCAATTTGGGAGCAACTATAATGATAAAACACTTCAATAAAAGAGGATGTTAGTAACCTTTCCCTGCATCTTATTAAATCCAATTACCTCGCACCGTATTTTTCTTATCCACTACCACTTCTAGATAAAAAAATACCTCGCGGAAAAGCCCTTACTGACATTGAGAAGGAAAAAATACTGGGACTACACCAGGAAAGAAAATATGATGCTAAAATTGCAAGGGATATTGAACTCAGATGAGCTGCAGTCCAAAAGTTCGTCAAAGATCCAACAGGAAAGTAAGAAAGCCTCTCCCGGGCCGCCCCTCAAAAATAATCGAGCAGGATAGGCGCAGTCTCTTCCGAGAGGCCGAAAAAGGGGTGGATACTGGCCGGTACTTCCAACAAAAGTGTGGGCCACCTGTCTCTGTGTCGCGGACGCGATAAATTCTGGCTGAAGATCCCCACATGGGCTTTTACAGGTCGCAGAAGCCCCCCATTAATTAAAACTCAATACAAGTAGTCTGAAGTGGGCAAGGTTAAAGGATAAAATTCGTTAATTTCTTCAGTAGCAACAAAGGTGTGGTAGAGCGATACAAACCTATCGGGGCGGAATAACCGAAAGTGAATAAGAGATACAAGGAAGCACAGGGTTGCGAGGGCGGACGGGTAGCCTACTGGGTGTAAAGAGGAACCACGGAGGTGCCGGCGGCTTGTAGAACGTACTACTGGGGTCCAAAGCATGCTTATCTTTACTGCACCAAAGCTCTGTTGCTATCCTAAATATGTAAACAGCTACTGTCCTATATAAATATTGAAAAAAGGCCTAAATACCTAATAATGTATCTAGGCCAACCACCTGGGAGAACACAGGGCGAGATGAGGTGCAAGCACCTCTAAGCCACATAGCTACCATTTTCATTCGGGAGATTGCGTAACACACACATTTTGGCGACAAAACCAGGAGGTACTCTCCGTAATCTCAGACCTACTGTACACCCCTAAAATATCCATGCAACCCCCAGCAGTGTACAAACTCGTGATGCCACCCTTTTTTATAGCCAAATTCCAGGCTTACAGCAAACCAGTAGGATTTTCTTCTCGAGTTCCCCACCCCAACCACCGGGCTACCAATTTACCAAAAAGAGATCATGTTACGCGGAACGATGGGCAGTGGAAGCAAATTATGTTCAGCGGTGAGAAATGATTCTTTTTATATGGTACCGATGGATTCCAGGCGTAATAGCATGATTTGTGCAACAAAAAGACGCTTCTTAGTAGAAAGCAGAAGGGTGATGGTGGAGCAATATTTCGAGGGGGGGCATCCGGCCTTGGGAAGACGGATTTGGTTGTTTTAAATGGAAGAAAAGCAACGAAGACCTATCTGAAGGTGATGGAGGAACACTTGATTTCTTCTGCGGAAAATATTATGACGTTAGACTGGACTTATCAGAAAGATAATGCTCCCATCCATATGAGTCAAGATTGGAGGGAGTGGTTTTCGGAGAATGGAATACGTCTATTGTAATGGCCCGCGCGGGCCCAGGACTGGAATTCGATAGAGAATGTTCGGGGATGGCTATTACGAAAGCTATAAGCGAATGAAAGGCAGTTAGGGTAAGTTGAAATGTTTGCTAATTGTGTAAAACAATGTTTGAATGAAATGCCCAGTTCTGTTGTTAATTCTCTACCTTGTTCATTGCCAAATAGATTTCCCGAGGTACTATAGCGTTACAGGGGAGATAATCATTATTTATTTGTGAATAAAGTGGCGACGAAGCCCGTGAAGGCCCTGATCTGCTGAGTTAAGTGAAAGTGCTTTATAATTACACTTGCCCCTAAAATGAAATTTTCTATACTTTTTGCACTACATTTTCACGAACTGTACAAAACTACTTTTTTTTCCTACCGTTAATAGTGCGGTGAATTCATATCCGGTACTATCTTATAAAATTAGACGTCTATAGCTGATGAACCTGTGTTTTGGGGGATTGCTTTATAATTATATGAGGCAGTGTACCTCACCGGTGGTACATCTTGAAAGGCCATTACATAAGTACCACGCATATTCAAGTCCGCCAAGCAAGGCTATTACTTTTTTTGCATTACAGTATTTAATAGCAAGATTAACCAACAGTATTGTCTATTACAGGGTAATGCCATGTCACACTGGGCCTCCCGCGCAGTGCTTCGCATCTTCGCAAATTGAGTATCTACGAGCTCACTTCCTCTGCCGGCACTGGGGAGGAAGAGAGAGAAGTATCTTTACATCTGATTCCGCAAAATCCGTAGCACCGTCCACGACAGAGCGTCCACTTTTCTCGTCTTACAAAATTTATCCGGCTATTAACACACTTTTCCTTCTATTTACGTTGAACTGTAAAGTTGATCGTGCAGTCTGACGACCACAGCCAGTAGAGGAGAAAAATACGATAATCCAAATTCGTTTTCCCGCTCTCTACTGGGCAGAGTTCTGGTGGAGTTTTCTACACCACAACCATCACTTCCTTAGAGATAGCGTTCTAAAATACGATAGAAGTCTGTCATCACCGTGTAATTCGTTTGCCCACTCCAGACTGAGCAGATTTATGGTGGATTTTTCTCCACCGCAACCATCAACCTCTTAGAGATAGCGTTCTAAAATACGATAGAAGTCTGTCCTCACCGTGTAATTCGTTTGCCCACTCCAGACTGAGCAGATTTCTGGTGGATTTTTCTCCACCGCAACCATCAACCTCTTAGAGATAGCGTTCGAGAATACAAAGACCGTCCGTCTTCATCGTGCTAACAAGTTTCGTAAAGAATAGCGCCCTTTTCACAGCACCAGTTCAAGCAGAAGCGTGATCAGATACTCAGGATGATCTCTATGTCATCTTCGGTTGAAGATTTACGAGCAATAATATTGAATGTAGCTAAAGCAAGAATCGATTTTTTCACGATTACTGACCACCGTATAAGTCTGCTTCAGAAGCATCATCAGCTTTGAAAGAGTACGACGAAATTGCTGCGTACATGGCTGATATTATCCCCGCGCCGCAGCGACTCTTTTGGGAGGAGTATTTCTCCATGCCATTGTCGCCAGTCAAAGTTCTGTTCAAAGTAGTTGAGCTATATGGATTTCAGGAGATTCTGAATGACTCCATGGACAGCGTGAGACTTTCTAATCCAGATAAGAGTGATCGATCTTTGTATACAAATATTTGGATTTGTCACCTGATGAACTGCAGCCCACCTCTGACGCAAGCCATCGTTACGTGGTTCAAAGAGTACCTTGGTATAAATAATAGTAAATTTGCCGTGAGTAATGCACCAAGTAACGAACATCGCAATTCAAGCGAGGTTAATACTCTCTCTGCACAGGCTTCAGATGGAAATCATGACCAGCCGCATCGTCCTTGTAGTAGACTTCCTGTCGGTGGGGCATCTCTATTTGTTCCCAATATTTCTGCAAATAAAGTTCAGCACACCCGTAATGGTGATCATAATCCTCTGAGAGATTCGAAACCCAGCCAGAACCTTAATTATTCTCATGAAAGTCACCAGAATAGTTTGATGATCATCACAAGGTGAACATAGTGCAGCGAATTTTTAAAGAGAGCAGATTTACCTGTGACATTTCATAATAAACCCTTTAGATATACGCAATTTTTGCTCAGCAGTATGAAACCCTTCAGATGTGCGGAATTTGTGCTCAGGAGTACAAGATGTCTCTTTCCCAGAAGAGTGATTTCTTTTTCCACGTTCTGGAGGGTTCTGCTCGAGTTGTTTCCCTAGAGAATTGCAACAGCACCATAAAATACCTAGAAATAGGCAAAGAAATGAAAAATGAGTATCTTAGTGATACGGGGCAGATTCAGGTGAATGAATCACCTAAGACTCTTCGTCTCAAGTCCATAATCCGTGAAAGAGACATTGATGAGGTGTCTGATGGCCTCGGTAAGCTCGTGGAACATAAAAATGAAGTTAATCCCCAGTGTCCTCTTGATTTCCGCACGGATGCCCACAAGACAGACTTCTTGCGGAAGGCACTGACAGAATTTCAAGAGTGGTCTTGGATTGCTATTCAAAGCGTCACCTCTCAGAACTGACGAAATTACACGAGTCTATCCAGAACATCCGTCAACTTAAGCAGCTGAAAGGTAGCAAACACGCCTCCAAGACAGTTATATTTGATGAGGATGAAATGAGCACGCATATGATGCGATGTGGTAGCAATCCACGCTTTTATCGCCGAGGTTGTAATGGTAGTCACGAGCGTAAATCAGGGGTCAGTAGCAGTACAAGGTACTCTTCCAGAGCCTTCGAGGAAGTGCGAAGGCGCAACCAGTGTATCAAATGTGGAGCTCGCTGGGGACCGAAGCAGCAGTGCACGAAGGAAGACCTCACAGCTCACACTCGTTCTCGCTTTGAGAGAGGAGAGTCCTCTGTTCACATACTCGTAGGCATTATCAAGGATCAGGGTAGGAGTTAAGGAAGCAAAAGCAGATTTAAGAATCAGAAGAGGGCAAAGAGAAGCCTAGTGAGCTGCAGGAATTTGATTAGCTCTTCCCCGAAAAAGAATATCAAGGTCAAGATGCTATTGAGTCAGCGGATAGTTTTTTTTTCTATTAAAACTATCGTGTACGATGGTACCTTCTGCGAAATTCGTCAGTGATTCCGTGGAAGATTTTTGCCTCGGTGACGAGGATCTACAGTAAAATTTCAAGTACGTTTTGCGCCGCCGCGCCGCCGAAAGAGTCTGAGCAAAAGCCCGCAACGGAAGCAATGGAAGGACATCTGGATGAATGATGTATTCATTGGAAAACTGAAGACTAAATTAAACATTGGAATGCCTATACAAATGCTCTGTTATACTGGAAAATATTCATCTGTAGTAGGTCCCAGGGAGTTTCAAAGAATTTGCAGCATCTTAGGAATTAAAAAGAGGCGTATTTTACCTTCATTAAATCGATTTCTCTTTGCTGATTCCACGTCTGAGTCCCTCGGCAAAGTCGTTCTCCCTTTGGATGCCCCTCTTTGCGTTCCAAGGAACTCGGTAACTTCAGTAACTCTAGACATCGTAGAAGAAAATATACGCGCTTTACTTAGGTTTGATACCATGGAAACCGAGTCTATGACCCTTTGAACCGTGCAAAACAGGCATTTGAAAATGAATAACCATGTTAATGATGAAAATGACGCAGTCTATTTCGACTAATGTTCCATTCCAATGATTTGATCTCGTCGGTCACATCTTTGTGTCACTATCCGAGTCTCCAGTGACATTTGTTTTACCGAGTCACAGTTATCAAGAATTCATCAGTAGTTTTTCCTCCTAGCAGCTCAGAAGCTGTTCGACCTGATCAAATGATATTGGACTGAGGAGGAAACCTCAGAAAAACTTAGAGTACTGCAAGGAATGTCGGAGCGATGTGATACATGCGAGAAAATTAAACATGCTCCGATAAGATTTAGAGATTCGCAAGGGGCCGAAGACGTCAAATTTAGTGAGTGGGCAATCATTGATATCATGTACATAGACAATGGAACAGCGCTTGAAATTGTCGATGAAAGCACAGGGTTCAGTGACGCACGATTCTTGTCTAGTTTTTCCACTGAATATATCTGCAAAACCATTACTGAAGGTTGGGCGGCTGTGTACAACGCGTTCCTGAATAAGATTATGACCGATAAAGGATCTCAATTTGGTGAGAAATTTATCCACTTGGCACGAGCATCAAATGTATCTGTTGTCCATACTGAGTTCGAAGCGCATTAAATTCTAAGATTCGGGGAGAGGCACCATGAACCACTTCGAATTACATTTAGCAATATCAAGGCCTCATAAACAGACGAAGACAAGTTGATTGCCCTTTCTTGCGCGGTTAAAGCGATGAATGACACTTTGGGATCAGGGGGACTTGTTTTATGAGGCCATGTGTTTGGAGAATTCCCGCAGATATCAGTTCAACATGTGACGCTTCCTAACTAACTGAGCCTTTCGGATCGAGCAGAAATTGATCAAATTAATCAAAAGGATACGGAAAGTCAGCTCGCAGGAATCATAATACGACGTACTCTACGCAATGTAGTACCAACGTCAAGGGATCGAAGTTACCAACCCGGGGATAAGGTACTTGTGTGGCGCGAGAAAAAAATAAGGAACCGTATTAGGAAATGGCTGGGTCCCTTCGAAGTGGAACGCGTCGATTACCAACGCAAATTGGTCCCTGTTAGAGATAACCCAAAGAACCCCGCTCGTCCTTTTAATGTTGCACAAGTTAAACCGTACTTGACCCCCGAGCAGCTATCGTATGCGTTCATGGTGGATCTCGGCAATGGTCTCGCGTAGTTACCGTCAGCAGATATTTGTGATTTCATGGCTACTGATATTTTCGACGAATATGAAGAACGAGCAAAAAACCCAGAGATGAGAGAAGCGAGCAAAAAGGAGATACGAAGTCTATTAGAACGGGGAACTTTTAGGGTTATTCTCAAGGAAGAAATCCCCTGAGATGAAGTTGTTCTTCCTTGGCGCTTTTTTGGGCAATCAAGTCAATTCTAGATAGAAAAGTGAAGCATAAGACGAGGTAAGTTATCGGGGGACTCAAAGAAAAAATGAAAGATCGAATTGTTTATTCAACAGCTACACTCCAGCACCAATTGGTGCGTTTATTACTTGCATAGCGGCTGTATGGACTTGGTATGTAACCCAAGCTTACTTGCCGCCTGCCGAATCTTCCGCACGAAAGGTGTTTGTAGAGAAGCCTGTTCCGGAGTTTGAACTTGATCCCGTACAGTGTCTTCAACTTTTTCCACTTTACTGCCTTTACGATGCCGGCGATCTACGGAATGCTACATTAGATAACCAACACAGTCATGAACTAGTCATGAAGCCATTCAAAACGGATCCCGCATTCTATCAACTTCTCGCAGGTGTGTTAGTGGTAACTACATAGATGATTTTCTAAGATTCGGGGACGAGCGGATACCTACGGAGTTCATTGGTTTCCTACTATACCAAGAAAAGAGTGGCATTTTTGTGATTGACCAGAGCGCATACTTATAGAAGCTGTAGTTCTACCTGCTGATTCATCTTTCAAGCAGTTGTGTTCAATATGCGTGAGGCTTACCTGCACGTTGAACTCTGCTGGGACTGCGTTTTTGATACATATCAGCTGGCACAAGCTATTGACACAATGTTGGAAGAAAAGAAGGGAGTCATTATTCGGAGAATCAATAAGGCTATCAAGTATGCAATCGACCACAGGGTGCAACTTAAAATGCGGAGACTCAACCGGAACCCTCTGAAAATCATAGGGGTTTCTGACTCTTTATTTGATATAATATAATGCCGACTGGTCATCGCAATTGGGAGACATAGTTCTTCTTGGAGATGAAACCGCGAGACTCGCATAATTCGTACATGTTTAGACGCGTAAAAAGGTCGGAAATGTCAGGCGAGATCATTGCGTTTAGTGACATGTTTGATAGTGCAGCTTCTCTATGTCACGAAATTGAGACCGTTTTGGGAAGAGCTGTTCCGGTTCAGTTATTTACAGATGGCTAGAGTTTCTTTGATGTTATATCTAAGGACTCAAGAACCTCCGAAAAGCGTACTATGCTAGACATCGCGGTAGCAACAGAAGGATTCCGGTACTGGGTTATTTCGGATATCGGTTTCGTTCGGAGTCATATAAATGTTGCCAATGGACTGACTAAGGCGATAAATCAAGCTGTGCTGCGAACTGTTATCGCCACAGGGGAACTAAATTTGGTATCGGACCAGTGGATAATTAGGTCTCAAGAGATAACCGGAGGGACATTTTATTTATCACTTTTTGTTTTGTTCCACAACCTCTATCCTCTGCAAGTTAAAGCTTGACAGTATCTGCGCCACCGCAAATAAGCAAAATTTCACTGCAAAGTCGAATAGGAAACGCTTCTGCCGAGTCTAAAATAATTCCCTTATACGAGTTGACAAGGATGTATTGATACACGCGCTGACCAGCAGTTTGCACAAGCCTGACTATCCAAACACCATTCTTCCATCCACAGACTATATCAAGTGCAATCCGTTCCCTGTGTTTTTGTAACCAACATGAAAAACCGGTTTCCGCAACGCCAATTTCAAACCAAGGCCCTACACAAAACTACCAACTTTTTGAGGTTCGTTGGTTTTGTTTGTAGTGCAAAAAAATCCCTTGTTGCCTCCACAGCCCCCTCTTTCCAGCGGAAGAACAGTGCTCGCGATTACAGACGGCACTCAATCCAATATTCCGTCTGCCAGAAACAGTTCATTCTAATGATAAATAAGGATTTGCATCAACACCACTGGGGCCACCACCAGTAATGACAGTAACACCGAGGTTCTGCCTGCAAAACTTCAGTATCCACTGTAGTTCAAAAGAATTGGTGCATGTTTTTCATTAGTTAGGATCTTAAGGACCTCTTTTGAGTTAATGAAACACCATTTGGTGCCCCCTACAGTGTCGAATCCAAGACCTTAGCGCGAAAGGATATAGACCCCATGCCAAACTATGGAGCGGAAAGGGAACAGGGTACATTTTTGAAATAGCTAATGCTATAGTTGAGTGATGTTTGGTATCATTACCAAATCCCCTTCTTGAGCTCCTTGTTACCTACAAGAAGATCACCGCCAAACAAAAGTCCGTCAATGTCATTAAGGGCACTGTCGATGAGATCAGCGACATGGTACGCCGAGGTGTTTGGTTCACTCTGATTAGGATTCATTTCATAATAATTTCTGTCTACGGGTCTGAGTACCTCTGTACTGTTTCCCGATGTTTCTACATCACGTTTTTTCTGAAGTGAGCTAGCCTGTTCATGGCCCTCATTCTGGTCCTCCGTTTTTGTCACTGAAATCGGCGCTGCAGTATTAATGTCCGTTGGTTGAGTCAACCAGCCAAACCCAGATTTCTTCCGAGGCACCTCGATATGTGGATGTGATTAAGCGAGCCGTTAGCCGGCGCTTATCGCGATCTGCTGCGTTTTTCTCCCGTTCATCTCGTGCAACATCATAAAACTCAAAGACAGAAAAAAAATGTCAGAAAAATCAAACATGCATCCCCGGAAGATAAGTCCTCGGTGGTGAGGGGGGGGATGTTCATGAAATAATCAAAATTTGATTCTCGTTTTAAATATCTGTACCTGCAAAGTATGTGTCATGGCATTGGGGGGAGTGTCAACTAAAGTGTAATGCCATGTCACACTGCGCCTCTCACACAGAGCTCCACATCTTTGCACCTTAAGTATCTAAGTGCTCACTTCCTCTGCCGGCGCTGGGCGGGAAGAGAGAGAGAAGTTTTATCACATCTGATTCCACAAACTCCGTAGCACCGCCCATGCCACAGCTTCGACCCATCTTGTTTAATAAAATTTATCCCGCAATTACCCCACTTGCACCACCTTTGCCGCCGACCTATAAGGTTGATCGTACAGGCTTGCAAACGCAGCCAGTAGAAGAGGAAAAAACCAAAAATATGGCCCTTTAGGTGGCTTCTCGTCAGGAGTCAATGTTTCACCACATTAAACCAGTGGCGATTGTCAATTATCGTACAAAAGTCTTCCGTGCGCAATTATTTATCACTTGACTCAACTGATCTCAAGAAGGAAATCGAAACCTGAACCCCAAAACTTCACAGGTACCAATTACAGAATGAAATTACAGCCCTTGCTGGTCGCCCGGCCTTGAGGCCCCTCAAAGAAATAGTCGGCGAAGGCAACTTGTTAAGGTATAATAAATATTCGACCAATAACTGTACGACAGACATGCCGGCAGACCTGTCGGCATGTAATTACCACTTACTGTACTACTAGTCTCTATTGGACCGTTTTCCTCATATGAGGACTAGTTTTAGCACTCCTTTTTCAATAAGTTTCTTTTTACTTCAGCGCATTTCTAGTCCCTTTGCATTAGTTAATGAGTGTAGATGGCCGATCAAAACAAACTTTTCAAGATTGTTGACCTTGGTTAAGGATAGAGCAATTTTCACTCACCAACGTCGGCTCTTTGCAAGGAGTTGTGAAAACGACTTCATTTTGGAAGGAAGGAAGTAGAGTTCGTATTATCGTAGGGGTTTCAGAAACGAGGGCTCATGTACAGTAAAAATTACTGTACAGTAACTTAACACAAACAACCTTTGTTGCAGTAATAATTTCGAGCTTCCAAAACATTTACCTTTCCAAAATGTAACCGGAAACTGCCCTCACATGAGGACAAAGTGTGCCTCATATGAGGACAGTGCTATGACAGATAGACACTAGAAAGTACTAAGGTCTGATATAATGTAAGTTCCGGAGGTCTCTGCAAAGTATTACAGTAATTTGGTTACCGAATTCACAGTGTCACCCTTTCGTGCGACACTGGGCCTCCCAAAAAAGGAAGCTATTCTCTACTTCAATTTTGTTACGAAAATTCAAGGGATGGAAAAAGAAGGCTGAGAGTGTTAGCTGCAAGCCTGAAAATGCTGACGTTTTTCCTAGAATAGGGCAGCTGGCAAAGTTGAAATAAAATTTTTGTTTGTCCAAATTTTACTTCGATGGCCAAGGCGGAGAGACCTTTTACAGGCAGTGCATATCATGATCTGGCTCTATCATATAGACCATCTACTTACTATAATCCCGTATGGGTAGTTCTAGAGCCCCTGTTCTAGTAAATACATAAGAATAATGTCTAATTGACAAAAAGGGTGGAGATGATAGAATCTAAGTAGATTAAACAAGTAACTAGTACAAAAATGATCATCCAATTGGAATTTATACAGCACGTAAATGAAGTATATGTAGCTATCCTACTACAGCACACCAATAGATTTTAGAATTTAGTTTTACGCTATGAAAATTGTTACAGCTCGATTATATAAGCTGTGACAATGTTATTACGACTGAACATGCTTATCAGAAAGATCTAGAATTAGGACTTTTTAGATAAATTTATGTAATAATGTGCAACCTCACATGAACCATTGTGGCAGTGAATTTTCAAGGGCAACAGTTGCGCAGATTTTCTAAAGATAGCTTGAGATTAGGGGTTTCTTAATGCGTGTGCCAGTGTTTGGCGGAATATCTGATTTGATGCCCTCGTAGAAGTATTCTATTAATCCTTGTACGTCGCTAATTATGGGCTCTTCAGAAGCTTATAATTATTATTTGATACAATTTTAGAGGAAATTTTCACCCGCTCGTCTCAGAACAGACTTGACTACTGAACAATATTTGGGTTCCTTGACGTAGCAAAGGGAGAAGTCATAATTGCGGCTGAATGAAATGATTTAACTGATAAATTAGAGAGCAGAAATCTCGAGGCGACGTTTGCGATTAGAAAGGGGACTGCAATCGATGAAAATTTGCCGAGAACCGCGATGTTACTCAATCGTGATAAAAGATCTGAGTTATTTATCGGAAAAAAAGGAGACTGATAAAAAGAACCTGATATAGTAGGGAGTAAGGCGTTTAATTTAAGGGGTCAGTTGATTTAAGATTGTTTTTTTCACAATTTTTTTAAAATAATGTGTCTTCCACGCATGAGAGGAGCGCTATAATTGATTTTAGCGCTCCTATCATGCCTGTTGCGTTTCTAACTCTGAATTGCTCTGCATAAAGTAGTTTAAAGGGTGATGAAGACATGAAAAATTATGATCTCCAAATTATAAGAGGGAAAATGTACACCACAGAAACGGAATTTGAGTTCAAGAAGCAGTCTTGTGCATGAATTGCCTTCTGGATATTGGATTGTAGTAGTATGAGTGTATCTATCTCTACGCAAATAATAGCGCGTACCTCACAGCAGAAATACGGAAAGAATAAGTACAACCGACAGATATAAGGATAAACAGATACAAAAGTATGACATAAGTCGGAAGGGCACAACAAAAGCCCGACCGAATGGAAGCAGTAATGTTTAAAAATAAGAATTGAAGATTAGATAGCGTAGGGGTTGTATCGGAGTAGTAGCAAAGACGGAGAGAGACAAAAAAGTCACAAATCTCAGGGAAAGCTTGCCCACGCATAGCGTTCAATGTGACGGCTGTGCATTAAAAAGTCCAACTGAACCAATTTTTGTCTCTGGTAAAGAGAAAAAAATTGTAAAGCTCACAAGATAGATTTGAAAAACTCAGAGGAATACTGACCTATTTCCATAAGCTCTGCTCCACTTGAAAAAGGTATTGAAATTACATGGCCAGAAATATTAAAGATTCTACAGTTTAAATGTTGGTTATTCTATCTTTACTAGCGAATTAAGTCCGAGAAAATTTTGTCAAGGACCGAAGTGGATTAAAAAGCTCTGTAGCTACTGATAAAAAAGGGAAAAATCACTCCGGAGAGGATTACGACAATCGCAAATCCCACTATACAAATCCGAATTATTTTTTCCTCAAGCTTAGACAGATTCAAACCATATTTTGCAAGTAAATTGCCAAAAATTCACTGGTTAGGCACTTAGTGCTTTGTCTTCCAACATCGATCACTTAATATGAGCAGGTATTAAAAAATATAAACCATGAGAAGGAAATTGTTAGCTCTGCAGGGCAAGCAAGATACATGGAATGTCAGAAATATAACAGAGTTGGCTGTTCTTTTGCAGGAAGATAGAAGGAGCTTTTAACTGCGGCGTTTGAAGCGCAAGAGAATCCGTATTGATTAAATATTTGCTTCTTATTCTGGAAAATATCGGTTCGTGAGTTAATCTGATACCTTTTCTTCAAATTTCACATTTACACCTATATATCAGAAATGAATGTTGAATCTCTGAAAGGTCCTTTCAAAATTGTTTGAACTCGCTAGAGTCAGACTCAATCAAAACCAGTGAGTAGCATACATTCAATAACCTTTTAACTTTCCCACAAATTTCAGAAGGACTTTTCTACTAGAAACTCAACAAAAATCTACATCTACCCTTTAAATTAAGCACAATTAGCCATGTTTATCATACATCACCTCTACTCGATATATTTACGCGTGAAAATAACGAATTTTAATCAGCTGAAAACAGCAATGGGAAAAAAAGAGGATATTGACGAATGTTGCGCATTATGATAGTTAAAGTGCAAAATACTTTAAATTAATTTCCCTACTGATAGGTTTATATTATAAAATGTATTCAAGCCCATATTCACCTAGGTCAATATTTGTCAAGATTTACATATCAAAGTTTGCTCAAATTGAAAATGAAACCATCGCAGAACATTTTATAATTGCGCAAAGAAACATAGTTACGGATCTATGCACACTAAAAAAACAATTTAAAGTAGCGATATAAGAAACAAGATAGAAATAAAGCGAATGGTACATAAGAAAGGAATTAGAACTACAAAATAAGTTTCAAAGGAAGAATGTTCTGGCTATTAGCACTGAATATCCCTACCTTATATGAAACATCCATTTCAGAAAAAATATTTCGGAAGTGAGAAACTTCTTTTCACGTTATCTTCTCTCTAAAAATCCGTTCGCAATCTATACTAGACCAATATTGATATATATACCAATTTGAAACGAATAGAACTTAAATTACAACTCGTGCAATAAATTGGAGCAATCTGGTCTCCAATTACATATTATTTCACAAAAAATCATCTTTCAGCAGATAATTATTCATCTTTTTATTAGATTAGACTTATTTCCAAAGTCATCTACTTATAATCACACAAAAATGACACTGAATTCATGAGACTGACTGCATGAAGAAAAATACATATAAAAATTACGAGACTCTTAGCTTAAAAATGATATCGAATAATCCGTATTTGAAAACCAGTAGAACGTCAAAAATGTACTTATTATTTTACATTTCATCCTCATTTAAACGATAAATCCACTATGGTTGAAATATTCCAACTTGAAAGCTACGCACAAAGAGTAGAGGAGTTTTTGTAGAATTGAATTAAGAATTAGGCTTAAAGTTTCTGCTAAAAGGAATACTGGCAAAGAGAACTAAGAAGTAGTCGACTTAAATGCAACAAAATTGCAGAGTGTTTTTGAAAACTGTTTAAAATCACACGAAGTTTGTAACATGTCATTTATACGCTCTAAAATGGTCATATACTAATCAACTGAATTTTATTTCAGAGCAATTTTGTCAAAGATAACCTATTAATTATACGTCAGGTTAGTTTTACGTATCTAAATTGCGCTAATTTAGGGGTTTATTTACTGTTACAGGAATTTTACATGATTATTGCAGGTTGATGGGGATATCATTTGTCATGTTGAAAATATTTTGACCAATCTAAATGGCAGTACCATGAGTGATTAAGTAAGTTGAAAAAATATGCCGCCAGTAAATTCACAAATTTGTGTCCGGTCCGCTCTCTACACCCACAAAAAGAACCTCATGACAATGTAGCTCTTTATATACAATTTTAAGCTTCATAAAACTCAAAATAATTATGTTACCGAGATTTTCCAAATATAAACTGTTCTAGATTAATTTCAAGTGTCAGAAAGGAACTTCAAAAATAAGTAATAGATTTTATGCCACGCATCAGCGACAAGGGAAACAAAAATATACCCAAACATCTACTTCTTCAAGGCTACAGTGGCTTTGTTAGCTACATGAGGGATTTTTTCTCTTTTAGTAAATAAAAATTAGGTTCGCAGAGAAGAAGACCAGATATTGGAGATTTTTCTTTCTATTAAATAAGAACATAAAAATAATACCTTACCACGACTGGAGATAATTTAAAACCAAAAAATCTAAAAGAATCGAGTTCTCGCTAAAAATGCATATATTTTTAAATCTTCGTCGATGAGAAATATGCTCAGAAGGGCCTGAAATCTTCGAAAAATAGCTATCATTATCTTTCGCAGAAGTAAAGTTAATGTGATAGTCTAATATAACCACAGTAGAATGATAATGAGTCTCCCAGCCAATCAGTTACCGTGGTAGGATTTAGATACAAGCAAAAGATGATAAAATCAAGGTGATACTAACTAAAATCTAAAATTCAGCTGTGAAATTTCGCTGGTTTCAACGAATCCATAAATATCACCGGAACAGAGTTCACAGCGGGTATGCGAGGATCCAACGCGAGTAAGATAAAAGTTTTCCTGACTACAGGTCCGACGGGAATAAATTATGTCTAAGCTGCAAAGTACGTCTTTTTCAATAACAAGAAAGAAGATTTAATGGTGGAATTTATCAGTATAAATGCTTCAAATTTCACTTTTGAGGATATATATCGGTCCTTAACTCACTTTCATTCCAACCATGAACCGCAGCTACAGCTAAATATCAACCGTGATATAAATTATGTAAGTACATTGCTTCTCAAAGGAAATCAAAGAAATATGCAGACATAGTGAACAGAGCTCATCCAAAATGGATATAGACGCATCGAAAGCTCACTATGTCGCTATTTTCAAGAATCATGTCCATTATAGCAACTATTAAAAAAAATCAAACTCAATACAAGATCCTGAACATGAGATGTTGCTACTTTGTATCTAATTTTCGAGAAAGCAGTAGTTCCTTCGTAGTAAAGCATACTGCTCCACACTTTGAGTCATCCTCATGTGTCCTGATTTTTTCATAGGATAATTTTTATCTAGTGTTCACTTCCGCTCTTTCCGCTTTCTGTTTCCTCCTTTTAAACTACCCTCCATTGCACTGACCAGCGATTGATATATGTAGGAAAATTTTTGCTCGGAAATATCAATCTATCGCCGATATTGCATCTTTACGTTGCTTATAAGGTTAATTCAATCAATTAAAAACTTCTCTTTAATTATTGCAGAAGTTTCATATGCTGTGTGTGGTACTGAAAGCGCACTGTAAAATTTATCGATTTGGCAAGTGTCTCGTGATTCAAAAGTGTTTCCTCGCTGTCCGCAGTCCCTTTCGCTGCTTCCGGGATCATAAAGCAATAAAGAGGTTCTATAGGTAAATCTGCGTCTTCCAATGGCATTGTGCTGGGGACCGGACTGTAGCAATAAATGCAGAATATCAGGAAATATATCTAAATGTGGATCTTGTAGGGCAGTAAGAAACGTTAGGAAACTGGAATAAGGAAAAGAATCGGTTTCTTATTTATAAATTTGAAAATACCGAACGGTGCTACAGTATTGTCCGCTAAAATTGGGAGGAATTTTTTTTCCCCTCTTATATATCAAGCAGGGGAAAGGATCTTTTCTGGGCTATGATGAATTTCAAAAGATAGCACTGAAGTAAATTGATTAAAATGTAGGCATGAGTAGAGATTCATCGTGATTAAAAGCCACACTAAAACTTCAAATTACTGGAATTTAAACTTTCTCATTCGGAACTACCGCAAACTAAGTTGCTAAGCTCTCCGTCCTGTAGAAGTTTTTATTTCTGATGTTTCAATATGAGAAAACTGGCTCTATTTTTAAACTGATGGGGGGTTTTGCATAGAATTTACAGTATCCAAACTACTGCTCAAGTTGAAAAACTAGGTGAAACAAGGTCCTTTCCCGGAATGTAATTGCCTTCAAAGAAACGAAAGCGGGTGAATAGTTTCCCAGAAATTAACACAGCAGGTTCGAGAGACAAAATTCAATCCGTTGACGATACTTATATTCTGGTATGAGTGAGGGCGGCCTGTTCATTTGTTGCACCTGCTGCAACTCTTAAGTTTATCGAGGAGTCGAGATTCTGCATAGAGTCATCTGAGAAAATTTGATTGATCTTTTTGTAACAAAGTAATGTTTCGCAGCACGGCCAAATGATAGAGGTAGTTTTGGCGAAAACTTTTTCCGAGAAAGGGGTTTGGCGTTAGCAAATCTTTTCAAATTTTCTCGTACCTTGAAACGATGCATTTTTAAGTTTTTTGACGTCTACCGCTCCCATTTGCATGAGAGCTCCATTTTGTAGTTGAGGGAGATGCGAATCACATCTTAGGGTTTCTCAGCCAATTCTAATAACCGCTTGGAAACTTCTTATACATAAGCATAAGAACCCTTAAAACACTATGGAATCGATGCTATCATGACGTTCTCATTAAGAAATGGATTGATATATCTCTACAATTTCATCGAAAATTCATGAAAAAATGGTAGCGATTCTCTTCAAGAAATAAGTACGGGGAATGCGTGAGGAAATAAGTTGTTGATGAGTACAAAAATGTTCGGCTCTAGACAGTCAACATGATGGAGTCAGAAGTACTTCGCGATTAAATGTCCTACAGTTGTATAAATTTGATTGAGTGAGAAGAATTGATTTTAAAAAGGAGTAATGATGTCTTGAATGAAGCTTCCGTACCTACTAGAATCGACTTTTGTGGCTATTATTGCTGATATAAACCGTTTTATTCAGGTGTTACATTTGAAAATAGTTACCCTGCTGAAATTCTCCAAAGAAGTTACTCGAAAAAACTGGGGAATCGGCTAAATTTATAGTTGAGAATAGCGGAGGAAGAGGCGGAATAGGTTCGCATGAGTTCATGAATGCATTAAGCTTCTAAAATTAAAAAATACCGCGATTATCAGTATGAAAAAGATTTTTACACACAAGAACGTATATAGAACGACGCGGATCGTTAAGAAACCGCCTAGAGCGAAAAAAGCTGCGAGAGAAATAGTTTCAGTTACAGTTATTCTAACTATGGGGTACTAAATAACCTAGACTGTACACAAAATTTGAAGCTGAATAGAAGTAATCTGAACTTCGCTCTGTTTAAAATACTTCGATTGGTTAAATGAAGCAGACAGAAAATGCAGATATTTTTCCAAAATATAGGATCTATATTTCAACCGAGTACAGATATAGTTATACGTTGTGACTCGTAAATTTCACGACGGTACGAGATTTGTTCTGCACGAATCCATTAATTACACTGACCTACCAAATTGAAATAGACCAAAAAGTACTTATTACAGATCAACATGTACCTGGAAAATTCGCTGCTTACTGCTGTATTCAGTCAAAACCCTTGTGTCCCTCCACAGTTATGCCTACCATTTCAAAGGCGACAATAAATGCATCTTCCACATACCTGCAAGTGTAAATATTACTTCATGGGACTTATAAAAGGCTCTAACTTCCAGCTGGAGCGTCCTTTCAGACCCAAACAGCGCTGAGTGAGTACACGGACGAAAGTGTACCGTAATTAAATGAAGGAAACGACTACAATGCCCTTCTCTGGGAGAACTTTTCCCAAGGATCGTAGCACTTGTGGGAATTGTTGGGAGTTCATATAACTACGTTTTGTACATTTTGACTGGGGAACAAGAATGATTTGAATTGTAAAGAGCTAATTCTATAAAGCTGTATTGCTGAAAAACCACGCCCAGTTGGTATTTCTTACTTCCAAATTCTGAATAGAATGGTCCAGCCTTTGAAAGCTTAATGAACCGATTTGTACGCATTTTAATTTTGAGTCTGCAGTTGAGGTGACAGGTAAACAGTTGCTGATGGCAGAAATTCAAAACAATAAATCATTTTTTCAGCACGGAAAGTACTATAGATTTGCACTTAATGCCAAATTCCAACAAGCATTTCGTCCAAGAGGCAACATCTATGGGAATAATCCATATAATAGCTACAAATAGAATAAATAAGAGGCTGAGTTTTTCGTTCTTTAAAATTGCTTTGCTAGTTGATACACCTCGCAACGCCCTTTTTAAGTGTTTGACCAAAATATTATTCAAGAAAACAGAAAGTTTCACATACTGCCTTTGAAAAAAGAGAACAATCGGTTCATATGCACTATATTGGAGAGCAATCGTCTTAATGTACAAAAATTTGGGCTTATCCAGCAGATAAAAGATACTAAGGAATTGGGCATCTCTAAGCGGCGTTTCCTGGAGAAAGAGAGTTTATTCAAAATAGACCTTAGAAAAAGTTTTCGAAGTCCTTTGGGTTAGCTTCGAAGCAAACAGATATTGTTTTTAGGGAAATAATCGAAAACTAATTCGGTCGCATTTCTTCTCTGAAGTTAGTGATGTGATCTGAGTTGAATTGGTATTCACCGAGCTATGGATATTATTAGAGATGCTTTGTAGCAATGAGCAATGTTGAAATTTGCTCACAGCCACAGAGATCCATGGTTTTGGCCATTTGTCATCACACTGTCAATCTTCTGTTTGGTATAGATGTCAGTGCTACTCAAAAGAGACTTCATACGCAGAAAAGTAATCAAAAGAAGCCAATGGATCGAATATTCTGCTAATATTACGAACGACAATGGTATAAGGCGAGTATTTTGTGCATAATACCCTTCTTGTAGCATATTACAATTCATTTTTATTTCATTGAAAAGGAGGCAGTAGGTTTAAAGAAACTTATTGTTAATCACAATTTGTTCATGATGAGGAAAGAAATTTTCCTTTACACGTCATGCGGTATTGAAGGGCAGCTGCCACACAACATGAGATAGATACATTTATTTGTTGCAAGAGTTGGGCCTTGACGACGGAATAACGAAGAACAGAGCAGAAAAGTATCTGTGAAGTGTATTCGTCGAATTCACATCTAGAAAGCGCAGAAAGTGCGCCGAGGGCATCAGATGCGAGCGGGACGAAATGACCTTAACGGGATTTAACTGGTCAGCGTCCGCGGTAAGGAGGACTACTTCTCCCTCTGGCCACCGAAAAATCTTCATTTAGGGGCATCAGCGAGTTGACATGAGTCAGTATCATTTTCGTTGGCCTTTCAGATAGTTCCAGAGGTAATCATAGAGCTGATCGTAATGTAATTAGATGTGGCCTTGCCAGCAGCCGCAACGAAAGGACTAGGGGGAAGGTTGGATTATTATATCACCGTGAGGATCAGCGGTGCCAGCTAGCAAAAAGGTAACTTCTCTTTGATATGAAGTACCGGCGTGATTGGAAAATTTCCCGCAGACTGGATTACTATTAGAGTTGTCGGGTTGCAAAACGCGAAAGAAAGACTTGATGATCGAGAAGTGGCAGCAATAGGGGTCTATTTGTACAGGTCTATGATGGAGCAGGGTATGTCCAACAAGTATTTTTAAATGGAGAGGTCAAGATTTCGGCGCAGTATTACTGACCAAACGTCGCTGTGAGCCTTGGAAGGGACGAAGGTCTAGGCAGTAAGAAAGGAAGAAGCTTCAGCAGAGGAAAGATTTTTTCTGCGAGAACGTTAGTGGATACACGCAGTGCTGAGTTCTTAGAAGATAGTAGGCGTCCACATCGTCAAACTCTTAGAATATGCGAGCCCTATTAGCCTGTATCACCTTAACCAGGAGGGTGAAGATCTGTCAGCACGTTGGACGGATATCCTGGGCTTGAAGGGGCTGAATGGGGGGTGTTGGGCTCAAACCAATGGTGCTGAGTGCGTTCGAGGAGGATTTTCGTATCTATGGAGGGGAGTGCGGGAAAAGCGGCTATATTTTTAGAAAGGATAATATTCAAAGACGGTGGATCGGTTCTTTGAGGCACCTCTAATTTATTTTGAAAGCGGTCGTAATGCAGGCCCAAGGCCCCGGACTGGGAATATATACTGCGAGCAAGCGGACAGTGTGATGGGCTCGTGATTGATACGGGATTAAATCAACAGCCACAGAATATCAAACTTAGTCGCGGCTCAAAATTAAATATCCTGGGGCACCACATGAAAAAAGGGCTGAACGCAGCAGAACTACAAGGTAACAATATATGTGTATAAGCGGGTGTGAGCATCGAGGATAGCGCAAAACAAGGCCTCTGCAGATTTGCAGCTCTCTAAGGAAACATAAATTCGTTTTCAACCGTGTAATAATGGGAGTATAAGGAGCACCGAGAAGGCATGTAACATCCTCAGAACCTTGAGCACCGTTCTGTGCTTTTATCGTGCCATTTTTCGGTACTTAATTTTTTATACTTCTACTTCCTCATAAACCTGTTCCTTTTGGATTTTTTGATGAACTGCTTGAAACTATTTTGATTTTGTTCTTACTCCAATACAGTTTACATTCTCTTGCATACTAGCTTCTGTACTAGAAACGACCAAGACTGTTGGTCCTTAGTATAGTGCGTTTTCCAGTCATGTGGGTTTGCTCGGTCTTTACTGGCTTAAAGGTAGCTATGTTTGCGAATTAATGAAGTAATACACTAGTTCAATCAGCAAATAAATTTATTCAATTTTTTCCTCATTAACTTTTAGTAAACTTAATTGTACAATTCTGGATTTTAGGTAATACATACCTATAATTTAGGTACAAAGGTTTATTTACCATTGGGATACAAGTCAGTACTTATCTTCTAACTATCTACCGATCTGGTCTCAAAATGGAATAGATTCCTTTGGAGCGCAAAGTAAATTTAAGATGGAACAAAACATTGTCTTCAACCCACAAAGGTTTCAGGGACCGGGTTTTACAGCCCTATGTTCCGTCCTTCTTCTACTAAATCGTCGATCTAACAGAGATTATTGTTGCTAGGAAATTTAAAACGGAGAACCATTTCATTTTCACCTCCACAGAACTTGCCTATATGCATAGATTCGTACTATTCGTGCTACGGTGCCCGAAATCGTAATTAGAATTACATATCAGTCGTTTATTTTCAGACTGTAAGAAATAACCTCTATCCCTCATAAAACTAAGCTCCAGTCCTTGGCTTTCATTTTCAGTAGTTTTCCATTTACTTCCTCGCGCTGCCCTCGTCCTCAGTTGACCCGTCCTTCGTCATACCGCTTTTCTGCTCAGCAGAAAAGACCCAATTGGGCCGTTTGATGTGAGTAAGCTGCTCCCTCTCCTAGAGCGGTATTGAAGTAGCGGGTTAATTTGTTTGAGTGGTAATGCTCGAAAAAGATTGTTTTCGAGGATGAAGTGAAGTATGAAAAGGTAGCTCTAGAAAGGCGAGACTGACTAGTAGTATCTCGTAATTTCAACTAGATCTGCGTGTGCTCACCATGCGGTGCTAGTCTTTGCGGGCCAGGGTCTTGTACTACTTTTGTGGAGTACATTAATACTTTAAGAATGAAATCTCACCCCTATAACTCTTTGAGGTTAGTTTATTGCAATCTATAGGAGTTCCGATCCCCACCTGGTTTGGTCTCGATGCGTATGTGTGAGCCAAGAAAGTAATTCATCCCAATTTAGCCGGTAATAAGATTGTTTTCTTGAGTTGGTTTTTTCTGCTTTGCATATCCATGATTTTCGATGCCACAAAAAACACTACATTTCTCTCTCACACCTGGATAAAACTAAAAATTGCCCTGATGCTGTGAACAATCCCGTCCATACTCTGTCCCCTGTAATTAAGCGCCCAACTTCTCTCACTAAGGCGCAATACAGGTCACTTCAACCGTTTCCGAAGAGCTACTCCTGTCAAGGTCGCCTTCTATAGATTCCCGATTCATGACATGTCCAACTTAGGCATGAAAATATCTGCACACTGGATTGCTGATGCTATTCAGGTTTTATCAAGATCCTGAGTGGGTTATTTATCTAAAATTTTCGAAATGATTGTGAATAGGAGCGGACTGTGACATGAAGCTCAAACAATACGGAAGGAACCGCTACGGTACTTTCCTAAAGAAAATAGATGTAATAGCCGGTTAGAATGTGTGAAAACTTATATTAGCAAAGCTGCGGACATCATGAATCTAATAAGAGCTACGAGTCGACCGAATAAATATATTTCTTCTTAGTTCACGGCGTGAATGCTTTGCTATATCGGGTCAAATTTAAGTTTCAAGGTTTTATTCTGTGTACATCACCGATTTTGCTATGGAGATAGAGAATCATGAGTTCATGAGTCTGTATAATGGCATATAAAAGACCGAAACCAACATATTATTGCATAAGATCGATAGAAGAATAATCAGATACCCTGTAAGTACTTTCTAAGAGAACTAACAGGAATGAGGAAGAAATGGGAGAAAAATGAGTCAAAGTGGACGGCAAATTGAGAGAAGAAAGACTGAGGATAAGGCCAGAGGCATTTTTATGGGCCAAGAAAGGTAGAAGTGGTCAACGGAATACGTATGGGTGATTTTACCTGTAAAAATCCTAGCCGTCCTGTATTTTACAAATGAACATATCATTTAAAAGAAAATGACGCACGTTGAAAATATCTCTTTATCTGTCTCTTATTCTCGAGTTAAGTTTTGAAATCAAATACTATCTCTGGTTGAACAAAAATTAGCTAAAAAGGTACACTAATACATCTAAATTAACCATAAATGTAGTATCTATTGGTCAATTGCTATAGTTACCCATAATTTAGCTCCACATCAACATGTACAGCAATTAATTAATACCATCTCTATGTACATTGTCGCAACAGAAATCACTTAAATATAACCCTTTAGCCCCTTTGCTAAATTTATAATACCGGGTACAGCAATTTTAATGTATATTCACCATTTCAGGCCCATTTAAAGAAAATATACATGGGCATCTAGTGTGGTAATTGTTTTATATATCAAGCTTTTCTTTTATCAACTAAAAGAAGAATAGAGCAAAAAAGATTTCAAATCGCCCTACTTTGTCTTTTGAGCAACATTTTTTTGTAATGGACGAATACCATAAAAATTATGGTATACCAAGGTCTTTTGATCAGCATGTTGTTTTAATGGATGGATACCATAAAAATTGTTTAGAAAAGATGCTCTTTTCGTTTACTTCTGAAGCATATTATGCTACTCTGTACTAAGAAAGACTCCCCTTTAGTTAATACAGAATTATACCTTCACTTTTACCGATTATTTGATGGATTACCAGTAAGGGGAAACTAGATGCGAATAGAGTGGAGCCAAAAACGATTGATACACCGAAAGAAGTAGAATATAAAGAAAATTATATTAAGAAGGTAGAGAAGTTTGTAATTAGTGAGGAAAGTATATTCGACTCAACTGGTTTGGCAATTTATCTTCCCCATTTCGCTTTAAATATATCGACTTCACGCTTCCAAAATGGGTACTTAGCAGTTACTCTTACCCATTACGCAAATTTTGAGTAAAAGACCAGAAATAGTCATGAAACTCTAAAAGGGTCAAATAATGGACATGTTTTGTGAATTTTTGACGCTTTCTTCTGATTTTTCGGAAGGACAGCTGCAGTAGTATCAAGTTCTTCGCGTGTGTTGAGGCGGCAATGGTTGCATAGAACAGAGCAAATGATATCATAGTGTGGAGTTTATTCTATGTAAAACATTTTTGTCTGTTTACGGGGCTGAGATCTCAACTATGGAAACGTTATCTCTGATTTCTTGCTGATAATTTCATTGCTGAATAAGAAAGTGGGTGATCTTCACTGCTCATATTAATGGATCTGCTAACCTTCTCATGTTATTTACGAGTTTAAACTACCTCCACCTAAAATTTATCCATGATCAAAAGTAACTACAGTAAAGCAACTACTTACTCGTATTAATTAATTATTTCAACGGATATGCAATACAATTCTATGGCATGATTGGTATTGCTCATACCGAAAGAACTATCTAGATTTTTTGTGAAAACATCTTATAACATCAGACCGGTAACTCATCATCTTCCATATTTATACTACAAGCTAGTATCCCCATTAAAACATATATACGAAAAATAAGAGAATTTTTTAGTGATTCATTCAAAGTGTATCCTTTGAAAAGTCCGAAATTTACTTCACAATAATTTATGCAGTTCTATCCTTGGAAAAAAATGAATCAAAATATCATAGGTTATTCAACCCGCAAACAAAGGACAGAAAATCACTCAGTGTAACCAAAACGCGAATACATGCTACAAAATCGATACATCAGAAGGTACTACAAACACCAAATATACATGCTCAATTGAAAAACCTTTAATCGTGTCCCCAATTGGCCTCACTCTTCCATTCAACAAACCAACGAAGTACCGTAGTCTTCCTTTCCTACGAATCATTTACGAAGTGTAAACATTTAGCGCAAACACTGAGTATAAACATTTTGTGGGACCTGTAATCAGCTCGTTAAATCAACAACTATTTGCGCGAGGAAACTGAGCCTTCATATGTCCTTACCAGACTAAGTCTCATTCTCAATTCACCTTTTAATTCGGATATTTTTGTATATTTGCGCCGGTACTGACCATGTAGATTAGCGCTTTTTCCGCTTCCTGTTCCATTCTTTCCTCTTGTGGTTTCTAGTAAGCCGACTACAAAAACATTTTCATCGATCTCTTTTTGGGCTCTAAAAGATTTGCAACCTTTAGTTTCGTAAATTACTGTGAATCTCTCTGCGTTGTTTGATGTGAAAGTTTGTTTACTTGCCGTTAAATTAGACATTTACCAGATTTTTTGATAAAGTTAAACTACCTAATGAGCGCGCAATTAGTTCAAACGTTATAGCTTGAAGGTAGTACTACCAAAAAGGTTTGGTTTGTATAACTTTAAGAAGAAAAAAAGAAGAATGGCGCTTTCTTATTTTTGGACAAGTCCACACTACACAGAACCTCGGGTTCTGCTAGACGGACGACTCCGGGCAATGGCTGAACCAAGTACCTACTCAAACTAGAAAGGTACCGGAAGAAAACTCCACCAACTAAACTGAGGATTCAGGAGGCTTAAAAGACTCCCTCTGCAAGCACAGAGGCTTACAGATAGAGACGGCGACGACAAAGGCGGGACCTCCGGACGAGTGAGCTCGAGTATAACTTACCTGTATAAATTTGATCGACTTAAATATGCAAGGTTCTGTGAAAACGGTATACAAAATAGCATGAGGGGCTCATTGTTCTCTTCTTAAATATATATCGGCTACTTGCCCTATTCTTGCTCCCCAAAAATATACGGATACAGCTCGAAATTCTAAAAGAATGCATAGTTCCGAGTCATATAAAGTATGAATTTCATGGTATTTTACCTTCGTATCGCAGACGTCTAGCAAACTGAACGCAAATATACTGAAATCTATTGAAATTTATTGGTACTGTAATACTTGGAGAATTACTAACAGAATTCTTTTAGTTGAAATAGATGTTAATTTCGCCAGCATTATGTAGTAAGATGGCAGCAAAAGAATTTCTGGCCCAGTAGGAGGACAACGGTTCATATTTTAACTGTTCCTTATTCACAGAACGGAAAATATTGTCATCTAGAGTGGTCCTCTCAATGCCCTCGCATATAAGTTAGGCTCCAAATTTACCATGCCATATTTTTAACTGTCACTTTCCTCTTTTTATAACACCATTTTAGCCTCCCAAAAGAGGAACCCCTCTTTTGCTTGCTCAACTTTTAAATTTGTTCTGAGTAATAATCATTGTTCTCTCTGGTAATTTCCATCACAAAGTGCTAGACCGCAACCCGGTTCCTTCAAATGTCTCTTATTTAACTCTGGTAACGTAAGATTTCTCAACAAAAAATGTTTCCAGAAATGAGAGAAAGACCTGAGACTTCCTCTCGTCATATAAATTTTTATAAATCACAGTTGACCAAAAACACTAATCTTTTTCAAACGAAGTCTAAAAATTCGGCTCTCGTACAGAGCTCGAGAGGTCAGTCGATATCCTCAGCTCCAGAGGACCTGACCATGATTTATATCTGAATCACGCAAAACCCCGTCTGTTCTGGCCGCACAGACTCGGTAACTGCAAATCGCCCTATTCCGCCGCTTCCCAGTTGAGAACTTTTCCACCGAATGAATCGACCTTCTTGGGGCCTCAATTTTGTCGTCACAGTTTATGGAAGATTTTCTGAATGAGAAAATCAGAAGCTGCAAGCACAAATTGTCGCTGATTGACGGTATCGGAGACGCTCCAATTCGGTTCCACCTTCATCGGGTATGTGCATCCGCTTGCAAGCTTCAACATGTGGTGAAGCTTGCTCCGCCGAGTGTGACCACTGCCACCGCACTGAGATTCGACGACGACCAACTCGAATTTTACGCAAGCTCTAACAACGTGCCTCTGACAGATGCAGTTCATCAGCAGGTATCCTTACCTCTCCGCTATGGCGGTCACGGCCTTAAAACTATAGCAACGCTTAATTTCGCAGCATATGCTGCGAGCATAATTGACGCCGAGCTGCTGCGGAGCCCTGAAGATAGTGGTGAGACTGAACACCGATACGCTGAAGCGGATCCACACCTCCGGGAGTTTTTCCGACGGCTCCCTGCGTCCCTCACTAATGATGGAAGTCTTCCGGAAACTTTGACAGCGGCAAGCCTAGCAACCAAGCCCGATAGTATATACAACATTCTGTGTCAAGTCTGGTGCGAGTCTGCAGCAAAGTTCTTCTGGAAGGACAACGAATGGAAGAGGTTGCCAAACCCCATATCGCATTCGGAAGCAGATATTCGGCGAAGCACTCGACGCCATGCATACTTGGAAACGCAGACAAGGGCTTTTTTCACTGCAAATCACGCTGTAGTCAACCGAACGTCCAACGATGTGGACAGGGATGCTACGCCGTCACCTAGGAGTTCACGTGTTTGACGAAACCGCACCGCTGCAGTGCGCTGAGTGCCATAGGCCCATGGATCTGGTAGGGGACCATGGAGCAGACCTTTATAACAAAGGTATCGGGTGGATCAACTGGCACAAAGCAGTTGTGAGAGTACTTGGGAGAGAGCTGTTTAAAGCAGCAGAAGTTGGCGTCCAATATGAGGTCAAATACCTACTCCCCGGACTGAATTCGCGACCCGCAGATATTCTTGTGGACCCGCGATCCGACGCATCGAACTCTCCGCCCCTCTTCCAGTGGCCTACGACATCACCGTATCCTTTCCATTCCAGGAGTTCTATGTGTCAATGGGAGCACAAAAAGCGCGAGCCGTTGCCAACTCAGCAGACAAGCGAAAGAGGAGGGACCTAGCCACTAAAGTGGCTGCCATTTCTGGCGATGTCCTGCCCGGAAGATCAGAATTAGAATGGGATTTTGAGCCCCTGGCTTTTGACTCGTTAGGATCACTTTCTGAGACATCATCAAAGGTCATAGAGAAATACGCGGCAGCTGTCGCATCGCGCGGCGGATGTTCTACGGGGGGGATCAAGACCCGCTTATACCAGATACTAAGCTTTCTATTTAGTCCACAAGCGCGGCGTCAGTAATATGTGGTGCCCCGCCACACGCAGAAGTTAGTCACCCTATTCAAAATTAACTTTGTAGCGACTTCACAGCGTTGCGCATATATATTACAGTGATAAAAACAAATACGTACAAAGATGGTGTTGTGTGAAGAACTATTATTTATGGAAGTCGGAGAACAGTTTTTTTAGGTTTTAGATGTAGGATCTGGGGCTGAGAGTATTCAGTAGAACTATCACGAGGCATGTGTAGTTGAGTGTCACCGGACATGTAGTTTCATCACAATTTCCATTCCGGCCAGAATTATACGTTTTTTAACTTAAGATCAAATAAACTAGTCTATTAAAGATTTTGTTATCAAAATGTAAGTGTGCGGTATTTTTTCCTTCCTTCTTCCTTCAACAAAAGCGGTCAAGTCGTCATCCGCTTCGCGAACTACGAATTATTGTTTTTGATCTTATGAATTTTCATGAGCTACAATATGCCTAAGAACTTGGCGCAACACCAAGGTAAGTACACCAAGTTATACACCTCGGTAAGTTGAAATTTAACCAGGGAAAGACGATAATAAGTAGTTGTAAAATTTTATTGAGTCTAGTTTATGTACAGAGAGATCATACGGCTGATTTAACAAAAATTCTTGAAATACTTTACCAGTTTGAAAAGTTGTAGCTAGAGTTTAACAGTGGTGTACAACTCATAATAGTGCTCGGTTAACTTTACCTAGCCTTGGCTTTACTTCAAGGTACAGCCTACATGGACTCATAGGGTATTTTGGGTAACATTAAACCCATGTTTGACACTTGAAGTTTGCGTCAGATGTATTGGGGTATCTAGAGATTTTGGAGCAGCAGTCTAAAGAAAATGATACATGTTCTGACAGAAAAGTATTAAAGGGAATAGTTCCATGTTTAACATTAAGCAATTTTTTTGATCGCAAATAGACTGCTCCTAACATATTGCATTCGAATTCATTCACCAATTAACATTCTAATATTTTTGCACATAGATCTTTGCTTGAGATTTATTCCCTTATTCATGAATTCCTGTTAGAAAGCACTCAGGGCATTGTACTGTGCTATAATATTTTCAGCTCCTATCTGAAGGGTAATGAGATGTATGTAAAATGAAAACATTGCTGCAAATTAAAAAAACTGGAAAGCATATCCTTAATACCAGGATTTAATGATCACTATAGTGGTCACAACTTTTTATGAGGTAGTAGCTCGCCACGTGTCGTCCTTTCGGTCAATAATGTATATACGCACGTAGAAGACGGGGTAGAAGGCCATCTGACAAAAGTTGGAGGCCAACGGTGAAGAAAGACAAGAACGTCAGAGTGTCAAACAGGCGTCGTTCGAGACACTTCTGGAGGGGCGAAAATCGTGTTTTAATCACTATAGTGATCGAAAAAGCCTTGATTCACCTCAATATTATTCAAAGAGGTGGCTGCAAAAAGGCCACAATCAAGGCTGCTACACTTTAAAAGCACTTAACATTACGTCCTGCGGGTTCTCTGCAAAGGTTAGGGAGATACGTCATAGTTATCATCATCCGTCAAGCTCCTTTTAAGATCAGCAAAACGTGTTACTGCCCCGCTTGTTGGATTTTGTTGCAGTTCACAGTACCCGCCTTCATTCTCCGAGTGTTTTTTACCCGCATCAACAATACCAGCGCCCTCGTTACCCTAGCCCTCGTTTTCCGAAGTTTCGTTGGTCGCGTCTTCGTTTTGGGATGGATTTACTGACTAGTTCCCGCCTTCCTCTGTTGAAAGCGATGGCACTGGTGTTTGTCGGAGTTTCAGAACTTTGGAGGTGTGCCAAACGTTCCGACAGCTCTTGCGAAGCCCGCGGTACTTTCTGACGCAGAGATGAACATTACACAGAGAAAAAGAGAAAAATGAACGGTGTGTCGTCCACCTCCCCTTGTTCTAAGCGCACAAAGAGCAGTAGAGGATATTTGACGTCTGCTTGGGGGTGTGGCCGCGAATCGACATGCGTAGAGCGACACAATCACTTCCATTAAAGACAATCAGACGCTTCCGCTTCCGTGCATGTGCTTTCCCAATTAACTGGTCCATCTCATGTGGGCTTAGGCCCCCCTGTCCCTATCTCTGCTTTTTGCGGCAGAAACAACAACTGTTTCCGCATAGCTAAGAAGCTCTGTAGCGGAATCAAACATAAAATCAGCTGTGGCTTGTACCTTGTTAAGAATATTGCGATAACAGTCTAAGGAGCGAAATGTTTCAGCCGTCTCTAACAGGTCTTGTCTCTCATCAATCGCCATGTAATGAAAGCATTTATAGCTAGTGTCGTGATTGTTTGAGAGACAAGCTTTTTTTCCCATCTGAAGTGCGAGTTTGAAGTTCTAAGCATAGCTCTCTGTTGAGTAGCATCGTCCACATCTCCCTTGGTTTTGGAGTATAAGCTCTGCGCAGCGTGTTTGAAGAGTTTCAAGGGCAGAAAAGTGCCGTTTTCGTTGACATGCTGGTTAACAAGTCGCCAAAACTTGTGCCGAGAAACTAGCATCGCTCTGTATTCTGCCTGTATTAATGCGAGAACCGTTAAATTCTGCTCATGCGCCCATTCGACGACGGCACCTGCAACAGCTTTCGATACCTGAAAACATTTTTGCAGTGTTTCGTTCGAACAACTCACCACAACTGTGTATATAAGACTCCAGTCTCTGCTGCGGCGACATACACGGCGTACATTAGGTCAAGCACAATGAGCTGCTGTAACAACTGGCCTATGTGCTCTTTTGGCACATGCTTTTTAAAACATGCGTTTCCAACTTCTCATTGAATGACGTCCGCACTCGCCAAAGTAATAGCTTGGCGAAGGCTTGACGGGGCGACTCTGCTTTTGATCTCTACAGGAGCCACCACGAGATGGTCTAAATTTTCAGGGTCAGAATTAGGGTCTCACAGCTCCGGCGCGAGGTTTTCAATAACACCAGGGTTAAGCAAAGCCAAAACATCAGGCGAACATTCTAAATAACGCACCGTCTTCATGCAAAACATGACCACCTCGAAAATACCCTTAGCTAGTGGCAGGGCTCGCAGAGCGCTCATGACCGTATCTTCATTTACGCTTCCCCTTTTCATGGCCTCGGTTGACATTTTAGAGCTGAACCAGCTCTGAAATAATAACTCGAACATACGCGCGGTGATTTTTCCTGACTTTCGCCAGTTGGTAGTCCTAATGTAGATCTCACTTATCCGTTGCTCATTAGAATGACGCCCACGTTTGTGCCCGATACGCGGAACTGCCCCACCACGAACCAGTCTGCACATCACTGACCGACAGTAAGCAGCTGGCAATTCTCACGGAGGGCGTCCTCCAGTAATTGTTTCAGCGCAACATTCGCGCCTGCCACAATAGCCTCGTCAGATCTTTTTTTCCGTGAACATAACCTTTTCGAGACGAACATATGTTTTGGGACAGCAATCCATGTGTTCAAATTGTCCTGCACTGAGGACGGTACCGTGTAGATGAATCGTAGGATTCTGCAAAATTTCTCAGCTCAAGGCTCACTAACGGCGATGAAGGTCGTACTGCGCTGCCCCAAGCGGTTCCCAGCAGTAGCCCCGCATTATTGCTTGCAATAAATACATGTTGCCATAGAAGAGGATCGTCATCAATGAAGAAAGATCTTCGCCGATCATAAATTGCAGTGGGGGAAGGAGGGGCCTCCTCTTCGTCACCTTCAAGGCCAGTGACAGCCGAGCGATTGTTTTCACTTGCGCCACCGTCCTCACGCTCTTCAATTTCCGCTGTTTCCTCCTCCAAGCCATTCCTAATTGGATCTAGGTAGGACAGCCCAACAAACGGGTGAGCCCGGAAGAGGTGCTCGGGCATGACAAATACGGAACTGAATCCAAACTCAGCGAGGAATTCCATGAATGATTCCTTCTCGTAGCCTCTTTCCGCCGTCATATTGAAGAATATTCCCAATAACTGTCTGTCAGCGTTGTGAGCATCTTGCGCACCGAGTACAGTTGTGTTTCACCTCTCCTTTGGAACTGTAGAGCCAAAACGATGCGTAACAGCGCTTCAGCAACTGCATCTGCTTAATGACCCTCCCTGTCAGCTTTGCGAGCAATCAAGGTCTTATATTGATTTTATGCAGCCCTTGTACCAAAGATATCGTCATTGAGGGTCGCTAATTGGTAGAGGGGAATGAAAAACAGCTTCTAAGTCTCTCGAAAAGCCATTTGTTCGAAATCCGATAGATGTCTGTTCTAGTCGCGCTGAGCATTGCAGCTGATTTCCCTGTCTGCACTTCTGCCAGTCGCTGAATAAGCTAGAATGTTTTGAGCTATAAAGCGGATCATTTCAACTGGAAGAGTTGTGTTTTCAGTCTTTTGCAGCAAAAAAATAGTCTTCGCGAAACTGAACCCAGTAGTATTCGACAACAACAAGAGGGCCAAATATGGATGCATATCCGCTAAAGTGAACGGATCCGTTTCTATATCTCGCGGAAGTATAAACTGGTTCAGCCACTCCAGTAGCTGTTCCAGGAAGGCCTTCATCAGAGGAACAACTAGTCCACACCTTCTCGGAGCGAGCCCGCGAACTGAGCACTCGAGAAAATTCGTTCTTACGGCTGTGCTACAAAGAAGGCGTGCGCGGTAATGTGCCATTTTATCATCAAATTCCTTCTCCATAATCACAAATGTGCAGGTGGCAGTCTGTAAAGTCACCCCTCGCTTGGGCCAATGCCATTCACTCCACTCCTCTATTTTCGCGACCTCGCCCTCGTCCACGGCGACGATAACGTCCCCTTCGTTGTATGTCTGCTCCACTTCTTCGTCTTCCGTGCCCGGGTGAAGCTCCGTAAGACGATTCTGCACTTTCATTCAATACAGGCGCTTGTGCGGTAGAGTACGAGCCTGCAGGCTCCACCTGCGCCGTTTCTTCCCGTGTGGCGCCGTACGAGGCTCTTCGTAGTTTCATCGATTCGCGATTTCAAAACTAAGAGATATAAATATCCAAGTAGTAGCATACATTACTCACAAAATGAAACATACAATAAAATTCCAGGTCGTTTCCACACTGAATGGAATCTTCTCTGATAAGTGCCGATCGATTGAAGGTATAATACATTACTGGAAACTATTCGTGAGGCCTGTAATTGATTTCTAGTTGAAGAAGGCCCTGAATGTTATTATAAAATAGTTTTATATCTACGGAGAGAGCAGACACAACTGGAGGTCCTTACCCAGATATTGTTTCAACATTCTTCTCAGACCAATGCGCAAAATTATTTCCAGAAGCCTGTGTGTAGCTTTCTTTTGGCTGTAGAAGAGATGTTTTAAAGAGTTGATATTGTACTCGATCATGTTTATTTTTAAGAGTACGTTTAAAATTGACAAGTCATCAGTTACAGTGATTTTCTGCTCAGCAATGTTAATGTGCAATGTTCATGATGACCGAAGGTACATTTAATGGCCATGAAATTTTAGTGAATGTTTCTATAATGTGAAATATTTTTCGTATCCATTGGAATTGACGTTATCGCTTGTTTGTATTGATTTTTATTGATGTGTAATAGCTGCAATCTCGTTCACACTGTGAATGAAGCAAGGAGACATGTTGAAGTCATCTGTATAATAAGCCTGATATGGAGGGAGTGTGTAGAGGTTAGCCAGCACAAAACCCAGTATTGCTCTCGAAAGTGTGTTTTGACTCAGTGTAAAGTTCTGCAGAGTATCTCAGTTGTGTCATCTCCGTCTCTTACCTTATGTCATCAAGAACACACACGAGAGTATTTCTATCAGTTGTATCATCGCAACTGCAAGACTACGAAAGCATGGACCCTATCAAGGATGAACGCATTCCCAAGTTCAGTGCAAGAGCTACTGAAAGCTTCCATTAGTGGAAGTTGAGAATGGAGGCCATTCTTGAGACGAGAGACTGTTTGTCCATTTTCAATAGAGAAGAAAGTCTTACTGAAAGTAATAATGAGGATAACAGTGAGTCTGAGGATCAACAAGCCTTTGAAGAGCGTAAACGTAGGGCCAGCGCGATTATTATTACAGCTCTGGGAGATAAGTCCCTGAAAGTTGTTCGAAAGCACTTGAAGTCGCCAAGTGAAATGCGGTCCAAACTGTGTTCTCGATACGTAGGTAAAACAACCAGCAATAAACTCAGTCGCTGTACGGAAGCATTCAGTCTCACTATCGGACCGAACTTAATGTCAGATCACACAGCTAAACTGGAGACAATCTTCGCTAGGATAGATGATACAGGACAGCCGTTGAATGAACTTATGCAGGTTGCAGTTTTAGTTGCCTGCATTCAAGAAGTTAAGGAGTATGAAGCGGTAATAGCAGCCATGCGCACCTTAGAGGAAGGGACAGCGCAATGGGAAACTGTGACAGTTCGTCTAATGGATGAATACAGAGAGCTTGTGAAAACTCATCGTCCGAATACTGAACTGGAGCTCACTGCTGCATTTGCTATGAAACGAAATGCTAAGGTTTCGTGCACTTTCTGTGACAGAAAAGGACATGATTCTAGCCAGTGTTGGGACAATTTCGAACAGTAAGAGTTACAAGGGTAACAGTAATGACAACAGCTCTAAAAGGAAAAGTAATCCAAGACTTGCACTTGCTCAAGTATGTTCAAGATCCACTGTATCAGATACAGGTAGCGTCCGTTGTATTATGGCCAGAGTATTGGTCAACCACAAGAAACGCGTACAGGTGAATGAAGGTAGCCATGATCAGGACACAAGGTTTGTGATTGACAGTGGTGCTATTCATAACATGTGCTCTGATGCCAACTTGTTTCGTATTATTCGAATTGCACCTACATTTAATGTAACCCTGGGCCATAACAACGTTGTGCAAGGGGAAAAAGCGGGTGAAGTTGACATTTTGCTAAGTAAACCTGAAGGATCTGAGGACAAAGGGGTATGGAGTCGCCGCACAAATTTACTTCTCTTTGAGCAGATTTGAATGAACCTTCTGCCAATTAATGCATTGGATGCCCACAACATCAACGTTGCATTCAAAAATGGAGTCTGCGTTTTAATTGATGGTAATGATAGCAATATCATTGGATCCGGATTTAAGCGCGACGATTGCCTATATCAAATTGATGGCAGTATTGCACAGAACCCCAATCATATTGTAGATAAGTCCCAGAATCTGTCTGCTGCTGTATGTGACGAAACATCAGTAGTTTTGCTCTGGCTTCGACACTTTGGGCATACCAACAAAGATACGATTAAGAAAGTTTCCAAAGACAGGGTGATAAGTGGGATCAATCTGCATGATGTACCTAAAAAAATAACATATCAACCGTGCCTAGATAGAAAGCAGAACCGAAAGCCGTTCTAAGGAAGCTTAATTCCTATAAATGCCAAGCCAGTTGATGTAATTTTCTCTGATGTTTGCGGTCCGTTGCATCTTGAATCATGGAATAAAGCTCAGTATTTCGTCACGTTTATTGACGCTTCTTCGAACCATGTCGTAGTTGCAACAATACGCATAAAGGACGAAGTAACATCTGTTTTCAAATCGTACAAAGTCAAGATGGAAAAACATTTTAATGTTGTTATAAGGCGATTTCATTCGGATAATGGCAGGCAATACGTAAATAATGAGACGGATGGTTTTTTCCGTGTAAATTATATTACCCACACGACAAAAACTGCCTACAATACTGAATCAAATGGCCTGGCACAGCTTATGAATAGGACAATAACGGAAAAAACACTTGCTTTTCTGTCGAAGGCATCTCCATCACGCAGTGCATAAGCAGAACTTGTTGCCGTCTGGTAATAAGGACCTCTCTCCTTTCGAGCTCTTAACAGGGAATAAGCTAGAAGTACATCACCTGCGAGTTTTTTGGGTGCCTTGTGCAGGCACGTGTACCAGACAGTAATCGCCGTAAGCTTAATTCTAAAACGAAAAGGCTTATTCATGTACGCCATGTAAGTGAATCAGTATCCAGAGGATTCAATCCACGTACAGAGAAAGTGTAGCTGGTTGGTCACGGTGTGTTTGACGAAACTGTTTTTCTTGGAACCGAATAGGGAAAAAATGTGTTACTCTTAGAAGGGGAATCAAAGACCATCACTGCAATCCAACAACACTCAGAGGGGGAAGATGTCGTGGCAAGTGATGATGAAGTTAAATTGGACGTTTCTAGTGATGAAGATGCAGACAATGCAGAACATGCATCAGATATCCCAGGTTGTGATCATTTGAACACTGCTAGTCAGTCCACAGAAATAATACCGAGACTTATCGCTCGGATGAGTCGCCGTGCTCCTCTTCGGTACAGACTTCTTTCCAAAGCGTCTGATGATATGCCTACAGTAAATCAGGCTATGAACGGACCAGATGCTCACTTATGGATAACTTTAATTCAAAAGGTATTAGAAGAGTTGAAGGAGAAACAGACATGGTATCTGGTACTACGTCCCAATGGTGTAAGGATAATGCCTTGCAAACTCATTCTAAAGTTAAAAAGACATGCCGATGGAACTGTAGACAGATACAAGGCAAGAGTGGTTGCCCTTTGTTTTTTTCAGCAGATGACAAATGAGGAGACATACTCTCCAGTTGTTGATTTTACATCTGTCGGCGTTTCTTTAGCTCTAGCTGCATTGTACGGTACAAAGGTACATTAACTCGATGTAACGGGAGCTTTCTTGTATGGAAGACTTTATAAGTCAATTAACAGGTTTCAGCCCAAAGGTTTCGAAGAGAGAAGGAAGGAAGGATTCATGTGCAAACTCAAAAGGAGCATATGTGGATTGATACAGGCACCTATGATTTGGTTTCACTTTTCAAGGACTGTCTAAATGATCTGGGATTTAAGCAGTTCAAATTTGATCCTGCCGATAACCAACTCACTGTATTCGCCGATTTAGATGGGGCTGGTTGTTCGGATCGCAAATCTACGACTGTAAATGCTGTTCAGATCGGTGGTGATACTGTGTATTGGAAGTGCTCAAAGCAACCATTTATAGCAATTTCTTCTACGGAAGCTGAGTACATGAGCTTGTCTGATGATGGTAGGAGGCTCACATGGCTCTGGACTTTACTGTCGGAAATGGGAGCAGAACAGAATGGCGCAACACCTATTTGTCAAGACAATAACGGTGCTATTGGTTGGGTGCCTTGGGGATACCTCATTATCCTCTTCACTGCAACCAAATGTATGGAACGAGGATTCGAAACATGACGACTCAAAACATTCACTGCGACGTCAATGCCTGGTCGAGTTCTGGAGCTTAGAAACGGAAGCTGTCCTATGGCTTCCCTGTACAGAACGTCACTCATTCTGCTTGCCCCCTGCGGACTGTATGTTTGTATTGAAATGCAACGGTGAAAAGGTTTATATAGTACTTTACGTTGACAACATGTTGTTTTTTGGATCACAAGAGTGTGCAATCCAGGATGCGAATAAACGTCTCACCAATTCATTGAAGGTGAAAGATCTCGGAATAGCGAAGGAATTTCTCGGGGTTAAGATCTCAACTACCGGAGGTGGTTTCGTTCTCCCGCACGGATACTACATATTCAACACCAACAGAATCTGTGATGAAGTTCATTCATCATGACATGGAGAAGGGGTGATGACTGAAAGTACAAGTAATGGCCATGGAATTTGAATGAATGGTTTTATAATGTGAAACGTTTTTCGTATCCATCGGAATGGACGTTATCGTTTGTTTGTATTGATGTGTATTGATATGTAACAGCTGCAATCTCGTTCACTCTGTGAATCAAGCAAGGAGACGTGTTGAAGTCATCTCTATAAGAAGCCTGATATGGAGGGAGTGTGTAGAGGTTAGTCAGCACAAAACCCAGTGTTGCTCTCGAAGGTGTGTTTTGTCTCAGTGTAAAGTTCTGCAGTATATCTCAATTGTGTCATCTCCGTCTCTTCCCTTATCTAATCAGGAACACACACCAGAGTGTTTCTATTAGTTCTCAACTGCATTTATCCAAATAAATTGTCCCAGTGTCCCAACTGCAATCCTCCAATCTTGGAAAAATTAGTAGTATCAAAGTAAAACTTCAACTAATATCGTATTGACCGTGGCAAAAGGTGAAAGAGCAAAATACGTAGCGATAGTTGCGAGAAACCAGCAGCCGGAGCAGAATTGTGCCTGAGACCACGCATCATGGAGCGAAACAGCGCTGTGAAGTGGTCCGAGGGCTACTATCCCGCTTTTTGGGATCTAAGGAAAAGAAACTCTTGGGTTCAATGAGTTCTTAACATTTAACATGAGTTTATGTTGCAATGCATAGACACAAATAAGTACTTAGGTAAATTTGCTACTTCTCAATATAAGTACTGGCTTTGTCGGACTCCTTCAACGCAGCTCCAAATGCCTCCATATCCTCTTGGAAAGAATAACTCAACAGAGCGCTTTTAAATCTTTATCACGCTAATTTTATAATTTTAAATCCTCGGTACTCGCCATACTTCAATTGCTACGCTTGATTGCATATTAGTGCCCAATACTCTCTTTCCCCGCCATCTTTTCCACTAATTCCTTACGTTGAGCGCTGAAAAATCCTCTTTTTGCTCCCTCATACTGTGAGCAGTTCCTTCATCTCCCTAAGCTCTCCATCAACCCCACTCATTCGGCTTTCGGCGCTACCGCGCTAATCCAATCGCTTCTGAATGCGCTTGTAACTGTCCTGAATAGAATTCCATGCCACACTGGCGAAACATTTTTGCGTCTCAATCGTTCTTTTCTCCACTACATCGAAACGCTCTTTCCTTGCGCCATTTGTTTCAATATGTTCTTGTGTCGCTGTGACTTCACGTACAATTATAAGATCATCGTCTGATTATGTTTTTGTCTTCGACAGGCTCGCGAATTTCTTCCTGCTGAAAGAACTATTTCAGTATGCACTGGTGAGTGTACGGTAGAAGAAGTGTGTTAACTGTTATAGAAAGGGGTAAAACGCCATTAGTCTGATGTTCAGCGGTTTCCGTGAGGTTTTCAATTTAGTTTATCCCTTTGAAGAGTTGAGGTTGCAAAATGTGGAAATTTTGATGAAACAGAAGTCTTGCGTTTCTCTCGAGTTCAATCGTGCATAAAAAATTAAATTCTTAAACAAATTCGAGCTAATTAGGTAGAGCTATGGACACCTATTACGGAAAAATTTCAGTTTTGGCTTCATTAAAACTTCAAATTTTGGTAATTCGGCAGACACGGAATTGGAAAATTATTCAATGCTTACTTCAGACTGTGATTTAACTTCAGTTTCTTTGTAATTGTTTTGCAGGTTTGGCTAACTTCAGTTCCCTAATTTTCAGCCAAACTGAGTCAATTTTTGTAGAATAAAAGACTGGGGAGTTTTAAGAAGGAGAAGGGATCGAAAAGAAAGTTGTAAGAACCATATTTACAGATAATGGTGC
Organism: Kappaphycus alvarezii; assembly: GCA_002205965.3. Taxonomy (NCBI): domain Eukaryota; phylum Rhodophyta; class Florideophyceae; order Gigartinales; family Solieriaceae; genus Kappaphycus; species Kappaphycus alvarezii. Next base: position 1,273,906 of record NADL03000517.1, on the reverse strand, counting down.
ATTACTAGAAGTTTCAGGAATAAGGAGGAAGAATTATGGCTTGAGAATGTTTTGTTGCTGTAAAATTCCTTCTCTCTTGTATTTTTGACTTACTACATGATTTTCCATAATTTTTCAGGGACTCTAGAGTACAATTTTCCGTAATCATCAATGATGTATGAAAATGGTGAAATATTGGCATTATAAATGGGATTCTTGTGTATTTCAGCCTGCCAAATAGCATTTGGCCGAAAAATATTTATTGCATTTGATTCTCGTGTAGCGTTGACCTAAGTACAAATTATAACCACATACGTGCCACAGTGATAAAGGATGACAATTATAACCTGTGAACAAAAATTTCGAAGGGTATACAAAAAGGTTTTTTTATCATTTTGCAGCGATTCGAGAGCTGATATATTGCTCCTCTGATTATCTTTATCAAACATATAATCCCATTTTGAGAATAAATTCATTCCGATTTTCGGAATATGTTTTATTTCGAAGTCAGAGGAGATAAATTACATTTCCTCTTTAAAGGCAAGGTATTTTGGGGCAGAAATCAATTAATTTTATATCCTCTTTTCATTTAGAAAATTTTACGGAGTAATATCACGAATTATTAAAATTTTTATGGAGTAAACTAAAATCTTTCCATGAGAATACCTTTTCGTAGTCCTTCAAAAGAAAAGTGGGTATTTTTGGCTTTTTTAAACTATTTTTTCTGCCAAAAGTCAGTTTAAAGCTTAAAAGCCTTCCATGCTTGTGGCGCACACTTATTTTAAGTAGAAGAGTGTAAATCTTACAATTTAGGATGACCTACCTGATTATTTTGCTCAGACAGTCGTCTAGCGTGATGCAGTCATTCCATATTACAGTTTTACTCTTCATTAAACCTGTATAGATCTATTGATCAACAACAACTCTTCGCAGTGACATCTTCCAACATTCTAAACCTCTTTCAGTTTACTTCGAAAACCAAGTTAAGATCGACAGGATCGATAATGTTATTCGCACGGGTTAATTTCGCTATCACTTTAATATTTTTAAACAGATCAGTTGTTGTAAATTTTTCTTGCAAGTCACTTGCGATTTCAATCCATTTATTTATATTTTATCCTTTCTATTCTTTCTTTCCTCTCTTTATTTTTTCAATGCTTTCTGAAGAGTGTTTTAAGTTTTTTCTATGCCGCCCGGAAATTTCAGTACGATTTAGAATCGGTAAATCCGCTTGCAAGAAACTTTCGGCTTGTTGAAATGTGATATACTAGATTCTCCTGAAGGCGATAAATTGGTGTTAGTTCAGATAATACTTTTTATAACCTTATGTTTGGATGCTTATTCATCTTAATTCGATTTTTTTGTGATGTTCCATGTTCAGAACTATCGCTTTAGACTGAGACTGCTTTCGCGAATAGAAAATTCTATCCATAACTTTTTATGAATTTTTTGTGTTTGAAATAAGGTATAATATTCAGAGAGGTCTCTGTATGGTAGATTGATCTTTTCCACTTTCTAACCTGAATTTTTTTTTGGATTGAAAGGATACTCATTTTGAAAATATAGATACTTCTAGTACATATCACACAATATGGTATTTAGACTAATTTGTCATCTTGATTGTAGTCCTTGTTCTTGGGCTATTGGGTGACATGAAACCTGAACCAAAAAAATCGTATCCTATGGTATTTGTAATGATTTGAGGATATGGACTTTTTCATTAAATGGAGATTTTTAGACTAAGAATTTTCCTTACACCAAGTCTAACATATTTTGTACCTGTCCATAATATTCAATTTTTCACCGCATTGCTGAGATATGTACACACGAAACTTTTATCTCGCATTGGTTACCGCAGATTCATCTAAATTGAAGGATTATTCCATTCAATCCCGCTGTAGAACTAAATTTAGTATATAAACATAATTTTTGTTGAGTTGATAAAATGGATTCTTTTGCACGAGAATTTTACTCTTCACAATCGAGATAGGATATAAATACCTACTATTGTCACTATTGCGTTGCAGGTATACATATTTCTGTTAAACAGCGTCCTATCCGTAGCTTCTTCAACAGAATTATTATTTTCCAGTACATTTATGTTTAGCTTTTTTGCATTTTTTGTAAACTAACTGATTAAATATGAAGAGAAAATTAGTTTCAAATGAAAAAACGCAACAGAAAGTTATAAATCTTCTCTGATTGTCACTAAATTAACAAATAATTTTTTTACTCTTTAGAATTAACTAAGCTTCCACAAATTACTTTTTAAATGTCAATTTCTTTATTATCTTCGTAGGACCCATTATCTTCCATTAAATTAATTTTACGAGGCCAGAAACTGCTCTCAGAAGGCTGATTGCAACGAATTTTAGTATGCATTACATCAAAAAATAAAGCCTTCCAAGCCCCATCAGAAATTGAAAGAAAAAGTGCAATGGGCCATAATTATTCTTCCTACGCCATGAATTTTTGAAGTACCAATTAAGATTTTCAATATAATGATATAATATTGTTGATTATTTTTTATCTTCAATCAAATTGCACATAATAGAACAGAATTTGTTCCGATTTTTAATATTTGTCTGGTATTATCGTTATTACAACATCTCCAAAATAAGATCTTGGTTTTGACATTCTCAGTTTGAGACGAAATGTGTTAAATACTATGTAAATCGCCTTCCAAACTGATTATCTAGTTTCGCATAGACCCGTTCATAAAACTCAAAAACGCACGAATTAATACATAAACAGATGTGTCGACAATGATCATTACAGTATCTCTTAAAAAGTACAGAAACATGTTTCTGCAGGAATCCGTACCTTATTTTTATATATATATAATTAGAAGATACAGTAAAGTTACACTTGATTCTATCTTTTTCAATAACGAACTACTTATACAGGCCAATAATAGTTCCCATCTCCACGCTCTGGGGGTGGCTCCGCAATGCGTTCTCCAAGACTGAGGAGGTGGCACAATCAATCGCCAGCCGATCCCTGGACCAATACTTTAGTGTGAGGGTCATTATCCGTCAACCACACCCCGCATTGATGGTCATTCCGAAGCTTCCTGCTTGTTGACTGAGATACCAGCTAATTTTTAATTTGTAGGAATGCTCCCTTATCCGTACTGTAAATCCTGATTCATGGTATAAGCGCGATTTCATAAGACTCACAACCTGAGTACTGTCCTCAGTATAGAACCTTACTTTCCCTCTTACCTTATTTGATTTATTTCCTACTAACATTGATATAGGTCGTTTCTACTTTTTATTGTTCATGAATCAGAATCTACGGAGATGTGTCAGGCGAAAAATTATACAAGACTACCAATAAGCTCCTTAACTGCGAAATAACTACTGAAACAACTTATTTGCCCTTTAATCACTTATGAAATAAAAATATGTTCTTAATCATATCTTCACCGCTTCAATTTAAATTTTCAAGCTGAGCAATAATCCAATTTTACAGCTCTTTGCTCCTATTAGTGATAAAACAGTCTCAGAGGCTCATTTCCCACCGGTTCTGGTCTTTTATTTGGTTAACAGAGAGAAATAACAGGAACATCTCTCTTCAGTATCGCACTCTCGCCTTCCGTGCTATTTCTTGAATTCTTATATAAAGTCAGGTATTTATCAAATTCTCACAGATGTGCTTAAGCTCTACTTCTTTGAATCTTGGAGTGTGTAACCTCTTACTGCAGCTTTTTAGTCGAGCGAGTTTTCTCGATGTGTCTATGCCGTTATTACGAATGTGTTCATTGGCGTTTATTTAGTTTAATGGTTAATTTTAGGCTGTAGAAGTTTTGGGAAGGGTACGTTGTTGTTGGCTCGAATCCCACAGAGGGGAATCGGGTGTCCTTTATATACTGCATGAAACATAGGTAAATGCAATAGGATACTGTAGCCTCACTAAGGAAAGTGATGCACGTTGAGTTTCGATGATTCAGTACAGTATCCTGATAATTAAAATGCAACCCAGAATAATAATGTAACTAAGGAGAGTATTCGTTCTTTCGCTTTGCACTGTAATAGTTATATTGTGACAAGCCCCCTCGGAAGGACGAATCATCCATTCCGACTGGGGCCCCCAGCTGCCTCTGCTACTTTTTGTTCAGCTGATTCTGATTTTCTTTTGGATTTGAATTTTGTATCTGCTGCTGCTTCATTTTTTTTTGCTGCCGCTCCATTTTCTTTCCTGCTGCTGCTATTTACTCTCTGCTGCTGCTGATTCATTTTTTCATGAATTATTTCAGCTACTGCAGCTTGTTTCAGCTACTGCAGCTTATAGATAAAGAGTTGGACTAAATAAAGAAATGATTTCCACTAAAAGGTCCCGTAGCTATCCAAGTACCACAAGCCAATCATCATCTCCAAAGCGTCTTTTGGCATTGGCTTGTGAGTAAATACGTTTTGTTGTGGTTAGAGCGAATGTGCCTCTGCTTGATTATTCCATCCCGGATCATTTCCTTAACCTTGTGTACCCTGAGATCTATTTGCTTGTTGCTTGGCATCACATGGTCTGCCCAAGCGATTGAAATGGCCACTGTACTGTCTGAGTTGATAAAAATTGGGAAGAAGTGGCGACCTTCAGTCCAAGGAGCTCGGTGACATATTTCCCAGAAGAGTTTCCTCATCCAGGATACCTCTTTTCTACAAACTGCGAGTGAAATATATTCGGATTCTCCAGAAGAATTCGCAATTACGGTCTGCCGCTTCGATTTTTAGTAGATTGGTGAAACGTTGATGTCGACTATGAACCCAGTTGTTGATAGCCTGGTGTTTACACATCCGCCCCAGTCGGCATCAACGGAAGCACCGATATAGTCTGCTGCGATACAGTACGTGCTACTATAATGGAGTCCCAAGTGACTAGTCCCGTTTAGATAGCGAAGGAGACGTTTAATTAGCTTCATATGACGCTCAGTCGGGGCGTGGACTTGAAGGGCCAATGCAGAGACGGGTAATGACAAGTCGGGTAGAGTAGAAACGGCTAGGTAGCGTAACCCGCCAATTATGCTTGGATAAGCGTGATGGTCATTCCCATTCAGTCTCGAGTCCCCACGTTCTGATGGAACCAGCAGTTTGACGTCCATCGGGAGTGAAGTTAGGACAGCATTTGACCGGTCCATTCCATATGCCCGCAGAAGGGTCTTTGCATATCGCGTTTGGTCGATCCGAATTCCCAGTGGAGAACGAGTGATTGTCCAACCGATGAAAGATTTCAGTTCACCAAATAATTTGATGTCGAATGTGGATGACAAAAAATCTTTTAAGTTCTGAAGTAACGCGTGGGAATTTGAAGCAAAAGCCATATCATCGACCACGACTGCTAGTATTATGTACTCTTAGTTAATACGAAAAAATACAGTCGGTTGTCGAAGTTGGAAGGTTTCATTCCCCCATTAACGAGATTTTCGTGGATAAATGAACCGTAGATATGCCCTGCTTGTTTCGCGCCATAGATGGACTTCTCCAGCTTGCATATGTGCCCAGGCTTAGCTACCTGACGGGGAAAGTTTGTTGGCTGTTCCATGTATATTGCTACATCAATTTTTCCGTGGAGGTATGCAATGGAAATATCGCCTCCTTCCAGGATAAGATTATTTGATGCAGCTATAAAGAACAGTAGACGTATATTTTTATGAGACGCGACTGGAACGAAAATGCTTTCTGGGTCGAAGTCCACGTATGCCCGTTAACGATCCCCCCTTATAGTAATCGCGCTTTTGCCTTATATTGCTCTTCCTGTGGAGTCCAGAGGCTTAGCGTTGAAGGTCCATTTGAAGGGTACAGGCACTATCCCAGGGTTTTGGGGAACGTAAGACCAAGTATTTCTCTTCATGAGTGCATTATACTCTCTTTCTATAGCCTTGGTCCGCTGAGGAATGTTACAGGCTTCCGCGAATGTCGAGGGTTCATACGCCGTCTTCAGGGGTTCCTTTCCGTCAGGGTAAGCCATGTATAGAGTCTGTTGATGCGCGGAAGTCATACATTGGCTTAGGTTTTCCTGTCCTGAATCCATGTAGTCTCCGTCGGCGACCTCAATCTCGTGCTGCATTGCACGACCATCAAGCAAGGAAGAAATTCCTGGGAGCTGTTTGTTCGAGATCCTGGTGAATTCGGCCCTCCTGATAACTTTAACAGACTGGTATTCTGAAATATATACCCTAATCAGCCTCGTGTCTGATTCCATCCCGACAAATTGTCCGGGTTTGGAACGAGGTTTTAGCTTTTTGGCTTGGTTCGTGTGAGGACGATAAATGAACGCGTACCCTAGTTGACCGAAAATCAGCAATGATGGAAAATCTATCTCTATACTAGGATCCCAAAGTTGGATCGGAATATTTCCATTGACCTTAGAAGTCAGAAGCCTATTAAGTAGCCAGTTTGCATGCTTTAAAGCCTCGCTTCATAGGTTATGTGGGAGATCACTGCCGTATAGTACGACTCTAGCTCTTGTCCAGTGCTCTTGGACGAGACGTTTAGCAGCACCATTGCTCTCAGGTGCTCGTGGAGGAGAGGGGCTTACTTCAATTCCTGATGAATTGAGGAATGTCACCATCCCTTTGCTCATATGTTCACCCGCTCGATCAAAGCGAATTCTCCACGATTTGTAGTTAGAGGTCGAAAAGTGAGTTTCGGCTATAGCTTTGTAATTACGAACTATTGCAGGGAGCTCAGATCTGCTTTTGATCATCACAACGTCGGATTTTGCAGTTTGCGGTTCCAGGAAGTGAACAGCGTACTTGTTACCTCCGATAGAGATATTGAACGGACCAGATACATCCATGTGAACCTCGCTGAGTGGCTGCAGTGTCCTGCTCGTCGCTGGTTTGACGGGGACTTTTCTTGCTTTTCCGGTCAGACATGGAACGCATTCGATGCTGTCGAGTTGTGAACGATCGAAGGAAAGTACATCGGAGCGCTGTCGAGATAGCTGCATATACCGATCTGTCGCGATGTGTCCAGTTTTCTGGTGCCATTTCATGACCGCACTTTCGGGAAATTCCTCTGCGGCTTTGTTAGCTTGCTTCGTTTAATTGCTTAACTCTAACTGGTAGAGTCCGTCAACACATTCGATATTCCAGACGATGTCTTCAATGCCTAAGAAGCCGTATCTAAAGATAAAGCATCAATTGCGTTGGAACAGAGACTCTGAGAATATCACATTGAAGTGCTTCGTGAGCAAGTTAACAGCCAGGATGTTTGTTTCAAAATGAAGTGCATGGTAGGCTTCTACATATGTCCCGCCGTTCAATGGTAACCACACTAGGCCCTTACCGAGGAGGTGTGAAATTTCGGTTGCTGCCTGCACAGTTTCTTTGGCAATTGGGCTGTAGGAATTAAACGAGGAATGACTATGGAAGAAATTGTGTGTTTCACCAGAGTCCATGAGCGCGGTATCGTTTTTCTGTCTTCCCATTTTTGCCACCTGACTTTGGAACTTGCCTTTTGCCATTTTTGCGCGGTAACGAAGCTCCCCATCGAAGTTTGACCGTTGTTGGAACTCGGTCGTATTTTGTGGATATGCAACGTTATCTGTATTAGTGAGGGCAACGGCGGTGTTTGCTGAAGGCATAGGAGGACGATTCGGAGGTGTTAGGGATCCCCATTTCGCTCATGCCCGAGGTGTTTCCGACAGATGTTAATGAAATGGCCGGATTTGCCGCAGTAATGTAAGTTCCTTGGTGGTCTGATTTGCCCAGTGCGGCGTCTATCGCGACCTCTTCCACGAAAATTTCCGCCTCTGGCGTATGGGGAACTCCTCATACGTCCTCTACCGTATCCTTGTGTGCCATAGACCATGTTGGCTTGGATGAATTCTTGCCTTTGAGGAGCGTTATGAGGGTTGTTCGGGTTCATCCTTCGAGCAAATTCCGCTTGAACAGCGTTCACGACGTCCTGGAATGAAGCGTTAGTAATCGTGGAAACCATGGACAGGGCTGCAAAAGACGGAGGAAGAGACCTAATTAGTTCGGACGTCTTTTCCAGCTCTGGTAATTCTTCGTCATATGTTACATGTTCTCCACAGATACCATTGAACTGGGAAACATGTATATGCGAATCCATATTTTCGTCGAATACTAGCGTGTCCAATCTGTTTCGGATATTTTGAATGGCTTGCTCCTTAGAAGCTTTGTAGATGCGCTTCAGCTCATTCCAAAGATCTAAAGGGGGTTTTGAGTCTTCATCTGTGACAATTCTGACCTGAGCCGTAGTGGAAGCTCCAAGTTTCAGAGTGATGACACTTTTCGCTTTTGCGGAGCGCTTTATCGATTCATTTATGGCTGCTTGAGGGTTTGATGACGGTTCCCCGAGCATTCAGATCATCGCATGATCGTCTGCTCTCAGAATTGCCCTTATTCGCCGCACCCACATGATGTAGTAGGAATGCTTTTCAAGAGGATCGATTCGAAAAAGGTTTAGAGAATCTTTAGAGGGATCTATTGCGCCAGGTGTTTTAGACTAAACAGGGAACTGGTTTCTGAGCGTACGGCAGTTGTTAGGCTACGGCAATCGCTAGGCTCTCACGGCTGTCTACAAGTCTACTTATCTATTAACCTCTTCCTTTTTTTTGGTTTCTTCTTCTTTTCTTAGTCTCTTTTTTGTTGGTTTGTTTTGTTTTTCTTTCTTTCTTTTTGTTTGTTTGTTTGTTTTGGTTTCTTTTCTTTTCTTTTTTTGACTCTAACTAAGGGGTATCGGAACCCAGGCCCCCGGTGAGACTCTCCGGGTGAGTCGCGTTTTCTTGAGTTGACTGACTCTTCCCTTCGCGAACTCAGGTGGAGCGTAGCGCACCGACATTAATGTGAAGGATCGCTTAGAGTAAGGACTCTCGGCCCCTGGTTAGAAACTCCAGGTGTGATGAGAATTTCAGCCACCACTGCCTATCTCCACGCAAATAGAGACAGGTGCAAATGATCTCTACGAGAGCTTCCCCCGAAAGATTACTAAGTCGAAGAATTTTCTTCCTTTAAAGTCGGTCTGGTCTCTTATGAAAAGCTGCTCAGTGCTTCTAAGCTAATATTCCCTACATCTCCGTGTCAGATCGCTCGTTCGCTTTCCACCAGATCTTTCGATCAACACCGTTATCCGCCGAGCAAGCTCGACCGGTGGGGGCAGCACGTCAGAGAGGTCAAATTACTTCAAGTTACCTCCATTGCTTAGGATTGTTTTTAGTCTATCGAATTTGTTCCCTTTGCTCGGCACTTCAGCCCTCGAGCAGACCCACGTATGTTTCACGTGCCCGATTTCGCACTATTTTTTATAGTCGTTCCGGACAGGGAAGTTTAAAGTCCAGAAGACTCTTATTTAGAGTCTTTCGACTGTAGTTTATATTCTCGGGACTCTTGTTTAAAGTCTGTCGACTGTGAAATAAAATGTGATAGACTTGTGTGGTGAGGTTAGTGAGAGGTGGGGGAGGCAGGGGAAGGTGGTGGTTGTTGAGTGATGGAGGTCGGGGGGGAAGGCTGACTCAGTGCGATGCTACCATGTAGAAGTTTTGGGAAGGGTAAGTTGTTGTTGGCTCGAGTCCCACAGAGGGGACTCGAGTGTCCTTTATATACTGCTTGAAACATAGGTAAATGCAATAGGATGCTGTAGCCTCACTTAGGAGAGTGATGCACGTTGACTCTCGATAATTCAGTACAGTATCCTGATAATTAAAATGCAACCCAGGATAATAATGTAACTAAGGAGAGGATTCGTTCTTTCGATTTGCACTGTAATAATTATATTGTGACAGAGGCAAGTGGAGTGGGTTTAAGATCAACATCGAAGAATAATTTACATGATCCAATTTTTCGTTGACTGAAGTTATGATACCGTGGGGCATTAATCATGGAAACATTACTATTTATTTTCATTTCTTCTGACCCAGTTCTACATTAAAATGTATTGGGAAATATATGAGCGGCCTAGAACGTTCCTTCTGATTTGAATTTATGAAATAGAATAAACTGAACCTTTCGCAATTGTTTCTTACCACCTAATAACTCCGGTGATATGTATGACTTTGAGTCAATAAGTCAATCAAAACCGGAAAGGCGATATGCAAATAATAATCATTTAGATTAATTCAAATTATTCTATTTCAAACTATATTTCTAATACGTATCTAGATGAGGCTTCTCTCTCAAGAATTACATAGAGTAATACCTATTGTTACTTTCGTGCAATAAATAAATATCTCGTAGTCAGTCGTGACGACAAGAAGAAAATAAAGTTTTACTTTTTAACCTGCAGTATCTAAAAGCGACCCCGGTGGGCCGTTTTAAAAAATTAATCATTTATTAACCTTAATTTTTTCTTAATTTCAGCGAAGTGAGTTCCAACTTTGTCAAAATTTCGCAGCTTTAATTGTAAAACAATTAGATGATCACAAAAATACGAAATTAAACTTGTTCCCATTGAGCTATTAAATCAGTATTGCATAACGACTAGACGAAAATTAACACATCTTTGGAACAATTTCATGCTGTTATAGTAACCTTGACTACAAAAATATGATTCATGAGAGATTAAAATAGATTTAAACTGGACTATTCTTTTAGTTTCCACTATTTTATAAAATTCTGAAAACATTATCTGCATGTCCTGTCTTGATCGGTTTTAGAATCCGCGCCCTATTAAATCTCCAAAACATCTGGAACTGAGATATCATATTACGATTTCCAGTTTTCTCAATCTGCAGTTACGCAGTTTTTCAGTAAGCTATGGTTCCTTTATTGGCTGTATAGAATTGTGCTGAACAAATATATTATCTCATTTCCATCCATAATATCAACTATGACATTTTTCATTATTCCTATTTTAACCACCGTCTATACATTATTTCCAAGATCTGTGAGCTTTTTAAAATCTCCTGTAATACAGTATTTAACGTTTAATATTCTCTAACTGCATTTTTACCCCTGTTAATGAATTTCATGCTATATGTCCATATTTATTCTGCGGATGAAAAAGATGAAATTCACAAGTAAAATCATAAAATTCGGTAAATATTCAGTTATTTTGGAATAAAACTAAGGATGAATTATGTATTTTGACAAAATCGTCTTTGAGCTGCCGCTAGAACCCGACTGCATTCCTCATCACCTTCTTTATTCCCAAAATCATGCCCAACTTATCTATACCAATATTTTCTGCTCACAGCCATTTCTAGGCTTTTGATTGTGATTCACGTCAAAATCCAGCTCTATCTTGAACTACATCATCAGTTGTTACTTATTTTATTTCCAGTGAGCAGATGTTTCAATATTAGCAAGAATAGATTCATAATTACTGCGTGAAATGATCTTTTCAAAGCTGGTGGTTGGAAAGCAATTGAAATTAGTTTGCTTCTAGGGGTCATGTAACAATCTAGTAGAGGTTGGATTGTTCTGGCCTCTTCTAGAGAAATCTAGAGGCTTGGCAAGAACACAAATTTAGTGTGACCTTTTTTTTTAGTTTTTATTTTGCGAGTAGTTATTTATGTTGCATTGCTGTACCGCTTCTAGGTGCTTCCAAATAGTGTTCCAGGGTGTTCTAGATATCGTTAGAACGATTTAGAAGTATCTAGCTAGAGTATTTGATATGTGTGATGTTATACCCATCTAGGGGGGATTGAATCACTATATAAGAGGTAGTAGATGCCGAGTAGCGGCACCAACACCGAAAAAACAATTTCATCATCGATCAAAGTCAAATTCTGAGTTATTATGACCTTTCTTCCTTTGCCCCAACTGGTCTTCCGTTTCAGGTCACTGCGGCTTCAAATTTACAAATATTCTAAATATATAAATCCCAAGGACCTCAAAGTCTCGCTCGGTCTAACACTATGAAAGTTTGACGCATCAAACGTCAGATTGTTGAGATATCACATCATATTTAGGTACCGAAATTTGACATGCATGCTGAAAGTTTATCCATAAACTACTCTCGAGGGACACGAAAATTCTCGAGAGTCTGGCGATAGTTTCAAAATCTTCTTAATCTAATTGCACCGCCACATTTCCACTGATTTCTCTACAACTTTTCTGATATGTCCAATGTCTTCCCTGTACAAATTGAGTTAAACTTGAGTGGTGCATCATGAAGTCATCGTATTTCCCATCCGCCATTAGTCACATCGGTTGCAGTCCTGTGCCTTTTCAACTGCACCGTCTATTGGCGATTAAGTAGAGCATTTCCTCACAATAAAGTCGAATGGGGCGGTATTGCCTCCTTACAGACAATTTTATATTCACAATTTTAGCGTGAAAGATTTGATGTGGCAACTTTTAAACATGCTTCCACTGACTTCCGCATTCGACAACTGACAATGTAAACTTCGAGTGCATTGTCAATTCCTGTGATCGACACGCCTATCTCCAAAACTTCCCCGGTTCTCAACCTTCCGACGTCCTGCAGCCACTACGTCCCGTATCTATCCCGCTTCATCTATCAAGCTGTGCCATAGCTAAACTTGCCGAATGGAGGCGGTAGATGTGGAAAATTTGTTTTGACTTTTAGTAGGGTAATGGTTCCAGCATAACTTGTGCTCGTCGAGCAGTGTATTCGAAAGTTCATGAAAGAACAAAAATGACGATAAAACTATTTAAAAGACAACCTAATTTTTTGTCCTTAAATAAGTTCAACGGTCCTATAAGCACTAGGAAGGCCATAGTGGCACTGGATTGGGAATCTTTTCGCTGCATGGCAAGTTCTTTTAAAAGTGGGAACAGATTTCGCGCAATTGCCGTTATTTGAAATTTGTAAAAATGCCATTATGTTACCCCTTCTACTCGTTTCCCAAACTTGTATCGATGGCCACCACTAGCTAGTTCGGAATTGAGGCGAGCAATGTTCGTCGTCACGGCCGGGGATCAAGAAGGTTCTCAATTTCCTCATGTGCAGTTCAGGTATATCGTTGGAGCCCATATTGCTAAAACGAAACGATTTGCCAGTTTTGCAAAAGCTCGTTCTTTATTGGGCATCCATTGCACTTTACTGTACATATCTGTAGGATTGATCACTGTAAGCTTGAACCTTTTGTTGCGTAAACTACAGTTGTACAGTATTCTGCACATTACTAAAACTGTTAAGCAATACTGCACACGTATGACTGCCGTAAATTAGAATTCGCTATTTGATTCTTTAAGATCGGCAACACTCACATCTTCGCCACCGCAGGACCGCAAGCTTTTCCGCGCTCCCCACCCACTGTTGAGTTCGTAAAGCCCAAAGGTCACCGCAACTCCCCTCACCGTTCCACAAAAACCGTTGTCTTCCACAAGACCATAAGCCCACCGCATCTCCCCTCCTGTTCCACACTAACTGTTCATTTTTTCAAGTCCACAAGCCGACTCCCTCAAACTATTCACATGGCTGAAAAGACGGATTTGGAAGAGTCGTCCGGTCTAGACGATCTTTCCCGCCTCCAAAAAAGCCTTGAGGATCTTGGTGCCAAGTTCTGCTCGTGCATCGGAATACTCCAAAGAGACGCACCGCCAGTTACCCGTGCACCCGAAGAAACAGAAGAGTTAACAAACGACGAGAACATGCGTCGTCAATTGCAATCCAAGACTCCTGAGTTTGCGCGCGATATCGTCCAAACCTCACGTGATATTGACGCCATCATTACCGAGATCGAAGGAAAAATGGCCGTCTTACAGGGCAAGGAACGCACATTACTTGACACGGCAAACTTCGAGTCGATTCAAGCGGGGGAGGAAATGACAGAATCCGTCGATGACGCGCAGAAGCTCTTGGCAAGTATTCGCCAGATCACCGCGGCAAGGGAAACGGAGCCATGACGCACTTTACAAAAACAAAGCCGAAATAGGTGTGAATTCCTATCAGGTCAAGGCCCTGGATACCAAAACCGTTTCATGGGGTGTGGTGGAAGGCGACGGTAGTATGTGGAAAAGTTTGTAAGGGATTTGAATCGTGTTGCGGTATTTCGAGCAGGCTGTTACAAGTTATCCCATCCGAGCGCTGTGCGCAGATTCTCATATGTTACAACGGTTAACAACGTATGTGGGCCGAGACGGGCGTAGTTGGCGGTCCACCCGCGCATGAAACCCCGGATGCCTTCTTTGACGAAAATATATCGGACACATTCGAGGATTTGTAGTCGCGGTTTGGAGTTCATAACCACTGATTTGACTAGATCGGCAGGGGTTGATACCGTGGTAGTAACCAATCCTGCAGTCATCGCGGCGCCGAGGTGAGCCTTCAGGCCTTCCTCTAGACCGGTGTAATGCTTTAGCATGACTTTGCTGTGAGGATTCAAAGTTGTTCACATCGAGGCTAGCAACGTTAGAATCCTCGGGGAAGTCCACATACGCGTGTGTTGAAGTGGCTTGTAGCGCTGAAAAGTTGAAGGAATTCGGGCATTTGAGAAGAATTGCAATGCTTACCATTGGTCATATGTGGCAAGCTGTGATGAAGTGAGCAGGGCAGCACGTAGGGCAGCTGGGGTTGTGCCCGTCCAGAGCGCACGAAAGCCCTCTTCACGTGTGATCCTGGTCACGCCATCGATGACGTGGGCGTAGCGATGATCTTTTCCTTGCTGCATTCGAACCTTGACAAGTTCGCAAGGGTTGCCCACAAATGCGCCTGCCGCATACTCGTAACATGTCGAAAGTTTCATAAGGTACGGGTGACAACTTATTAGCTCTTCCAAAAGTGATTGGAGTTTGGTCCTAAGCCTCTTCAGCCCATAGCAGCCATCCTTGTCTGAATATTGGTGTTGTTGCCTTAGTCCGTGCTGGAAATAAAGAGTGCTACAACGTACCTAGAGCACCGGAGCAAACGGCCGCAGAAACCTTGGTGACGAATGTGGGATGTTGTTGCTGTGCTTGCTCTTTGAAAAATGTTCGCAAGGGTTCGTACATGCCTAGTCGTGTAGCACTGTAAGTGGCTGCTCTGAGAATGGCTGGGGATATACCAAGATAAAGGGCGGAGACACCCTCATCTCTTGTGACGCGGACAAGACCCGAAAACAAACCGGAGTAGCGAGCGGACTCTGTAGAATAGGCACCTTGAAGTTGAAGACGAAGCTTGACGGTATCAATGGGATGGGTGAAACTAGTGGCAATAGCACAAGAGGTACCTCCCAGTGCAAGTTGCTGCCAAATGGGCTGTTTGCGTGGAGGAGAGGAACTGGCCATCCTTTGGGGGAAGCTTGAGAGGCTGTCCAACGTTGGACGACGTGAATTACGGGGAGGGAGAGAGGTATCGGGATTTGGCGAAGGATGTGGATGTGGTGGGAGTGCGGTGAGGGTGCAGTGGGATGGAGTTTTGCGGGCGTTGGTGGTTTGGAGAAGCTTGGCGGCAGTTGCAGTAGAACAGTGAGTGGAGACTGTGAAAACTATGGGAGAAGTACTTTGTGGAAAAGGAAGAGTGGGACTAGCTAGAGGCTACGGAATCGGAACTGCAGATGGGGGCGAAGAGCTGCGGTGATCAGAGAAGATATGCTTCTAAGGAAAAAGCATGACAGCTAAGAAGGCGAACAATTCGCGTCGAAAGGACCGTCGTGCGGGTGAAGTGCTGATGTGTCATCACCTGACGGTAATGTTCCGTATCAGGACAGGAATGCGCAATACATGCGCTGTTGCAGTGCAATTTTCATCAAATATGGCCTGTTATGTAGGATACCGTACGGTACGGTAGCCTGCTGATTCAAAGTGCTGTATTCAGTAATTTGTGACGAGCACAGCTGTCAACTTACAGGGGTTCAAGTGGAGGCGTTTCAACAGTTTCGTCGGCGTGCATTCATTGGCCTAACAATAGTTTACTCTACTCATTGGATGCATGCATAAATCCGGCAACTGAAACACCCGTCCTTCTAAGTAGCTCCTGCCTTTTGATATAAATCAGCCGCTGGATCATTCACACTACACATCCTTGTCGGGCAAGAACACATTCCCTCCGTGCGTAGAGTCGAGGGAGTGCAGTTCTTCTCCATATGTACACATTCAGCACTCCACTTATTGCGCACAAACGGTCTCGCAATCAAGCGCGCGTGTTATTGCGGGCAACTCTAGTTCAACCCTTGTGCATTTCCGTAAGAGGCCCATTGAAGACACTCAAGATCGGGGACAACTTTGCTCAGATTGTATTCTTGACAGGCTCCTCGTACTGGGCCACTGGCGACTAGAATTCGCAATAGTTTGTGATCCCACTCTCTGCGCGTATGGAACGCCTACATCTCCAAGCCCTTCTACAATCTAATTTCCTCTCTGATTTTCTACACTACAAGCCTCAACCGAGGAAAGCATTCTCATCGATTTCACCGCAATCTCAAAGTCTAACCCTTCAAGTGCCATACAACAACATGAAAATCTTCACCCTGTACACGCTGTACTTTGCGAAGAAGAATAACCCGCCCCTCTAAGCCCGTGCATTAGTGCCGTCGTCATCTGGATATCCCCACATCCTTCCGCCACGCGCCCATTAGGGGCATTAGATGTCACGCTTGAACGTGGTGTTCCAACCAACTCTTTTCATTGAACTGCACTTGTGCCCCTTCTGGACACAAATCCCCCTCGCCTTTCCCTCATCATGCAAACCTCGCATACAGATGTTTGTCCTTCCGTTGGGTCCGTATCACACCTGAGCCCTTGACAGTAGGTCGATCACTCAACCATACTTGTCACATGCGCCGTACCCAACTGCTCCCCCTTCCACTTACCATCATCCTCATCACCCTCTCTAAAACAATACACCGTCTTGAAGCGTTCCATTCCTGATCTCTTCGTCCACAAACAAGTTGTGTATGCCCCAAGCTTGGGAAATCTTACCCAATCTCCGGCCTGCAGTTCAGGTAACCACACATTCTTCCTCACCACGTCACATGCCTCTCGCGTCGGTCCATACAAGTCACACCAACCCCAAGCCCTCTCATCCTCCCCTTCCCTTTTCATGTCCAACCACTGGACTTCGTACTCCACATTTAGCAACAACGCATCACGAAATGATCCAAACACTCCCTCTGTCAAGTAATAACACCTCCTTCCCCCCTTCATCGTCGCTTCCACTACCTGTGCTCCTAACTCAAATGCTGATGTTGCAAAATACCGTCCAGGCTCCGCAATAACTTTCACCTGATCCCCAAACAATTGCGCTATATATCTCGTTACTTCTTTCGCAATTTCCGCAAATGTCATCGGAGCCTCTCCATCCCACCCAGGAAACCCTCCCCCAATGTCCAACACTGACAATCTCGGTAAACCCGCAGCTTCGACACGATCAAAGGTCTCCCTGGCCGCCTTGAGCGCATCTACATACGTCTCCACACTCCTCGCCCCAGATCCCACATGGAAAGCCACACCGACCAAATTCATACCACGTGCACTAACTTGAGGCAGGATGTCCTCCAAATCTGATATCCGGGCTCCAAACTTTGAGCTCAGCGGGCACAGTGCGGACGAATCATTCACGGCGATTCGTATTAATAGCCTCGCTTTTTTGTAATAGCGCGAAATCTTGATCAATTCATCCATGGAATCAAAGGTCATGAGGTCAATGCCAAGACGATGAGCCATGAGCAGGTCCGAGGGCGGCTTGAACGGGTTTGCAAATATAACACGCTCACAAAGACTAGAAGATGGGAGGATAGATTCGATGAGGGAGATTTCATGACTGGAAGCGCAATCGAAGGAAACACCGAGTTGGGCCATGAAATTGAGGAGGATAGGGTCGGGGTTGCATTTCACGGCGTAGTAGGGAGTCACTTTTGGGAAAAGGGAATGAAATTGACGGATTTGGTTGACGACCACGGCAAGGTCAAATGCGTAAACAGCAGTTGCGTTTGTGGATTGGATGGCAGACATGAGAGGCGCAGGGTCTGGGGTGTTTGGGGGGAAGATTTGGATGGTTTGAGCGTTTGATTCGCATACTGATTGAGCTTGGGATACGATGGTGGCGGGTGGTGCGTTGAGAGAGGGGAATGTCATTTGCTGGTTTCAGACCCGATAGAGACGGAAATGGTGGTAGCGTCGGAGAGTAACCTTACGCTGGTGGTTATCGGCCGAGTCGTATTGCTAGGGGCCCTGTACTGTTGCAGCTCAGCGATTGGCGAAGAGTCTTGCAATGCAGTACCATAGTTGGGCATCTAGCTAGTTGAGCACAGTACAGCACAGTACTGTACGGTACAGTACGGTACCGATTAAGGGAAATAGTCGCAGATGAATTCGCAAGGTCTCATTTCGTTCGCCATCCAAGTCTTACCACCTGCAGAATTTCGCACTGTGACATTCCGTCCAACCGGTTTTGTCTTTGTGGTGCCGAGGTTGATCCTCTGCGCATCGACCATCGAAACATGTCGTCTCCGTGTGAGAATCGTGCCGAGAGCCGTCTGAGTTATCTCAAATTCCTCAGCGCCATTTCAAAAGCGTCCACGTTGAGCTTCCAGATGATCAACGAGGAAAACGCCAGGGTAGTGAGTAAAGGGCTCTTCAATCCAGATTCATCCCAATTGCTTGTGGAAAATCTACCCTCAGCGCTTGGAACGTTACCGAGTGCTGTTCTGCGAACTGAGGACCTTGTACGGGTAGATGCATCGTTTTGAACAGTGCACAAAGTTGATGGTATGCGGAAAAAGTAGTTTGATCGAACGGCGGTAAACGTACTGGAGAAGAGGGTAAATGTTATTGGATAGGCAGGCACAGCTTATGTTGGCAAACTACGTAGCGTGAATTTCGTTTCAAATGATCAAATGGGCCAGAGTATACAAAGGCAAGAGGACAGAAGGTCATCACGTAATGTAAGCCCCTAAATCTGATCACTCGCATCAGATCCATTAAATGCATCTACTTCAGGGGAAGCTTTCGCTTTAAAGCCGTCTTGCCCGCCTCGCTCACGACTTCCCAGGAGAATCCGTAGAGTCCTGCCGCCGCGATGTCTGTGCGTCTCTTTACCCTCCCGTCTCCCATTCCTTCCGCTCCCTTCCCAGTGCAGTTGCGCTGCAGGGGCCACCCGCCCGCTCTGTACAATCTTCTCCAGCCCCAGCCCGTTCACATCCTCTCTGAACTTCCTCGAAACACCTCGTGTGTCTTGCAACGGGTCTGCTGTCAAACTTCATTTGCAAAGCCCCTTACCTTTTTCGTCCCCTCTCGCAAAGCATCGGTGAGTTTGAAAACAAACTAACCTCGTGCCGATGGACGTGCAGTTTAACTTCATCCCTCTCAAGTGATCCATTGCTAACCTTCAGCTCAACACACACTGTTAGTACTTTTTCACGCCGTCGAAACATCACATCGGCCAACTTAATATCACTTGTGTTGCAGTCACATCGCCTTCTCCCTTGTCGCCAATTCCCCGTGGAAATTCCCCCTCCATCCAAATGATTCCCTCCCGCCTTTTCGCATCTTTCAAGTTCTCCATCTTCACAGTTCAGATCCTTCTGCTTCTTCTCTCACTCTATTCTGTTGCAGTCGCCAACTCACTCGCCCGCCATTAACGACTCCCTTTGAACGCATGTCCACCCAAAACTCAAGCATGAAACTCGTTCAAAAAAACAACACCAAGCCAATTTTACCGAAACGTATCGAGTTGTTGCAGGCTTCCCTGGGTGTGCATCTAACCAACCGAATCAAAAAATGGGTGGCAGATAGTACTACTCCATTATCATTATGTGCGCTGCCATCTGCAGTAGCAATCCCGCATCATGTGCGTGTTATCCGAAGCCGCACCTTATATGTTCAAATAAAGGCACTAAACCTCGTTCCAGTGATTGCCATTAAAGCAGTCAATAGCCCATAAGTATGCCTACTAGACCCGCCGCACTTTTCTACTACCTCGAACTTTAGAATATTAGAAAAGTGCCGCTGGTCTAGTGAGCACACTTCCTGCCACCAGGGACTCCAAATTGTTCCCCATTTCCTCCTCGTCCCCAAGCTCGAAGGTTCTCCCGCCCTCACCCCTCCGTACTTTACCAAGATACTGTTCAGGCCTCTTCCTTCCAGCAATCCCGAGCAATTTACCACAAACTCCCCTGCATGCCCGAATTTTCTAGCAATTGCCAACAGTGTGGAATCTCAATCTACCCGGGAAATTACTGATATGCTCATGCTCACACCGCGAGACCCGCCACAGCCTGTAATTTGCGACACGCCCACATTATGAAGCTATTGTGATGCGCTTCTGAATCTCTTCACTACTTTTGGTCTATCCGTCATTCTGGACAGGCTCTTTAATGCACTGCGACGGGAACCCGGTAATCTGATTCATGTCCTGTGGTCCAAGAAATACATCCGGAAACGGGTTTGAGCCGATGTGGGCTTTTATCCCTGACCTGAGACACGACCATCAACGACTTTCAGAAAGGGCGATATTGCCACACCATATTTCGTCATTAAGGGGTATGGACATAAAGCTCTCTTGGAGAATCGCGATGTTATTGTGACGTCGTATGCCACAGGGAGAGGCGGCGAGGTGTTGGTGCCGTCAGACCTCAGGTGCACTAGGATGTCAGCGAGCCGCGCTTTTAGTCTGAGAAATATTCGCGCACTAAAGTGGCGCAGTGTCGTCAAACACGCAAATTCCCAACTGGCGACGTATCACCGTTCTCCACATCGTATCATGTCTTTGGCTGACCGCAGACAGATGTGCGGTGAGGAGGGCTGCTTCAGGCGTCTCAAAGTTTGCTTGATGGCAAATCCTTCGCATAAATATCAGCATTCGAACGAAACGCGGGGCTTGGAAACCGCGCCCAGTCGTCTTCTTTCCAGAGGAGTTTTGCTGCCGACTCGCACCAGGCTCGATACAAACTGTCGTCTGTATTATCGGGCTTGTTAGCAAGGCTTGCCGCTGTCGGTACTTCGGGAAGACCACCATGTCCATCGGAGAAGCTTGGGTGGAGTCGTCGGACAAACTCGAGGAGGTGGCTGTCGGGGTCCGCACAACTTTGTGCACTGTGCCCGGCTACTCCAGGGTTGTTGGGGCATGTCACCTGTTTAGAGTAAATGATGCTGGCCGCATACGAGGCTAAATTCAGCGTCGCCACAGTAGCAATCCGTGGCCGCTGTGGCGCAGCTGAGAAGTCACTTGCCGGCGGACTGCGTTTGTCATCGGCACGTTGTTTGACCGTAAGTAGTATTCCATCTGTTCTTGGTCAAATCTCATTGCAATGACGCTTGTCGCGCTCGCCGGTGTTAGCCTCATCACATGATGTAGCTTGCATGCCGAGGCACACACCCGATGAAGGTGGAACTGGATACGGGCGTTCGCAATCTCGTCCACTAGCAACGACGTTTTTTCCCAACGCAATTTTCTCATTGAAAAAGATGCTTTGAATAGAGGCGAACCAATTGGGGCACCGAAGACGTCAATGCCTTCGTCGGAGAAGTTCTCTTGGGAAGCGGTGCAATAGTAGCGTTGTCTGAGTGATAGGGTGGCGAGGCCAGAACAGGCGCGTTTTCGCCGTGTCAAGTAACAAGCCGTGATGGGGTCCTTTACAGCAAAGGATCCCGACTGTCTTGTCGAGCTCAGCGTTTGTGCATATGAGGGTGCAGTTGTCTGCAAACCATCTGTGTAAATGAACTTGTTTCTTCACGGCAATTTCCCCCGCCAGGGGATGTATTTCAAGCAAAAACGTCAAAATAGTTGCTGCATCCGTGTCTTGCATCTCTTCCGGCTGGGGATGTCTTCTGTAGACGCCGCAGGTAGGATTAGCAACGGCATTTGACGAGCGTACACCATGTTCAGAAAGCGATGTCACGACCGAACTTTGGTCGGCAGTAGGTGAATCATTCCTTGCCTGGAGAAGCGGTTGAAAGCGTTTTGCACATCCACTGAGACGAGTGCGTTGTCCTCTTCGCCTTCGGTGTCGACCAGTCTCCGGACTTCGCGGACAATGGAATCAGGTCCGTAGCGCACTCCTTTGGGAACCTGCAGCGGGGCGAGATATTCCTTCGTGTCTTCCAATGCCTGAGTGAGGGGCAACTTTGTGACTTCCTACTCCAATGGGGCAGATCTTTTTTGACCGAGGTTGGATGGGCAGCAACGACGCAGGGGAGAAGAGGGAATACCTTACCTGGGAGGTTCCCATGGGCTAATCTCGTCACAACAGCCGCTAGCACTGAAATCTCCGTCACCCCAGCCTCAAGGCTCACCCTTGTGTTGGTCAGCAGGTGCGGAAGCTGCTGGGATATTCTATCGGGGCCCGGAGTTTGGGTTCAGGCCCCGGGCGGCCCGTTAACGGTTTCCCCAGAAATGTTCAGCGAGAGGGGCAGGTTTTTCGCTTCCATCGCTCTCACTGGAGACTTCGGTGGGGGTGCTCTTTTCGCAGGCTTTTAACAACTTGCGGGTGACGCACGTCTGGGCACTTCTGCAGTGCGTGACTGTTGTGGGGTGCGCATTGCGCCCATCATTGCACATCTGCAGCAAGGTGGGCTGCTCGACGAACCTTGGTGTCACTCCAAGGGCCGGTCAGCTGCAAAGCCGGACAACTCGCTCTGCTCTGGCCTGGTGTGCTTGAGTAGATTCTGTCCATAGGGTGCCTCATTCGCCTGCAGTGACGCGGCAGATGCGCTCACGTAGTCCTTGGCTTCGCCTTGTCTGAGGGTGCCATTCAGATTTCCGACGCAGTAGGAGTCGCAAGAACAGCAGTGCGAAGAAGGTGGATTCTGAGCGAGATGGTGAGCCTGTGGATGAAATTCCCGGGAATACGGTCGAAGATGTCTGAGGGTCTCAAAGGGCTGTGTAGTGCATCATGGACCGATAGGAAGGGCGCAGTTGGCGGGGAATGGTCGTGGTTTCGAGGATAGACATGTTAGATGAAGCGGGCCCTGAAGCGGAAGGAACGCGGCCGACTCCCTCGGAAGTGGGGGAGTTGGTTGGGAGATTTGGACGTTCACTATTGCGGATTGGTTATCGATGGAGGCGTGTGCGCCTTTTGCTCCATCAGGAGATTGGAATAGGGAGGCGGTAGCGGTCGAAGATAGGGCGGAGAGGGGGTGGAGGGGTTTGAGTCGAGCGATATCGTTTGTATCCCTAGAGGGGGCATCCGGGATCTGGCGCTAGGCAGGTCGCACCTTAGCGGAGCTGTGAAGGACCTACGCACCGAGAATTCGGAGGAAGCCACATGCGAGGGGATCCATGCGAGGAGATCAATTGCTTGAACTCGTGACCCTTGGCTTGTTGCCAGGATCATTATGAAACCTACGCTCTGCCGACTGAGCCAATGTGATTGTGACCGCTGCGCCTCTTCTTCACCTTGAACAAAGAGGCTGTATTGAACAAACTGGAAGCTGTCTCCTCGCCCACGCATTCAATCTCTCGAATCCCTTCCACGCCACTCCAGCTGCCGAAGAATTCAACGCCCTTCAGCGATCCTCGAGCGATGCGCTGCACGGTTCCCCCCTCTCCGACACGGCGTGGTCCTAGGTTTCCCTCCCCTTCTCCCAGGGTGGACAAGGGTTTACTCTGCTCTCTCCCTTACTCTACGGAGCTGCAGCCGCTAGCAACCTTAATCAGCCTTCCCCCTCACCGGGATTGCATTTTTCACTACCACGCGCTCCTCAGCTCTCCTGGGCTTCCGTTTCCGAGGGGACCGCGACTTCCTCTTCGGCCAGGCACGTTCGCATCTTCGTGAGTTCCTCCTTCCCGTCCTCGGCCACCCATACTCCGTCTCTCATGATCTTGGATCCTTCGAATCCCTCGTCCTCGCAGCCAACCCTGTGCGCAAATTAACCTAAGACTGGCCGAAACCCCTTGGCAAGGTAAGTGTTGGACTGTCGAACCTCTCCCTTCCACTACTCCACCCAGGGCGCCCGTCTACGCATCCGTGGTCAGTCCTTTCGCCGTAGCCCGGCACCGCCTTCCTCACCGCCCACGATGCCACCACGTCGGTACCTATGGCGCACTAGCCCGCCATGCGACAAGGCCATCTCGACCTGCCCGTTTATTTCGACTCCTTCCCACTCCGCTGCCAACATTACCATCAGCCTCAGCATACCTGGGGAGACCAAACAGCCGACCACTGCCCGCAAGGGTTCGGTTGCCTCTACAGGCACCACCACCTCCGCAACGCCATCGCCTCCCAAATTATGCGCGCCGCTGGGCTCGACTGCCGGTTCGAGGTCCCGCTCCTCGTCCCCGGGACTAACTCCAGCCCGCCGAGCTTCTCGTCTAACCCCCTGCCCCGCGGGTCGGTCCGCCAGATCGTCGTGCTGCATGGGACATAACCAATATTTTGTCCCTTCAAGCCCTCTGTCCTCATCACAGCCGCCCACGCATCCGGCGGTGCCGCGGACGCGGCCCGCAGCATGAAAATCTCGGACTTCGAGCTTAAGATTTCCCGGTGTGCTCCCCTTCGACTACACAATAGAAGACCACATCTGGACGGTCCAATTTCTCCTGTTGGATGTCCACTTGATACTGTTTTTCTTACGCATTCGCTTCACCGCGGGTGCAGTTGAAACTTTTTAAGAGACCTGAAAGGTGCGTCAGCCAAACATCTACGAATTGTATGGGAGCTACATCCCGAACCCAATGTCTTCTTGATCTATGAAGATCCATTTCCATTAGCCTTAGCGTTCTTGATTATGCGACGAGTATCGGTAGGGTTTAATTTTCGGGGCCTTTCTGAAGAAACCTTGGTACCATAACATTCTCCAAACCTTAGATTTGGTGCCGTGTTGTAGACCAGAAACGAGATGGTTTGAGCGTCAAGCTGAATGTAAGATTAGAACCATACATTCCGATGGTGGCAAGGAGTTCATTGATGGTCAAAATGAGTTGAAGAAAGAAGGGGTCGAAATTGACCTCACCTCATCATTCACCCCAGGGTGTAATGATCGCGTCAGAAGAGCGCAAGGTGTAATCATGAATGCCGCCCGGACATTTCTCTCTGAGTGTGGACTCCCCTCGAGTATTGCGCATATGCAATACAACACTTGTGATGTGTAAGAGCTTTATTCCACACAGTGCAACAGGAGTATCACCTTATCAGGCTTTGTTTGGCACAGCTTCACCTTCCGCAAAGCACATGCGTGTTTTTGGATGCAAGGCCCTGTATCTCCTGCACCCAGGTATGAAGAATAAATCTGACAAGTTTAATTGCTTGTTTTGTACCGGAATTAACTTATGACACGACAAAGAAGAACTTTATGACATTTTGACAAAGAGCGGTGTGCAACGAACAAAGCATGTTAAGTTTATGGAGAACGTAGTGGGGAGGGGCAGGCCCACCGCGACGGAAACAGCAATTAGTAGATAACGAGGCAGTACAGTCTTACTGCGAATAGATGGGGACGCACCAGGTTGCAGTTCGTCGGCCTCATTCGTTCCCAGTCTTTACACAAACAACATCACTATTTGTAGGGACGTAAGGAACGTAGAGATTGGGTCCCATCACCTTGAGCGTAAAAAATAGGATTGCATTGCATCATGTTAAAGCAGGCAACAGCAATCGGGTGCCATAGAGATTCAAATATAAAAATCATAATTACACGGGCAAGCAACGAGCGGAGATTCTTGAATGATGAAGCAATATTGAAATGACCGATATTGATATTCCTCCCCTCTTAGCCATAATTCTTTTCGCAGGACTTGGACTCGACCAGATTCTCAAAGACGATATTGAGTTTTCCATTGAAGGGTGTAAGCTGAAGTGCTTCTGTAATCGCACTATTCGGTTTAGTAAGTGGATCAGAAAGATTAACACTACCAGATACCCAAGTTATCTTATTCACGTTTCCAACTTGGAATTCAAAGCGAATGCATGCCATGTATCCTCTTATCGATCTATCGATGGAATTACTTTGAGTAGATAGTGAGGAAATAGATTTTTTGAATCTAGGAAGAGCTGAATATCAACATCAATTAGAAGCAGTTCCTTGTAAGTGTGAGCAATCATCTTAGCCTCATCAATTGCTTCGGCGGATTCGAATATTTCTGCAGCAGGTATACTCTTTACTGGGCGCTTTGATTTATGTGAGATCCGGGATATCGCATGAAAGATAGATCCCTTGGCAAATTCACCACTCAAAAGGCCAGCTAACACACCGATCTGACCATGATCACCAGGCTTAGAGGCATCGGCAAATAAGAGAACAGAAAACTTGTGCTCAGCAGTGTCAGTAGGGCGATGGTAGCATATGGTGGTTCCTAGCTTCTTCAGCTTTCTTAGCGCGTTGACTTGATCAACCATATGAGAGACACACGTGTTAAGGGCCTTTTGCTGTAAATGAGACGCATAAGAAGAACAGAACGGGGAGGCAGCTGTTCCGTTTCAGCCGAGGGATGAGTTTATCGACGCAAAGTACGACTTCTCAATATCATTCACAGGTTCGGAGAACTGTTTACGAAGACCACGGGACAGGACGTACTCAGTCAGAGAGTTTAACTTGTCGTCAGCATCGGTTCTGACCGTCATGTCGTAGGCTTGACACGTGTTGATGCCGAAGAAGCGCATTGCACCAGGACCAGAGGAGGTAGTTCCAAGCTTGAATTTCTTACTGAAATCCTCAATGAAGTTCTTAGTATTGTTCGCAGCACCAGTTGCTTTGATATCGTCCACAACCTTGGCCACAATGAGAATCAATTTCCCATTTTCATGTTTGTAGAATAGTTGTGGAATTTGTTGACACTTTGTTAGAACTAGATCCGACCGAACTTGCCATTTTGCGTTTGCATTTACCAGCCCGTAAGCCACAGTCAAAAGAAGCCACATATAGGTGCTCTTCATCCCACTCTCCCTAGGTGGTTTGACGTAAACGTCACGACCAGCATCACCGGTCTGCAAAAAAGCTGATTTACCGTCTGTGTTTTGTGGAGCTTCCATCCAAATAATGCCGCAATTGATTCCACAATTCGGAGGCCAGACGGAGGGCAAGTCGAGCAGTCTGAAGAGAGCCCAGTTTTAAGGTCGTCCTCGTTTCCATGAGGCGCAATTCTCGCCTTAAGTTTGAGAGATCCGTCATCTTCATGCTTCAATTTATATAGAACATGACTCTTAATAATATTTGCCTAAGGAGGAATGTCGTGCTTAGCGAAAATTTTAAAAGTTTTCAAAAAACCTCCTCCTCTGCATCATATGCTTTCACGAGTACAAATTGCTCGAATTTTTGAGCTTGATGCTTCAAGAATGGCTTGTTACCAAAGTGATCCATCATCTTGGCGAGCATATCGGGCTCAGCATCTGTGACCGTTGGAATAACAGGCTCCAGATTTGACGAACTAACTACTGCAGCATCAAATCGCCATAGCTCATTGCCCAGATTAAGGCGTTCTACTTCCCCGTCATCGTAGCGTATAGTAATGTCCCCGTCACGGTGCATGGTCAGCACAACACCAGAATAATGTGTGTTCTCAGAAGGCCAGAAGACCTGAACACGGTCGCCGCGAGAAACGTCAGCACGAGACCGAGCTTGCTGATTGGAGGCATCCAAGGCAGGAGCTCCCGAAAAGTCAGCATCTTCATGATGCTCAACAGCAGTATCAGAGCTGTTGAGAACTGTCTGGTTTGAATCATTACTGGAATAATATGCATTGTCGATTTGTTGATCAACTGCATCAATAGCAGTCTGTACCTCATTGACAAACGACTCGTCGGGAATAGCCGAGCTAATATCCTCTACGGCTACAGTGGCGCGTTTGCCACCTTTAGCTGGAATCATGACAGTGCGTGCATCTTTTTCAATTGGTCAAACAATCCGAGGATTAGACCACTTCCCTTTTTATCCATTCCAGTTCGTGTGTAAACTCCAATCATGTCTTCGACAGAAACATGACTTTCGAAAGTAGCCTTTGATCGTAGGATAATTGCAAGCTTGCGCTTTGCCTGCAGCTTCTCCTGTGCTTCTACGATATCATCCGGGACAGAACAAATTTCGGATTATTCAACTGGTTTAGTGAAGCCTTTTGCCATTTCGAACGATGACACAACATCATTCCCATATAGATCGTTTGAGATAGCTATAGCACACAGCGCAAGAACTTTATCCCGATCATCCGGAGAGGCCGCTTGGAGCTTTAAAAAACGCTCCTAATCACACTATGCTTACCTTCTAGAGGATTCTTAAAGTGTCTCTGAGGCGGCACACGAAACTTTATCTCACGATCGTCCAGATATTTCCGAAAGAAGCCAACAGAAAACGCTTCATCCCCTTGCACGTGAGAGAGCTTCCAAAACTGAGAAATCCAGCAGCTCTCAAGCTCGAGAGTGGCATCATCCATTGAAGCAGAGGGCAAAATGTATGCAGCGGAGAAGCAGGTGACAGCATACATGCAATGCAGTAGCCTCCAATTGTCTAGATAAAAGTGATCGACCCAAAGTACATCATTTAGCTGCTTGGACAGCATAGAAAATGGCACCTTGCGACTGGGCTGGGGGGGCGCAACCGCGCGGCACGCAGGACAGTTGGACACAAGCTTTCCAACGTAGCCCTCAACACACTCATTCTATAGATCATTGAGATGCAGCAATAGACGGATATCGGTAAAATTAGCATGTCCGCAAATATGTTTGTGGACCTTATCAACAATCGCTTTGACATCTTTCCAGAGGCAATCTGCAAGTATGTTACCGTTCGATCCAGAGAGCACAGGCTCTAGCGAAAAGGGCTGCGCAAAGGTAGAAAGCGGGATGTAGCCCAGCCAGTCATAGTAGACCATGGAGATGTAGTCAACTTCACCATCAGACCAAAACTGTAGGGCATTTCTGCCAATATGAATGATTTTGGCCTTTTCCGTGACATTTTTACCAATCACCCACTGGCTTGAGCCTTCAAGGACCGGGTGACGGAGATATACTTCCCTTAGCGAGTCGCTACGAGCACACGCCACAGATCCGAGAATATGACGTGGCACACTAGAATGCTCACCCTTGCCGTACTGCCAGTGGGTGTATCCGGAAAACACGTTTGGGATGGGCTCGAGGTCAATCTCAGAATTGCACTCAAAAATTTCAAGCAGAAGGCGAAGCTCAGCGTCCCCTATTGCTGAATAAGGGGCATCATCGTCTACCAATGGCCCATTTGGGTCGTTGGTGCCGAGCTCGTCAGAGTCATTTTTTTTGCAAGAGCTGGCAACCAGATTTGCATTGCTGAAAGAGACCGTCTTCTTCCTTGAGCTCTTGAGATTTCTTGAGCTGCTAGCATTGTTTGAATCACTGCCCAATGAGGCAGCATATTCCGCCGCAGTTTTGAAGGATTTTACACTATCTTTTAGAGTGCCATTATCATTTTAAGAGTCTTTCCTATGTCCGTATTGGCCGCACTCATGGCAAGGTAGACGGTTCAGTGCGGAAAATGACGGCTTTCGATAGCCGCGATTATTGCCCTTTGCATTGCTGTAGCGTGACGAACTGGGACTGTTCAAAGGCCGAGCGGAGCTGGCAGACATAGTGGATGCTTCGCAGTCACATTGTTTGACCACAGAAGCGACTTGCTTGTACGTGACATCCTGTAGGTATTCGTCTTTTGTATGGTTTTAAGATAGTCTGCCCTCAGAAGAGGCACAGGTAGCCAAGATAGACACTCTCTGTGAAATGTCGATACCTAAGTTGGTTAGCAGCATCAAAATAGTGATGCAGGGCGGCTGTTTGGTCGTATTCGACAAGGAGTTAAACTTTGTCACAGCAACGGAGAATCGCATCTCAAAAGTTTTTCATTGTTTCTGACTGTCGACCTCGAGTGGTCAGAAGAGTATTGAATCCATCAAATGCCTCAGATACAACAGTTAGAGCATCAAGCGGATACAAAGCGTTTACAATAAGAGCAGCGCCGTTGGAGGTTCGAAGCTCTTCTTTCGAAATTCTGGAACACATATCATGGGCCTGTCCATACAGTTGCGACTTTAGGACAAGTCCTTGCACCTCGGCGGCATCTTTATTGGAGTTAGACTCAGGGAGGGAGTCATGGTACTCCTTCAAGTCCTCAACAGCTAATTTGAAACGCTCCTGATTACCCTTCCTGTGAGTCCAGGGAGGGCTTTATGCATCCCATGCAAATCTGGGACGCGTCGGTAGAGTATTCGCAATCTCTGGGCCCATAACCAGTGGAGATGGGCAGTACCGCTGCAACGGAAACAGCAAAAAGTAGATAACGAGGCAGTACAGTCTTACTGCGAATAGACGGGAACGCACCAGATTGTAGTTCGTCCGCCTCATTCGTTCCCAGTCTTTACACAAACAAAATCAATTTTTGTAGGAACGTAAGGAACGTAGAGATTGGGGCCTATCACCTCGAGCATACAAAATAGGATTGCACTGAATCATGCTAAAGCAGGCAACAGCAATCGGGTGCCATAGAGATTCAAATATAACAATCATAATTACACGGGCAAGCAACGAGCGGAGATTCTTGAATGATGAAGCAATATTGAAATATAGTACTAATTCATAAGCACTACGGAACTTACCGACGGACGTGCATCGGCAGATAAGGATGTGAGTAACTCTATAAGCTACTATGAATGGAATAGTGTTTATTCTAGTAGTGAGTCAAGCATGAGTGCACATGAGACAATGGGCGATCAGGACATTGAGGATGGGTTCATCTCTGACCCTTGCATGCTTGAGCACATCCCTAACCCGTATCCGTAACAAGCACAGAACCTGAGTGAACTTGAGAATCTTTTCACGTTCCCCGACTTTACTGTTACATAAATACTTGTCTCTACCGTGTGTCACTTGATAAGTTTAGCACGGGGAGGACTCTCCTGCAATGACCTTGATTATCAATGCTAGTAATAATTTTGAATATGATAATTTCTGGTTCAAAAGCGGTGTTAGTTACATGTGATGAAATACCCCTCCCATCTCTACCTTGATTATTCCACTTTGTGCCTCCCATCTGCACCTCGATTACTTTACTTCGTGACAAGAATTTACCTTCTCTCTTCGTCAGTTAGTCTGGTTCCACGAGGCATGCTTTCAAAAAGAGTGACCTCCTTTTTGGAGATCAAGGGTCATCAGAGTATTTAAAATGGATATTTCAATGCCACGATGTGGATTTAAGAGCATCTCTTTTTGCTTTAGGAATTCATTGTCGGTGAACTTTACTTCATTGAAATAGTTTTATATTTCTTCCGCATTGAAAAAACGATTTGCTGATATCTTGAAAAATGTTTCTTTTTAAAAATGGCTTGCTGCATCTTGCTTAGCATTTGAAACACAATAAATGGTTTTTTGTTTAATAATTTCGTCAATATTTTAGCTACATTCTCTATGAAACCAAAATATATATAGCGACCACTGTATTATGTCGTGCCCTGAAACATGCAGAATTGTAGTCACCCTATTTCAGCTTGATTTATAGTTACTTTACAATGCTGAAAAAGCACAAATCAGTGATAAAAGCTATAAAAAAACCTTGAATTCATGAAATGCTATACCCGACATAATCCTTTTCATATTTTATGTAAAGGGGCAAACTTTCAAACGCATTTTTTAATAATTTGGGAGAATATTCGAAAATCTTATGTGAAGGGAACTGTTAAAATTGTAAGCATACTTAAGGGCACGTCGCATATCAAAGCACGCATTTGCGCTGCGATGTACCGTAAAGTTCGTCCTCCAATCCTCCTTTGAAGTATTTTATTCTTCCCTATATATATATAGAACATATATATTTATTGGAATATTCTTTTGCGTCCGGTATTTCTAGTCCACTAGTTCAATATATATTTAGTATTGCAGATATTTACAAATATTATAGAGAGATCTCTGTGATTTTATTGTAGTAGATACCAACTACGGAGCATGCTGGAGCTAGGGAATGATGCTGGAGTTGTGTATAAATAATTGGGCGACCGCGCTCGGGTTGGTAAAAGGGGAGATCGAACTCAAAAATTTTAATCAGCACACAAACCAGACCTTCATAGCAAAAAATTTCGCTTTCTTTTCCAGAGTCGCCCGCAAGCGCCACTTTGCTTTTGATCTAATCTGAAGTACACGGCAGAAACCTGATTACGGCAGTTAGTCAACAATCGAAAACATTACGTTGTTCTCCTCATTTTTTGGCTTTAAGAGTACTGTCGAGACGTTCTTGAAAAACAAAAGATTTCAGGAACACATGAAATGGGCTGCGAAAAATGTTTCAAGGGGAGATGAAAGTAGGAGATTGTTAATCTGAGTAAGCTTACATTTTCGATCACAGAAATTGCCTGAAGGATTAATCAGTCTCATTCGGTGGTCGACAGGTACTTGAAGGACAAAATATTGAATTCGAGAAAACTCAAAAGGCATGAAATTCATTGATTCTTACAAAAGTAGTCTTTTCTGCAATGTTTGTAAATAGTTAAAAATGTAGTAGGACCAGCGTGGCCACGTTTAGTTTTCATTATTTTTGAAGGGTTGGCCAGGGCATACTTTGTCGATACTTTTCGGGCTAGTACGACACCCAATCACTGGGCAGCACTTGGCCCGTCTCATGGCTGGTCCGGTGGACCCCTTCGGCCCACACGTGGCACTTTCCAGCAAGGATGGCGGACCCAGTGGATATTTCAACATGGTGCACACCTTTTGCGGCCTTTACAGTAACAAATCACTGTCAACTAACACGAATTACTGTCAACTATGGATGCCGAGGATATTTATCTCTCTCGGCCGGCCAACAGCTAACTAAAAATTGGTTCTACACTAACTTATTGGCCATGGGACGACTGACTGCTACGATCTCGCACAGTAAGTGCAGTACCTAACTGTTAACCCTCATTTATGGCCATGTTTGGGCCTTTTTTCCGTTACTCGGCGAAGCAATGTAGTTTAGAGTAGTGTAAAATAGTACTGATAGTCGTACGAGTTGCTTCTGGGGCTCCCTTGGGAAGGCGAGTTGTTCCCTGAGCTTGAGTCTTTGGTAGTAAACTCTAGCTTTTGCCGCTTCACAGCCCGCTCGCCGCCTCTACTACATCTTTCATAGTTTCCCTTCTCTTCCCTTCCTTTCTGTCGGCCGACCATCTACCGGTATTGTTGACCGGTTTGCTCTGTATTTTCTATCTGTGACTCCTTGGCCAACAGTAGTAAGTAAAAACTCCTGGGCCTATTCGCGAGGTACGTGTGCTTCGTGCATGTGCGTAGCTGTGGCCACACCCACACTACTACAAAAAACCCAACCAAACTATAACATTTCCTCTTGTCGCCAGTTGAAAGTCAACTTATACGTTAGTTACTCTCTTTGGAAACTTGCTTGAAATTCTTAACTTTAAAAGTCCCCTGTCTCTCTCGAGAATCTATATCAAAGCTTTTTCGGATTTATAGTCGAGAAAGACACAACTGATTCTCGTACCAGTGAGGCAGTGGGGTATTATCTGATGCAAAATTAGAATTTGGATGATTCTGAGGTTTATCAGTCTTATTGGAAAAATGCTCGTATTGAGGAGAACATTATGTCGCACTGTCAAAATATGGGAAGAAGGGTAATGTTTTGGTCTGCAATCTATGACGATAAGTGCTCTTAAATTGCTTCTGTGAGTGGAAAACAAATTTCACGAAATTATTGCACAAACTAGAGAGATAGTTGCTGCATTTCGCGAATTCTATGTTTCACGCAGATTGGAAAATTCAGCAGAATATCGCCTTTTTACAAAAAAGATAACATCCACTTACAGTGATTCTCATCCAAGAATATTAGTCCCATAGTCCGCTCTGCACAGTCCTCCGACCTAGGCCCAATTGAAAACGTATAATGAGTGATTCACAAAAGGTGCTGTGCAAACGAATGGCAGTTCGAGTCCATGGCCGATCTGAAGACTTTCACGTTTCCAATTTAGGCTCAGTTGGGGCTTGAAATACGTCATAACTTGGTCAGAGTATGACACAATGATGTAGAGAAGTGGCAGAGAGTAGATAAAGGGTACATAATCGGACTTTTTAGTTCCAATGTTGTAAAAGAGCTCCCCTTCTTGATCATCTTTCCTCCCCCTTTTACCTTCTATTGGATATTCTAAAAAAAATTGTCAAATACAGTTGAAACTTTGTTTCCTTAAATAATATATAACGTAAATGTGATCGGCATATTTCTTCAATAGAATATGTTTCTCTGTTTTTGAAGATAAAAAGAAGGGTTTCTAATCAGTTTTACGGTACCGTAGCCTTAAGTACCTTCGGTTTATACCGCAGAAAAGGCATATGGTTCACAGAGTATGAGGAGCCCTGCAGTGTTACGAAAGAATGTCACCCTTTATTTCGTCATTAAGGGATATTCGCTGCACGCTACCGGAGGCATGCGAGCAAATAAACTCGCCGCCACACCTGACCAGAGAAATGAGCTGATCTTGGGATGGGTTTGCAGAAGAATGGGGGCTTTTGGAGAACGACAGATAAGGGCAATAACTTTGGCATGCTATTGCAGGGTGGTGATAGTGCGTTTGGAGTGGGCGCCCGGGGTGTAGAAAGCTAATGTTATAAAATGTCAACCGAAGGGGGCTAGCGGCTCAACCTCGGGAAGTTGGGGCGCTTGCCAGATATAGCGAGCATTTTTACCACCCACCTTTTATGGGCCCTTAGCGTCGGCTGCCATATTTAGGAAAAAGGCAGCGCCTCAGGGGAAATAAAAATATAGGAACGGCGCCCAAGTGGCGTAGTATATGCTTAGGTCAGGAGGGATAGTTCATAAAGGAGGGGCGCCGTGGGCTGAAACAGGATTTCTGCGGGGTGGAGGGATGTGCTTGGGACGGTAATGGGAACTTAGATAATTAATATTAGAGCAAAGAATTTGCACAAATTGCGGGCCAGGGAGTCCTGGACGTTACTGTGGTGATGGGTTACGCCTTAATTGGAGCGGTATAAGGTGGCGTGGTCGGCTTAGTAGTAAATTTCTGCTTGGTATTAAAAGCAACTTGTACCCCACTTCCTCGTGATACCCGTCGATTGCTAGCACGCAATGTCGGGTGGAACGAGTTTCCAACTTATTCTCCGGTGGTAAATACCCTTTATGCGCTCGTACATCTCCCTCAGTTTCCGGGAGAGCGGTTCGACCGTGTTTATCGCAGAAAGCAATTGTATATTTGAATCGTGCGATTTTTCTTGGTCGTCTCTGCCCAACCGTCCTCCGCAATTAGCGACACCACCTCTTCCCTTCCTCCCATACTTCCCCCTCCACGACTCCCTCCACGACTCCCTCCACCCGCCTTATCCAACACAACCTCCTCTATTCCGTCTTCCCATTGCGATCTGAACCGATCTCCACGACCATCAGCTATCACCTGTCGATGATAGGATGTATTCCTCCAAAAAATTCGTGCAAGCGCCCCAAAGCTACCAGATGTGAGTAAAGCGCGCAAGCGCGCGAAGCAGACCAATTTGGAGCGAGTAAAACGCCACTTCCCCCTTCTCCCTCTATCTTGCGTGCCACGATTGGCATCATATCGAACGCAGAGTTCCAATATCGCGCCCTCCCATCTTCTCAGTCCTCTTCCAATTGCTTGAAAAGATATTTCCTTCTCGCCATCATACTCTCTCCCATCTATCGCTTGCTGAACACTATATCCTGCACTGAATACTCCTCTTGGATCGACTTCAACGAATACTGCTAAATGAGAACGTCCCCCGGATCCTAGGTCCTGGACTGTGCGTCGGCGAACCAATTTAACGTATCCCTAGCTCTTGTAGCAGCGCCTCTAACTTCCGCAATTCTGACATTAATGGCTTGGGCGCCGACAACATCGCGTTCGAGACCACGGCCACTTTACGATTTTCTTTGTAAAACAGAAAAGAAAGACCTCGGGCGGGGCGACATACTCGTCGAAACGCTTTTGAATCAGCAAGAGCACCGATTGCTGTACTCAAAACGTACCAGCACGGGCTCACTACTTCAGCCCACGGCACTGCCCAGACTTAGATTTGTGGAATAGCCTTTATTTGAAATAGATTAGCAGATTAACCATGAATTATAACTTTAGACTGGCTAAATATTATTTATCGCTATGGCCAACGGCAAACCCCATACTTGCAACTACTCAGCACTGCCACTGTTTTGCAAGTAGGGCAAACGAGCCCCGTAATATCTTTCGTCTTTATGGTTAACACGTTGGTTGGTTTCCTGTTCTGGGTGGTTTTCTTTTTGTTTTACCCAACACAACTCAGCGTTCGACGCTACAAGCGATAAAACGTCGCAGTGAGCTCTAATCTCAAACTTTATTTCTGTAATTAAACGGGATCTACCGCTATATGGAAAATGGGCTTCGAACACTCAAGTGGCACCACTAGCCTAATTCACCGGTATTGACATACCTGCCACTAATTAAAGAAGTAAAGATGCCAAAGGCTTACCGTCAAAACGCACTGACGTCAAAGCAAAGCATTCTAATGATTAAGCACTCATACTGTCCCTCTCCAACAGCCCTGTTCACTGAAAAACCTTCAGTACGCTCTAAAGACCTCTCCTTATCCTCCAGTCGCTATTGCTAGGCCCACATTACTCGTAAAAAGCGCCCAATCTTCAGTAAAAGCCCCAACGCTGCTCTTTTCCGCAACCCCTAGACCTATCCAGCGCATAGAAAGCGTGTACGGGGAGCCTGATTCGGGTCGTGACGCGCTAAAACGATGACTGCCAAAAATACGTCGGTTATCGAAGAGCATATGTCGCTCGAGAGCGGTGCAGTCAATGACAGATTGGTCATCGCAAGTGCAAGAGGCGTGATTTAGGGTCCAAAAAATTTTCACCCAATCCAAATTCAGAGTCTCTAGTTGCGAAACAGTAAGTGCCAATAGGTCCAATTGAAGGTTTGGACGGTCACAGAAGACCCGAGAGCGAAAGAAATACACGTAACCACGGGCGCATGATGAAGTTCAGTCTACATGGGTTCCAGAATGAGAAGCGGTTCCGGAAATTGTCGCACGGAATCATGTAGTGCTGAGTAAAGCATTGAGTGTTCGAAGAGGTGGCAGGAGATCTAGGCACAAAGGAAAGGAGCCCCGCGATGAGGACACTTATGTACTGCGACGTAGACAGAATTTAGGAAACCAAGGATTCTTTACAGTGCCTGAAGATTCATGTTGGTTTACTTCAGGTCACAACAACATCCGCGTGCACAGTACTCTAACGGACATCTAACACATAGCGTGAAACCTTAAAACCTCTTCAAGCACCCGCAACTCCTCCATCATCCCCTGCAACGCTGAAATCATTGCATGCAAGATCGCCACCTCCGCCTGATTGCCTTCGTGCAACAGCAAACGACGGACCCCTTGCATTCCTACGTACTCGGTAAAATGTCGATGTAATACAAAGCTAACCGCCCGGAGTTCCCGCAAAGTAGTCGATTGCGCTCGATCGGTCGCTCCCCAAAAACCGCGACCCTCCCACAGTTCGCGCGGGTTTAGTTTAGTACATGATTCCTCCTTTTTTCTTTTCTGTCCCAGTAATTCAGAGTTAAGAACTCTGCTCACACTATTTATTACTCACGATAAGATTACTGTCATCGGCGGAACACGGTACCAGCACACTCACCAAAGTTCCAGAAAATTGCTGTGTGCCTCAGCAGCTCCATAAGAAAATGACGTTATGTTCCGGAGGACCATAGACTCTTTTCATGGAACATATGCTTGGTCCATATGTCCATCTCCAATGCACAGCCAAGCCCAGTGCTTAATAACGCAAACGTGCTCCCTGATTACTCATCATTACGAATTGTAAGTGGCTGATCGCAGTACTCGTAAAATCATCATAAATCACACGTCATAACCATAAACGTAAACTATCCAGTAGGTGCATCTATTGTGACACAATACGGCAAATATAAAAAACCGAGGGGCCATCAACTGCGGAATGGCAGTTTTCTAGCAGCCACAAGCCTTTCAACCCTTGCTCCTCTTGAAATGCGAACGTTCCCCCATACCCTACCTCGGCCGCATCGCTGTGCATCACAATGTTTGGAGGTGCTCTTACCAGTTCCATCCCCTCTCCCGTTGTCGACGAACGCCAGTACGCCAAATCCCGTAAAAACTGCCGAGTCAACGTTACCCTCATCTTTTCTGGATCTCTGTGGCTTACCCCCTGCCGAGAATGGGCTTACAGCCCCATCAGAAGGGCTTACACAATGAATAAAAGATCTTAAAGTAAATTTTTCCGGGGGCTCCACCCCAGGACTCCCGCCGAGGGGCTTCGCCCCCGGATCCCCGCCCGGAGGGAAGCCCCCCAGACTAACCCCCGATTCCGCTCCGCCACTAGCCCTTCTTCCTCCTATCCCCTCCCACTTCCTCCATGTATCGCTCCCCCTTCGTCTGTTGCCCCAAAGAAATTTCGAAATGGATTTCCCATGTGTAGAAACGTGCCAACGGTAGAGCCAGTATCAGCGAGACACATATCCTGCAGGACCCCCAGTATTTGCTTCCCTAGCTTCCGCATCACCCTTACCTTCCGGTCCTTTAAATTAACTCGCATCTCCTTGATGTCGATAACCACACCCAGATGTTGCATTACCTGAGCCCCTTTGCATTCTCCCTTCTTTGGGTGCTCTACCAGCCCCAAACTTTCGAAATTTCCAACCAAAATGCGTCCAGCTACCTGGAAATTATCCGTTGTTGCCGCCTTCCCTGGAGAGAATGGCGCTCAACAGAAACTCGTCGTTATACGACAGCACTCCATGACCCAACCCCTACCTCATATAGTGGACGAGCAATCGAAGTATTTTGCAGAACCATTAATCCAACCAACCCCAGTCAAATGAAGAGCAATACAAAGATAGAAGCGCCCGTTGTATCTGAACACAATGTAATCTCTTACGTCCGTGTGCAGGTAGAAGTGCCGGTATCCGCTCCTGAAATCTCACGACATCAGCATGTCTCCCCTCCCCATCTTTCCGGAAATGACTGTACCGTCTCCATCTTCACAGTCCCTTTCGGCCAGTGCTTGCTCTGTCAGCTGAAGTTGGTCATATAACTTGCCTTGCTCTCCTCCCCTTCCCCTTCCCACATCACAAGGGATGACGAAACCAAATTCACTTTTCCTACATTCCCTCTTACTTCTTCCTTTCCAAACTCGAATATCTTCACCCAAACCCCCTTCCGCATTTCCCCTTCTGCAAACTGCAGATCCTCCTCCGTCAGCGGAATTTCCCCGAAGACCAGTTCCTTCGTAATTGGCACTGTTGATAGATCTCGTATTCCATACTTTCCTGCCCTCAACACATACTCCGCACCCCCAACACCGATCCCCACGCCTGGCCTTGGACGCCATCCGCCGCCAAAAAGAATTCCCTTTGGACTTCGTTACGACATGTTCCCCCCTCTAACCTCGTTGGGCATCACTCATCCTCGGCAATCGACGTAGGAACGCACTTCAAGCCCACTACTCGGGCCTTTTCAAGCCTTGTCCTGGCCAATTGCTTCGCTGTGTCCACTTTGAGCTTCGTCTTGAACGCCCCCCATGCTGCCCTGTAAGACTCCGAGAACACAGCTTCGTGACCTTGCTCGACCAAAAAGGCCATCTGCCTTGCTGCTTCCACCTCTTGCTCCGTGATACGCCTAAAGTACTGGGATCTCATAGAAAAAACATCCAACGACGCCCTTATCACTATCTCCGCCAACTTCAAATTCCCGTCTCTTCAGCATCTCCAGCCTCCATGTTTGCCCCACTTCCAATGCCATCAGTACTAGCTCGTTCTATGCTCCTGCAGCGTTAATGTACTCCCATTTCTTGTGGAACGTCAGTGCTCGCCCCCAAGGTCCGAGTGGAAAGCACTTGCTATGGGTTTGAAGTGCCCCATAAGTGTCACAGGTATGTGTGCTCCGCGGTTAAACACACCCTCCTCCCCAACACATTTCGAAGCATTGAGTTCGGTGACCACCTCTCCACAATCCTGACGGGGCGGTTCCAGTGCTATCCTCGCCGCCCGTAACATGCTGTCGGGCTTCCGCCGCCAGAGCCACCTGAGGCCGCCCCTTCCTATCCCGTAGTTTCCTGAAGGGCGTGAGCCATAGCTTCGTAGATATACTCTGGCCGTATCTAGTAGAATGTGTCACCGCCCGGCTTTCACGGGGGGTTTTCTCTGATCTTAGGGAAATAGACATGCCGAACAAGGCTGAATTCGGGGCGTGGCGTCTGCGTCAAATAGTAATGCCGCGCGCCCTGTGATCCCTCGGAACGCTCGGCATTGGCTCGCTACTCCCGTAAATATCTTCATCTATACCGTATACACACACGTGTACACGCCGCAGAAAGGCGCGAACTACTGTTCATCCGCAGACATTGCTGTAAAGTAGCTCGCTGGTGGCTATAGCCTACGACCAGCCAGCGGTTGCCAAGAGCTCAACATTAGACAGCTTACGCCTGGTTGTCGCGAGTCAGAATTCTGCCAAAATTCTGTTACACGTGCGTGTGCTGTTTTGAACAAAATTTGACTCACGAATTTTACATTGTTCCATACGCAAAAAATATATTGTTTGTTGTGGGTATTAGAATCTACCCTAGCTACAGAAAGAAGTTTAATGCGTTCAGTATCTACGATGAGACAAAAGGAATACTCCATTGGGCGTTGTAGCCAGAGGGCTGCGCAAAGCGCCGTCGCTTTGGCTTGCGTCGCAAATCGCTACAGCCAATGCCGTGAACGAATGGGCACTTTTCAGCTCTTTTGGTCCTGACATTTTTGCAATATAGGGTAACACTGAAAGCTCTGTAATTTTTCTGTCCGATA
This sequence comes from Kappaphycus alvarezii, assembly GCA_002205965.3. Taxonomy (NCBI): domain Eukaryota; phylum Rhodophyta; class Florideophyceae; order Gigartinales; family Solieriaceae; genus Kappaphycus; species Kappaphycus alvarezii. The sequence continues at coordinate 1,233,380 of NADL03000517.1, read as the reverse complement.
TTTCAAGTGACTCTCATCTGGCTCACGGAATCAGACGTAAGCTCCCTACTGTGTAATCATCTTTACTTCATGTATTATGAAAGCTCCCTACTAGTTCCGCAAGGTTTCAAGAGGTCTTGCTTATGCGCACAGCACTGCCGTCGCCCTCCCACAAGCACATCCGAAGAACTTGGCGAAAATTTCTGCTGCACAATGGAGCGTAATGCTTCGTCGCCATCTGGGTCTTCCGCTGTGCACGGACTCGATGTCTATGAAGTGCCATCACTGCCAGCAAACGTTGGACGTGTACGGTGATTGTACTGCTGATCTGTACGGTGACCATTCTGCCTATCTGTACGGCGACCATAATTCTGATCTGTGCCCCTCTGGGTTTGGCCGCAAGCACCGTCAGAACTCGATCCGCAACACCCTCGCCTAACATGTCTTTCGCGCTGCGGGTTTAGACTGCAAGTTCGAGACCCCGCTCCTTATTCGTGGAGCCGGTCTTCAGCTAGCCGACCTCCTCGTGCAACACCCGTCTGCCATCGGCCGTAGGAAACGGTCCATTGTCTGTGACGTCAGTAATGTATCGCCGCGTAAACCTGCCTCCACCACAAAAGCGACTCAAATCTCCGAAGGGGGCGCCGCTCATATCTATCGCCACAAGACCCAGGATCGCGAATGCAAGCTCTGCCGGCGCCTGGTACTCCCACCTGAAAATCCCTCCCGCAACCCGGGTTTCCGCATCCAGGCATTCACACTCGATCCCCTCGGTGCGGCATCCTCGGCCACCATGTTGCTTCTGCAAAAGTTTATCCCGTGCACCGCGACCACCTACCACATTTCGGACGCCACTTTTCGCACGCGACTGTACATGGGCCTCAACTGTGAACTGTGGTCCTCGATGGCTATGGTCATGATACCCCGCGCCCGTTGCACGTGGCCGACATGTACCATCCAGTTAGCTCTAAACTTCGTAGCAGTCCGAGTAAACTCCAAAAACACAATGAGTAAAAACTTCATTATTGTGGTCTACGAGCGTGCAAAATTCCTACCCTGTCGTCGTGGTCAAGAGGATATAATTGCGTCTCTAGGGCGTCACGAGGCTGCGTTGGTTCATGAAAGGCAACAGACCTGCCGATGTGTTCCGCCAGGCCTTTTGTTGATATGTTACTTCCATAAAAACCGTCGAGTATATTCTATTGTTGGCGTTTATCCCGACAAACTAGGCCCCAGAGCGCCCGCGCATTAACAATCTACATTGAACTGCTGATTGGCGGGTAGCAAACACGAACTAGCAGCTCTCAGACAAGAAGGCGGGGAAAACAGTTGGGCATTGAAGACTTTGCTGTGGCACTTTTCAAATAGACGTTACAAACAATCGAGTGCTCTGTGTTGTACCGTGAAAAAAGCCTTAACTCATGTTCTCTCAGGATCACTCGTGAAAGCACATGCAGACTAATGTTGGAACAAAGCAACTTTGTCTTTGTCAACGACGGTGATGCTGTGTTAAGCGGCAAATCTCGACCACCGAAAGGGCATCCAATCAGATCCAGAGCTTCATGTCTCACGGATACCGGCGCTTCAAGGAACTTGCTCTACGAATGCATTCTCGAGGCACCTTCTCCCTTAACGCCCTGCTTGAGTCAGCAGCCTCCCGCAAAGGGTTGCAGCAGTTGCCCCTACTCGACAGTCGCTGGATTGGATAAAGTCGAAATGCATTTTCAGGGCGGGGAAAGCGGGTCGACCAATTGATGACAGCATCAGGGTATACACCGTATCATACACGAGTTATGTGCAGTCTAAGTTGAAAATCAGATTTGGTTTGCAAAAACTTGCGACTGTGCATGTGTGGCAATTTCTTCAACAGTAGATCATCACATCTTTATGCTCGGGGCAGCTTGTGTTCAGGCGCCTGAGGCGTTATCGTGGGCATTTGCAACAAGTTTTGTTAATCGTTGGATAGGCATATGATGTGCCGAATCGGAGAGTTGCTCATCGGCCAAACGGCATTTGTACCGTAAAGAGACGACGGGAATGTCCAATCGATACCATCGGCTCTTTATCAACCGAGAGTCGCATTATCTGTGTCGTCAGGATGGTCCATCAAGCTGTAAGAGCAAGTTAATACACCCTTGACTTGAGAATCTTTTCTCACAAACAGCGTTTGAAATTTCACGTAGACCCAAAGAGTGTTGCAACCTCCCACGTTTGATAACCAAGTGCAGTGCAAAGGCATGCACCAGACTTGCCAGTTGTTTCAAAAGAGGGGCGGACGACGAAAAGCGGGTTGTAGCAGCGTTTGAGCAAGCAGGCGAAAGGGTCTATTTTTGGGTTACTGTATTCATGTCGTATGACTTTTGAACGACAGCAAGGGAGGCAGGAGTTGACTCGTACTAATTTAGGAGTTGACGAAAGAAGCTGAAAATTAATAGCTGTGGACCTCTTGAATGATTGAGAGGCACCGTTAGTTGCATAATGTGCACATTATGGTTCGATACCAATTCTCGCAAGAGGATGAGGTGGCTGTAGTTGCGGTAGGCATACAAGGATGGGATGCCCATCTAGGGAGATTTGTGGGAGGTGAATGGTAGCTGTACGGCATGAGTATGAAAGGTCAAGCCATTGAGGAGATTAGGGAGATGCGGAGAGGCCAAATGCCATGGATGTCAAGTGGCCCCGCAGTATGTCGTTCTGGCTTCTTTCCGAGGATGAAAGGTCCTTTTCGCGGTACCCGACCGAGAATGCCGTTACCTTTGAACATTGCAATCCTTTACTTTTGCTCAATTTGAGGGGGCAGTACAGCATTCAAAAAGCAATTGTAATCCGCGGTGGGGATTAAATATTGAATTGCATTTCGATTGAAGAAACGCAATACGTCCAAGCACTGGATTACTGTACCTTGCTGGCATACCGAATGTCAGGAGGCGTAGGAACGTATAGAGTTGAGAATGGAAAGAAGTTTAATGCGTTCAGTATCTACTGTTGCATACCTTGTGAAATGCAATCCGGGCAATATGGATTTCCACGATTACGGTTTACGAGCCCCTGTGGTTGTTGATGAGAAAAATAAGTTACTGCTGCCACTTTGGAGAAAGGCAGCATAGTTTCTCCGGGATTTCGATGACTCACCTACAAATGTACTGTTTATGGCATTGACGGCACGCAGCTGTAATTAAGGATTACATGCAATCTGGTGCACGTTTTCGAGTTACGAATGAAAGCCAAGAGAGGTGGATAGAATAGTGCAAAGGCTGGTCCTGCAGGTTGGAATGAACTAACGCCTCTCCGTAGCCGGCGAAAGCAGGAAGGCCACTTGTAGGGTGCTTTGTTAAGCAAGTTGATGGTAAAGTTAAATCAGGGTCCATCTCCTTGCCAACGCATTGCAATGATGACTGAATAATGAGATGCTTTTCATGTTACTCGGGAAGTTTGTGCCTTTCAATCTGCGTCCGTTTGCATTGTCAACACAGAACTGCAAATCAACCGTTAACATGTGTAGTAGTTTGTTCAAATTGAGGTTTAGGTTGCTTTGCAAGAAAGTAAGGACCATTTTCCTCCACTGTTTCATGTTGTCAAGTATCCTCACAGGAGATGCATCTGGACAAAAAGCTATCAAAACAGTCTGCGCAGCTCAGTGTTGTTCCACTGCAGGCCTGTAATCGTGCTAGAGTTATTTGGTTGCATTACAGCTGTGAACAGGACAAACAGCACTAAGGGTTTTGATAGAGATTCACCAAACTAGAGGGAGATGGGTATACAGTACTTTACTGTAGGTCTTTGCAAGGCCATCGTCCTGCTGCCAACAAAAGGGAACAACCAGAAAGTAAAACAAAGAGGGAAGCATATCAGGATGTTATTCACATGACGGATGAAGGCGAGACCTACTGTATGTCAGGTGTCAAGCGTCAAATTGGTGTGATTCAAGAAAAGCCTGAAGATCGGGTCTACCTCACTCGCCAAGTTACCCTTTCTACCAAAAATGCTCTACTTGAGAAGCAGGGGCTCTCGAGACAGTTGTCTCGGCGGATATTTCTGGTCACCTGGCGTGTGCCCTGTCCATGGAGAACGGGTATTCCAGTCAAGGTTCATTTGAGTGTGTCCTGTACCCCTTGTTCCGAGGTTTGCCGAAATACCTGTCGCTTTGTGTCTACTTTGTCAAGTGGAGATCACTAGGCATCGATAATGCAGACTGCGATTGTTTTGCCGTGGGTGCACAATTTCGCCGTGGGGAATCGTTTCGCACGTTATGGTGTGCCTGAATCCAGTCGACGGAAGTGACTTGGAAAACTGTTTGTAGCACCGGCAGTGCTTCCTAGCACTGAGCAGTGCTTTGGGAAAAGGCTTGTTTTGAAGAAATTGGGGGTCGAAAGGGGGCCCCCTGCGTCACCGGCGATAGCTTCCGGAATGTCATGTGGAAAATAAACGGAAATGGAAGTTTGGGAGAAAAAGTGCGCACATTGTTGTGCAAAATATTGCACTGTACTGTTCTGGCAGTAGTTCATCCCATTTTGCGAAGAAAGCAATGTGGCTGCTTCCGAAGCCACCCATTACTACCCATTTGCATTGTGGTTTAAAGTACTGTATGAAAACAGGCGATAAACAGCCTATCTTGCGTTAAGGCACCTTTCAAAGCAGTGTGTTTGTATGAAAGCATGCTTTACTATTGTATGTAAGAAAATATCTGGTCGTTTGGAATGCTGATGTTGACCTGCTGGCTACTAGGGGACAGGATGCAACGCCTGCACTTGATGTGGTGCGTCAAGTATGAAACAAAACCACAAGGATAAAAAACTGCACAGATCCATTTCCAAGCTTGGGCGCAGATCCTCCGAAGAGATGGGATGTGGCTATTTTCGTGAACGCTAACTGGTGAAACAACATACCATGGACTCTGTTTGGTTACCCCAGAGTATCCAGGGCACAATGTTTTGAAGGTTTGCTTGGCGGCAAGCACTTATTCTTGCGTTCGACACGATTCATTATGTGAGCAAAAACTCTTATTACGGCCAAATTACTTTTTCCACAAGGTTTAGGTACAATGGCGGGATCAGCGAAGATTATCATTTGCCAACCACAGCTCAGGTTGAGAGGTATGGGGTGTGAACGGAAGGTAGGATGATGAAAACGCAATGCTGGTGACGTTTTTAGGAGTCTTTCAACGGGCTGAATGTGGTTTCAGCGACGGTTTGCACTATCTCTCGTGGCTAGTGGAGGCACGTGTAGGGGCAATGTTTCCGCACCTCAATTGCTTTGTTCTGTTTTTTGAATCGCTGTACCGCGGTTGGTCCACTACAACTGTTTGTATTCTCTCCTTGAACCATGTCAAACGAGTTATCTCCGCAACTTTTGAACTGAACTGTGGTTTCGCTGCAGAGGAAAGAATTCCGACATTTGTGTACTTCACTGTACAGTACAGTATTAAACAGGAAAAATACGGCGCAGTACAGTACTGTACAGTATTAGGCGGCAAACGATTACTGCACAGAAGTGCCTTAAATGAATGCAATATTTGGTCATATGAGCCAATGCTCAACAACCAGAACGTGACAAATTAAACTGGGGATCGAAATTCTGGCAAAACCACCCTCAAGCGAGTGCTGACTGATACTGTACCAATGTTTGTTAACAGTCGCAGCTCCAACCGATGACTTGTACCTCTCCATGGGTCCAATAAGTGAAAATTTTGCTTGTGCATATTAAAATTTGGGTCCGTCTTTAACATAATGTAGGTCAGAAGACGGCTGTTGCACTCGCCACTGCAAACCGTCACGTTGAGTTCTAGAGCTGCTCTTTCCTTCATGTTCCAGTGTCTTATGCTACTCATCACTTGCCTACAAGAGGCCGTATCTAATATCTTGTAGCACATTTGGTTGCCGTGTGAAAGGAACTTCTCTAAGCTACAGCCTGCAGTGCAAAGAGAAGACCAAATCTGAATCCAGGATTGGGCCTGACTGTAATGAAACGGCCCCCAATTGTCTCCCGCAAGAGCCAAAGGCATGTATTTGGAGCTACTGTAACATGAGCCAATATCAACACCTTTGGCTGCATAATCACTCAGACCACGGTAAGGCCATGAATTATCAGTGATATGTTGCCATATAACCTGGAACAGATCCGCCATTTTTTCTGAAACTCCAAAAATAAACGGCATATGCTGTACAGTACTGTACTCGATTGCAGTATTGTCAACGAAGGAGAGCGGAAAAGGGTTGACAAATTCTTTCCAATACAAAACTATTCAGAGCGCCACTATGCTGTACAGTGCTGCCGTCTATTTTTATGGGCCCTGGCGGTCGTTGTGCACAACGGCAATGCTTTATCCTCTAGCTCTAGCCAAGACTCGAAATGATATGTAGTGCGCGCAAAAAAAACTATAGACAGAGGGCATAATTTAAGATTTGCTGTTTGAAAAACGGCATGCTTTAATAAAGGGCGTAGTCAATCATTATGCTGTATAAAAACAAACAAACAGGCCAATTTGATGCAATTTTTGAAAAATTTTTCTGTAAATTTTGACAAAAGGATTCCAGAGGGGGCGAAAAATCTACGTACACTTCACCACATTTTACAGCATTTAAGCGCTCAGGAATATCTGCGATGTTTTTTTGCATAGCTCAACCCAGGTCTCACTAAGAGTGACCCAAATAGACAGAATGTCAAAAAAACAAAAAATAAACCCAGAATAGAAATGAAATATTCTGGCTTGGGAGTCAATCGAATATTTCTCACCGAGAAATTGCCTCCAGACTCAAAGTATCTAAGAGGAAAAATCGAACATTCCCTGCGAAACTGGGTGAGCATAAAAATAGCCACAAGGAGAAAAAGTATCCAGAAAAACACCTCAATAAACTAGCTACGTCCTCCAAGAGGCATTCAAGGGAAGGTAGATCAGTGGAAGAGCTCAAAGGTGTTTGAATTTGCCAATGTCTAAGCCCCGAAAATATTAACTATTCTCTATATTGCCAAAAATCATCTTCAAGAAGACCAAGCAATAACTGAGGATGACGAAAATATTACTTGAGGTGTTAATCGGTAAAATAAATGGGATCAAAGCCTTAGTGGAGTCTGGTTGTCTTACTCGATAGAATACTTAATCTAAACGGACTAGACGGTTGAAAGTACTAATGGCATAATTCGAAAAGAGAAAAAAGAAATTTGTGCAAACTAAAGGAGATAGTGAATCTATGATGATCAAGAGTGCTTTTTCTGAATAGTGTTTGACCTAAATAGAAAATTTTTATGAAAAGTTTCTCCGTAAAGTGTATATCAAGGGTAGAGAACGTTTAAGTACCTTTTTAAGAAGAAAACTACCAATTTCTTTCACCTTATTGCAAAAAAATGCTAGCGTATATTGCGCCAACGGTATCAAGGAGTGGTTTCAGTTTAAACTTGTTACAGTTTTGGAATATCGCCCAAGCTTCCTGAATTGGATCTTATTGAGAATGTGTGCATTGAGAATGTGTGCGGAGCGCTTACGAGAGCCTAGTATCGTAGTTTGAGGCGTCGAAAAAAATTTGGTTGTAATTACTTGAGTAACTAAAGCGATGAGTCCTTTCATAATAATCTAGTGCCATTGTACCGCTTACAATATATATCGAGTAGTAGATATGAGAACTAATAAATAATACTGAGGGAGGTTAAGGAAGATTTACTACACAAACCAAAGCAACAAGTGCCAACAAAAAATTGCAAAATAATTTTACAATTCTGACATCAACTGCAGCGAGGGCTAATTTAGCTATTCTAAATACATAGCGATATTACGTGTGTAAGCCATATATAATCCTTAATATACATGTAATAAGCACGATCAAAAAAGCTCTTCAATAAAATTTTGGTGGCAGATATAGAAAAAAATGGTCAATGAGAGCCTTGCAAGACAGTTGATTTGAACATGATGGCAGGAATAGTTTTATTTCGGCTATATAAATTCGCGGTATTCGTGCGGGATTCGCCTTGAAGTCTTAAAAGGATAACTGAGCCATAGTTGATAAGGTTATTACATGTAATAGTCTTTCCAGTAAGTTTGTGAAGTATTAGGGGTTGGAAATTGTATTCCATTCAGTTTAAAAAAAACGAAAAAATGACAGTAAATTGTCATGCACATCGACTATTTTTTCAACTGGTAATATGTGGGCAGAGATGTAAAGGTAAGTTTCACTTCTTCAAGAAATTTTTCAAGCTGCTAGACCAAATGAGCAGAGAATTTGTATTTCTAATATTGTGCTTCCATGTTGACAGCAAAGAAATTCATTATTTTAACGCACTGTTTATGACAGTTTTTAACTTCTAGCTCCGAATTCAAATTTGGTACAAACGATTTGGTTTCGAACTAGAATTAAAAGAGGGTAACATTCTGTTCGTTCCGCTTTGGCTCGGGACGATGAATCGCGTTCGTTTCTCACCGATCAAACCAAAAACATCCAAACAAACGATTATCAAGAACTCTGTAGGGACAACTTGAAAAAACTACCTCACATATACAATTTAAATCGTATAAAACTGTTGAAATGTTTCCTTAAGGTTTTGTACAATGTTAAAATTTCGGGAGATTAGAGTATCAAAAAAATAAAACTTCAAAAAAATGTTCATTTAAACTAAATTACTTGCTGTCGTTTCCTTTATTTTTTCAAGATGTCTCAAAAAAGCTGTTTTCTTCTGAAAAATTCTCTTTGTTGCCCTTCTCAATTCAAATTTTACCTATTTCAATTTTTTCATAGACTTGATTCATTGTTTCTACAAATTAGTAAGAATTCTGAAAAATATTTAAAATCCAAATATTTCCCGCAAGTATCCACATTTTGACAGATTGACGGGATCATTAAAATATTGAATCTGTCCTCTGTGCTCAAGGTAAGTAACTTCATTCATGGCTTCCTACTTTTCATGCATTTTGGTCACGCATGGTAAAAGATTTAGTTCAATTGTGTTCTTTCCCCGGACAACGTGAATTGAAGGAGCGATCAAGTGACTTTTTTGAGAACCACCAAGTTATGATCCTCAAGAACTTCAATAATTCATTGGGTTGTTTATCAGACTCATGAGGTTGGATGAAGATTTCCCTCCTGCTGACTAGAAATGTGGTGGTGGTGGTAATTTTCGGTCCTTTAGCGACGAATATCGATCCCAACTGACAAAATACGGTGATGAACAGTTGGTAGTTTTGAAATTTGATTATGAGTAGGCTTTAAGAAGAAAATATAAATCTTTATATGATACTGAATGGCATCTTTCACGTTCTGATTAATCTTTCTTTTGTAGACTTCTATTCATCTTTTTCGTCTACTTCCGAATGATAATTGCTACACTCTTAGCATATGTCGAAAAGAATATTAAGATACCGTATTGATTCAAAATTAGACTGTATTAAGTAGTTTGAAAAGATTAAATAATTTCAATGCTGAAATTTTGAAGCTCAGAGGCTGGGAATCAAAAATACCTTAAATATACGGTTTGATCCTTTTCCAGATACTATATTTTGAGATATTGATTATGTTATTATTTCATACCTATCCTAAACTTTCTCGGCCACTGCGTTATGTTATAAATTGAATAAAAAAGTGCCTTTCTTGCTTTCGACAATACTTGCAAGAATTTAGTAGCCCTTTAAATAAAACAAAAATAATTTTCATGATCCAGCAGTGAAAAAAATTATTTTGTTAAAAGTTTAAAATTTGGAAGCTCATTATGTTGAAAACCCGAGAAAATGGCTGAAAGGCTTTTTCTTTGAATATTTCATGCTTGCTTGGAGAAACTAGGTTAAATGGGAGTTGGGGGTTGTTTTTGGTTTGATGCCCTTGACCGCGAGTTTTTTGGTATGCAAAACATACCACAGTTTGAGCTGGCTTACATGGTAACTACTAGCTTCGATGCTAGGCATATTTTTCTGTAGATGGTCGAAGCGACCACTACTCTGAAGTTTTGTGACCGGCATCGTGAAACTGACAATCAGGAAAGATGAAATGTGGAACGCGTAGGCTATTATAGAATTAATGGTATACAAAATCGTCTGAATAACTATTAATGGTACTTAAAAGAAACATATTTGCAGTGTTAAACATTTACTTTTGAAATCAGAATGCCCCATCTCTTTAAATCAGATGAGGTTTACACAACAAAATAAGAAAGTACTGAACTTTTTTTTTTCGGTACAACAAATCAAGTATTTAACATTCATAGGAACCAAGCCAACATTAATAGTACACTGCTGCCTATAATTATAAATCAATTCCTCAAAATGCAGGTTCAAAATTAATTCACATTTAATTTTAAAACATTAGTGCCAGATAAGAGTTCATAACACTCTGAAAGAGTATAGAAAGGAGCAGATTTGAATTTTGTGCAACGGTACTGCAAAAAATATAAAAAAGATATCATGGGGACAACTCTAAGTATAAAGCTCTTCTATGGCAGGGAATGAAGTAACTAGTTCTCCGCACTCAAAACGTTTTTTCCATTCCACTACACGGTGCTCATACTGAATTAACCCCTAGAAAAAAAAGCCGCTTGAAACAAAAATTGCGATTATCGAGGGGAAAAATCTTGGTGTTACACCCAAAATACTAAAATCAGCCATTGAAATCGCAAAAAATATTAAACTGAGCCTAAAGCGGTCTGAAGCTTTCTCAAAAAACCTTGTGGAGAGCATGAAGAGCTTCTAATATGTCTCTTACCATAAGATAGAGAGAAACGCGGGCGAAGTCTCTTCCCAGTGGACAGAAAATGTATGAGAACTTTCCGTCCCTTACAAAAAGCTTGTGCTCTTCCTGTGTTTATGTCGCAAATAGGGCATCTTTGGTTCCTAACTCTCACTAAGGCTTTCATAAACCGCTAAAAACCCGTATTTAGGTCAACAAAACAAAATACTGAATGAAATTGGCAAAATATCGTGCTATGTGTAATAAGATAAATGGAATAAAATATTGTTCAGTGATAAAATGAACTTTTATTGAAGGGCCCTGATAGCTTTGTTTTAAGCGTATGTGAATGGTTAATTTAAATTTTGATGCCTGTTATTAGGAGTCAGTGGGATAGTGTTGTTACAGTGTTTTGAGGGTATATTATTGTTTATTTTAAAACATATTTGGTTCTCTTGAATGGAAGACAAACGAAAAAGACTAATCTAAAGGTAATGTAGGAGCACCTACTTCTATTTGCGGTCAACGTCTTTCCATTAGACTGGATACACCACCAACATTATGCAGAAATCCATGTGAGCCATCATGCAAGGAACTGGTTCTTGGATAATGGAATCCGCGTAATGTACTAGCCCCCGAGGTTTCTGGACCTTAATCCTTACAGAATATCTAGGGACAGATTGTACGAAAGGTATAGTAGAATGCGAGGCAGTTCAGTTCAGGCTGACCTAATTTTCAATCATTAAAACACCCCAATTTTCCGCCGTTTAGTTCAGCGGAAGAGCTAGTTAAGTGTGTGAAAAAGTGCTGAAGTGAAACAACTCATTCCGTTGTTGATTCAGTACTCTATTCGATGCTCAGTAAAGGAAAAACGTTTGGGTGTTTTACTCTTGGAAGATATATACAATACTCAATAAATGCCTCCTAGTTCTAGAACTTTTCCGAGGAACGAAACATCACCAAGACTTGAATTAAGTAGCCACAAACCCCTTGACGGTCCTGCTCTGCTGAGATAAGGTGTTTTGTAATTACAGTTACCCCAATATACGAGTTTTTAAACTTTAAATTACAGTCGCACGAAATGCAAAAGTCGGGGAATCACTTTACCACAGACATATGCAGGTGCAACATGCAAAGTCTTGAATACTAGTAGACCTTTAGTGCAATTACATACCTCACTCGTAATCACCCTGTCGTGTACAAATCGACTAGGGATATAATCAAATAATTTGAGTGATCAACTGAAAACTAAGGATGCCATGGAGGAGATTTAAACTAAAAAATTAAAATGCTGGCCATTTGTCAAGGCGTAAACCGCGAAATGATTGAATGTTTGTGCAAACAACATGGTTTTCCCAGTGAAACCAAGTTATTTCTCAAATCACTTGGTCTTCTATGTAATCCCTGCATCTGCTCCCCTTTCCCGCCCAAAAAGCAACGTCGATTGCTTCCCTAGGGTGCTCCAGCGTCGCCCGTAGATCCGAAGGCGTCAGGAAGCTGTTGGCTGTACTGAACGTGGGAAATCTCTGGACGACTTGTTGAGTCGCGCCAAAATGGCGTAAATCTACAAGCTGCTTGCTTTCATGGTAGTCTAGTAAAAAAATGTGATCGTAACAGTTCGAACAAGTCCGCTGTCTGGGCTTTCGGAAATTTGGGAGAGCACAAAAACACAACAATGGACAAATTGCCACCGGTAATGAATGTTCTTCGAGTAGTTGCGAATCTCCAAGCCGATCGCGAAGCCACACTCAAAGAATTTGTCGTCGACTCTCAGGTAACCGAGTGAGAATCAGACAACGGCGAAAGTGTTTCACCAGTGATTGACAATTTCGTTGAGCAAGGTGGGAAAGGTGCTTCCGTGAAGATGACTAATTTTTCAATCCCTGAGATGGAGGCTGCATGGGGCCTTGTGGAGCCGTATTTTGCAAATATTTGGAATGTCAGGAGAGGTCGGAAATCTGGGCATACTGCTAAGGATACCCTTTTCATGGCACTGACTACTTTTAAACACGCGGGGAGAAGGGAACACAACGGTGGGATTTTTGGGGTTAAAGGGCCTACGTATGAGAGAATTATTCTGACGTTTTTCGAGAAGATCACGCAAGTGCTATAAAAGACATTCGCAATTACGAGTTTGCATTGTATGCCACGGACGTCACGTTTCACATCACAAACCGCCCCACCGGAAATCGTAGGGAGGCCAAACATTACTTCAGCAAAAAACACAAGCTTTATGGTTACAAAACAGAGGTTTCTGTTTTACCTAACGGAGTTGAAATTGGGTGCACGATGCATGTGCCTGGGTCGGCTTCGGATTTTGCAATGTTCCGTACGAATTTACAGTTTCATGAGAATGCTCTCGCCAAAACTAAGAGTGAGGTGACGGAGATTGCTGATGATGGCTGGTTAGTATCCGCATCATTAGGCGGTATTGATGGACAAGAGTTATCACGGTGCTAAAGAGTATTGCCGTGCCATACATCCAAAGAAGAAACCGAAGAGTGGGGAGCTTTCTTTGGAGGAAATTCGGGTCAATCGAGTCATAAGTTCAGATCTTATTGTGGTTAAGAATTACTTTGGAAGGATATCTACTCTGTGGGGTATTATGAGCCACCGTTGGCGTTGGGACGAGAGGAACTTTGACGTTGTTTTCAGGATTTGCCTAGCACTCACAAATTTTCATGTCCAATGGCATCCTCTCAGGGATGAGGATAGATCCCGCGCAAGGATGTATCAGAAAACATTGTTAGAAATTGGTGTGAGAAAGACTGAGAAACGTCGGCTCTCCCAGGACAAGTACCATGCGAGGAGAAAGGCGCGGATGAATGCTGAGCTCGGGGACGGTAGGTCTGCTTCGGAGAGTGGAGGCTCGGCTATGTTGGATATGCTTGATCAGTAAGCTGTTATTGTGTAATCTCATCATCTACACCGGTGGTGTCTGGTTTTCCTTTTTTACATTGGTTTTGAGTAAAAAGTAGGTCTTTGCGTATATACACAATCCTTTACCTGACCTCCCCAGGCTTTTGCAACATGACTGCATCATTTCAGTTATAACCATTGACAACTCGTAATCATTAAGTTACTGACTTCGAGATCTACTGTAACAACCCTAAAACAATTAGGTTTGAATAGGGTGGCTAAACTGCAAAATGCAAAACATGCTCCTTTTTTACCCTTTCAGAGTATGCCTAATTCTTATCCGGCACACATTTTAAAATACACGTGCATTAATGAGGAACCTTTATTTTGGGGGTGCTTTATAATTATAGGCAGTGTAAGTAGCTAGGAAACGACAATGTCCGCTCCCTTCTGGCTCGGCGCACCCTCCCCTGCCAGCATCCGCCTCTTCGAAGATCCCCCGCATCACCCGCCGCTTCCACACGACGGACATTACGATCCGCCGACGCATCCATTAGCGTCCTAGCACGGTCATTTGGTCCTCGTCGGCCCAGGCTGTCCTTTCACGTGCTCCACTGCATGCGGCTGGTATGACTCAACCATTTAGCTCTTGTTCTAAAGTGCAGTCCGGTCAGTGTATCTGCAGAAGACACAAGGGTTAAATAAATATAAAATTTCAAGTACTTGACCGTATCTGCCGCTTAAATTCAGGTGGGGCAGTTAGAGGTTCACAGACCAAATGCCAACTCTTCCAAAAATCCAGCCCGTTCATGAGCTTGATTGGTGCATTCATAGCTTTTTGACAACCATTTACCAACCCCTCGGTAGCAACATCTCCAACACTCTTCCTCAGCATCTGCTTCTCTCTCTTTCTACCCTTTCCTCGGTAGGACTTGTCCCCCTGTACAAATCACGAGAATAGATCTCGAGTGTCACCTCTACAATAGTCCCTCCCTGCTGTTTGTCAACAAAACTCTTCCGACCAGCCGTTTCCCAACGCACAATTCCCATTTAGCAACCAGTATCGCCTGTAATGCACCAAAACCAAGCAACCTTGCGCAACATTGATTCATTCCCCCGAGCCAACCCGCATCTTTATACCGCCGGGAAACTCCGTTGCCTCCTTGGCCAGCTTTTGACAGGAGCAGACGCGGAAGACAGACATTCCGCCTCTGAGGACAAGAAGAGATTTCGCTCTGAAAATGCGGTGCTACTTCGACCCCGACTGGTGCAACGGAACATCAACGACACGCCCCAAGACGTCCGATCTACGGTGTTGCAAGACCGGCATATTCTCGCGTACGCTTTGAATGCGTTTTGAATCGACCTGGGCCGTGACATAAACATTACTTTGCTGACTACCAGCATCCTGTAATACTTGACCAAATGGGTCTACAATAAGTGAATGACCGTAGCTACGTCGACTGGTACCAGGATGTAAACCGACCTGGGCAGCAGCAGCGACGTAACATTGTGTTTCGATAGCGCGTGCTCGAACAAGAGTATGCCAGTGTGCGGCACCTGTGTGAGGGAAGAAAGCGGAGGGAATGAGAAGGAGGTTTGCACCTGAATGACGTAGTGCTTCGTAAAGGGCGGGGAATCGGAGGTCGTAACAGGTGGAGAGGCCGATGGGACCGAAGGGGGTGTCGGGAGCGAGGGTGAGGTGAGAGCCGGGGCTGGTGTTTGAGGATTCGAGTATTGATTGACCTGAGGGGAGGGTGACGTCGAAGAGATGGAGCTTGCGGTAGATGGCGAGGGGTGTGGTGGGGTGAGTGGGAGAGAGAAGGAGATGGGTGTTGTAGAAATGTGTGGGGGGAAGTGAGGGATGGGATTCGTGGAAGCCGCCGAGGGAAAGATGAATGTTGTGGTGGGCTGAGAGTCTGTGGTAGGTGGCGATGATCGGGGAGGTTATCGGGTGGGAAAGGGTAGGGGAGATGTGCGGAGGGGATATAAAGTCAAAGGACTCTGGAAGGCATAGAAGTGTGACTGAGTCGCGAGCGGCGAGTGATATGAGGGTGGATATTTGATTGAGGTTCCTTTGCGTGTCGGGTGTCGAGGTGAGTTGTGCGACAGCGAGTAGCGGGGCTGGCATTTTCGGTTGCGTTTCGTGCGGGGTTTCTGTTGCAAAGTTTCGCTTGGGTGCGGAAAGTTGGGCAGAGGCGGACGTTGATTTGACACTGGTCAAGTCGAAATAGTAGAAAAACAGTTATTCTGTCTCCGTTTGTTGGCAAAATGAGACCAATGCATTGACAGATTATGAGGAACGGGTGGGCAGATGCACTGTATTGTATTGTTCACTGTAGGATATGTGAATGGATCCGGTACGTACTGTACTGTTAAGTTGACAAAGTTGAGAAACGTTGAGGAAAATAGGAGCGCGGGTGATTTCCTGCACTGTCTCGTGCAATACATTGTTTTTCTTTGCATGTTTCGCGCGTGATGGATGGAACTGTACAGTAATGCAATGCCCAACGGTTGAGATGGTGGATGCAAGAAAGGTTGTGGATATTAACAAAATGGCGTTTGTTCTCTGCAGTGGAGGTGGGGATTGTTGAGTGTACAGTACAGTACAGTACAGGTATTTTAGCACAGTACTGTACAGTAAGGTATCTACAATGATTCATTGAGGCACCTTTCGTTGTTGACTCACAACAATCATTTGTGTGGTGTAGCTGGTGCTGACAAGTGTTGGTAATGCATTGGCGGCTGTAAACACATTTAGCGTGAAAAATAGAGGGCTGGAGAGTATGACTGGGGCAATGGGCGTCGGGCAAAGGCGGGTTATTGATGTTGGGGACGGGAAAGGGGGGCCATAGTCATTTGCAGTGCGCAAAGGTGGGGAACACGTCACGCTGGTGCCAACCTAGTTTACTGTACCCAGCTAATTTAATGGGCCAGCGACTGCATATTGTTTTCCTTTTCTTTTTACAATTAAAATTGAAATATAAAAAAATGAAAAAAAAAAAGGTTGCGGCGCGTGTCATACCATTGTAGCAATGACAAAGTCGCTCCAAGTCGTCCTTTTCAGAAGTCTTCTGTACAATGGATTGTAAACAAGTGCAAAACTGTACTACAGTACTGTACAGTATACTGTACTGTACTGTTATGTACAGTAAGTACAGTAAGGTTAGCAGCGTACAGGGGAGTGTGTTGTCTCTGGTACAGTACAGTAGGTCACAGTGACCTTGATTCTTACAATTTTGCACATGGTTTGTTTGGAGCCACTGTCCCCGCGCCCATCATTACCCCACTCCCAACCCCCTTCCCCCACACCCCCCCTTACCGCGACCCCCCTCTCAACCCCCATTCGTTTTCAACCTATCGTATTCTACACTTCACTCCCCATCATCATCCCGCCCCGTTTCCACTTGCCCAACTCTCTTCCCTCCTTCCAAACACAAATTTCATTCATCTCTGCTCCCCAATCCCTACCGCCCTCACAAATATTAATCCCTCTCTCATACCTATCCATCTATCCACCCACCCACCTACCGTCCCCATCATCTCCTTCCAAGTCCTTTTCCACCAACACTCCAATCCCCCTCTCTGCAACAACCCAACACAAAATCAGCGCTCCTACCACATATTTCTTCATCCTGTAATTCTCGTCCCTAAAACTCGTTTCCTTATTTTCCCTCCTAACCTCTCTCCCCTTCCCCTTCCCTTTCACGTACCACCGACCCACCTCATTTTTCCATTCATCTCATTACTTGAGTATGGGTCTCACCAACTTCTTCACCGGTACCTTTTTCTCACACAGGGCCTCCCGGACCCCTCACGACCCCAACTCTTCGCGTTCCTCTCATCCTTCTCAACCAACCTCCCCCTCTCCTTCCCCTCGCTCTCCAAACCATCACACCCCTCGTCGTCGTCGCAATGCACCCAAGGACAGGGACCGTGATAAGCCCCACCCCAAATCTCGAGACAGACCCACCTATCGTCGAACCCAAACTCCTCACTCCCGTTATCCTCAACATCCCTCCTTCTCCGATGATCATCACTTTGATCATGAATCCGATTGGGACCGTTCCCTCTCATCCTTTGATCACCTTCAACCGGTCCACGAACCCCAATCCGCTCGTCCCAACAAACGTTCCCCTTGGAAACTCCGCACCACCGCTCGCGTCAAAAGCAACATGGAAGGCTCACAACGTCCCCGAGAACCTGCTACCACTACTCGCTTTCGTGATTTCACTCGCCAAGCCTCCTCGCTTGTCTCAGCACAGCCTTCCCCGGCCCATACCTCTCGCCACCATCCTTTTGGAAAGGCTCAACGTCCCTCCGTCGATAACCCACATCCCATACCCCGCGATCCTATCGTAGATGGGCCTCCAAGTCTCTCCAAGTTGTTTGCCCCTCACCGCACCGCACACCACTCTCATTTCGCTCACCGTCAACCTAATTCCACTGCGACTCATTTCATTCCCACCAATGAGCCCCAATCTAATAGGCGACATCATCAACCTTATCGTGGCAATAACCGCATCAAGTCCAATCTCGAGCAGTTTATCCGTCGGGACAAGGATAAGGATAAGGATTTGTCTTTCTCAAACTATGCTCAAGAGAAACGGGCTCCACACCCAACCTCGGAACGTCGCAGACACAGCCTCGTCGTAGATGCCCAGCTGCACCCTCATGACTTTGATCATGAGCCAATCAGTCTCATCAACGACCGAATCCACTCTGGTCAGAAACATCCCGGGTCTCCTGATGAACTCCGTCCTCGCCGACGTCTGCCTCGTAACCCGACATCCCCCCCACAGCCTATTGTTTCCGCCCCCAAACACATTAGAACATCTCAAAAGACATCCATCAAGAGCACTCATGTTGCTACATGGCCGACTGCGAAGCAACCAAAGGCATCCGCATCGCGAAATAGCAAGGTTCCCCCGACCGTTATCACGTCGTCCACCTCCACGACGTCGTCAGCATCGACGTCCTCTTCGACATCCTCCACACCTTTGCATAAACGCTCCGCTCAGCCCCTAGTGGGACAAGCCACGGGAATTACGGGGCAAAGGTCGTCACCCAGGCAAAAGCCGACCCTGCCGCCGAGATCTGGGCCTTCACCTCCCACACGCCACATGCTGCCGAACCAACCTGTGCAACAAGTCCTCAATATATCACGGAAAAGCCCCTCACCGCCTGGCAGGCCAGTGATTAGACCACTTTCGCCAACGAGTGGGGCACGGAGGCCATTGTCACCGTCGGGATCATCCGCATTGAAACCGCCGTCCCCGCCGCGCAGGACGCCCGCAAAGTCGGTTTCACCGACGACGCTTCCGCCGCGGAATCCGGCGAGGGGTAAGGGAAGGCCGATAGCGAGCTCGCCGCAAGGAATGTCAAGGACTTCATCGCCAGGTTATCTTGAAGCAGATGTGGAGGAACCGCGGGGGATGGCACGCAAATTTGCCGATGCTGAACTAGATGCTGTGAATTCAAGGGTATCGGCAGATGCGGTGTATCCTGCTCGCACAAGGGAGGCAGTGAATCCGGCATTTGCAAGAAGTCAGTCAAATCCTGCACCACCGACGCAACCGGCGGCGGGTGGCGGAGGTAGAACGAGACGAACACAACTGAATCGACCGCCCCCGCTCAGAACGCCTACAAATGGAGAGGGAGGCTTTGCTGGTCATGCGACTGGAATTTCAAGAGTTCCTATTGTTGCGGAGATTGTAGAGGACAGGAGTGTGAAAGGGTTGCGATCAGGATCAACATCAACAGTGACGAATTCGGAAACGAATTCTAACATTGGTTCAAGGACGCCAAGTGAAAATAAGCCGTCTGCCCCAGCTCTCGATGTTGATGACAGTATCACTGAACCGAAAGCTTACACAAGGTTTGACATGTGGAGCACGGACCAGGCTAAAGATGGGTCCTCTGGCAGTGTTGGCAGTAGGCTATCGAAGCGCATGGGCGAAAAGGATTCCGACCTGTACTATTTTGAAGAGGCAAGTCAGTCATCATCTGGTGACGTCAACACCCTTAGTAGAAAAGGATGTGGCAATATCGTCGGTGGCATAGAGAGAGGTCACGAAACTGCCGAGGTTCAGGAAGATCATTTTGTCTTTGGTGATGATGGCTCATTTCATGACGGTGGCTTCATCATTTCAAGTGACGGCTTGTTAGAGCAACCAGAGCGCGTCATGAGGAAGACCTCTGATGGACTTGCGGTGGAAGGTGTCCCTACTTCAAGCAACAATCTGATCATTGTCAAGTCATTGGACGAATTTCGCAAGAGCTTTACGTTCAAGTCGAAAACTAATGAGGGTAGTTCAACAATTGGAAGAGGAGCACAAGGTCGCGTGTACCTGGCCAGCCACGAGCCCACTGGCCGAAAGATTGCCGTTAAAGAAATCAATGTCTACGATGAAGAGAAAAGAAACCAACTCAAGAAGGAACTCCAAACACTGTTTAATCATCAAAGCCGTTTCCTCGTTCGTTCTTTTGGTGCCTTCTACGATGGGGAAGGAGCTGTACATGTAACCCTTGAGTACATGGACCGTGGGGACCTTGCAGAGATTGTGCGAGAGCGTGGAATGATTCCGGAGGCTGTCCTTTGCAAAATTGCGGAGCACTGCCTGCGTGGGCTCGGCTTTCTGCATGACAATCATATACTGCACCGAGATGTGAAGACGGGCAACATTCTACTCTCCAGAAAACTCTGTAGGGCAAAGCTGAGTGACTTTGGGCTGGCGAGGGATCTCAAGGAGGGATCCTCGGTCACCGACACATTTGTTGGAACGCTAGCGTACATGTCACCTGAGCGCTTACATGGAAGCGAATATACGTACGCAAGCGATATTTGGGGTCTCGGAATATCAGTTCTGGAATGCGCTTTGGGCAAGTATCCGTTCGAGAAGCCTCAGAGCTACTTTGATTACTTGAATGCGGCACAATCAAATCCATCTTCACTGGTGGAGAATGAAGTATCAACAGACCTCCTAGACTTTATTCGCAAGTGTACAGATGTCGACCCCAAAGCGAGGCCGAAGGCAAGGGAACTATTGACGCATCCTTTCATTACTTCTCGTCAAGACGGGGCGAATGCTCTCCGTAAATGGCTTGATACGATCCCAAGGAAAAATTGTGAAGATGTGGACGGATCTGAGCTCGCTTTCTCTGTCAGGGTGAAACGTGCTAGAGCGAAAGCGAAATATCGCGCCAAAGCGCAGGAACTTTAGAATGGGTCTGAATCCCATGCCTGCGACGATTTGTAAAGGTGAATAGGAAGTGGTTTATTCACTCTTTGCAATTAGTGCACAGCGATGCCTTGTCGGGCACATACTCGACTTGTTTAGGATTGCTTCCTTCGGTACCAGTACCAACTAACAAGTCTAAGGAATTGAGTAGCGTGTAGCTCACGACTTGGCACCCTGTTGTAAATAGGTTGAGGATGAGAGTTAGCGACGAAAATATCTACATGTAATGCTTGTCTTTTAACCACTGGAAGCACGTAGGCTCATTGACGACGGCCCTGATACCCTTTTTGATGAAATCCTCACTTAAATGTTCGGCAGAGATATGCTTGGGACTCATGAGGTTGGACAGATGCCACTCAACGCGGTTGCCTACCTCGCCTCCGGCAGGGACCTTCATTCGCTTAACCTCTGCTAAGGTTGTGTGAATATCATAGTCTGTATAATGCCATGGTATATGTGCAGCCAGATGGCGAATGAGTTGCAACAAGGCTGGATCGCCGCCGTCCCTCCAGTCCTCATAGCGAATATCTAGAATGGGAACGACGGAAGCAGCCTCCTTGATTAGACTGTTTCGTCTGCGTATCAAAGCCTGGCACATATCGGACCATTTTTGATCGGCAGCCCACTCGGTGCGATTCTTTGCAAACATCTTAAAGGCGGAGACTGTTTCGTGGCGAAGATCGCGGTACCCGGTCACGAGTAAGTCGACTTCATCGGCAAACTTATGGGTGTGTAACGGGCCGACAAAATCGTAATATTGCTTGGCGGTGTGAACTTTGACAAGAATAGAGGTTGCCATGGTGCGAAGAAGGGCGATACGGTCATATTGTTCCAAGGTTTTATTCTCGGGGACGAGCTTGGCAAGCATCCAATTGCTGGAGGCGACGGTATTTGGATCGCGGATTCTCATGAGGATGCGAAGAATGTTAAAGATAAAAGTGGAGCCGGTACGTGGGGCGCCGCCCGCAACAACAAAGATAGGCGGTGGGGGAGCGGCGGGTGAGGTGAGATGATGAGTGTGGAGGGATGGGTGGAAGAGGAGGGAGAGGAGGTAAAAGGTGAGGATGGAAAGCGAACACAAGCCGAGAAGGGAGAGGGAAAGGATGATGGACGGGTGACGGGAGAGGAGGTTGCGGGGGGAGAGCAGTTTGCGGAGGTGACGATCATCGGTGGAAAGGGGGAGAGGAGGGCGGGAACGGCGGGGGGGTAGGGAGTTGAGGGCGACCATGTCTGGCAGGCGGAGGCATATTGGTTGGGGAGGAGGGATCGGAAGAAAGAATGAAAAGGAGGGGGAGGGGAGCAGGGGGGCGGGGTTGAAATGGCGGGGATTGACTTTGGGTGGCGATTGGGGACTGGGGACTGGGGCGATGGGCGGCGATTGATGATGAGCGGGCAGGACGGTGAAGGAATTTGTGAATTCAGTGTTGCAGGGCACACTGAATTATGTCGTATTGTACTGTACTGTACTCTGTACTGTACTGTACAGTGCAATACTTTACTGTACAGTACAGTACAGTACTGTAGTTTGGTGCTGTACTTGTTGGTGCGAGAATTGGACGGTGTGCACTGTACTGTACATCTACAAAGTCTTTTGTGTACATACTGTAAAGTGCAAATGTTGCTCTTTGAGTTGGGCCGGCCATCGCGATTGGCGGGAAGAGTGTCAGTTTTTTCTAAATTTAAAGATGGCAGGCCTAAAGCTACGGTATCGATTACGGCCGAGATGGTCTATGATAGTGTGAGCCACTCCTCTCGAAGTAAGATCATCAGAAGTGCCAAAGCGGTGCCGCAAGCTTTAAGTTTATACTGTACTGCACTGTACGTGTCATCATCTTTACTTGATGTTTTATAAACTGTACTGTACGGGATAAATGTACTGTACAGATACTGTATGGCACGTATGGAACGGTCCTACAGTACATTTTTTATATCGAGCGAGAGGGAAGAGTTACTTCATAATACTGCAGTGCCAGAGTTGGCAGTCCCAGGGGAGCCTTTGTTTCCAGCTCGGAGGGAAAAGAATCAGAAATGACATGTCGACAACCTCGTAAAACAACACTCATTCTCGCCGCCCTTTGACGAGATACCGTATGATTGTCACGCCAAATCATTGCTAAAGATAGCACACTTGTTACCACCATTCCAGTATTCCCTACCGACCTTTTTTCCTTTTAATCCTGCCATCGTATGACGTGATCCCCAAGGCTCGCCACTTTGAGTCCCTCACCTCACGCACGCGTCCGCTAGTCGCCAAGCCCACCGTGCTCTCCATACATTACATATGTTTGTCTCCACCGATTTCCGTTTCAAGCTGCCATAAACCGCCGTCCTCACATGCGCAAGCTCGGTCGAATTTTTCTTCTAAACCCTAAGTGAGACCCTCTCCGAGATGCCATACACATCTAGGGCTAGTTATTGGAGAGCAGTCTTATCTCCCTACCCCGCACAAGTACATGTATTCCGTGTCTAACATCTGCATCCAGACTGTCACATTTCTATCCCATCTACCTATTATTTGGCGACGATCCTACTTCTCCAAAATCCATCGCAAATCTCTCTAAAATCATATCCCAAGATTCATCCTTCCTCCTCTCGCCAACTGCCAGGAAACGTGCTACAGGCACCGACAACAGGTTCCGAAACACAGACCCTCCATGCATCACTCTCAACCGATCACTTCCCAGCCCCTTTAAAGCCAAAGTCAATTTCCCTCTGTAACTAAAGGGCGCATGCGAACCAAACATGCCCCTCTCCCTCCCTCTCACCTCTAGGAAACTTGTTCTCCTCACACCCACCACTTCCACTTCAGTCTGCCGGAACAGCTTGTTTCTGATCACGTCTCTACCCTTCACCTCGTTCCTTCGCACCAACTGAAACACCCTACCTGGAATATACAACCGACGTCCCTCATGTTGCTTTCGCAACTCGTCAACTATTTCATCATTCCGCTGCTTCATATCCTCCCAATTTACAGCCATCGACCGCAGTCCAAGCGCAACCATCGCTTTCCGCCGTGGGCTCATCTCATTCACATACCGCACCGTCGCAATGTAAGGCAGCAACACAGCAACACTCAACCGCGGCACAATATCCGGACCATTCACCACAGTCACCACAAAGTCATCCGTCATTTCCGCAATTTCCAAACTCATGCACGGTAACGGCGCAAACGAAAACGCCACCGCTCGCGGAAAATCAGGATCATCCCTCATAATCACAGCAAGCATCGCCGCTGTCGCAGCACCAAGTGAATGACCCGTCACCATCACTTCAAACCCATCATTCTCCCTCAACGCCGCCAACGCCACATCTCGTACCCGTTGGAACAAGTTTCGCGCCGAACGCACTACTCCCGAATGTCCGTATCCCTCCACCAACTTTTCCCCATCACTACCCCGCACCGAAAATGGGTCATGCGTTGCCGCAACATCAGTCAGTGAATCAACCAAGTTTGCAGTCCCCCTGACGCAGATTACAATTGCACGAATCTGTCGGTCCACTGCGACGTAATGGGCAGGCATGAACGCCGTATTTGAGAAATTGGCCAACTTGAGGTCGCTGGGTGCCAAACCGGTTCGACGACAGATGATCGCACGATCCGTCATTTTGGTCAGCGTTATTCGCGGCGCAGAGGCTGCACTGATGGGAAAGCCGTATATGCTCTCCGCGTGTCGAAGCATGTGATAGAGTAGTTGCACGTGCTCTACATGTATGCTGCTTTGTTCGCGCGGTGGTATCGATCGGTCCTCGGATTGTGGGCTCGTGGAAGCGACGGTATCGCGGGGTACATTGATGTCTTTCTGCGGTGAATTCGTGTCACTGTTTGACCTCAGTAACTTTGTTGGGTATCCTCCAAGTTCACCCTCAAGTTCCCAGTCGGGTCTGGCTTCAAAGGCTAGTGGTGAACTGGGGAATGACCATCTCCTTGGCTTGGGACTGTTATCTGATGGGATATCGGGGAAATCCGAGAAAGACCAGCGCGGTGTCTCTGAAGTAGGGTCAGAGTAATTGTCACGTGGGAACAAAGTTCGCAAGCGTTTCCCTGTAGACCTTTTGGGACGCTTGCGAACCCTGATCATCGGGTTTGGAAGGCGGGTCGATTCTCTGCGCTTTTTGAGGGCATCTTTGGCATTCCTGTCGACCATAGCAGCGTAGACTCGCAAGGCGCGAATGTAATCGGAGACGGAAACATCATCGATTCCATGCTGCTTTGTTACTCGGCGGAATTTTGCAAGGGCCCTGTAGCGTGGGTCTGAGGGATCATCGCTCTTGGAGAAGCCGAACAAGAGACGAGAGGCGACCCAACTGAAAGTAAGAGCGGGATCCTCTGCATCGATTTTGTCGTAGTCAACGTTAAGAGATGGGATATTTTCAAGAGCGGGAGCCGATGCGGAAGATGAGGATGGCTGTGGACGGTGAGTTGTAGAAGGGGAGGGGCTAGTGTGACGGCGAAAGAGAGAAGCTGGATTCCGAGGTGAGAAGTGCATGGGGTGGGGGTTGGTCAAGCATTGGCGAGGATGAAAGGGTGGTTGAGAAGCGGGTCAGTCGAACTGAGCGAGGATGGCGATGTTGGTGCAAGTTGAGCAGAGCTGAGCAACAAGTGCTAGTAAAACAAAGAGGATTGGGTATTCCATCCTCTGCGATTTCAATGCAAATTGGCGAAATGTTTGATTAAACATGCTGTAGTGGAGTATTTCATTGCATTAACGTAGCGCAGGTATGGTTTGTTTTGTTTTTATTTCGTTG
This sequence comes from Kappaphycus alvarezii, assembly GCA_002205965.3. NCBI lineage: Eukaryota > Rhodophyta > Florideophyceae > Gigartinales > Solieriaceae > Kappaphycus > Kappaphycus alvarezii. The sequence continues at coordinate 1,207,915 of NADL03000517.1, read as the reverse complement.
TTTTTGGCGGGCTATTCCAGTATGGAGATTGCGTGCTTGTCTCCAGCGTGACGTTGATGACGACAACATCCATTCCCCTCTTTCCTGGTCATCTGAAAAAGTACAAAAATTTGCGTAACTAGGTCTATTGAATTACCCTTACATAACGCCAAATGACTTGCGATGCTATCAACGAAACTTTGGCCGCAGAACCACACTTGTTCTACTCCCTCGAATTTGGTGATAATCTTTGGTGGACATTGCCACTCTTTTGCCCTGATTGCTTTCATTGGCCAATGCAAGTTGAACAACTAAAATCTACCGTACAGTAATCTCCTTCATTCTGCACCAATAACACTACAACAAACGCATATGGCTCATGCCTTTTTGCAAAAAATTGTTCCGACTCGGAAGAAAATCAATCTAGGGAACAGACTGTTCGCTCTCAAAACGTAGAATTTGCCAAAATCTCACGACCTAACTTAGATGCGCTGCCGTGGCCGTCTCAGGGAATACAAACCAATGAAATAGACATCAGAACAGTATTTCTACAGCATTTCATCACCTGTTACCCTTAACGTAAAATATTCTGCGCATGCATTCGTCGTCTATTGGGTTCGAGCGGTAAGTAAACTGGACAGATCCAGGTTCTCCTGCAGTCTACGCTGGACCTACTGCTTTGGTGTGTACATTGCCATGTTATTGTTCAGGAGGCAGCGTTTGGCACAGACTCCTCTGGTAGTCTCGACACACTGTATTTGTGTAGAATGTGTGGATGTCACAACGCGACTTGGTCTTGGACGACACTACCCATGAAAGCTCTGTAAACACCGCTTTTGACACGGTACAATATGTGCATACGTTCGTGACAATGGAAACAGTCCCTGGCTCAAACGTTGCCTGCAGATGGTGAAATTCGACGAGGCATGGCAATTGATGATCGGTGATGGCAATTTTTCCAAGGATGCTCTGGAGACCCTCCTGGGCATGAAACTCCTCCTGAGGACATTGAGCGGCGCATGACTTCTGGACGCATCGTGGCATAGTCTTATTGGATGTGTAGTGTTAATATCAAAGACGGCAGTGTTCAGAATACCTCTGAATGGACAAACTTTGCTAGTATTGGCCAGTTTGACAATACCTCTTACCACAGAAAAGTATATTTGGCCTTTGAGGACAGCCTGGCCTTGAAAGAGGAAGTGGGAATAAAAATACAATAAAATGGCTGGGTCAGTTCTGAAAACTCAACTCCCAATTTGATACAAACAGTTCTGGCTGGCCCCAGGGAACATCAGAGGAAGTACATAGTCGTTTATCACTGGTGTACAGTCCAAATGTGCAACGTTGCAAAGTACTTAATTTTAAGTATAAAGTTGGAATTTGGTGACAAAGCTCTGCATGTTGCGGTGCGCGACAAAATTTGTAATTTAATTAAAATTTAATTACGGATGCTGCACATGTTGACCAGATTGAGTAGCTAAGCTTGTGATACAGGCGAGTCTTACTGTATGTACAATCAACATTTCGTGCGATTTTTCGAGAAGTCGGTTCTTTACTGTGTGGCATTAGTATTGAAAAGACACCTGTCCTAAGCACACGAAAAGTCTTGTGCACACGCGAAAGAAAATTCATGTATCAAGCCCTCTACACGAAAATAAAAAACTGCTGTTGGGAAAGCATATCCATGTGGTCTTTTTTGAAGCGGTTTGCTTCCCCCCAAACACCTTCACCTCAGAAGCTCATTTCATCAGCTCAGTCCCCTTCACCTTCATCGCTTCACGAAATGGCGAATATCTTACCAAGCGACGAGTCGCCTGCGGCCACTTCAACAACTGCGCGTACTGTGCCTAATTATGCCACCTTTGACAGTAACGCGAATGTCCCGTCTCTACCGGCTGCAACATTAGCGTTTGAAAACCAACAGGCACCTGGGCAATGACATCTCAAAAGCTTTTATTTTAAAGACACCTACGATATCCGGCTCTTGAAGGCTTTCGTGCCCATGACACACACACAGGAGGCTGCGGCGAGAAAGGAAACGGTTATTTGAAGGCACAGGAACTATTTCTTGCGGCTCTCACCTACCTTCCCCCCTCGAGCTCCTCCGCACCCCATTCCGTGAGGCGGACATCTTCCAAAGCATTCCCTTCCCATGCCTCAAGCCCTTCATTCTACTGTTCATCAAGCTGGTCCGCACAGCGGCCAACGCTAGGGGCGACGATGCCACGTACCGGGCGTTTCTTCATCTCCACATGCTTCCTACTGCGGTCATGCGCCGCTCCCTACGAGGAGAACAAGGATGGCAGCACCCCAAGTGCCAACACGCAGCACTCAGCTCCCGGATCCGTCGGGCCCATACTGGCACTGAGTGGGCAGCCCTCTGGTCTGAAGCCTTGAATGCCCACCACGCCCGCACCGAATGGACGGAACAACATCGCCCAAGGCCCGCGGCCAGCCCCGCCCGCCGGGCGCGGCGAGCGCAAATTCTATGTGCTGATGCCCGCTACGGCAAGGCAATGAGGTCGCTTCACAATGCCCCGCTGGCAGATGTGAACGACCCTGAAACCATCGAAGCACTCCGCACCTTTCACCCCGCGCCCCCGCGCCCCCGCGCCCCCGCGCCCCCGCGCCCCCGCGCCCGATCACACCCATCCCAACAGACTCCCTCCCACCGCCGCCTGTTGTTACAAGGGAGGCCGTTGAGAGCGCCGTCCGCCGCCTTTCCCGGGACACGGCGGCTGGCCCTGACCGTACGCCGGCGCGCTGGTTCCATCTGCTCGTGCAGACGCCAGTAAGCCCGGAAGCCGGTATTACGGGCAAGGGGGTGCTCACGCAACTCGTTTCTCGGATCGCGCGAGGTGACCTGCCATCCTCAGTCGTGCCGCTCCCGGCTGCAGCAACCCTGCTACCTCTGCGGCCCAAACCCAACAAGATACGGCCCATCGTCGGAGGAACGATCCTCCGCAGAGTGGTAACGAAGACACTCCTCCCAGCCGCCATTGATGATTCTCGTCATTTTCTCGCCCCCTTCCAGTTGGCTAACGGCATCAAGGCTGGGATGGACGCCATCGTACACGACACGCGCATGCTGCTCCGTCGCTTCTCTAATCGCATGGATACCGCCACAGTTCTCGTTGACGCGAATAACGCCTTCAACCGCGTTGATCGGCAGTCAATGCTAGACCAGCTGCCCACGCGCGCCCCAAGTCTCGCCCGGTTCGTCAACATGATTTACGCACGCACGCAACCATTTTTGAACGTGCCGAATCGTACAAAACGACCATTGCGAGTGCTCAAGGCACATAGCAAGGCGACCCTGCCAACATGCTCCTGTTCTCTCTGACGATCCAGCCCCTCATCCGCTGGATTGCAGAAACACGGGCATCGTCCTCAACCAATGGTACGCCGATGATGGTACATTGATGGGGTCCCTCCCCGACCTCCGACAAGCCCTCCGCATCCTCCGCGACGAGGGGCCCACCTATGGCCTACATCTCAACCCGGGGAAAACCCGCATTCACTGGCCAACGGTCCCACGCCCACAGCGCGAGGCTTTTCTCCAGGAATTTCGCCTCGCTGAATGCTCCCCGGACGGATTCGAGCTCCTCGGGGCTCCGCTCGGGAACCGGCATTTCACGGATGCCTTTCTACGAGACAAGATTGAGGGGTGCCGCCGAACTCTCCAACTCCTGCCCATGGTTGACGACCCGCGCGCGCGGTTTCACATGCACCGCCTCTGCGCGTCGGCCTTTCTGGTGGACCACGCCTTCAAGCTGGCTGACCCACGGGAAGCCCGTAATGCTACCGAGGCTTTTGATACTCTGCTACAAAAGTCCTTCATCGAGCTTCATGGCGTTCAACTCAGTGACAAAGCGTGGTCACAGGCTACCTTGCCCATCCATCAGGGCTGTCTTGGGTTCACCCTCATCTCACCGTACCTAGATGGCGCCGCTGCCTCGAGTATTATGGATGCAGCACCGGCACGACTGCGGTCCGCAGCCCATATCGGGCCCCGCTCCACCGCGCTCACCGGCGCCCGCTACCGCTGGGACAAGGCTTTCCTTCTCGGTCAAGCCGCCCGTAACATTCGAGACTTCCTCCTGCACATCCCTGGAATGGCCTACCCCGTCGACCTGGGTTCCTTTGACCCGCTCCCTCTCGCTGCTGCACACACACACGTCCAAACCTACCTAAAACGAGAGCAGCAGGAGGCGCTGGCCAAGGTTCACTGGCGCGACGACCACTGGGCTAGATCTCCGAACCCGGACCGACACACTAATGCAGATGTATGTACGGCAACGCACACGCGGTCTAGCGCTCCGCAAAGGCCCCGGTGCTGCCTTTCTTTACGCACATCCCTCGGCTGACACGGAGATATCCGCGGTACACTGGAAAATAATGCTTCGCCGCTACTTGGGACTGCCCGTTTATGATGACTCGCTTCCTCGGAACTGCGAGCATTGTAAACGCCAATTGGAGAGATTAGGCGACCACGCTGTAGACTTGTGCCCGTCTGGGTTCGGCGCAAACACCGGCATAACTCACTTCGCAACGTCATCGCTGGCCGTATCGCCCGTGCCGCCGGCCTGGATTGCCAGCTCGAGGTCTCACTCCTCGTGCCCGGCACCGACCTGCGACCTGCTGACATGCTGGTTCACCCACCAGCAGCCCCTGACGGCACTGTGGCCCGCCCGATCGCCTGCGATGTCACCGTAGTCTCTCCATTCAAGGACGATGCCAGAACAAGAGCTACAAGGGAAATGAGAGGTGCTGCTGCAATTGCACACCGCAACAAAGTGACGGACCTGGAGAGAAAATTGTCGAGTCGACTCCCCCCGCCCTCCGATAACCCTACACAGGCCCCCCGAGTTCGAATTTCAACCGCTGGCCTTTGATTCCTTGGGTTCCCCGTCCCCCCGAAACAGTCCGCTTCATAGAGGGACTGTTGCCTCGCATTGCCGAAAAATTCCACACGTCATCAGGAGTTATCCGTACTCGGATATTTAGGCGCATTAGTAGCACAATCTAGTCGTCGAGTGCACAGTCTATTGTGTCGTGCATGTCGCTGCACGTGGCCGACGTGGACCACCCGGTAAGCGCTTAGCTAGCAATATAGTCGGATCCTGCAGCGGGCACCCGTTTTACTGATGCCATAAAGTTACTCCCCACTGTTTCGATTATGTTTACGCATTACAATGTTCCAGACTAATTTCAAACCCGTAGCGGCATAGTAAAGTCATGTCATTACTTTTATCTTCCACAAAATAGTATAAGGAAAAAATTGAAATTCCAGGAGTAATAATATTTTGGGAGACAAGCAATTCATTCGCTTGTGTCCTGAGTAGCATGGCCTCTATGAGATTCCATTTCCATCTGGACACGCAATACCTATTTTAGTGCAGTCGATAAACTCTACAAAACTTTCTAACGGAACACATTTCTCGGACAGAGCTTTAGAGCATTCCCACCGGTTGAGGCAAATGATCAAATTTACATTTTTGCTAATTTGATCCTAGATTACACACTCCCACCGGCAGCTTAAAAAAGCAAAATTTTGCAAACTTGATAAACCCGAGAATCAAATCGCCCTCGGTTTAACCCCCAGATTTACAACTTTGCATTCCGCAGGTATATAATTGTCGTCATATGATTGGGCCTTCCTCGGGTTTCCCGCCAAAAAAGAAGGAATATCAAGACGCCATGTATCAGCACACGATCCCATCACAACAACCCCCCCATCTCCAGAAGGTTCCCATCGACTCGTCCCCGTTAGTGATTGCTCCCACAAAATGAGCAACATCGGAAGGCCGCCATCCGATTCACCCGGTACGTTCGCTTCGGTGCCTTCTCCTCCCGTTGCACCGGCATCAGCTCCCCCGTAACCGTCGCTCCAGATCCCTCCCTTCCCGTCGCTCCGGCATCAGCTCCTCCGCCGGTGGTCGCTTCGGCATCCAACCTGACAGTCCCGAGATCGCGAGGATCAAACTATACCACATTGGACGATTGTGCCACCGCAAGGGCCTGGCTGAGGGTCTCGGAAGACCCTATTGTAGGGTCTGAACAGAAGCCATTGATGTTGTTTGAGCGTATAGCCGAGCTATTCGCCCAATTCAAGCCGCCGTCAACGGAGGAACGCACTATCGACTCCATCAAGGCACGAATTAAGCTTTTAAATAAGGAATGCGTTAAGTACTCGGGCTGTGTTGCCAGATTTAAGAGCTTGAAGCCTACTGGAGTTTCTGAAAGTGACATTTACAGAATGGCAACCGCGTTGTACAATGGAATCACAATTACTTCGCATGTTGAGAATTGTGGGCGCCCATTTAAGTTCTTCGATGCATGGAAACTTCTGCGAGAGCATCCCAAGTTCAAGGCGGGTGGGAATGGGTCTCCAAGTGCTGCACTGACGCAGGATAATGCGGAAATATCTGATTCTAATTCAGCACCAACGTCCGGGGCTGTTGTTATTGAAGGAGAACGGATCGGTACGGAAGAGATTCGTACGCCAAATCAAAATAAGGAACGTCCAATTGGCAGACGCAAAGCCAACGCAATGGCGAGCAAAGCGACGGAAACACAAAAAAGGATTAAAATAGCAGAAACTGCAGTCCAACTACAAAAGGCCCGAAACGAAGCTCTAGAACGACATAATGAAATCGTGCTCTTCTCAAATGCTCCTCCGCAATATGATCATTCGGAAACGGTGGAGTTCTTTAATATTTTGCGTGCGGAAGCTCTTCGGAAGGCCCGTTCTCGAGCTGCTGCTAATTCTTCAGAACTATCCTTGCCACAATCCCCCCTCCCTTCGTCATCTGGAAATGGCGCCGCAAGTTCTAATGATGAGTCTACGCAGACTAGGTCGCAGCAGTCGTAATGAAAGCCATGACATTTTAAATGACAGAGGCTCCTTTCGTCTCCCAGAGGTTATCCATGACTAGTTTTCTAGTTTTCCAATATTCCATCTCGTTTGCAGTAAATGAAGAAGCTTCACAAAGAGCCGCGAGAGAACCCGGAGGTACGTTTGTCAATTCGTTCGCTGGCTCCAGTGAACCCCACATTAGAACGGCACTGCCCCCTACAGTAACGTCATCAGTTAGTTCCTGCTCTGTGAGGGTTCCCTCATCAGAATTTTCCCGTTCTTCAACACCCATGTTGTGTAGAATTACGCAACACTTTACGATGTCGTTCATAAATTCCTTTGAAAAGAACCTCCCGGTTCGCGATATGATATGCCACTTTGCCTGAAGCACACCAAACGCACTCTCAACATCTTTGCGAGCAGATTCTTGCGCTTTTGAGAGCAACAGCTCCTTCTCTGTCAAAGGATCCAACACAGTATGAACGAAAAAAGGCCTCTTTGGGTAAATACCGTCCACAAGCTAGTAGGGAATGTTTCGTCTCTGGCCTGAGATACTGTACTCGACAGGTGGGGGATAAACTCCATTACCAATGTTTGTTTGTAATGGAGAACAATCTAACACATTGATATCATTACAGGATCCAGGCATACCAAAGAACAAGTGCCATATCCATAAAGACTCATCGGAAATTGCTTCGAGTGTAATAGCCGGCACTCCCTCTTTTCCCTCAAATTGGCCATGCCATACGGTGGGGCAGTTCTTCCAGATTCATTTACAGCAGTCAAGGCTACCGAGCATACCCGGGAACCCACGTTGCTTTGACTTGTGTAGAATTCTACAAATGTCCTGTTCTGTATGGGACCGCAGATATTCTCTGGAGTATTTATCGATTACAGTCCTCACAAACTCACGAAGGCATTTCTCTGTTGTTAAGGACCCCAAACGAATGTATTCATCAACCGCATCGGAAGCACAGCCGTAGGCTACTACTCTCATCGCCGCTGTAGCTTTCTGCAGTCCTGTTAATCCAAGTTTCCCGGTGCAGCCTCTTCGCTGCGTGAAGTAAGCATTAGTCT